>OU830602.1:63666820-64291820 GCA_917563855.2 Limnephilus lunatus
ATTATACTTTATTTACACCAAGTTAATATTCTTTATACCTACTCTATTTACAAATTATTTATATGTATCTTTCGGCGTATCCTAGATACATCTGGATTTAAAATAGTATCTACATCATCGCCGTACACTAAATTCGCGGAATACAGATTTTAGGTCCGAAAGAGAGGCAGCGTGTAAAAAATAATACATTCTCAGAATTCGGACACAATGATGCATTAATTACCCTACTTTATTATTTATGCCTTTACCAGGAAGGAACCTTTCCCTTTAAAAAATAGAGCATCCATCACATATCGAATAAAATACCCTCATCAAGGATCTAATAATTTATTAATATTTGTAACAGATAAGAGAACATAACATTAACACCTAAAACATTAATAATTCATAAAAAGCGAGTGTTCATTTCATAACATAAATAATGTCAAACCACATTGCTTTCCACGTATAAGATATTATTAACGGATGAACCTATATCACATGAATTACTTTTGAGAAAATCTGAGAGAGTAGCTTTCACAATAATAATAAATAAACCGAAAAGCTAAAGATTTCACACTACACAAAAAATAATAATGTTTTCAATTATGTAATGATATATATTAAAGAAAAACAGTATAAATGCCACGTGGGCGTGTTTCGTGATCTAAAAATATGATAATTCTTTGCTTAAATTTCATATGTTGAACTGTATTCCACCATCATTATGAAAATCTAATGAGACGGCGATATACGATGTCAGGCAAGTGTATGATAGACAGAGCGCGTGCTAAATCGGATAGAATCCAAAAAATCAGTCAGTGGCGACAGTGGTTTCCATTAAAAATCTACATGGAAGGCGTTTAGTTTTTTCTTTATCCTATGTGTAACATGTCAGTATTTGCTGTTCGGAGAGATTTGCAAGATTTTTTTTCAACTTGCAACATTATAACATCTCGTCTGTTGATAATTATATGAATTCTTAAAGCTCTGTTACGTTAAGTTTTCAGGCAGAAAAAGTTTCATTTCATAACTCTCGTCTCTCTTCACATTTTGAACTACTCCGGATCCAATATATCCATCCAAGGGCACCAACAGCCCCACATAATTGATTTGATTTCCTCCCCACACCCTGGAATAAAAGATTACTATTATTATAAGGTCAGAGCTAATGGCTCGACAGTTTTCAGGTATTTTCTGTGCAGATTCGAGCTAACGAATATATTTTTGATTTTCAAAATGTTTCTAAACCTTCCCCTTACATCTATTGAACGAATCTTTTTACCTCTTCAAAGGCATTCTTCCATCGCCACGAAATTAAAAACCTTTGCTCTTTATATTGCCATTAAATTTAAAGACTGATTTGGAAAGAGGTAATAATTTTCGAAAGCCTATTATGGCCCATATTCTTCGCAATTAAATTAAAGTTTTATGGGCCAGCGACCTTTTGGGAGACGCAATTGAAAAGTGATGAAATTTTTCAGATAAAAACGACGATAAAATCTTTTAATATAAAGGGCAATAAGCCAAAGGTAGAATTAGAAAATAAATCAATAACTCTATTGAAGTGCCCCTTATAAACAATTATTTTAGAAATCAGATAAGATGAATAGCTTCACTGGATTCTACATGCTTGTGCGAGAAATTTGCATAATAAATATTACGTATAGCGAAAGGTGTAGTCTATTTTTTCGTGTAGATGTGTGCCTTTTTTTCCTGACATTTGTGGCACGTTTCAACCTCTCTATGGATTCATAGTCATTTAATTACTTGTAAGAAACAAACAGCTTTTACATAATACATATACAGTGATAAATATATAACTGAACTGGAGTCAAGCCACAGAAGTTTCTTATGCTAAAGTACATCGGAAATGAAGTTTTAATATATTATAATTAATTTTGGGTTATAGGAAGGGGAGGGGAAGAGGAATAAAGGAAAAGGATAGGAGATGCTCACGATATATTCTATATTATCATATTAATAATCGATCGTACGCGTTACTTCATATCGATATTTCTTTAGGTTGTTACTAAAGACACATGTACACACCCGATTCGAAAAGTGGATAGGTAATAGAACCGGGGCCACGCCCTTTTTCAGGCCGGATTGGACGGCTGGCTCGGAAGGGCGTTGCCTATTTTATTACCGATCCGGTTTTCGAATCGGATGTGTGCGGGCCTTTGTAAGAAATGTTTGGTTTGAAGACCTTCCGGTTCTCTGACAAGAAATCGGATCAGACAATCGGATCAGAAGATCGGATCAGACAATCGGATGGAAAAACCTGATGTATATGTGACTAATTATACTGTCTTTAAAGTTAAATGTTATTGAAGTTATATTCGTAATTCTGGGAATAGTCCTTGTAAAATTTGTTTTCAATTTCCTCTTATTTAATATACATATAAAAATTAGAATTTCTTCTAAAATCATAAGATTTGTAAGGAGGTAGGTAATTGGATACCTATCTACCTTTTAAGTAACTTTTTTTTTATATTTCAAATAAAGAATTACACAATTCTTCTAAAGAAAGTCACTACCTCAATAACGATTATCTTTCCAAACTTTTTCAGGCAGGTAGGTACCATAATATTGATTACTAGAAGTTAAAAACCCGCTCCGCAGGTTTTTACTGCTAGGTCCTGCGGGCGTTTTTTGGTTCGGTGATTTTGGGTGTTGGTGACCATTTAAAAATCCGATAGGAACTGGTTACAAAAATAGCCAGTTCCTCGGGTTCAGTGACAGCTAGTCACCGGGACAAAGTAACCGTGTCAGGCAATGACGCCATATATAATATATATAGACGAGTGGTATTATTATTCACAACTGCCAGTTACAATAAAAATCATACTATCGTCAATCTCTCCATATCCGGAGAGATTCACGAAATTACAAATCCAATAGTATTTACACCTGCCAGCCAATGCTCCTCACGCTAGCAGTTAACGTAAATGGCGCCATCTTTTGGCATCGCTTTAATTCGGTTATATTACAAAAGTAGATTTGTATAAAAACTCCACGTACGAAAACGGTTTTGGGAGGAGTTCCATTCTAAGCCGGATTCTTAAATTTCAACCGTTCAGTCGCTAGGCTATTAATAGGTACTGTTTGATGATTCCGATTTGAACACTCATAGAAGGATATATCCGATTTGATAGGTCCTGCGAACTCAGGTGGGATAAAAAGGCAGTATCCAACACGACCACCATCTTGAAACGGAACGTACAAACAAATTTTCCGACTTAAAACAGGACTTTGCTCAGTAAATAATAATTCAACGCTTTCACAGCAAATTATATTCACTTATCTGCAGTAAAACGTATGCTTAGCAAATGAGCAGCAATAATATGATAATTTACTCACAGAATTCAGTAGTACCACAGTGGTTAATTTCATTACCCGGCACTAACATAACAATATGTAACGCTGTGGGCAGGGCTCTAAACCAGACGATGATATCACGTCGGATGCTGCGAGGAAGTACCAGCACCGGGCACTTGAGGATATTATGCAGATGTTCTCTCGGATGATCTGCGGTGATATAGTCATCTCCCGACCAACGCGCAACGTCTTCAGAGAAGGTGGGCGTAAACGCGTGCGGATACGGGGCCGTCACTTGAGGTTGTTGCTTACTGATTTATGGGTTAACTGAGACAACTTAATACACACAGGTACTTATTAATTAAATAACATTATTTTCCAGTAGTGACCATTATATTTTTCTGTGTCTTGTTCTCTTTCATATTTTCGTTTAGATTATAATTGTTATCTTCTTCTTCAATGAAACATTATTTAATTTATTGTTGTCGAGTTTAATTTGTAGATCTCCATTTTAATGCGTGCTATTTATTATGTGGCAAAAATTATATTACAGCATATAAAACAATGGTAGATCATGCCAATACGCGTCTCATACAAAATAAAGGAATGAAAGTACCTGTGTTTCAAAAATAATAAGGTCAAATAACCCTTGAATATATTATACCATTAATATTTTACCAATAGCCATACGAATTTAAAGAAAATTGCTCTATAACTAAATTCTCACTGATGTTAAAATCATGGCTATTAGGGAGTCACCTTATGTATTATGATTATATTTTGCTCATTCTTACCATGCATTAAATTGCAAGTATGTGATTAATGTATTTGCTGTTATTATGTTGCTAATATATTGCATTCTCAACTGTTTTATGATATTTACATATTTTCCTATTCCTCTGTTTTTCACCATAAAAGTGCTGATTCTGAATTATTTTCAACATTTACATATCACAATGTTGGTAGGTATGTTATATGTTGTTATATGTGTATGTTGTTGCTACGCTAATGCGTTCATGATCATTTCATTTGTCGTTGTAACTAATCTGTGGAACTAATCTCCTGCTGAAAAGCTACTTGCAGTAGCTTAGCGGGTAATAAATTCCAATTGTATGCAATTTTAATACAACAAAAAATAAAATTATTTCTTTTATAATATATTTAAAAATATTATTTATTATTCAATTTCAAAAACCAGGAGTCATCAGGAGGAGGGAATAACTCAAATCATGAAGAAAATATAACGGAACTTCAGTCGAATTTAAACAATTGGGGAAACTTTAAAAGGATAGTAACCATTAATAATTTCAGTAATTTTACTCAGAAATTAGAAATTAGTTATCGTAAATACCTATCTAGAAATAATATAAATACATCGTCTGTAAGTGGTATGACCACAGTTTGATAATGCCTTCAGAAGGCGAAACAGTTGTTATGCGTAATAATAATTACATAGCAGAACTTGTTTCTAAATAAACTGTTTTATGAATTGAATAATAATATTATTGAATACATAAAACAAAAAGCATTATTTTATTGTATTAAAGGTGTAAAATAATCGGTTCTTTACTTGAAGCGATTTTGCTGTAAACACAAGGGTACTTAACTAATTAAATAAACTTATTTTATTGTATTAAAAATTTAAAATAATCAGTAATGCTGCACGTTAATTTGATCACTTTTTGGGCACCTACAAGGTCAAAAAACTCTGAATTGTGTAAATGTGGACATATTTAAACAACAAACATATTAGAACATCCCCTTCACGAGTTTTCCGGAGGCACATCTGAACAATTTTAAATTTGAAGTCCAAAATATTCTGTGGGACTATGGCTTCCCTAATTCGGTGCCTATATTGTGAGGCTGAAGCGACTGGGGAGGGGCTGTTCAAATCTCGTCCCAAAATATGGCTGATGCCATTTTAACCAAAGATTCGATTCTGAATGGTGGTCTGAGTGATAATAATATGATTACGATTCATTGATTCAATGATTCATTGATTCAATGATTCATTCATTCATTCATTGGTCTGTATTAGAGCATCAACCACTCCGGAATGTGCTTAAAATCTATTTATATAAAGAATGGTATCTGTGGTGGCCGGTGTGGATTTGATTTTTTTTTACAAATCTAAATTTTTTTTCCGAATTTAATAAAATTTTGGACAACTAATTTTCAAAACAAAACAAAGGTCACTGGCTATATGAGATTTCGAATAACCACCCTCATTCCCCTTTCCCACCCCTTAAAGCAGAATTTTTATACTTCTTGATGAAATTTTGCACACTTGACGTTCAAAATAAGAAGAAAATGTCTACACATGATTTCGACAAACTCTGCTGATAGCCCGGGCAACGCCGGGTACTTCGGTATACTATATATTTTAATTTTTTAATATTAATAATATGGGGAGTAATACACATTAACTAAATTCAATTTATTTGGCACGCGAATATTAACTCGCGTCCTCTCAGCCGAGAATTTCAAAAAATGTCGATCACTGAATTGTTAAACGGTACTGAATTGACGCTGATTTTGGCAGGAAGTTTTTCATAACATCCAGTATGGAAAATTACGTTATTTTTCAAAGTAGGCACTTAATTAATTAAATCTGAAGATTACAGTATTAAAATTAATTGTAATAAATTTCAGCGTTTAGACAAATATCTTGAAATATGATAATGATTTAATAAATAATAAATTCCAGGCGTCCTATTCATGAGGCCTGAGTAGAGAGTAGGTCCGCTGTAATATTTCATGTTGTTACACAAAGCCCAGAACCTGCCTTCCTCACGGTAAACAGGAGAGAGGTTCTGAGGTACCTACCAGGAAATTAAGGTACGCATTAATAAGGGAAAGGTTAAACAAGGGACTTAGGGAAATTAAACACATACCTACAGCCTTACCAATAAACATGGTGAAAATTTTATTCAATTGAAAAACGACTGTGTGTGAAAACCTTACTAATAGAAACGTAAAATAAAAACGGAAGTTTAAAAGACGTAAATTAGTTCATGGAAACATATATATTATTTCTACAGTCAAAGAGGTTCGTTTATCCGTTGTATAAGACATTAATGATAACAATTTCTCATCGAATTTCCGAGTATTTTGAAGGTATTTTTTTCAACCACGTCTGGCTTTCACCCTTCAAGGGTGTTCTAGGTCATCATTTAAAATTACAGAGAGAGGAAAGATCAATTTATAAATAAATATATGTATTTTAAAATTTGCCTAATTGAGAATTATATGGAAGATTGGAGTCGAGTTCAGACTTAGAAGAGATGATATATGTTGAATGGAAGCGAGGCAATTTCAGATAACGTTTGATAGAAGAGAGAAGGTATTTAAAAAGTGTTATATTTTTTCTTTTTAAAGTTGCCGTAAAAACAAAAATAATGTAAGAAACTACATAAAATTTCCTTTCAGATTTTTGTATTTGAAATATACATTCTAATTTCTATACCTGGAAAAAGTTGAAAAAATAAATAAACTACTTACGTCATATTTTTACTCCAAACCTCGAAAAATTATAGAAATCACGAAATTTAGAAAAAACATATGGAATCTGCAAGAAAACAGTCACTTCACTTTTATCTCATTTATACAATGAAAAATTGACTGACATTTTCATATCAAACAAATCTGAGACCAAAATTTGATTAGCATTTTTATTACAATCTCTGGTTAAAGGTAAGTCATGTAGGTCCATTAACACCCTATAAACGAGAAAGTATAATTGATTTAGATACTAAAATACATTTTTAATGTTGCCTAAATCACGATCCTATTAACTTCAAATAATATCGAGTCCCTCGTTAACGATATATTAATGTATTTTCCAGCTCCGTTTTTATTAAAATTGCCTCTATATCATTATTTCTGTATCTTATTGACTTCGTTTCGAAGAATCCGAAGAGAAATAATAAAGGATTCATTGAAATGATTTCGTTCTGAAAGTTCATGGCAGTGTGTCTTTCACCAAGAGATATCGCCATTTTATTTATGACCCGAGAGATATTTCCTTTTGAAAGTGAAGAAAAATAAGATTCAAAGGTTGTACAAGCGGAAGAAAGTCGAGATAAGTCATTCAGTGTACAGATGACTTAACATGCCACAATGTCAAAAGGTTGTTTTTATTAGGTGTGCATTGCTTATTTCATGATCCAAAAATAATAGTTTTTATTTGATGCCGTGAAATTATTGACTCGTTTTCAAATGTTACTCGACTACATCTGAAAGTGCGCTCTAATGTAAGAAAAAATATTTCGTTTGGTAGATACTGCGCTGTTAATGGTGTAATAAATACGTACTTCTTACATGGTGCCCATATTTTATTGACGGGTTGTATTCAGTTATTTGGAGTAGTAAAGCTCATGAAGGCAATTGTCTCTCAACTGGAATTAATCTTAATTACGTGTTAGCGAATATTAACGGAAAAACGTATGCTTTGACATCAGCGCTCTTAATAATAATGTCTTCTAAAGTTGTTGGAAAGGGTTTGAAGGTTAAAAAAGTTAATATCATTATATTCATATGTAATTACATAGTTTGCTAAAGAGTCAAATGTGTACACAAAAGCAGTTTTATTTGTGTCTACCATGGTCAAGCAATGATGAAGAATATTAACACAGTAATTCAGTAAAAAAGAGTGAATTAAAGATGATTTTTTTACTGCGTTTCATTCCTTAAAATTACACAATAAAAGCGACGTGACTCACGTCGTTCTACTGGAAGTGAAGTTATGTTCAATTTCTTTGACACAAAATATGATGAAACAATTATAATTAAAACAAGCAAATAATGCGTAGGTATTATAAAAAGGTAAATCACGCATTTGCTGAAAAAAAACTTTGAATTCGCTCAAAAATTTGCAGATTTTAATGTAATTCTAATATTTATGTATTCAAAGTGCGCTTTTATAATTATCTTGACGATTCACGGTTATGGTAACGTGACGGCAAAAAGGCAATTAACACACTTTCCTTATCGCTACAATGCTGTAGCTCTTTTTTACATATTAAATAATGGTGAGACACACAAAGCACGTGTAACTGTTTCCGTCAAGGTACTTACTACTTTTTAGCGACGGGAATTGCG
Organism: Limnephilus lunatus; assembly: GCA_917563855.2. NCBI lineage: Eukaryota > Metazoa > Arthropoda > Insecta > Trichoptera > Limnephilidae > Limnephilus > Limnephilus lunatus. The sequence goes on from OU830602.1 coordinate 63,675,221, forward strand.
TTTCATTTTTTTATACGTGTGAGGGAGATGTGTGATAGTGATTAAATGTTTCCTTTGACTGGGTGCAGACATATAACTGTTCTCTGTTGAAACTTTCAGAAAGAAGAATAAGCACAGATTTAATACTGTTACATAAAATACTGCATTACAAAATTGACTGTCCAGAATTACTTCAATTTATCAATATCCATGTACCCAAAAAATCATGTCGACATTTATTACCCTTTTACTTCAATAACACCAGGACACTAGCTTATCAAAATTCTCCGTTTCCGAGACTTCACAGTCTCGGAAATAAATATTCTAATCTAGGTGATATATTTCATCTTAAAACCAATCAGTATAAATGTTGCATATTCTATCACTTTTATTCTTCTAGACACAAATAGATTTACATAATTTCTGCAGTTTTTTGTTTATATTGAATGTGAGACTTCTTATCATTTTTACATATGTACTTTTTATTTTATTATGTGGTTTTGTTTTTATATTGTATTACGTATTTTCTTTTCTCATTGTATTATATTTTCTTCATTGATTTTATACTCAACTTATAAACTATAATGTAAAAGCCCATCAGGGCGTGTAATAAATAAATAAATAAATAAATATGACTCAGGGTCTTATTTATGACTTATTATTTAGTGTGCAAGAAAGAGCTGCGGCATTATATGTTTAAGAACAAAAGCAAAACCATCAGCGCATTAACATTTGACGTTTTTGAATTTATGGAATTCATTTAAACTTCAATATTATCTTTGTAACTATATTCCATACTTTCAAAATTATAGTCACGGCAAGTAGTATTGGTAGGGGTCTGCGGAGACGTCATGGTGCGGTGTATGAGAGAGATGCAAGAAAACGATGACTTTTTTTCCTTTGGAGGAAACAGATCTAGTTCATTGTGTATCTCAACTTTTGAAAGAGCTGCAGCATTATTGTGTTAAGGAACGTGTGTGTATTGCTTTTTTATGTAGTCACGGAACCGTTACCGTGAATCACACGGTAATTATAAAAGTGTTTAATGTTTTCAGTAATTGACTGAGTATTAGAAAAATAGCAATTTCGTTTACAGAGAATAAGCAAGCGATGATAATAATACATGTCCAACACACGAGGGAAATTAAAAAAAAAACTTGTGCAGATTTGTTTTAGCAAATCCTACCATACCCGGGAGATATCAGTACAACCTACATGTACACTATTATTCATAAGGGTAGGTTCTTCACCAGACCAGTGTCTAGTGTCTAGTGGGCGGAGGTTTTTACAACAGGGGTAGCCGTTGAAGGGTGCAGGGGGTGCAAGATGTGGGAAGGTTGAGGGGAGACAATTGATGCCAGGGATGGGGGGGGGGGGGGTGGGGAGGAATGGGGGACGTCACGTGACAGGGAGGAGGATGTACGTGCCTCGACTCCAAGTGAGATCTGGACTGTTAGGGGTGGACTTTTGTCTGATGATGCAAGGAGGCTCCAGAAGTATTCAATGGTTTTTACGAGCTATTTTGAAGTTAGATATTTATTGATGAACTTTATTTTATAATGTTAAATTTCAGAAAGACCACCTCTGTCTGTACGGTGTACAAAATATTACTCTAATTTTTTTTTGAGACACGGTAAGATTTGCATGTCTACACTTATTTATAAATAAAATTAATAAATTTAAATGTATTATTAAAAATTAAACAATACAATTTATAACGGACCAAATACATGTGTAGGGTTTGCCATTCTAGTAGTAGCTGTAGTGGAGAATAAATAAAAGCAGTGTATTTTTTTTCTCAAAGTGCTCTTGGCTGACACCGACTCCAAAAATAACAATCGTACGAAATTATTTTTTCACTTTTTACTGCATTTTTTGAAGTCGTTTTTTGTTTTGTTAAAATTTTTGTTTATTTTTTGATTTTTAGTGACGAGCGTGCGTAAAGAAGTTTTACTTCAAAAAAAGAATCATCGAAATCTGTTGGCGTAATATTGAGTTATTCGTCCATTTGTCGCGCACATACTTATTGCAAATTTAAGACATATATGGTTTTCTCATGGATCCCATAGTCAGAACTGAACCAAATTAAAATGGGATCACACGGGAAGCACCAGCTTTCTCATAAAAAAATAATCATCAATATCGGTTCTCCCAATCGAAAGTTCTGAGGTAACAAACATAAAAAATAAAAAAAACCGTCGAATTGATAACCTCCTCCTTTTCGAAGTCGTTTAAAAGCGGTGTGTTGATACATTTTTCGAATATTTCGTAGCTCCCATAGTACAAATGTTGTTGCGAGGTAAAGTTGCGACTCTTTGGTTACTTGAGAGCGGCTGTTCGACGAATCACGTGTTCAAAATACATTTTATTTTACTAATTGTTAATAAAATTTCATAAATAAAAAATATTTTTTATCGAAAGTAAAAATCACAGCGAGAAGGTACTAATATGACAAAAAATACTGTTCTCATCCGTCAGGACGCGCTTTGTCACCCAAATTTCCAATCTGTCCTAATCTATGGGTAGACGTTTGGATTTAACATTTCTTTACTGTCAAGACATTTAAATAACGTTGTTGACTTTCCTCTAATAATTATTTTATTGAGAATCGTTTAAAAGACAACAAATTGTATTTCGCTTATATTTGCAAATCAGATATCAGTCGTTATTTTTTAAATTAACGATGTAAGTGTTAATAAGAAATTCGATTTGTAAAAAAAAAACATTATTGAAAATTTAATATCATTTTGATTAAAATTACGCTTTTAAACTAAAAAATCAATACATCAATAAATAAGATTATTTACAAAGTATGATTCATATTTAGTTTTAACATGTACTTATTTACGTTCCTTTAACCGTCTTCTAAAATCACGGTTCAGCTCTCAAAAGAAATCAAAATCGTTGTACCGCTGATATTTAGCTCGTTTGACTAATGAGATTGCCAACCACTGACCTAGGCAATCCAGACTAAAAAATATGTAAATCTATTAACGCCAAAGCTCACCCTTTGATAACTTTTTATTGCTTCAGAAAACAGGTAACAGCTAAAAGTAAAAGCTTTATTTCTTAAGTTTGCTATGAAAGTAATATTTTTATAGCGAAAGATAGAATTTATAAAATAAGAGTTTATAATATATTCCTTTTGTGAAACAGATTTTCCGCTGCATAGATCCAAATCGGCAAAAACTGATATTCTAAACTATCCCTTACTCGGCACTATTCAAAGTCTTTAAAATCAAAGTTAAATTCTCAAACGGTTGACGTTCAGCAAAAATATCATTTCAAAAAAATGTTTACACGCCGCATATTGAGCAGATTTATTGTGAGCAGAGATTGAGCAGATTTATTGTGGAATCTAGAAAAATATACAGATAAAAGTAATTTTGAAAGTTTTCCTGTTTGACTTGATAACTGAAAAGAAAAAAAAACAATCTTTTTTGATATTAGGTATTTTACACTTATGCAGGGCATATCAGCTTACTCAAGTGGATTCGTAATAGATTTTATTTGATGATGTGGAGAACCTGCTACAAGCAATATCTAGTTAAGAGTACAAAAAATACAAAAATGTGTGAATTAACGAGGCAAGAAATAATAATATAAATTTAGTTACTTTTAGTTTTTATAATAATAATTTTAGTTACTAATATGCCCTCTTAAATGCATTGTAAGCGTGTAACAACCGAATAAAAATACAGGCAATGAATTAAATTAAAAACTTATTACCTTGTTATCTAATTTACCGTCGTAATATTATGTAGCAATTAATATATCACTAGTACGGTACCCACAAAAAAAAGTAATTTTGTGAGGCGAAAAGTAACATCATGTAGGAAGAAGTGAAATACAAAAAATATATATTTATTGAAGAGAAGCAGTACTTACTACTTACTACCAAAAATATCTAATTTGTTGGTTACATATCTTGTGCAGGTAAATAATTTTAAAGAAACCATTGCATATAAAGTGATGTACTGGATGGATTAAAAATAATTAATTTAATAATAATTTTGTTTTTCTTAGAAAGCTGAAGAATGAAACAAAAAAAAATATTGAGTATAAATTTAAACGGAATTGACAAACGTCGCTATTGCCACATTTGGGCATTCGTGATATTGTGCATATTATTTGTGGCACAAAGGAGACTGCGGACGGGTGTTCAAAAATGGTCGGAAAACTGTTTTGAAATTTTCAATACTATCGGTGTACATTAACTAATACATGCAAATGTGTCCTCTTTAAAATTATTTGCAGGTACATTATGTCACAGGCAAATTATTTTAAACAGTGAACGTTTGAATGTTTTTGTGCAAACCGATAGTGGTTCCAACTGGTTTGAAGTTGGTTTGGAACACCCACCCGCAGTACCCTCTTACATCGCAGTAATCCTACGTTACAGATACAGTACACCACTACACAAGCAAGAATCTCTTCAAAATGATTATACTCTGAGTAATTTCAAATGAGAAAAGTCATGGCTTTCATAGTCTTACTCTTCGTTCGTCATTCAAGCAAAGGCTGAAAGGACCCTGGGAACGAAAAAGCTTTACTTTTCGGCAATCATTGCTCTTGTCTGGGTGTATCTCTCATCTCCGCTGGATGCTGCATTGTTCATTAGCACCGGTCCATTAGTCTGAGGGAGCGGGTTGGGGGGAGTTAGGGGGTCGACAGGTGACTAAACTAAGGGGTGGAAAATCTCAAATTCGGGAAGGGAGCCTTAAAACGGTGGGACAGGAGCCTGAAATAAACCACCCCTAAGGTAGGTGACTGTCCCTGGACTGGACAGATTGGGTTGGACAGGTAAAAGGGGAGGAATCACTTATGCAGGTATATAACTTTCTATGCATGGGTCACTAAACCAGTGAAGTTTAGTAATCTCATTAGATGATCGGATTGATTATAAAGTTGCCGTCATTGACATCTGTCCGAATGATCCCTAATTATAACTGACATGGGTTTAAAACCCAGTGATACAGGTAAGGCATTCAAATATTATCCACATGAAGACATATAAAAAGTTTTTTTTTATTATTTGAGATAGGGGTAGAAGAAAGAAGAGAAATAATAATAAATTTAAAAGTTCTCAATTGAATGGTAAACAATTATTGTGAATTGAATATAATATAAGAAGAAAATTTAAATATCTTGGTCACATTTTAACAACCTCCTATTTAATCTAAAAATTATTAAAAATAATCATGAATTCCAGCATAAATTTAAAAATTACATGAAACTACTGTAAGAGTTCAAAATTATTATTATTATTTCTTTTAAATCTTGAAATTATCATTGATAAATATTTTACTATTTACCTACTCAGATAATTACACAAAATTTAATGTGAAATCCCTCACCAAACACAATTGCCTTGTCTATTTAAAATTACATGGTGAGGAAAGGCTATTTTATATTCATTTATAACACTGTATAACATATAAAAAATGTAAACTTATTGTAAAAACATACAAATATTATATAAAAATATTTAAAAAAAAACAGCAGAAGCGATAAGAGTTTTGTATGGGAGCTTTTTCACCTTCCCAATTTGCTTCAAGTGCATTCAAACAGTTTTATCACTAACACCGCAGCCTGGAGCTAACTCGGATGTGGTTTGCGAAGGATCCGCTTCCACAATAGCCTTCAATTCTTCATTATCAACTTTGGTCTCCGGCCGTCCACGGGGCTTGTTCTGCAGGTCGAAATTTCCTGAACGAAAACGTTGAAACCAAAAACGCACTGTGTTTTCTTTTGCGGCACCGTCGCCATACACATCATTAATCCTTGGAGCCGTTTCTGCAGCACTGGTGCCACGGTGGAACTCGTACTCGTAAATAACGCGATATTTCAAGTTTTCCATTTTGTAAACTAAGTGACGCAAAGAAAAAACAATTAAGGAAAAAACAAATGAATTAAAATTTTCGAAACACAAATACATGAGTAAATAGCTGTATAAATTTGAATTTGGAATTCCTAACCAAAGAGAAGATATTTGAGATCAAAGTTGCCAGTACGGCAAAACGCTAATTTCATATGTAAGGACTCAATATAAGATCACCAAAGAGAAGGTGAAACGTTCTCGATGAAAGACATAATTGACACCGATGATTACCACAAACCTCCGATAGGAGTGAGCACAAGAAGAACAATAACGAGCATTAAGTAGATAAGTCGTTCAAAGCGTCGGGTTCCGATAGGCATCGCAGATTAGGCTACTGGTCTTTTGGTTCACTTTTCGCTTAAAATATTGGCAGTAAGAAAAGCTTAAATATTGTTTTTTTTCATAAACGAAAAATGTCTTTACGAAGGAATAATAAATCTTTGTAATTTGAGTTAAAACACATAATTTATGGCCTGATTTGATCTACAATAATTCACAAAGTTAACAAATCATAATTATACAACGTTATCTATTAAAAAATATATTCCAACTGCGAATAGGGGAAGAAATAAACGTTTTAGCGAATTGATTAATCAATTCAGAATTGAAAATTAGTAAGAAACCGATTATTCCACCACCCGAGAAGATTGCCAAATTCAAACATTCCATAATTCGCCAAAATCTCCGACTCGGTTTACAATTAATTCATTACCAATTCAGTTCAATTAACTTAATTAGCGCTGAAAACAATATTTGAATATTTACTTTTCAGTTTTCGGGCACCTGCAGAAAAAGAGACATGGCCGGGTTTGAGTTAAATACATAATTCAGGAGAAATTGGCATATTGAACGAGAGCCGTTTGTATATTGGTTATCTAAATTAATGAACGAGCTACTTCAATATTATAGAGTTTTGTAAATATGTATCAACAAATGAATACAGTGGTTACTTCTGTTAATGGAAGATTGGTTAGAATAACAGAATAAAAGGGGGGTTTTCTTTGAAAAAATTAATGAAGCAACGTGAAAATTATCAAAGGATTTAAAACGATTATTTTCCTACGCAACTTTGATGAAAATGATCATTTAGAATTTTAGATTGTGTTTTTTTAGACTGGCAAAGCGTAAAAGAAAAATCTCCTGATTTTATACAATATTTACATTATAACGTAATATATCCGGCTTCGCACAAGATTAAACAGGATTTTTAATTATTAAACTAAACATAAAACATAAAAGTCACAAATCTTGTATTAAAAAAACAAATTTTAAAGTATATTTTAAAGTAATTAAATGAAAATAAAAACCTCTGTTTATACCACTATTTAATAAAAATTATCAACATCTTTGGAAACCAATGCATGGTTTCTATTTCAGGATACAAAGTCTAATATATATATATTAAAGCTTTATAACTAAATACACTTTATATCTAAAGCTTTGTACATAAAGAAAAATACGTAGCGAGGTGAAATAAAGCGCGTTGACGTCAAAACTCAAGAAAAGCTCTAAAAGTTTCATAATAACAGAGCTCAACCTTAAGAGTTTTAAGACATAAAACATCTTATTCGGGGTTAGGATTTAACATAACTTTTTTCTACCGAAACTACCTCAGAATATAATTTTTACATATTGGTTAATTATTTTAGATGTTTTAGATTTTCTTCACAAGAACTAGACATGACAAAAAATGATTGTGAACGATGGTGCGCCAAGTATGGTGGGAAGGAATAATCGTCCGTTCAGGGAGCACTTCGTGGTTTGGATCTGGTCCGCGGATCACCAATTGCCGATCGCTGGTATGGTAAGTATATTGCATAGTAAAATTGTCATTGTGCATGCATCCGGCAATTTTTTGTCGCCATTAAAAATATTGGTCGTTAAAAAAGTTGGTTTAGGCGGCAAGCAAACGAATCGAAATAACAGCCATATTCCATAGATTGCCATAGATATCACACCCAAATTCACATGATAGGAGCCTAAAAACGGCCCATTAAATTGAATTTGTAAGTATTTACAATTTATATTTATTTATAAGAAAGCTTAATGGTCATTTGTGTATTAAATAGGTGCTGAATATGTTCTGATTCCGGTGTATTCAATTCACACCTTGTTCGGAAATAACCCTTAAAAGCTTTTGGAACGAATGGTGACCTTTTAGCCAGAATTGAAAGCATTTTCGTGCCGTCCCGTACCTTGTTGCGCTAGTTCGTATTCCGTACGAACAGGGTGATGTATGAGACAAAAGTAGGAAGAAAAAACAAATGAAATTTTAATAAAAAAACACACATCTTTTGTTAACTTGCTCAATTTACAGAAATTGTTATTGAAGTAAAACTTCTTTAAGCACGCTTGACTTGGGGAGTAAGCTGGTGAATGCGTGACGAGAGCCTTACGAAAAATGTGATCGGGCGAGGCGAACGGAAGTTGAGAGGGATGTATAAGTTAGTGAAGATAGAAAGAGATAGAGTTACGTTTCGTATTTACTGTAGGGGCAAGAGAGAAAGGTGCGAGCACACATTTTCTTTCTCTCTTTCTTTCATAGCCAGTTACGTTTCGTATATCTAAGACACAGTGCAGGCCTATTGTCTGTATCACACTGTAGGAGCAAGAGAGCATTGCGCGCGCTCATTTTCTTTCTCTCTTCAGTGTAGTTTTACTTCAGTCGTGTGGTCTAAAGCACACTCGTTTAAAAAAAAATAATGATTAATTTTGGCAGTTTTAAGTACTTATATTATTATTGTGATAGCTGTTTCGGCATTGATATGCATTACCTATACAAAGAGTGTGCAGTTCACACGCGGTAGAAGTGAAACGTTCAGAAAACTAAAGTAGACAAGAGTGGGGAGGTTACGAAGCACCGCAAAAAGAGGAGACCGATAGGCTACGAAGCACCGTATAAAGAGGAGACCGATTAGTCTATCTCATTCTCTCGCAGGCTAAATCCAATGGATGTATGTGTTTGTCTCTTTTTAGTGTCGCTTTTTCGTTTATCGAGTTTCAAATCACAACGGTGCTAAATAATTTTTCACTTCAAAAAGGATTTGTAATCTGGCATATGTTTTATTTTGCATTGAGGAGGTAAGGAGAATGTGTGAAGCGAAAGTGAATGGTAGGAGTAGTCGGGGACGCCCGAGGAAGTCACGGCAGAGTATGTAAAAGTCGATCTTTGTTTGTGAATGAAGCAAGGAATGTGTGAATTTAGAGTTGTTTTTCTGTCAACCATACCCGCTTACCCTCAGGGGAAATAGTAGGATGGTTAAGTAGATTAGTTAGTGAAAGATTTTAAAAGGAATTTTATTTTTTCAAGTATAGTTATTGTTAAAATTTATAATATTTTAAATACGAGAATGAATTGCGTGGCTGTCCATTCTCGAAAAGGCATGATGGTTTGTTATCCTTTAAAAAAATAATTTAAAAATGTACAGTTTAACTACTATTTTAAAAACTTAATTTTAAAGAAAAACCCCGCTCACATCACTCTGGATACATTTATAGCACCACGCAAGTAAATTTAGCTCAGACGCCTAATTATTCAGCAGCTGGGACCTTCATGTGCCTGTCGTCAGGGGTGCTATCGACGTCTATCAATCTTCATTCAGTCACCGCCCCCCTCTCCCATCGCCTCCTTCTGCGCCCCCGTGATTCCGGTGACGATACATGCTCATTTCTATGGAGAGCATCACCGTAGCGTGTTACCCTCAACACAAAAAGGACCAAATAATAATTTCATATTTTCGGAAATGTCTAATGCACTCTTTGAATGCGAGTGAAACGCCTCAGGGGGGAAATTTAACAATGTCATACTTTTTTTGAATGAAATTTCATAATTCTAATTAATTACAATACCCTTATTTTGGACAAACAAAAAATTTAGACACTTTGAAAATGCATTAAATTATCCAAGTCCAATAAACTGAGATAGGTACACAACTGACTTCCATTGTAGGTAGCATTTTTTTAATTGATACCCTTACAAAAATTATCAAACACAATATCAATGAAATAAAATCAGAGTGTGCAATTTACATGCGGTAGAAGTAAAGTAGACAAGAGTGGGGAGGCTGCGGAGAACCGCACAAAGAGGAGACCGGTTATACTATCTCATTCTCTCACAGGCTAAATTATATAGATGTATGTGTGTCTCTTTTTAGTGTCGCTTTTTTCGTTTCAAATCACAACGGTGCTAAAGAAGTTTTCACTCTAAGTCGTAGATGAACGATTTTTGTACTATACGTAGGTAATTCTTACGAGTTTAAGTACTTCTAAAGCTCTAACGGCATAAAATATATATTTAATTAAATGAAGACAATATTGGCTTCGTATTGTCTAGTCATCTTCATATATTTTAGCTTCTTAATATTGTCTTCATTTAATTAAATATTATAATTTGAGATTTTACTCATAAAGTTGAAAATAAAAATAAAATACATATCTTTAAAAAATATACATAGTAAAGTAATTTCAAACTTTTCCCAAGATTTAAGACAAATATTGGGAGTGACAAAATGCAAACTCCTTATTCAAGGGCAAAAGAAAATTTAAACTTAAAGGAAGTATCTTTGTCGTAGAATATGGTAACAACTAAGATTTTTTGTACCTACAAACCTATATTACTTTATGTCATACCTACCCTGCATTTAGTATAGTGGTGGGTATTTAGTTTCAATGCAAGATAATTTCTTTTCATTACTTGTTTTTATTTCAATGTTATTCTTGTTTCAATCCTTTTAGTTAAATTCAGCATGTGACTGCACCTTTGTAGTAGAATTTACTCAGTGTAAAAGCCACAAAGAGTCAATTACATAATATCATGTTTATACCATTCACTGTGGATTTCAAATGCCAAACTTTATAAATAACCTTAACTTATTTAATTCACTCTCCTCTTCTTTGAAAATTATCAGTAATAATAAGCCACTTACTCACTGTTATGAGATCGAAAGCTTCGATAGAACATTTCAATGTATAAGTATAAGATATATTGATAATCATTGAAAAACCAGCTCCGCGGGTATATATTATGAAAACTTCAATAGTTCTATTTGAATATTATAGATGGCAGCACTTTCGTTTGTATCTACTACATGATGCGAGTGTGTATGACAGACGCTAGCGTATTAATGATATAGATTATCGCAATAATCATCCACAAGGTGCGCGAATACAACCATGAGGATTTGGCGAAAACAATCGGTATCTTCTTATGAATTATTATTATACATACGGTGACACGACAGTTGATCCACCAAAGTTGACCCCCCGAAATTATAATCATTGTAAAAACATAATTTGTTGTGAATTTCAAACCTAAAATCGGCTTCAAAAGTACCTTTAATATTATAGTAAGTTGGTATGGATATCAAACGAATTTATCTACAGGGTGGATTTTTTCTTCTCATACGCTGGTATATACAGTGGTTTTATCCTTGATGCATTTGAATGGAAATATGTTTTATTATTTTGTTATTCGACGGTAAATCCTCCCAGCACACCATATTTTACATAAATCGACTGCATATTGTATATAAGTATGTCGGAGGTCAAATGTCGGGGATCAATTGTCATGAATTCTATACATACGTACACACAAATTTGATAAAAAAATAACTCAAAACATTAAAAATGATAGTAATAATTAGGACAATTTACTCTTCATAGAAAATTTAATTTATTTAAGTAGTAATTTATTTTATATAATATACTAGCTGGTTCCCGGCATGCGTTGAAATGCCATATTCAAAGAAATAAATTGTTTCTCCCTGCATGTCCTTTCCCGTGCGTCCCTGTTCCCTTCCCGCATCCCCTTCCCCTCCTGCGTTCCCCTTCCACCTTCCCCGCCAACCCTCTCCGCGATCCCGATCCCCCGTCCCGCCAATCCCCCTCCCGCGTTTCATATATTCAGTCCCAGTACATTCAGTTGTCAAAAAGCTTGCGTACCATCTATTACAATATTTTTATTCAAAATTTCATTTTTCATGTATAACAAATATTCATTTTTTAATTATTATAAGAACAATAAATCTAATTTGATACCTAACATAGGTACCTATTTAAAATATCCATCATTTTTAAAATCCATAGACAATTCTTTTGTTCCAAAAGAAAAACAGCTACTAGTATCTGCTAAATTCACAATTATCAAACGCGCGAACTATTAAACGTGCGAAGTTAAATAGTCGTTAAGTTTTTTGAAATTATCCAATTTTCTTAATTTTTCTTTCCGTAAAAATCTTCTACAAAGTATTAGAAAACTTTAAAAAAAATGAAATAGGTAAAGTCGTTCTGAAGCTATAGCGTGACCAAGAGAAACAGGGATTCATTTTTATTCATATATAAATATATATATATAGATAAAAAAAATAGTTAAGATGGTACCTATAATTTATTATAAACTTGTATGAAGCAAGAAAAAATATTGCACATGAAAACTCAATAATTTACTATTGTAGCTGACGGTATAAAAAGGCAAAAGAAAAATTTTCTGCTTGACTGGAATTATTGTTAGGCGATATCGCATACGCAAGATGACAAAGCTGAAGGTAAATAAATAAAAGCACATGACACAATAGGCCATAAATAATCGTATTACTTTTCTGTGATTGCCCGGAAACTTCACATACAGAAAAAGCTTCGAAAGAAAAGCTTTAAAAGGATCAGAGGGAATCGGAAGGATCCCGCGTTACGGTAAATTCAATTGGAAGGAATCTTCTCCTTGGTAATCTGCAGATACCAAACTCACGAGGGTTGTAATATATCATCATGAATCATCGCAGGATTAACCCCCGGTACAGGGAGCAAGCGTGCCTTCACGGAAGAAAGGTTATTAATATAATTAATGATTCAGGCTCTTACAGAAAGTCTAAGTCGCGAGTTTTATCATGCGGATAGGCCAAGATAACGAGGAGTTTCTAAGAGAAAACAATTCAAAATTACATAGTTATTGGAGTTGATATTCTGATTGAAGAACAATGCATTAATTGTACTAGTTAATTACTCTATCCGCAAATCTGTTACTTAACACAGGACCAGATTTCGTAACATTTTTAGCACATATTCTAACTATTAAAGAATGCAATAATTGTACTAGTTAATTACTCTATCCGCAAATCTGTTACTTAAAAGGACCAGCTTTCGTAACATTTTTAGCATATATTCTAACTATTGAAGAACAATGCATTAATTGAACTAGTTAATTAAACTATCCGCAAATCTGTTATTTTTATTTTACTCCACAAGGAGGCCCTGAGGAAAATAATTTCCCTCAGGGCCTATGTCATCTTTGTTACTTTACAGGACCAGATTTGGTAACATTTTAGCATACACTGATCCCTGAATTTAAATAAAAATGTATTATTTATATCACGTGGTGACCGCAGACTTTTAGCCCCAAGCGCCAGTCTTGAGTGAGCGCTGGGTCCGAGCTCACTCAGAACCATGGTTCAAAAGCAACGGACTCCTTACCCGTCGCGTGGTGATTACTTTGCCAGAAAATATGGTTTAATAATTTACAATGGAAATGGCAACATTTATTGTTTATAATGACGGTAAGAGAAGGAATTCAAAATACATTGTCAAGCTGTTTGTAACGAAACGAAACGTGAAATAGAACAAGACACAGAAAAATGTATTTCTTATTCTCTGTAACTGGTTCTGTTTATGTTTCATTAAGATTTATTAATATGATCTTCTTATTCAAAAGTTTTTCTACTAAAATAAATATTCATTCCAGAGGTCCAAATAAAAAGAAAATCGGATAGCTATATCAGGTAGTACATAACAAATACATTTGGGTAACAAATACAATCAGATAGCTGTAAAAAAATATGAGAAATAATTGAGGATAATACTGGAAAATCTTAGATTGAGATGTGAGATATACAAAAATGATGTAAAATAACTAGGACTCAATGCCCGAGTAATTAAAGGAATTGTCCTGGTAAGACAAATATTCTGGGCTTGATTCTCAGTTGCGACCGTTACCCTTTTTAATTTTATGTGTCTTTTTCGGTTTCATGTTTTGTGTATGAATATTTTCTTCTTCTCCAACGATTTTTACTTTTATTAGAGAAACACTTCGGAATTGGCTCCATTCAAGTATCCAATACAAAGAGTTTTTTCTTCAATCTTTGCAAATGCACTTTGTGGAGTTATTTTTTAATTAAATGAAAACAAATAACTTTGTAAAACGCCACTATTCAATCAAAATTATCAATTTTATAAATTTAATTAAATAGTAGCGTTTAACAAAGACATTTGTTAGAGTAAAACTTCTTTACGCACGCTCGACACTTGGGGGTAAAATGATGAATGCGTTACGAAAAAGAACCATATACTTAATGTGAAACGCCATTAAACGCATGAAACGCTATGAAACGCATATATTTAATGTGAAACGCCATATATTTAATGTGAAGTTTTACTTCAGTGGTGTGGTCTAAAACACACACGTTTTTTTAAATTTATTTAAAGTGGTTTTTTTCAAAAGTATAAACTTTGCGAAAATATAAGCACTTGAATTAAACAACATCTAAGATATTAAAGTTTCCCCTTTCCTCATTCCTTACCTATTTTTGTTTTTGTTCTCGCTATATGTAGGTAATGACTCTTTTAACGCATATACCAAAATTTTAATTTCGTAAGTGAACGTTTTTTTACCAGTATCCAAGTTTTTATCAACATGATAAATAAATCGTTTTTAATCGAGGTCATAACAACATTGTAAAGAATTGCCATTGTTTTTTAAATGCGGTTCAAAGCGAAAAAATGTATTGATTTTTATTTTCAACCGCTCATAGTTCTATTCGATGAAAAAGCTACTTTACGTAAACGATATACCTAAGTATGGGTTAGAAAGCGCTTAATTCTATCAGAATCTATTTCAGGCTACGCGTAATGACTTATTGAGTAATGAGTAATGACTCGATGAATAATGAGTATGATTCATTGAGTAATGAGCCACTATTATCATGTAAGCCTAAACCTATACATGGAGTCATAATTTAGTTGTAAGTGGCGTTTGCGCCCATTGCTAAATATGAAAGTAATAATTAGGTTACGAATGGAAAAATAATTAGATATAGCTTGATAAGAATAACTTTACAGTCTGCGGGGTTGCCACCATAAATAATGAGATACAAATGCAAAATAAATCCCAATACCTAGGATTTATTGAAAAATATATAAAATCATGTATTCCAGATTAAATTAGTTTAAGGGTACTTAAAAGAATTCATAATCTGCCAGTTCATAGATGGCGTTCATTGAATTATTTTAGGAAAAAAGACTTGCAAGTTATGCTTTAAAATATTAAGATGAATTATTTGTTTACGCCGGAGCGCGTTAGTGTCCATTATATCTGCACACCTTTGCCCTAATAACGGACACCGTAACGTCGTCCGAAACGTTGGCTAAAGAAGGAGGAAGCGCAACACGGAACAATGCTCCAAAAATAAATCACAATAACACGTAACCTATCTAAAATAATAACCAATCATTCTTCGCAAAGAATCTGACGACAACTCGTCTTAATAGTGAAATAATCGGGACTTCTGAAATGTTTTCAAACCACACGAATGTCAAAATTTGAAACCGTTTAGAAGCGGAGTTGACAAATACGTCGGATTGCCACCCAGGCCTCATGGGTTCAATCACCTGCTACCTAAGCCGTCCATCATTGCACAAGCAATTTTTTACGTTTACAATGATGGAATTTTATTTTGGGAGGAGGGTATGGGTATCGCCGCCCCTGAAACCATTTATTGGATAACCGTCAATCCTGCCATAAGTCAAACCGCAAGTGGTTCGCTACGTTTGGTGACTTAGCAGGGGTGCCCGGGTTCTTGGGGTGAGGTTTGTCTAGGTCCTACCTACTGCGTGGCGAGCTAGATCATGAGAGACTGGTTGAGGGAGACCGTTTGAACTCTCCAGCCGAACTCTCTCGACCCATCGCCTTGCACCGCAGTGGGAGAGACATTTACCCCCAGATTCCTATACGCTCCTATTACCTTTTTCCTTCCAAGAACTCGACTTCTCTACCTTTCCCTAAATAGACCCTACACACAGTATCTTGAAAGATGACGTAGGCCCTTAGGGAATTTTTTGAGGAAATTAATGTATTTTCATGTTATTAATAAACTGGGAATGTTTATCTCTCTTAAAAAAAGACAAAACAGGGAAAAAGAATTGGATTCGAAAAAAACAGCGAAAAAACCTTCTGATTATTAACAGGTATTTAGCGAAGCGCACAGTGTAGCATTCCCTAAGGGTCGATGCTGAGAGCAACTCACCTGCGTTAATAATATTCTCCCCCGCTTAGCTTTAGACTTTCTCATTTTCCATTTTCAGCTTTATATTTTGGCAGACTTGGACGATATTTCAGGGTTAAATGATTCTAAAAATAATTTGACATTAAATGGTTACTTTTTTATGAATGTTTTGATATAGAATTTTTTTTAACACACGCTTTGCTAATTTATGTCGAGAGTTTTTTTGTGAAATATCGTTTCACGGGCTCTTAAAAAGCTATAAAATAACAAAACAGAAACAATAGCAAGAAACCGCTAGTAAAGATAAATTAAAACTTACGAAATTACGAAAATATTTTTTTAAACATAAAACATACGAAGTTATATAAGTAGTTATGCAGAACAGTGCGATTCTCAGAATGGCCTTGGTGTAAGACAACCTTCCAGAATTGCAACGTTACTTCAAATGGCTTCATCCGTGTTTGGTAACCAGATCTGAATAGCCAGGCACTTCTTCACCTTCTTTTTCTTCTCCCAACTACAATCAGCCCCACAAAATACCTCAATTGGTGATGTTATAGTCTCACTTGCTCCAGATGGTTATGAACAGTTGGAACTCTTCGGCGGTATTCACATAAAAAACAATAATAAAAAAATAGATGAAATACATTACACACAGCGCTTCCTGATCATAAAGCGAATTTACTAGGAATGATTATTTACGCAAATTTAAATAACAATTCATGTGACATAATTTATGAAATTATTTAATACTAGCTTTTGCCCCCGGCTTCGCTCGAATATTCGCCCCCCCCCAACTCCCCCCTCACCCCCCCTCACCCCCTCCACTCCCCCCCTTGCTCCCTCCGCACTACCCCCCCCTCCCCTTCCCCCAATCAATCAACAATCAAATACGCGCCGTTTCGCATTCATAATATTAGTATAGCTGTTGGCTTAGGCCAAAAAGTAGATTAGTACCTATTTTATATTTTTATACTAAATATTCATATAAGAATACTCATTTTAGAATTTTTGCTATCAAAGAAATCTCCATAGTAACCTAAACAAATAACAATATGACAGCCCACGTCAAACATTTACTTAGCAATACGCTTTGCGAATAAACGTATAATAAATAATTTCATAACGCCACAGCTTATTCACAACGCCAGAGCTTACCAATATATATAGCCTATGTTACTCGCAAATAATGTAGCTTTTGATTGGTGAAAGAATTTTTAAATTCCATTCTATATTTATTGCGTGAAAGAGTAAGTCACATACATACAAACATTACATAAACATACATAAACAGTAATATTAGGACTTTCATTAACATAACGCTAGAGCTTACCAATATATATTGCCTATGTTACTCGCAAATAATGTAGCTTTCGATTGGTGAAAGAATTTTTAAATTCCATTCGATATTTATTGCGTGAAAGAGTAAGTTACATCCATACAAACATTCGCATTTATAATATTACTAAGATGGTTACGAAGATTACAGGCAACAGTAATATTAGGACTTGTTTGCAAAGCAAAAGTGCCAATGTTATTATTAATACTAACACTCTCTCAACCGGACGCAAAAAAAATCATGTAATTGGTCTATGAAAAACTTTTCCGTGAGTAACCTGTCACTGAATTTTCGCAGTACGAACTTGGAACACGATGTATGACTACAGGTCATTTAGTTATTTATTTATGTAATATCAACGGTATAAATACACCATAAACAATAATTGCATGTCACAGTTGAATACAAGCATAAGAAAATTGTAAAAATAATTTTTTAAAGTAACAATTAAATGGGGCATTTGATTGTAAAATGACATCAGAAAGCACACAAAGAATGCAAGCTCTAGAACGATATAAAAATGCGAGATACGCATAGTTAAAAAAAATATAAGTAGAATAAGGTTAAATTCATTTTGATTGAACATATATGATGGTATAGTCTTCTTTTACCCACCATCTGTGCAGTTAAATAGATCCGCAAAATCTGCGAATCTATGTATTACTAAATTCATGTGAGCTAGGTAAAAGCAAGTGTTTGTAATGCTCAGTCCTGGTATTGTTTAGTATCTCTCGTAGGAATATGAAATTAAATGAGGTTAATTAAATCAGGGCTGTCTAAGTTACCAATACAACTCTTCAAGTTAAATGTTATTATAAATATTGGGTGAAATCAGATAACAAAGTTTGAGGAAAGTAATAACATTAAATATTTATTTAGGGACAATAATTCACGGTCAGTGATAAATTAAATATAATTTTGCTTCATTGTAGACGCTTATATTTGATTAGAAATATTAAAAGGTTTATTTATCAGGAAGAAACCCAATAACTTGTTTATTTGCATAATAACAGCAAAACTTTTAAATAGGCTTTACGAAGCTTTATTGGCGAAGTTTAACGTGAAATCTTGGTTAAGATTTTCCGCTTAATTACACGTAAACTGCTTAAAATGAGAAAAACTTTGAAGTGGCTATGATTTTGAGTATCTGGTTGGTAGACCGGGAGCCCATACCACATAACCTAACGTCACAGACCATCCGAAACTTTGTGGTGATAGTATAAGGTAAACGTAAGGCCCGTGTAAGGCCGATGAACAACTGGATGGTTCTTTATCCACAACCATTTTGTAAAAATACATCTACCTGAATTTCGATGTTGTTTTCTTGAATGAATGGGTGAATGAAGTGAAATCTTGGAAGTGGAAATTAACCCAAATCTGATCGAACTGAAACTCGGCAAATAGACTCGTTGTCGATGACAATGAATTCTATCAACTTTTGGTGGCAATCACGCATATACACGCGTACTCTCTTAAATACGATGACATTATAGCAGTTAATAAATTAAATAAATGTCGGCTCTGTCCAATTGGCATTTAGCTCAGCGTCGTTAACTCCAGTCCCTTGGGAGTTTCAATCCTCAGTGTCACATAAAAAAGTTTGAAAAGACATATTTTAAAGTAGATGTATTATAGAAAAAAAACCCTCGTTTTCATGGGTTGATTTTTTGTCGTACAAAATTATTCAATATAATTCACGAACTGAGATGTTTTGTTGCGACAGGGTATGATTAGTAGACCACAGAAAAACTCGTCCGCCGATCGTGAGTTGGAAGCCTGGATGATGATGAATCCATTGGGCTGTCGACCATCAGCCTGATGATCATGAGACGAAATATATTTGAAATTTAAAAAACAAACAATTGGTCTACTAATCGATCGCGATCGAAACTAAATATATTTCGTAAATCTTAGGTTTTTTCAATTTCCAAAATTGCACGGAACCCTACTGATTGCACGCAGGTTGATAGTGTTTCAAGGCTTACTAAACCTAGTGCTTATCGTCACGAAGTGGTTTCATCTGTGCATCCGATGACGTAGGCTTATGTATTGTGGGCTCCCTGTCTATAGCTACTGGCAGCCATAAAAAGAGGCTCGGTAGTTCTTCAAAGTATATTAAGTTTGCTTATAAAACAGTCTGCGAGTTGAGGTGTTTCGTAATAAAATGAAGTTCGCCGTTGAAATAGAAACTTTCCCATTCGGATGCCGTTTTCGGTGAGAAATTTAAATACATTCCCCACACGTGGTGCCCGACGCAACACAACCTTAGAAAGAAGCCTCCGGGAGCTTTTCTCATTTTAAAGATAATTGAAGCATTATTTCTTAGATAAGCCGCTATCAGGGATTGTACAAAACAAGCTATCCGGTATTATGAAAGTCTTCCGTATGCCGTGGGGCGCGGTTCTTAAATTAACTTTGCTCCTATTTTAAGTAATTTAAGATTTTTTTTTTACGGGATTCTGTTTTCTGTAGATTTCATACTGCCTCAAGCCAGTGGAACTAAGGAAGTTTAAATGTATTTCTCGCAGAAACTTAAAAGCTTTTTAAAAGAATGAAAATAGTATTTTTGTCTTACATTTGTAATATTACTTAGGAAGTAATTGATGTCAAAGTATTACTATTTGAAAACATTAATAAAATTTTAGCACTACCTTTGTTTATGATCCATTGTTTCGTCATTTTCGGAAAATTTTAAAATTACTTAGGTAGACACATTATTTGTCTTGATTTTTTTTTACATGAGCTCCACCCAAGAGGCCCTGAGGAAAATAATTTCCCTCAGGGCCTATCTTTGGGGATGCTGTGTGGAGGGTTTTTTTGAGAAATGAGAAGAGAGTTCTGGGAAGGAAAAGGGTTTAGGGGGTGGGTAGAAATCTGCGGTTCAGTGTGTCCTGGTCATCCGCCTCCAAGACCTAGACAAACCTTACCCATGTTTGTTATTAGGTCGCAAATTTTTCACTTGTTTAATTTAGAACTGACTGGTTTAAACCTTTTATGGACTTCATCAGAATGTAAAAGTAACAAAATTTGGGTCAAAATTGAAAACCCGATATGCCAGTAAGAAAGTTCAAAATTTCTTCTTTGTCATAAAGAAACGATGTTATTTACCTGTATGTAATAAATTTCCTGACAAGCACAAAATGTCTCAGAGTGAAGAAACTCTATGTAGGGTGAAACCAGTCCGGTCTAAATAAAATAGTGAAACAAAGTTATCAAGAGCTTTATTCAAAAATTTATTACAAAAATTCAGAACAATAATTTTTTTTTTAATAATTTTGTTTTTTTATTTGTCAAATAGAAAGACCATCATCGAAAATCTAAGCGCGCCCCAATCGCTACCGATATCGGGTTGTAAGGCGGCTATTCGAGGGTTGTAAGCTTAAAGCTCGCTGATGGTAAAAGCTAAACAACCGATGGGGCAAAAGCCAAAGGAGGTTTTATAAAGAAATGATTTCATAAGGTCTCAATTTCCCCCTAATGTTGCCCTGCTGATGGCCTATATACATTATCGTCAGAGTTTCTTCCAAATTAGCTCAGAATATTGAAAATGGGGTGATTGAATTCCAAATTTGTTCTGGATATTACGCAATGTTAATATCAGAATTTAGATTAAAAGCAATTCCTAAAGCGATACGGTTTAAGAGATTGATATTGTAATGCTTGAAAATCAAAGCTAGGGTATTGTTCTTTTTGAAATTTGTACAGTAATATTTTTGCGTTATTGTTTAAAAGTTTTATTTACATTTCTACGCTATCTTTGATGTAAAGGTTTATTGCTTTATGTCCTAAAAACAATCTATAGTAATAATTTCAGGACAATTGCAATAAAAAACTCCCGTCAAACGATGTTAGATATTTTTGAAAAATAAACTTGTAATGAGTTCATACGCACATTAAGGTTAAACGGAACGTATCTTATAATCTTAACACTTTTTGCAAGTTATGCTTTAAAATATTAAGGACAATTTATTGTTTGCGCCCGTTCGTACTTGATATGAATATGAATAAATAGTTTTGTCCATAAAAAAACTCAAATCTTTCAAGAAAGAATAAACATCCAATTTGGTATCTGTGACTCAATCCAATATTGTATTGGTTAGATTAGGAATTTGTTTGAGAATCATCTTAATGGTATTGATGCAAAATATAACAGAACCCCCACATTTAGAGATAATGATGCGAAAACTATATCCAGCTGTACGTTCACGTTTCGAAGAAAGCATACAAAATTTATAAGGAACTCTTTCCGATGAAAATTTAAATTCACGTTTTTTATTACTTACCTTGAGAATGAATACTTCCTGATAGATAAATTACGGAGAGTCGTCAGCCGAGAAGTAATTTAATCGTTTTTTTTCTTACCTGTAACAAAAAACACACATATTAGTCTGGTAAATATTTAATTTAAATTTTCATTTATTACATCATTTCCACAACCCTTTACTCTAAACCTCAAACCACCTTCTAAATCCATAACTTCCGACTGATTTTGCCCCCCTAATCTCGATTTATAGCGCCGTTGAGGTGATTTTCACAAAACCGGGGCAAGAAATAATCCACATACTTCATAAATGTAACACAAACAGAAATTAAAGATTACGCATCGATGAAGTGTCTACCTCGCAACTGTTTAAATAAAATTTAATGTAATAAAACTGAGTGTAATTCGACTAGGTTCGCAAATGAGAAAAAGTTGATTAAATAGAAGAATTGGTTTCATGTGATTTAAGCAAGGTTAAAAACTGAAAGCACTGGAACCAAAATTCCCTTTACTGAAATTCTTAAACATCTCGATTATGCTTCAGACTAAATGGATATTCGCATTATAAGAAAATTCTATTTGCGCATTCAGATTGCCCCTCCGGAAAAAAAAGAATTCTAAATGCGAAAAAAATAAGATTTACAAAGGCATTCCCGAGACGGGTAAGGGCTTAATAAAATTTAAAATATTTGCTGAAAATTATATTTATAAACGACTAAAATTTTTGAGAAAATTGTGCGCTAAATATTTCTCGCATAAACTGGTTGAGAAGGTTCTCAGGTATTTTTTTGCTAATAAACAAAAAGCATAACAATTATTAGCCTGAAATACTCACCTACATCATAAAAATCTTGTCTTAAATATTAGTTTATCAATTAAAAATATCTAAAAGCATAATTTAATTTAATTTATTTTCATTACGTACCTACCTAATAATATGATTTTTATTTACTCTGTATGTAATATGACAGACTGGGATTGCACTACCCTCCCAGCCCTGCTGGAATAAAAACTTAAATAAAATAATAATAAAAAATATATTTGAATAAGCAAAAAGTTTTTTAGTGTGAATTGATGATTTCATTTCATTGAAGAGTTATTCTTAGCATGGGTAGCCGAAAAGCACATCAATAAAAAAGGAAAATTAAAAAAGGAGGGTATTGTAGAGACTATTTTTAATAATTTGCATACATTCACTCAAAGGTAACATTAACTTTTGAGCAAATCTAAAAAATGTTTGACTTTTAAAAAATAAAAATTTCAACACAGTTTTGCGCAAAATTACAAAAATTTTCGTTAATTACAAAAGTTTGACTTTTAAAAAATAAAAATTTCAACATAGTTTTGCGCAAAATTACAAAAATTTTCGTTCATAAACTCTGCTTACGAGATAAGAAAATACAAGACAAAAAGTGTGGCAATTTCTACGAAGCTTGAATGGCTATTTTAATATATTTAAAATCTCACAGTAGAGCTGACTTTACTAGCTAACAATCTTAAATAGTAATTGATAAGGGTTTACCTAGAAATACCAGTCAAAAAGCTTTTCAAAATAGGTTTGAGAGCTCTTATTGCTTTATCCATATAGATTACTGCTTTACAGTATTAACGAAAAAATAATTAAACTATGTTGCTTATCACAGTCAGGTCCGTAAAACATCTTGCCCGTATGAGCACATTCCAAAAAACTATATTCATCTTGCAAAATCAGTAAGATTTTCATGTTGCATACATATTTTGATATGTAAATAATATTTCAAGTCATTAGTCATCTCAGCAGAGCATACACAAAATATAAGAGCGATGGTGACATCCCGAATGGTACAACGTAAACGCAGTAATAAATTACATGCAAAAAGAAAATGCACTTGCAGTTTGCAGAGTGAAATATGGCAGTAATTCGTCACGAGTAACTTGTCTGGAAAATTGCACGAGACTCAGTAATAAGGGAATGCGCCGCCCCAGGCTTAAAGCAATTACTTAGATCAGTTGAACATTCGTAGACAAACTACTCGCATTCAATCATGCTAGCAAGATAGGAACAATAAAGTTTAAGAAATAACAGAAGTCAGATGATTGATTAATACAGTTTTTAATTATCTATCTTTAAAAAATTCCTTGGAATTCTTGTAGGTATGCCTACTTAATTTGGAGACAGTGAAAGGTATTCTAATTTTAGCGAATGTTGAGAGGATGGAAGAAGTGGGGGAGGAGAAGGTAAATAGAGAGATAAAGGTTCATCCACCATAATGCTATTATATTCAGGGAAAAAATGCATGTTTTTGGGGAAGTGCTAAACACGTGCTAAATCACCAATTTTAAATTAATCTTCACTACGAATTGGTTTACATTAACGATACCTAAAATTATGCGTGGGATAAGTTGAAGTTTTTCTCATCGTTTCCTTGAGTAAAATTAAAATAAAATTTTCAATCGCTATTTAAAAAAATATAAGCGTAAATTACTAAAAATATATACTTTTTCATTAGAAATAAATGAAAGCTTATAAGAAAAAACCAACAAATTTTTTCATGTCTAACATTTGTGTTGTGAAATGTTTAACATTTCCCTTTATTAATGTTAAAAATTTCCCTTTATTATTGATAACTTTTTCTTTCTCATAAAATTATTAAGAACATAAATAAAAACCACCTTAGTGCTAAAATGGTCGGTTTCTAGGCTTCGTTTGATGCGCGATTTTTATGCCTATTTCGTGGTGATATAAAGCATTCTAAGAATATGCACATTTTTTTCTGGTGTATTCCTCTTAAAGGTTTGGATGCTCCTACTCCACTGCTTACGAGATCTGGTCGCTAAACAAAGTTACAGCTGTTTCAAGTAAAACTTTGATTTTTAATTTCGATAGATACTAAAAGTACACGACACTGTGGAACGAGGCGCAATTTACAATGTAATTAATTTATTTTATAATGTGGAAACACTCATACAAAAAATGCAGTTTTTCAACTCCCATCGTAATAAAGTTTTTTATTTGGGTCCACATAAAATCTTCTAGGTTTTATTTTGTATATTCACGTTAAAAATACAAAAAAGCACAATCTTTCCACCTGCGGCAAAGTTCTCTGTGTAACAATAATGTTATATATTATACCCCCCCCTATACCGACAGTGCTATCCTCCGTCAACTTAATGTTGACAATGTAGCCTGTCTTAACTCTCCGCACAAATGGATAAATCATGTTACGTCAGCAAAGGGGGTGATCTCTACCCCCATCAACCCGCCCTGTACTTTAATGAAAGGTGACGTCTATTCTCAATATCCCATAGTATGCTCTTGCATTTTTAAAGCCATTGCATTTTAAAGCCATTGCATTTTAAAGAATTGCATTGCTTTCATGATATTTTTCTCATATTCAGTCCAGTCTTAGAGCTAAGGCATTTTTTATTTATTTAAAAAGCTTTATGTGGCGAAATCCATAATTCCAAAAAAATATTATAGATCAAAAATGCACTCTGCTACCCTAACGTAGATGTAAAAGTCAGTTTTCAAAATAAAAATAGGAAGCGAGCCCTTTTTGAGTACACTTAGGTGAAATGAATGTATGATTCGAGGTGCCACAGATAAATTGATTTATGCCATTTTTCATTACTACTGAAAGACTTGGGTGAAAGTTTGAATGATGGGACTTTCAAAGATTTGGAGGAAAGCATTTTTTATTGCCTTCAAAACTTTTTATTCATTTCTATAAATATATTCCAAAATATAGTTACCGATATACTTAAAATAGTCTAAGTATTATTTAAATTTGCAAAACAACACAACGCAACGGTTGGAAATTTAATAAAACAATGTAGGTTTTATTTATTTACAAATAAAATTATTGGGGAGAGCAAATGTGTAGATTTTTATTGTTGTCTTTTGTCAATTCCTACATCTCTACATATTGGGTTATATGTATGCCTAAACCGAACTTAACATTTGTGTACTATCATGAAAAGGGTTAGAACTTAGTTTGTTTGATAGGCGATAGAACACAGAGTAACATATTTTACAAAACAAAAAATGAATTAAGAAAGAGAAATAGATAATAAAATCAATAAATTCATAACTTTTTAAACATAAGTAAACATTAAACCATTTTTTAATCCTTATCATGTTTAATTAGTAGAACTGTTTGACAGTCTGACAGTTTGACAATGTCGAAACAGCTGTTACGCCTAATAATATTTAAGCAGCAGAATTTATTCAAAGTAACTTACTAACTAACCATTACGCCGTTTCTCCGCAGGGGTAGGCAGAAGGGACGGATCGCCAAACAACTCGGTCTGGCACACATTCCTTGCCTCGTTTACATTCATACATCGTCTCATACATCTATTTTATTATTCTGACTCTTGACATGGCCCGACTCAACTATCTGATTCACTTGGTCGTGCCATGTCTTTCTTGGGCGTCCTTGACTTCTTCTAGCATTCACATTTGTGTCATATATTCTACTTACAAACGAACGTTTATTATTTAAATTAAGCTGTTTTTTTGTTATAAATTGAATAAAAGTAAAAAAAAAACGGGTAAAGTGCATTTTTTTCAAGGTGTTGACATAGCCGGAATTGTAAAAAAATAATTTATAATCATTGACTTATGATATGGTCGAAGCTTATAATGTAATAAATTAATATTTAAATAATTTTATAGTATCTTATAATACTTACTATAAACGTTTTTTTTTTTGTTTTAATAAATGACAGCCAACTCTTTCGTTTATTTTAAGCTTCGTCAAGGCTTATTATGTTAACTAAAGATGATTAATTATGATTTTTAATTGATAAACTAACGTTTAAGATAAGATTTTTATGCATAACACAAAGGGTAACAATTATTATAAGCAATAATTATCAGTCTGAAACACTCATCTACATTGAAAAAATCTTCCGAGAAAAGATACTGGCCGCCAACGGGACTCGAACCCGTGTCCCTCTGATTGCCAATCGGGAGCTTTGACCGGCAATCAGAGGGAAACGGGTTCGAGTCCCGTTGGCGGCCAGATATTTTCAATGTAATACATATAAGAAAATAAAATAATGAGTGAAAGAAATAGCAAAGAAGACACCTTATTGGTGAAAGAAAGTGATACAACTAGAAAAGAGTCAAACAAAGGGGTGGGGGGGGGGAGTGGGAGGAAACATTTTCAGTTGAGGTTAACGGAATAAATGATTTTTTTATTTTTTATTGTTTTATCTTTGTTAATCCGCGCTACACGTTTTGTTCATATTCCTAGAAACCAATTGAATGATAGAAATCGTTTGTGAATTCTCCAAACCGATGTGAATATTACGAATAACGAAACGAAATTGCATATTGGCTACCAGAACTACCAGGATCGTGGGATGAGAGGATTATTAGGTAGAAAGGGAGATTTTTTGCAATATGTTTGGGCGAATGAGTAATCCGGTTTGAATGGAACAGCCTCACCGGAACACAACTAAAGGAGGGATTTGCAGCGTGTAAGGGTACTAGGACTACCAGGGTGGGAGAATTGTAAAGGGATCTGTGATTTGGCATAGATAAAGGTTAATATGGTGTCACGTTAGCGGATGCATGAAAGGTTATCGGATTATGTGAAAGTGTAGATCATATAGTACCCATGTGTTAGCGGGCGCTGAGAGCAGAATTGAATGGACGCATCAAATAACGGTCACGAATTTTATGATGGCTAACATTTTAATTGTACAACCCGCGAACGATAAGCCAATGTCTTCGTGCATGTCCATAAAATCAATTAACTTTACCTACATTATTTAGGCACTTAACGGTAACGATATTTTATCGCTAAACTATTCTAACATGAATTAGTTTCAAAATTTGGATCACCTTAATTAAATGTTATCAATTCTAACTCACTTATGTATATACCTACTACTTTTATTGTAAAATTTGTAACTTTTCAGTTTAGTACCAGATCGTTTTTTTAACTTATTTATGTGAATACCTCACAAGAGTCCCAGCTGCTCCCGTCTGGAGCCAGTGATACTATGGCATTCCAAATGGGGGTATAGGAGAGGGGGGAAAGAGATGGGTAAGAAGAAGGTAGTGAAGTACCTGGATATTCAGATCTGGTCCCTAAACACGGCTAAAGCAATTTCAAGCTACTTTTCAATTCAGAATGATGGTCTTACACCAGGGCGATATCGAGAGTAACTCTACTCTGGAACGTGTCACTTATTAATTTAAATGAATTAATTGTGAATTAACACAAACTAACCAAATAAAATTGGTTCGATCCCGCAACCTTCAGATTGAGAGTCAAGTGCTTTACCACTCGACCACGTAGGCCGTCAGAATATTTGTCTACAATATTAAAATAAAATAAGGTGTCCACCATTAAGGGCATATGTAATCGAGTTACACATCTACCCCGGTGATGGACACTAATGCTGTTCGAAACGTTGGCTAAAGAAGAAGGTAGCGCAACACTGCATAATATCCCAAAAATAAATCACAGTAATACTTTTGGTCTGGAAAATATCAATCATTTACGATTGCTTTCTACTAAAATAAATTTATCACCAAGGTACTCGTACTATCATGCTTTTGTAAATCCAGACTGTTCACTACACAACACTGTCCCCAAAAAATACATTAAAATACATTACATCTTCTAAAGTTCTCTCCTATCGCTGGATGGCTATCATCAGGGCATAATATTCACTATGCATACTGCAAACTGGATATGCACATGCATTAGCCGCGTTTTAAAACAATAAGGTATTTCATCAATTCTCACAATAATTAAAAAAATACCACTATCTTAGTCGGATCAACTTTAAAATAGATATGTTCAAAATGTGCTTTTAGGTTCAAATTTGAAAAGCTTCTATTCTCGAGAAATGATGTAAATCTTTAAATAGGTATAGACCGGCCAGGAAGTTATAAATGCTCTTAAAATATAATTTGTCAAAAACGATTAGTTGAATTAAGCGCAGTCAACACAATTTGAATATTCGTTTCCTCTTCAATTAACCGTGACACCACAAAGTGGCAAGCTGTTGTCCGCAATTAAAACAAGTACTCATAGAATGTCGCACATCCACCAATTTACCGAATGATCAAATATTTAGAAACCAGTCATACGAATATTAAACTAACTAATACATTAATATGTAATGTATGCAATCCATTTGACTTAATTAGAGCTTTCGCGCGTGCGCCGTGACGAATCAATGATTCTCTTTGTATTGATGAATTTTTTTTACGCTATCGAATAGGACAAACGAAAAAGAATTCATGAATGTTAATGGAGGTTTAAAATATCAATCAGACCAATTAAAACTCGCCCGAATTTTACTGCTTTTTGTTGAATATATTAAACACTAGCTTTTACCCGCGGCTTCGCTCGCATGATATTAGTGGGAAAATTCTGGCATAATTATTGGCATAATTGTTATTATTCTTGCTTTTTTGTCTAATAAAAAATAATTATTGTTTAATAGAAAATTTCAAAATTTGAGAATGACATTTCGCAAATAAAAATTCTATTTTAGAAAATATTTAAATTATAGAAATTTATTTTAAGTACCTACTCCCCTAATTTATTCTGATGATTTCGCCTCAAGTAGGAATTAGTATTTTATTTATATTTGAATCCAGAGAAAAACCTAAAGAAATAACAAAATTACAGCCCACGTCAAATAATTACATAGCAACGCTATGCTTTTCGTCCGGACAATAAACATTTTTAGAGATAGGTAGATATTAACTATGACGCCAACAAAGCACTATCTTTAGGATGAATTGCCTGATTAAAAAAAAAACATTTTTTCCAAGGTAACAATTTGTTTGACGTTTGCAATAACTCGATTTTGTTAGGGACAGTAGTAAATAATTGGAAAATAATTGCATAACGCTACAGCTTATTCATAACACCAGAGCTTACCAATATATATAGCCTATGTTACTCGAAAATAATGTAGCTTTCGATTAGTGAAAGAACTTTTAAATTCTATTCGGTGTTTATTGCGTGAAAGAATAACACTCATCCATACAAACTTTCGCCTTTATAATATCTATAAGATTTTTTGAAGGTAATACCTACATTTAAAAGTGTTGACAAATTTTATCGAAATCAATGAAAACAAGAAAATACATTTCGTAAGTCTTTTCTAACGTTAACATTTTTTTTTAAATATAGCTATTGGAATTTTGATTTTGTTTTTCTTCAATTAATGAAATCAAATCTTTGAGATGGAAATTAACCCACTTCCTGACATCTGATCGAGCTGAATCGCGGTAAATACATTCTTTGTCGATGACAAGGCATTCTTGATAAAGCATCAACTTTTGGCAACGTACACACACGCATTTCTCTGAAATTGGCTAATAGCTACCCTAAGAGGTGGCGCAACGAGATCGTAAATTGAAAATAGAAGTACGAGTATTATAGTAAAAAAAATGTCTTATCGGGATTGAATTTTTATTTATTTATTTTACAGTTAAATTATTTCAATTACAATAATATTTTATTATGCATTCACTTGCATAGATTTTGTATAACGTTAAATTAGAGTTTTTTTTTTAATATTTATTTATTTCATTTTTAATTTTATTTTTTTTAAAGAAAGACATTTCCGGGTTACGAATAACCCAACAATGTTTGAAAATCTCTTACTACCACCATAGAAAGCCGAAAATGTTGTTTGTGTTGTGATGGAGGACTTAGCCAGTGAAGGAATCGAACACGCGATGCCCGGGTGGGACCCAAGCGCTATGCCGACTCAACCACTGACCGGTCAAAGTTTTATGTGTTTTGTAAAAGTTTTTAGTATGGTGTTTCGTGAAAAACTCCATTAACGTAGTAGAGTATTGTTGTGCTTTGATTATATTATTAGGTTATAAATTATAAAATATTATAAGACACATAAATAAATAAAGAAAAAAAAAGTATAACATATTCCACCACCACAACATGGACATATTGTGTCTAGCGTGGTAAAAAAATCACCAACAAATTGTATAAAAACAAAATAATTGGATAAAAAAAAAAAAACACCACAAACATGATTTTATAAAAAGTGTTTTGAAAAATTGGAGCATATCGAAACACAAAGCCTTGATACACGAATGAATCAGCGAATTTATGCCCCTTGTTGCGGAATATTTGAAATGGTCACAATCACCACCGACACTGTGCACGTTGTCTAGTGTCCAGTGTTCAATGCCCGGTGCAGAACAGTCGATGACAAACAACAAGTTTGATTAATGCAGAATACGGACATTGCAGGCTCCATACTAAAATCCGCAGTCGGAATCTCATTTGCTTTCATATATGACATCGGCAGGGTATAAAATATGGCTAATGGTCAAAATAGATCGCATAGAAGGGGTGCGAAACGTTTTTAATCTTTGAAAGTTATCGAATTTGTTTACAGTTTTACAAAAAAATATAAAAAAAACTAAAAGTCATTTGATAACATTTAAATTTAAGACTTTAAGGAAACTGAGTCTTTACTCCGTTGTAAATAATATGCTTGTTCATTAACATGTTCACAATATGTTCAAGTGTTTAAATCGCGCTATGGTGACAATTTCGCGACGGATGTATTGTGCTCACGGAAATATTATAAAAACTGTCTTTTGTAAATTTATTTTTTACGTTAGCTGCACACAGGAGGCCCCGAGGGAAACATTTTCCCTCGGGGCCTAAATCATCTTCACAGATGCTGTGTGGAGGGTCTTTTTAAGAAAAGAAGGAGAGGAAGTTCTGGGATGGAAAAAGTTAGGAATCTGGGTGTTAATGTGTCCAGGAGTGAAGAACATATGAATACATCCCTCTCACTAAGGTACAAGGAAATGGGTCGAGAGCGTCCGGCTGGAGAGGTAAAATGTCTCCATCTACCAGTCTCTCCCGATCCGGCCCGCCACGCAGTAGGTGGGTAAACGCACGTGTCGCCAAGACCTAGACAAACCTCACTCCATCAACCCGGGCAAGTCACCAAACGTAGCGAATCATTAGAGAAAACATCTGGTGAGGGTGTTGAGAGCGTCCGACTGGAGAGGTAAAATGTCTCCATCAACCAGTCTCTCCCGATCCGGCCCGCCACGCAGTAGGTGGACAAACGCACGTGTTGCCAAGACCTAGACAAACCTCACCCCATGAACCCGGGCAAGTCACCAAACGTAGCGAAGCATTAGGGGCGACCTCGGGGTATGCGCATACCTTTTTACCAAAATGAAAATTATTAAACTAAAAATAAATTGTTTCGTTCGCTTACCAAAGTTTGCGAATACACGCTACAGGGATTCCCCTTGCCCCAAAAGGGGGCGGTTTGGTTGCATTCAAATTAGATTTGCCACCGCTAGATGTACCTTTGTGTCAGACGCGTGGAATAAAATGGCGCCCTCTGCATTCTCCCGCGCAAATGCAACACACGTGCAGTGGATGATGAACCGCCGCGCCGAGTGATGGATATGCGGCCTGGTGATGGATGGAATACCTGATACCTTATTTTATGGAAAATGCTTTAGAATTTTTATGAAAGCAGTGAGTACGTCCTTGATACTTTTTTGATGTTAATGTCAAACCATTACTGTACCTTACTAGTTTTGATGCCATTGTATAAAATGTTAGTGAATTTTTTTGAAAAAGTAAACACAGATTGACCCTTTGACAAATTGAAAAAAAAAAAAATCAGAACGAATATCTCGGTAGCCAATGAAACTGCAAGCTAACATTTACTGTTTGTTTAAGTTTTCCACGAATAACATCTGAAGTTGATCTGAATGCAATATCCACCCATTTATACATGGTGTCCGAAAACTAGTAGTAAAAGAGGAAAACTGGTGAATATACCTCAAATTTGGAGTCAATTTTGTGGTTTAACTATTTTTGACGTAGGCTTTCCGTTTAAGAGTAATGAAGTATGAATTTTTAGATTATATTTTTAAAAAATCAGTCGCTACGGGGTTACTATCAGCTGTTTATTATCTTGCCGAAGCGCAGACCAGTCCCCATAGTTTCTTAGTTCTGAAATTTTCGAAAAAGTAAAAAATAACATTTTCAAAAATGAAATAGAACAAAGCCCTTTGGGTTCTTTGTGATGTAGATTTTTCAGTTTCCGTATACCGTGTATATCCAATGCTCCAGAGGTAAACCGATCTACTGCCAATATGGGGAGGAAATAAATAAATATGATATCTAACAGATTCCAAATTGCACATTGCGCAACCATTCTGCAGTAAGAGCACATAATATAATATGACGTCAAACAAGCATAATACGCTTTGAAGTTTTCCATTCAAATACAAAATAATCAAGATTTTTACATTACGAATACTTTTAGTAGTATTTTAATTTTTAGTGCTCTAGGAAAATTATATATGACGAGAAAGCGAATGGTATAAGAATTCGGGAAAGTTAAAAAGAAGTCACCATCACAGAACTCAATGGTTTATGGAACAGTGAAGATCTTCCAAGAAATACCGACCAATACAAAAGAAGATGAAAACGTATTCAAATTTTAAAAAAAGAAGTAAGGAAATATTTAAAGCGTAATTTTGAATTTTTGTAATTTGTGATATTAAATAAATAACATGAAGAAAATATGAAGTGCCAGAGCATTTATTATGGGTAACGAATTTTTCGTAAACGAATGCAATCAGATAATTATTTTTAATTTTGTGTTTAGTGATGCTTTAAATCATAGATTCTCAAGCTTTTTTGCCCACCGACCACTTTAAGAATATTTTTATTTCTAGCGCCCCCCTAACGGGATACCACGACGACGGAGGGGGCGTAATGGGATAACACAATGCGGTTACATTTGCCACAACGGAGGGGGCGTATTGGGATAGGGAAAATATTTTAAGGTGTGACACGTAATTTATGAATGGCCCCTAATGGGATGAGATGGGGCAAGATAGGATGGGGTGGGATGTGTTTCTCTGGGTCTCCTACCGCCCCCCTGATGTTCTGAAACGCCTCCTCAATTTTATCTTGGTCCTTTACCGCCCCCTGAAGGTCTAAAATGCCCCCAAGGTTGAGAACCTATGTTTTAAATTATTTTCATATGTTTTCATATGTGTATTCTGTATTGCCAGGCATATTGCATGTGGCTGGTAAGAGAAAGGTAAGCAGAGATAGTGGCTCAATTTGGGTGAAATAATATATATTTTGGAACCAGTTCCTACGCCATGGCCTGTCTCGGTTACTTTGTACCGGTGACTAGCGATTACTGGATGACAATGGATTCGAGGAAAAGTTTTTGGAACCAGTTCCTATCGCAGCACGCCTCATTACGGAAGCAATTGAAATCTACAACCATATTGAAGTACACTGTAATACCAGCTCGTAGTGGAGTGGAGCTGGCAACACGGTATCGCTTCAAAGTACATAAGCACACATTTGACCACTTACAATTACACATCTGCCGGATCGGCCCTGATGATGGACACTGCAACGCTGTCCGAAACGTTAGCTAAAGAAGGAGGTGGCGCAACACCCCGAAAACAAATAACCAAAATTATATACTTTGTTTTTTGTGCATGTCTCGGTCCGCTGTCGCTGTCACTAGATTATATTTAATACAAATAATTAAATATTTACATGGATTTTTATGTAAGTTAATTTGAATACTGCAGGTGCATGTAATCTGGGGGTATTTGTATTCATTACAACTATTTTTGAAGTACAACCATTTAGAAATAAACAAAAAAACAACGTATGCAAATCACACGCCGTAGAAGTGTAATATTCAGAAAACTAAATTAGACAACAGTGGGGAGGCTAGGAAGCACTGCACTACGAGGAGACCGATTATACTATCTCATTCTCTGGCAGGCTAAATCCTAAAGATGTATGTATTTGTCTCTTTTTAGTGTCGCTATTTTGCGTACCTTCGAGTTTCAAATTATAACGGTGGTAAAGAAGTTTTTACTTCAATAAATTAATTATGATGATGAAATAAGCGAGACGAGACAACTCGCGCATCGTATGTCACTTATTATCATGGTTTACATATTATAGTCTAAATAAGCTAGAAGAATATGAAAATGTTAATAAGACATAGTCAATCTCGAGTAGCATTATTGAACTAAAATTTCTTACGCGCATGTAGCGAAACCATTCAAACACTGGGGAAATTTAACTGAGAAATGTGATAACATCCTTTCCTCAGAGGTATTGTTATAACAAGAAGCAAATTCTTTCTTATTTTAACCATCAGTCCTTCAAATCTTGCGACCTTTTCTTTCATTTAATTTTTTTCTATTATATTCTATTACCTTATACCACACACAAGGCGGTTTGAAGTGATCCTTTGTTCCTCAGGATGTCGCGTCGTGAGAAAAGATATTTAATACGACCTATTATATCAGTGTAATCGAGCTCCTGTGTCGGTCTTCCTCCATTCGACCACAGAGGGCACCTTAAATCCACCCAATCTACCACTCATCCTGTGGACACATTATAAAAAGACATTCCATTTTATATTGCCATTATTAGGATCAAACCAAATGCTTTATTTCTTTTAAGTAAGTGGATCCGTATTCTTTACCATATTCGGGAACTAAGCCTCACAATCTGCCAATCATCGTTGGGACACATTATAAAAATACCCTTTCATTTAACCGAACTAAATAATGTCATTGTAAAACCGTATTTTCTTTTTATTGAGGTGGCTTAACGCAGTTGAATAGCCTTGGAGAGGGAACCTACCGCAGTGGATTAACGTGGTTTATTTCGCAAAAGCTTTGGTGGAAGAAATATTTCATATTGTTCTGTTAGCGGCAGCTAATTATTCAAAAACTTTTGCAGCCAACTGCTGTTTTGGATTGCGCATTTTGTATTTTCGAGGGTAGGTACCTATTTGGATTTTTAACGCGAAAACACCCTTTTTCCACCGAAATTATACCTTCACTAGAATAAATAATTTATTTAATTTAAATTATGATCATTTACTGCAATTTTAATGTTGAATTGTTCTGAAGAAGACAGCAGGGTAATATGATTGTAATAATAAATAATAACGATTTATTGATTTCTTTCTTAGTAACACGTAGAGATAATGATATCCTCACTGGGATCTCCCGTGCTGAGGATTTCATTTACATAATTATAATTTAATTATGTGAAATTAATATGAATTAGTTTTAAACATATTTCATGTAGTATTTTTTAAAAAATAATTATAAAGTAAATAAGATAGTGTTTTTTTTTATAATTCAGTTCAGCAGATTCGGTTTTAGCCTGTATTTGTTATCAGTATATTTTCTATTTCTGATCTCCCTATATTTAGTATCCAGCTTTTTATTTGAGATTTCAACGTTATAACTTTGAGTGAGAGTGGTATTTTATTGCAGAGTTTAATACCATAATATAAGAAGCTGTTTTGCCCAAATGTTGTGTTGTAGTTGCTTGTTCGATATGTTTTTGACCATAAAGTTTTAGAATAAAGTTGTTTAATTGACAACTATATTCTAAAACTATACTACTTAAAACGATTACCTAATACTTGAATCAGAATTTGCCCTGAATAAACCGCAAAATCGAATGTAAGCATTTATTCGTTCGGCTGAAAGAGTTGTGGCACAAAAATGAGATATCTGGTCATATAGATATATTTTTTTTAATAGTAATACCTCACAAGAATCCCAGGTGCTCCCGTCTGGAGCCAGTGAGACTAAGGCATCCCCAATTGGGGTATGTTATGAGACTGAAGAAAGTGGGGAGGGGAAGGAGATAGGGGAGAGAAAGGTGGGGAAATACCTGGCAATTCAGATCTGGTCACCAAACACGGATAAAGCCATTTCAAGCAGAGTTTAATTTCTAAATGATGGTCTTACACCAGGGCGATACTGAGAGTATCTTCCACCCTGGAACGTGCCGCAAATATACAATATATTATTTTTAATTTATTAATTGTGAAATAACACAAATTAATCAAATAAAATTTATTAGCCCACGTCGGGATTTTATCCCGCGATCTTCGTATTGCGAGTCTAGTGCCTTATCCCTAGACCGTGCCGATCGTCATATCAGATCAGATTACTAAAAAATAAGGTTAAATTCATTTGAAGCAACGTATCAATTCTAAATTGGGGTCTTCCACCAGGACGATGTACAATGATTACATTGATTACCTATATCAATAATATAAATAAATATATCTTTCTTTGTTTTAAAATATCCTCTTAAAATATTTTACCAGCATTTCATCAAGGATGATTGTCGCAACATATTATTATGTACCTAGTCTTGCAATATTATCAACTATTTCCATTACAACTGTTAGAATCATATTTATGTACTAACCACCTACCAACTACCTATATAATATTTTTATTTTACTACATCCATATCCCTACTTTTATTTATGTGCTGTAAATCTAATTTAGTAACTGCTATGTTAGTAAATTTCATTATCTATATTTACCATCATTCTTACAAGTTTTATTTATTCCTACTTCAAACAAACAAAAAAAATCTTTTTTCTTCATATTTTAATGTAATGGCACGCGACCCCCCAATGTGAACACGAGAAATGTTTTTCTTTATTAAATTGGATAATTTCATTAACAAAAAATACTTCATTGTAATTAGTTTTTAAGAACCATGTATTTTTCTTTTGTAAATTTGTCTTATGTATATTGTATTACAAATAAAAATTTAAAAAATCTATAATGAAAAAATGACACTGCATTGAGCCGAAAATGAAGGAAAGAGTTATTTTCCACACACAGAGCAACTTCATCAAAATCAAAACTATTATATTTAACACATATTTTATCAGTAAGCCGTTCGTAAAAATACGTGCCTCGATTTTCCGTGAATAGAAAATATTTCCCTTCACCATTTGCACCTCCGTTCGTCCTGACATTATTTTTCATGCGCGTGTTTTTAAAATTGTCATAAAGCATAGACGTGTTTTCCATAGACACCGGCTGAATGCGGCCATATTTTGAATGCGGATTAGTTCCCTCCGATGTGTCACATTGCATCACACGGGGATACATACGCCCGCCCTACTCATTCGGGAATGTTGGTAGGGCGGAGAGATGTTATAAGGGTGTACGAATCTACCAGCATAGCCTCTTTGTTTTTTTATAAAATTTTGATTTTTTTTTTACTAAGGTTTGGAAAATTTTCAAAAGAACATTCGCATTTTTTTATAGTGATGATATTTTCGTAATTTTTATACTGCTGAAATTTTCCAACCATTGACAGTTTGATAATGCGAAGGCGAAACAGCTATTAGGCGTTATAATAATTACACAGCTGAACTTGCTTATAAATAAACTGTTTTTATTAATTTAATAATAATATTATTTAATATATAAAATAAATTAAAGTTAAAATGGAGTTCTACAAATTAAACTTGATATCAATAAATAAACCTTTTGTATATTTATATTTATAACTAGCTGACCCGACGAACTTCGTACCGCCTCAGAATCAATAAGTGTTGAATTAAATTCAGTTGTTTTAGTTAAAAATTACACAATGAAGCAATCATCAATGCGCAACTGTCTGTTTTTTTTTGTCAGTATCAGAGATGGCATTGGCGGATGATATGGAGGCGGGTATGGGTGCGCCGCCCCGGGAACAATTTATTGGATAACCAACACCTCTGTCATACGTCACCCATAGGTCACCCAAAGTGGATCGCTACGTTTGGTGATTTAGCAGGGGTTCCGGGTTCAAAGAATGACGTTTTTCCGGGTCTTGGCGGCGGATGCGTCTGTCCACCCGCTGCGTGGCGGGCCGGATCGATAGAGACTGGTTGAGGGAGGCCTTTTGACCTTTCCAGCTGGACTCTCTCGACCCATTGTCTTCCACCGCAGTTGGAGGGATGGATTCATACGTCCGTCACTCCCGGATTCACTGACCCCAGATTCCTAGCCACCCCTCATACCTTTTTCCTTTCCAGAACTTCCTATCCTTCCCTTCCTTAAAAAGACCCTTCACACAGCATCCCCTTAGATGATATACGTCCTGAGGAAAATAATTTTCTTCGAGGCCTCATGTCTGAGCTGATGAAAAAAAATTGCTTTTCGATTTATTTATACGTGTGAGGGATTTTTATTATAATTATTGTATCTTTCCTTTGGATGGATGCAGACGTACGTTCACCGTTTGTCTCATTTTCGACTATTGACATTTAGTGTGTAAGAAAGAGAGGCAGCATTATGTGTTTTAAAATAAAAGCAAAACAATCAGCGCAGTGACATTTGACGTTTTTTGAATTTTTGGAACTCAGTCATTACTCAATATTATAGGTACTTATCACAAAATGCCCGCAGCTCTTTCAAATATGAGAATTCGTTCCATACAAAATGTATGGGGAAAAGAATTTTCTTAATAACTATACTTTTCGTTAATTTTTGTCATGTTTTAATAGTTATTATCCTTCCCGGGGCGGAGACAAATCCAACAAATCAAAGATCATCTAAATCGGCCCGGCCGTTCTCGAGTTATAAATAGTGTAACTAACCCGACTTTGTTTTATATATTAAGACTAGCTGACCCGGCGAACTTCGTACCGCATCAGAATCAATAACTGTTGTGTTAACTTATTAGCTGAATTAAATTAAGTTTTTTTTTATTTTGTTAAAAATTACACAATGAAGCAATTATTGGTGCCTAACTGTCCGCGTTTTGTTTTTGTCAGTATCAGAGATGGCGTTGTGTACGGATTTATAATTTATGTGATTTTCTTACTTTTCGACCTACTTTCAGGAATCGCGTTTCATTTTCTTTAAACGTGTGACGGAGATTTATTATAATTATTGTATTTTTCCTTTGGAGGGGTGTAGACGTAGACATACGTTCACCGTTTGTCCCATTTTGACTGTTGACGTATAGTGTGTAAGAAAGAGGGGCAGCATTACATGTTTAACATCAACAACTCTTTCCTCTTTCAATTCTTTCCTCTTTCAACTCTTTCCTGAATGCATCCACAAACTTCTATCGCAATGAATCTCTCCCCTTATACTCATATCCCTTTGAAAGTCTTACTTTCTATCCAAAGGTGCACCAATCTATAGGAATATATAAAAACATTTTTAAAAAACTCAGCTCAATCCAGTAATGCAGAATTCAACAAAATTAATGAAAATAACTGGCCAAAATATATAAAAATTTTCACAGATGTTTCCAAACTCAGTTCGGACTCCCATTGTGAGCCAGTGTCTATGCACCTTACAGGAAATTGTGTTTCCCACGCAGACCTCCCAAATAGTGTTCCATTTTCTCTGCTGAATGCATAGCTCTTGTATCATAGAAGCTTTACGACTCGTCAAATCTCTCAACATTAGAAATGATCTCATCCTTTCAGGCTCACTTAGCTCACTACAAAAAATAAGCGCATCCCTTCTCAATTCCAGTAGTGACTCTCTAACCTGCTCTATCCGAAACTTCCTGCATTCCATGTCGCTGGCTCAAGCGTGTTAGTGGTCTTTGCCTGGATCCCTTGACACTTTGGTATTGTTGGAAATGAAAAGGTTGATTCTATTGCTAAGGAATCCATTGCCCATGGTCCATTAAGTAGTATACATATTCCTGTAAGACACTATTTCCCTATTTTAAAAAATAAGGGACAACGCCAATAGTCCTCTGAATGGAAATCATCCTCTCTGATAAAAGGCCACCAGTACTCATTAATTCAACCTTCTCTTCCAGTCAAGCCCTGGTTTCACAAATACACTTCCATTCCTAAAAAAATACATCTCTTCCATAACTCGAATGCTTCTAGGTCATACTTGTTGTCTTAGCCATCTGGCCTGATTCCACATAGTCAATTCGCCTTATTGTGATTGTGGTTCAGAGGAAACTTTAGACCATACTTTTTTTGAGTGTCCTATAAATTACCAATTTCTAAACTACATACCTACCTACATGAATTGGTAAAACCTAAAATTGAATTCTCTCCCAGTGTACCCTGCCTTATTAGTATCAACTTTCCTGAAACTCACTATTTGTTAGCAAAATTTATTTGTAGAAATGGCCTTAACATTTAAGCATCAATCACATTTCTTTCTCTTCCATACGTATGCATTTGTTCCTGCAGTGTTATTAGTACAATTGTACAGGTTCCTATTTTTTGGAACCTGTACATCTTCCTACTCTACTATACTGTAATTATTATCAATACCAACTCTGTATGTTAGTACAACTTGCATAATCATATGAATATTTGTCTTAGCCCATTGTCTATATAATTTATCTATTCCATGTAAAAAACTGAAAATGTAACTAATTTAAAAAAACCTAAATATGTCACTAATTTTAAAAACCCTGATAATGTAAAAAAAAAAACGAAAACGTGAATAATTTTTAAAATAAAGAAATGTCCAAGGACACCCTTAATGGGTGAAAGCCAAATAAATAATTTAAAAAAAAAGTTTAATAACAAAAGCAAAACAATCAGCGCATTGACATTTGATGGTTTGAATTTTTGGAACTCACTCACTATTCAACATTATAGGTACTTATCACAAAATGCCCGCAGCTCTTTCAAATATGAGAATTCGTTCCATAAAAAATGTATGGGTAAAAGAAATTTCTTAATAACTATATTTTTCGTTATTTTTTGTGATGTTTTAATAGTTATTATCCTTTCCGGGGCGGAGACAAATCCAACAAATCAAAGATCATCAAAATCGGTGGGGCCGTTCTCGAGTTATAAATAGTGTAACTAACCCGACTTTGTTTTATATATTAATTAAGATAACGTATAAAGGCACGTTATGTGAACATAATGTGCCTTCAGCGCCTTTGAGGTGATTTTTCATAGAAAGGGCGCTCTAAAAATTATCCAATTATTATGAACGACTTCGGATCCAATATAATGATGCTTGCAAAATTATATTTGGATACAGAAGATACAGCAGCGCATTTACAATGTTTACGGAGCTAGGACTAAACGGATTTGCCGGTCTTATGAGACACCGGGTCACTGGAGCCAGGATGCGGCTAATGGCCTCCGATAACACATTAATGATCGCAGCCTTCCAACACCAAGCGCCACTCATGAGCGAGCGCTGGGCCCGAGCTCACTCCAGACCACGTCCTACATTATAATTGATTATTTATTTTATTTTAATTTTCGCTTATGTTTTTTTTTAATTCAATTTTTTTTTACTTTATCCGTTGTGTAAATATGTATAACTCTATTGGACGTGTGGGATTGCACTATCCTCCCCACATCCTGGAATAAAACATATTATTATTATACACCTACGTTGTGTTTTCGAGTTAATCTCTGTGTAATAGAAAAGTTTTACGATAGTATCTTTTTTAAATACTTCATTCAACCTTTTGAATTTCGATTTTGTTTTCTTGACTGAATGAATGCAAATCTTGGAGGTGGAAATTAATCCGCTTCCCGACATTTAATTGAGCTGAAACTCAGTAGATGGACTAGTTGTCTCCGCAACTAAAGTCTCGCACCTGATATGTGTAGGTATACAAATAAAATACTACCCTGATTGCACCGTACAACCTTAATTAAGTGCCTACGACAGAATTTCACTAACATTACGCAGTCCAAACCTACATTTTTTCTATAAACTTTTCCAGGTTATGAAAAACAACTATGTTTGTTGGTATTTATCAATAAAAACATAAAGTTTTAAAGGATCTGGGTGTGCGACATATTAAAAAAGTGATTCTTTATGTTTAATCAAGTGAAATTTCTCAAATTGACGGTTTCCGTAAATCTAGTGTAGCAAATAATATTTTTACAGCGCACTTGAGGTGATTTTTCACAAAAAACGGTGTATTTTTCAAATTATCCAGCTGTCCCATTCAGGGTGGCTGCATAAGTTATTTTTTGTAAAAAAA
The DNA here is from genome assembly GCA_917563855.2 of Limnephilus lunatus. Classification (NCBI taxonomy): domain Eukaryota; kingdom Metazoa; phylum Arthropoda; class Insecta; order Trichoptera; family Limnephilidae; genus Limnephilus; species Limnephilus lunatus. The sequence goes on from OU830602.1 coordinate 63,717,744, forward strand.
GACAAATATTTCCGGGTTACGAATAACCCGACCATATTTGAAAACCTCCTGCTACCACCACAGAAAGCAGAAAAATGTTGCTTGTGTTGTCATGGAGGACTTAGCCAGCCGAGGAATCGAACACGCGACCCCCGGGTGGGACCCAAAGGCGATGCCAACTCAGCCCCTGGCCGGTCGAATATGTCGATTGTGTTTTTAAGCTGTCAATATATTTTTTTAAATATACTTGGCTACATAAAATACTTATATTTTTAATTAAATGAAGACAATATTAGCTAAACCCAACCGAAAATCTGGAAACAGAAAAATCAGAAAAAGATATTTGCACATCGGGGACTTGAACCCGACCTTTCACTAGACTTACAGAAAAGTCAATAGATGTAGCATATTAAAATAAAATGGATAAAGATTTATCCAGACAATAATATCTAGATAGCATTTAGTTCGGGTTTGAATCTTGCAATCATTCATGTACTAGACGTTTGTACATAAATTGCAAAATAGGGAGCTGGACACAACTTGGCACGCCAATGTCTTTTACTTCTGGATTAATGACTCTAAGTTAAATTAGCAAAACTGAATCTATTACTGTTGTAAAACATTGAAAATTGATTCTAGTTATAATGGCCAAAACTGAATTTAGTTACTTAATTTAATATTGATTTGCACTTTGGAGACTTTTGGAGACTGTTGGGGTCAGGATAATGGGATACTGGGAGAAAGGTAGAACAGAATTTAATACTGATTAAAAACACTTTTTAAGTAGGTTAGAACTTGGAGACTTCAGTTTCTTGGAGACTTGTTACTTCTTGGCTGGTAGTTTTTGAACTGATTTCCTACCGGTTTGCCGTTTGTTTTATAGGGCAAATCCGGGTTGGACTTTTGGAACACAGAACCTCCCTGTTTCTGAAGGGTGCTTGCGTTTACGTATTTTTCCCAATCGCTATGATTTTCGAGCAGATGTGTTAAAAATCCGTGTGATAACCTTTGCCAAGACAGTCCTGTTCCAATAAACCGAAGTCTCACATAATTTTTATTGTTTCAACAAGAAAAGGTACAAGTTTACAAATGTGATACAAGATACAATATCTAGAAGTAAATATTTTCTTAAAGTGCAATAATCACTGGTAGACGACAGTTTTTTGAGGTTTTATTGTAGTATATACCTATTTTTAGGTGATGATATATATTTCTTGATTCAAATTATTCCCGATTTCCCGAAATTTAGCTCCGAGTTTTTCGGAATGTAAATTGGCTGTCGTAAATATTTACGATTCAAACATTTCCTTTGTTCAGCATTGACCAATGGCGCCGCGTCTGGTAGCAGGGTGGGGATAACGTAAATACTCAATCATTTCCTTGATTTTGATCATTGCTGTCTGGGGTCCCTGGTGGAAGTATTACGTGGTTATTCAGATGTGTTTTCGAGTCCAATGATGCTGCAGCATGTATTTATTATCAATTGCGTTTATGTTTTCAATTGATAAGTTAATTGTAGAATGTAATAGCATTGTAGACATCATTCCAAATGCACAGTGTTTCGTTGGCCAATGAGAGCACTCCCTTTGTTTCGTAGGTTATTGGAAGGGGTAACGCGCAGCGGCACGGTATTATGTGGAAGCGTAAATTCCATTCTTGAATTCTCAGGGTTGTCATACGCTTTCGTCGACACGTTCGATACACTCCCCCCAGTGCAGTCTCGACTGTGCTCAGCTACTTCGTCGGGCGTGTCCTTTTCCGATGTCTGAGTTCTGAATCGGGTGTCTTCGCAACTGGTACAGTTTCGTTAGTTGTTGGTGTGGCAGGCAGGATGACGGCGATTTTGACTGCCGGCCTTACGTATATCCCAGTACTGGTTTGGATCCGAGCAGTTCTGACCTGTCCATCAGCTGCAGGTGTTGCTTCGAGGATACGGCCACGTGGCCAACTGTTTCGAGGCAGTGCTGGGTCCATGATGATCACTAGGTCATCCTTCTTAATTGGTGTAGTTGGATGGTGCCATTTTTGTCGGGCAGCCATGGTAGGTAGGTATTCGTGCAGCCATCGCCTCCAGAAGGTGTCTGCAAGTTGTTGTCCGATGCGCCACTGGCGGCGTAGGCATACTTCCTCTTCTTTTTTGTCGTAGAAGGATAATTGGGGGCGCTTCCCAGCCGATCCCAGCAAAAAGTGGTTGGGTGTTAGAGGTTCTTCATCACGCGGGTCGACTGAAATATGGGTGAGTGGTCGGTTATTTACCACAAACTCGGCTTCTGCAAGTGCTGTGCGTAGAGTTTCTTCTTTTGGTGCTCTTTCTTTGAGTGTTGCGCTTAGGGCTTTCTTTACTGATCGTACTAGTCTCTCCCAAGCTCCCCCCATGTGGGGACTCAGCGGTGGTATAAAGTGCCACTCGATGCCCTGGGTAGCTATTGCGTCAATCATTCTGGCGTCTTGACTTATTGACAGCAGGGCGTCCCTCATCTCGGTGTCAGCTCCGTGAAAATTTGTTCCGTTATCCGAGTACATGGCTGTGGGTTGTCCTCTGCGGGCGGTCATTCTTTGAAGGGCCATGATGGCCGAGTCGGCAGTCAGTGAAGCGGCTAGTTCTAGGTGAATGGCGCGCGTTGAGAGGCAGGTGAAGATGGCTCCGTATCGTTTTTCTCGATGCCTACCGACCGTGATAGCCATAGGGCCGAAATAGTCAAGCCCGCAGTGTGTGAATGGACGGACGTGATGCATCAGGCGGGGTGGTGGTAATGCGCCCATCAGAGGTGGAGTCGGTTTGCTGCGTCGTATGAAGCAAGTGGGGCAGACGTGCGTTAGTTTCCTGATTGTTGTGCGTATTCGTATTATGAAGAAATGATTGCGTATTTCTGCAATTGTTTTCTCAGTACTAGGATGATCCGCCTTTTTGTGGTAGTGGCTGATTAGGAGCCGAGTGTAGGGTTCGTCGCCGTCCAGTATTATGGGGGTTCGGGCCACACTCTTTGTTCTTTCCAAGGCTCGTAGTCGGGTCCCCATTCGTAGAAGGTCGTCTGGTCCAAAGAAGGGGTTCAGCGAGTTGAGGCGACTGCCAGTAGGTAGTTTTTGACCTTGTCGGATGGTGTGTAGATCAGTTGTGAAAGCGTTTTCCTGGGACCTTTTGATCCATTTTTGTTCTGCTGCTTTTATCTCCTCGGCTAGTAGTGGGCCTTCTAATGGTTTGTTGGGCCCCATCTTGCATCGTCTGATAAAACGGAGGATCCAAGCTGTGGAGCGGATTAGCCGGTGCCATGAGGAGAACCGCTCTACTGATGGGAGTGCTTCGCCCTTGGTGGACACAAGGCCAACGTAGTGAGGTTTGACTTCTAGTGTTAGGTCGTCAGGCCTGTGGGCGGGTGCCCGTTCTTTCGGCCATGCACCCTCCGGGGAAGTGAGAAAGGCTGGGCCGGTAAACCACCTTCCTTCTGGTGTTAGGTCTGGCACCTCTAAGTCTCGTGTTCCTATATCAGCTGGATTGAGTTTTGTGGGTACCCATTTCCAGTCGGGTATGTTGGTTAGTTCGTCTATTTCGCCCAATCGGTTTGCCACAAAGGTTGAGTAGGCGCGTGGGTCGGTGCGTAACCAGCATAGTACAGTTGTGGAGTCTGTCCAGAAGCAGGTGCGGGATATCAGGGCTTTGCTTTCCTTTTGGATCGTCTGGGCTAGTCTCGCTGCTATGAGGGCGGCTTGAAGCTCGAGGCGTGGAATGGAGAGAGGCTTCAGTGGTGCTACCTTGCATTTACTTGCAAGGAATGTTACTCGTAAGGATCCATTTATTTCTTCGGTGAAGTAGGCCACGGCACAGCAAGCTTGCTCCGATGCGTCGCAGAAGAGGTGTAGAGTTACGTTGTTCTGTTTGTTTGAGAGGCAACGTCTCGGGATTGAGATGCTGTTTGTGTGCAGCAGGCTCAGCCAGTCTGTCCATCTCTGGGCGTGTTCGGGGGTAATGGGTTCGTCCCAGCCGACGCTTGAGCGCCACACTGCTTGCAGTAGCATCTTAGATCTGATGGTAAGGCAGGCAACGAAGCCGACTGGGTCAAAGATCTTCATTACTATGGATAATAGTTGCCGCTTGGTAGGTTGTGTGGCCGTGTCGGGGGAGATCGCCTCGCGAAATGAGTACAGGAAGCGGTCTGTGGTGGGGTCCCAGATCAAACCAAGCACTCGTTCTGTCTCTGGACCTCCACTGCTGATCTGTATCGCGGAGCTGGCACGGTCTTCTATGGGTACGCCAGCTAGGGCCACCGGGCTATTAGACGCCCAATTTGTCAAGTGGAACCCTCCTTTCGCGAGGAGGGCACTTACACTTTGGGCTAGTGTAGCAGCTTCATTGGGTGTGTCTGTTGCATCTAGGTAGTCGTCCATGTAGAACTTGGTGCGTACGGCTTTTGCGGCGGCCGGGTACTCGTGCTCGAATGTTTCGGCCACTTTATTTCGGACGAATTGGGCACTGCTTGGGGAGCAGGTGGCTCCGAACATCATTGATGACATTTGATAGGTGTCTGGTTCATGATGGGGTGATGTCCTCCACAGGAAAAGCTGGGACGGCTGGTCTTCTCGCCTTATTTTTATTTGCAGGAACATTTCTTTGATGTCTGCAGCAATGGCGATGTTTCCTTCCCGGAAGCGTATTATATTCCCCAGGAGGGAGGACAGCAGGTCAGGACCAGTAAGCAGCTGATCATTGAGGGAGGTTCCTCGGCATCGGCTTGCAGCATCGAATACCACTCTGATTTTTCCTGGCTTATTTGGGTTGATTACTGCGAAGTGAGGCAGGTACCATTTGCGAGGTGTGGTGGTGGAAGCTTCATGGCCTGATAGCTTCTTGGCATAGCCTTTGTTGAGAAGTTGACTTATTTTGTCATTGTAGGCCACTGCTAGATTTTTGTCTTTTGCTAGCTTTTTCTCCAGAGACAGAAGTCGCTTCAGCACACACTGCCGATTGTCAGGTAGCGAGACTTCTGGATTGCGCCATAGTAGACCAGTTTCCCACTTCCCTGTAGGAAGAGGACGGGTAGTTGCATTCATAAGTGCAATGGCCTGTTGTTCGCTTGCATTGACTCTGGTGGCTGATGTTACTCCGAGCGAGTCGATGGCGAAGTTGGTTTTTACTAGCTCCCTCAATTGTATGTCTGCGGCCGTTTCTGATTGTAGTGCCAAAGTGGTAGTCGTGTTATTATCTCTGGGGTTGACTCCCCCATGAGCGATCCATCCTAGTGCGGTGCGTGATGCTATTCGCGTAGTATCATTGCATTCACGAACTTCCCTTGACACAATTAGGTGAGCGTTGTCTTGGCCTATTAGCAGCTTCGGGACGACAGACCTTCCTTGGATCTGTTGCTCCGGAAGGTTGAGGTTGCTTATTGTGCTGGCAGAGATGTGGTATGTATTACTGTTGCCCGCACCTCGTATTCTTAGTCTCACTCGTTGGGAGAGATTGTCAGAGGTGCACATTCCTTTGGCACCGTGGATTCGCAGTCCGTGAACTGGGCCGTTTGCTCCGACTTGTATTGCGGTGTCAGTGTCAACAAGTGTTACTGTGGATCCTTCGTCCAGGAGAGCAAACACTGACACTTCTTCTTTGTTGGGAGCGCTTAATATTACTGGCGCAATTTTTAACAGTACTCTCTGTCCGGAGTCCTGGCGTCACAAGTTGACATTTTCCACGGTGCTTTTTCGTACGAACTCGGGATTATGTAGCAGGGGGTGGTGTGGGGATCGGCAATCCCCTACTTTGCACCATTGGTTTATTTTGCAGCTTCGTGAGTGGTGTTTTTCTAAGCACTTGCGGCATAACCTTCCCATGCGTACAGTTTCCCATCGAAGTTCAACATCTTTGGCTGCGAATTCTTTGCATTCGCGGGTTTTATGATCGCCGCCACATTGGGCGCAGCTTTCGTCGGCTGTTTTTCTTTTACGGCTTGGTCCAGGGTAAGTATGTGCCTCATTCATTTTGCGTTTCATCGGGGCGATCTTTTCTTTTGGGCCGTCCCCGATTTCTTCTTGATGTCCGGCATGTATTTGCTCATGGCTCGGTAGAAGTCGCATGCGATCACTATCTTCTTCCTCCTGGTACCCAGCATGTATTTGTTCACAGCGTGGTCGGGATCGTATGTGGTCCACCATCCCGCTGTTTGGAATTGCGTTTGATACCTCTTTCAGAAAGGCAGCGAGCTGGGTTATGGTGGCCGGGGCATGTTGTTTGCGGATCTCGATTAGCCATGCCAGCCGCAGGGAACTCGGCATTTTGTCAGTGACGTCGTTCAGTAATGCAGGATTGGTGAGATAACCTTCGGTTTTCAAGATCCGGAGGGATGCCACCAGGTTTTGCACCGTCCCGGAGAAATCTGCCAGGTCCTCGAGTGATACCTCGGTCGTGAGGTAAGGTAGCTTTTTAACCTTGTCTAGCATAAATTTTGCTATGGAGTTAGCGCTGCCGTATCGCTGCTCGAGGACGCTGATGATCTCTGGGACTTGCGCAGGATCCATTAGTAGGGGACCCACGGTATCTCGCGCCTTGCCTTTGAGGGCACGCTGCAGCCGGATGAGATTTTCGCTCGGAGTCAATTGGCAGGTGGCGGTGGATTGAGCGTACTGTGCCTTCCAGGTAGGCCACTCGAGGGGGTCTCCGGAGAAGGTAGGCAAATCTTTTGCTGTGGATTGCCTGGCGATTAGGGCTGCCATTCTTGAGTCATCTTCTAATGTGCGAGGGCTATCTTGCGTTCTGGAGGAGCGGAGCGCCTCTGCCATCACAGAGGCGATCTGGGCCAGTGGGTCGTTGCCGTGCTGCAACCATTCTCGGGTGTGCCGTGCTGTCTCGTTGGCTGTATGCGGTGGTGTAAACAATGGGGAATCCTGGCCGGAGGAGGCTGGCTGTTGCTGGTACCCCGTTGTATTGTAAAGTGGGCGCTCGGGTCCGAGATGGCTGTATTCGGCCGTAGGGATGTTCTTTGCAGGGCCCGTCAGTAGTGTGTAGCCTTGGGTGGCGGCATATCCAGTTGGATCGGTTACTGTAAATTCATTGGTAGGCTGACCGACTGGTGTGTGCATTTGAGTAGTTGCATATCTCGTTGCAAACTCTCCGGCTGGCCTTTTTACTTGAGTGGCATATCTCGTTGCGAACTCATTAGTAGAAGGGCCGGTCGGTGCGTGCACTTGAGTTGTTGCATATCTCGTTGCAAACTCTCCGGCTGGTTTGTTTACTTGAGTGGCATATCTCGTTGCGAACTCATTAGCAGAAGGGCCGGTTGGTGCGGGCACTTGAGTTGTTGCATATCTAGTTGCAAACTCTCCGGTTGACGGGCCGTCTGACGTGTGTACTTGAGTGGCATATCTCGTTGCGAACTCATTAGCAGAAGGGCCGGTTGGTGCGGGCACTTGAGTTGTTGCATATCTAGTTGCAAACTCTCCGGTTGACGGACCGTCTGACGTGTGTACTTGAGTGGCATATCTCGTTGCGAACTCGTTAGTAAACGGGCCGGTTGGTGCCTGGACTTGAATTACTGCCTGACTGAGGTTGGCTCGCAGGGTCGGGCTGGTTGGTGCTGGCTCCTGGGCAGGTTGGCTGACTGCTTGGCGTGTCGCAGCGTTCAGGGCTGCGAGCAGATTGGCTGTCTGCTTGGCGTGACGTCTGTCCCGAATGCGCATCTCTCGGCGCAGTAATCGCAGGGAGTCTTCAGTTGATTCAGAAGTTGTTTCGCTGCTTTTACTGTTGGATTCGTGGAGGCTCTCGGAGACAGATTCTGGAGCAGGTCGGTCAAGCGTGATGAGATCAGAGTTCCTGGCTGGGCTCGCACTAGATAGATCGTGGACCTGGCGGGGTCCTCTAGATGGCGTCTCATCGGTGTCTACGGTGTGTGGGCCCGGGGTCCGTCGGGGCGCCACTGGCATATTTCGGCTTGTCCCCGGGGCGTCAGGTTTAGATTTAGACAGCGATGTATCAGAAGATGTCGGGGTCTTACGGCCACTGCGAAGAGACGGCATTTCCACTGGGTAAGACTGAAGGCGTGTTATGTGTAGATCCGGCACGAAGGACCAAATGTACTAGACGTTTGTACATAAATTGCAAAATAGGGAGCTGGACACAACTTGGCACGCCAATGTCTTTTACTTCTGGATTAATGACTCTAAGTTAAATTAGCAAAACTGAATCTATTACTGTTGTAAAACATTGAAAATTGATTCTAGTTATAATGGCCAAAACTGAATTTAGTTACTTAATTTAATATTGATTTGCACTTTGGAGACTTTTGGAGACTGTTGGGGTCAGGATAATGGGATACTGGGAGAAAGGTAGAACAGAATTTAATACTGATTAAAAACACTTTTTAAGTAGGTTAGAACTTGGAGACTTCAGTTTCTTGGAGACTTGTTACTTCTTGGCTGGTAGTTTTTGAACTGATTTCCTACCGGTTTGCCGTTTGTTTTATAGGGCAAATCCGGGTTGGACTTTTGGAACACAGAACCTCCCTGTTTCTGAAGGGTGCTTGCGTTTACGTATTTTTCCCAATCGCTATGATTTTCGAGCAGATGTGTTAAAAATCCGTGTGATAACCTTTGCCAAGACAGTCCTGTTCCAATAAACCGAAGTCTCACATAATTTTTATTGTTTCAACAAGAAAAGGTACAAGTTTACAAATGTGATACAAGATACAATATCTAGAAGTAAATATTTTCTTAAAGTGCAATAATCACTGGTAGACGACAGTTTTTTGAGGTTTTATTGTAGTATATACCTATTTTTAGGTGATGATATATATTTCTTGATTCAAATTATTCCCGATTTCCCGAAATTTAGCTCCGAGTTTTTCGGAATGTAAATTGGCTGTCGTAAATATTTACGATTCAAACATTTCCTTTGTTCAGCATTGACCAATGGCGCCGCGTCTGGTAGCAGGGTGGGGATAACGTAAATACTCAATCATTTCCTTGATTTTGATCATTGCTGTCTGGGGTCCCTGGTGGAAGTATTACGTGGTTATTCAGATGTGTTTTCGAGTCCAATGATGCTGCAGCATGTATTTATTATCAATTGCGTTTATGTTTTCAATTGATAAGTTAATTGTAGAATGTAATAGCATTGTAGACATCATTCCAAATGCACAGTGTTTCGTTGGCCAATGAGAGCACTCCCTTTGTTTCGTAGGTTATTGGAAGGGGTAACGCGCAGCGGCACGGTATTATGTGGAAGCGTAAATTCCATTCTTGAATTCTCAGGGTTGTCATACGCTTTCGTCGACACGTTCGATACAATTCATAAAGATAGCAGTCAATAAAGTATGCGTTAAGAAAATGATGAAAATGTAGGTGGTTCTTAGTCGAAGTATGATTCAGTTAAAAATTATCGAATCGGATATCGAAACCTTGTCGGCACCAAGTTGCATTGCAATGCATTGGCCCGGAAAGCGAAAGGTACTGGGTTCGAGTCGCAGAGGTGCAAATATATTTTTCTGATTTTTCTGTTTCCAGATTTTCGGTTGAGTTTCGCTAATATTGTCTTCATTAAACCTTTAACTGCTGACTTGGGTTAATTAAATATTTCAATTTGAGGTTTTACTCATAAAGTTTAAAAAAATATACAAAATAAGAGCCTTTTTGTTCTAAATAAGAACATTTAATATTTTTGTTTTCATTAGCAACGCATACGGCATACATTTTTTAGAATCGTGTTTATTTGAGAATTTATTTTTTCTATACCTTTACATAATTTCAAACATTATGCCAAACAGGAATGTATCTGATAACTGATGACGGTGAGATCTGAGCGCTTGGGCATGTTTATAGAGTTTGTCCAATAAACAAGAATCATCATTACAATTTAAGGAAGAGAGACTCTAGGAAATGCTGTGAAACCAAACCCTGCAGGTCATCAAGGTATTTTTAGGCGTTTTGCATATACATACTTTGCGGGCGATTATATATACATATTTCCAAAGGTGTGTTTCACTGAAGTAATTAACGTATTAACGATGAAGTCATAAAATAATAAAAACAATAATTTTTCTCACGTTTCGTGTACAGCCTTTAACGTTAACGATTAGGTACATTGCAAGGTACGCGATCGAGGATTATTAGTTTAGGAAACTTGAATGCATTAATGCAAAGCTAGGAGGCTTTAGGGTTTGCCTTTATGGCGAAAGTTCCTACAAATTTTCATAAATTATTGCGACTACGGATTTCGGAAAATCATTGTAGTAAATAATAAACCTTTACTAATAATACTCGTAACGTTTAGTGTTATAAAGGTATCTCGTTAATGGTGATGTTAATAATAATTTTACCAACGAACGCCTTGTTTCACGTGTTGCTTTGAAAGTGATTTTAGGCCTATTAATTTTTTGTTTTTGACGTACACAATACACATTTCTGACAGAAAAATCCGTGTGAATTTCATGAGCAAGAGATTTTATGGGACACAGACTGATTTTCTAAAGAAAGCAATTAAGATAAAACTAACATAACGTAATAAGTGGAGTGAAGTGACATCATCCAATTTGAGCAATTTAGGAAAATCTCTTTAATTTTTTTATTATTTATTAATTAATTGTTAGCATTTTATATTAAACTAGGGTAGACCCGTGAAAAATCATGCGACATTACAATTGTTTGATTTTTGAATCTGAAAATATTCATAAGAACATATTTGCCCTAAGATCATTATTGCCTTTCGAAAAACAAACATTACCAATTTTAGAGAAGATCAGAAATTTTCCTTTCGAATCAACACCGTTAGTTAACTAGAAAATTTACAAAATCTGTCAAAAGATTGAACAAAAGAAATACACATAATATATTATACTGAATTATTTATTAATTGAAATAAAATAATGTGGTTACTTGTTACCAATTTTATCGCTCGTCTAAATTGTTGCCACTATCAATGATGCTTAAATTCGAAGCAAATCCAAGATCTAGAGTTTATTGAACCGGATTAAATGGTTTTAAAAATAATATCAAATTTGTTGGCTCCGTCCACACGTTGCCCGCACAATGCACTAAGCCACTCCCAACTAGCAAAAAAAAGAAAAAAAGTCAAAGAGTATAATAAAGTGTTTGAAATCAAGTTTGAAGATAAAAGTGTATTTTGGCCATTTCATCAATGTTCATGTATTTAAATTAAGTGCTAGTTGTGAGCGGATCAGTGCGTTGTGCGGGCGTCATTTGGAGGGAACCAATGAATACCCCCTACGAACCTATGCATATTCTAAAGAGACAAGAATGTAGGTGAGTACCAACGTAAAAATAAATCGTCCTGACATCTGATTGCGTTTATTTGTAGGAGAGGAACGCGAACATTAATCAAAAGCGCTGGCGGCGTCTCTACTACAAAGCGCTTTGTGACACCAAAAGAAGTGTACCTTTTGTAAAAAAAAAGAAAAATGCACGAGGATACACAATGCCGGATGGAATGCAATTCATTATAATTTCGTGAATCACATTTATTACACGAAGGTGAAAAATGTTTGAGGTAAATAGCACATTGCATAAAATGGCAGCAATAAAGGATAACGCGATTTAATTATGATTTTTCCTAATAGTTTTGAGCTAAAATAGACATATTTAGAATTTTGAAAAACTTGTAACAAAAATAGGCATTTATCGCGGAGTTACTCCTGACCGCAACCTGCAGGTTGAGGAATGCCTCGATGAGAGCAAAAACTCAATTATTGCCAAATCCAATGAATTTCATCAAAGAAAAAGATAATACTAACAAATTTAAACGAAAATAGAGATATAAATTTTCAACATCATTACATACTAGTACCATATGTTTACAGGTTTATTTTATTTACATGTTTATTTTACGCACTTCTTTTTCTCTTTTCTATTTTTTATTATAACTTTACCATGTATTTAAACTAGACCAACGATACTCAACCTTTTTTCTGTTCGGGCCACATTCATGTATTTGTATGTAACCCCCCCCCCCCCCCCGGACAAAGAAATATTTTTCTTCTGACATTTTTCGAGTGAATTTTGAAGACACTCCTGCTATTATGCGTATTTAAATTATAACAGAACAATACTTTATACGACAGTAAAAAATGCTGTTAAAATTTGCAAGTAGGTACCTGACTAACCAGTGACATTAACCAGTTTTTATGTATTATAATTGATGCAGTGGTGTCTAGAAGTGGTTTTTTTTTATTTATAAATTATTTGCGGGCGCACCTGTGTGTCAAATATTTGTTTTTTGGGAATAAATCTAGCGTTTGCAATAGCAACACCCCTTACACATCTGCCCTGATGATGGACACTGCAAGGCTGTCGAAAACTGAAACGTTGGCTAAAGAAGGAGGTAGCGCAACACTGCATAACACCTCAAAAACAAATAACGAAAATACTTTTGGCCGTAAAAATCTAAAAAACGTATCTCACTCTTATACCAGATTATGTAGACCATAATGACGATCCTTTTCGGGTATTACTATCTGTGCGTCAAAGTCGAAACGAATCTCAAGATATACAAAATTTAGAATGACTGATTTTTTCAAATCAAGTTCCTGATAACAAAGTGTTTAGGGCCGCACACAAAAGCGTGCCGGGCCGCAGGTTGAGTATGGTTGCACTAGACTATACTCAAAGTAACTATCCTTAATTAATCACCATGAAACAGGCAGCCGCCTAGTATGGTGATTTAATAAATCTTATCTATGTAAATATCTAATATATGTAACATGTATTTTATAAATAAATAAATAAATAAAATGTGAAGAAGAACAGGTTACAGAAAAATAAAAAAAAGCTAATGGTCGCAACGATCGGTAGGGCCTAACAAATACACGACATTTGGTAAAAGACCAGTATTTGATTGTCAAACTCAAATATCGACAAATGCACTTCTACTTATTTTTTTTTGATAAAACAAGCAAAAATTATAAAAATTAACAAACATGTTAACTACTTCTTGGTTCAAAAATTTGTCAATAATAATCAACACTTACATTATAAAGGAAGGACCTCCTCATCAATCGAGTATTTTAGTTTTAATTGCGTTTAAAATCACAACATTATTGTTACAAGGTTCGGAAGACTTTCTGCCAAAATCGAATTTTTAGTTTTTTAAATTTTTAGATTATTTTGCCGAAACTTGTCGAAACCGAAACCGAAACCGAACCTTCGGTCAGTTACTACTATTAATATCACGTCCACTACTAGCGCAGAGCTATCTATTCAAATTTACACATTATTACATTATTACTATAAAGCAGTTCTGCTCATCTTGCGTACAATATACAATATGCAACACCGTAACTTCTTATAATAATTCAACAGTGATGCAGTGCATCCAATAGAAATGCAAATAAGCCTTCGTATATTATTCGTGAGGAGAAACTAAACTTGGGATGCAACAAGCAACCTTGTTCAAATGTTCACCCCCATACCCTTGGCAAGAGACTTGTATTCATAAAATATGACGGTCACAGTTGGCGCAATCCAAGGCTGGCACCTGAGTACATTTTATAGTCAAAGTTTGGACGGTGAACACCATTCCCGGTGCGCATCCGGTCTTCTGGCGGACCATCCTGTCTTTGGGCGGAAATTTTAAACTGGCTTTCTGGAGCCGCTTGTTAGGGGTTACATGCAGGTGTAAGACTGGCTAGTTAATACGACTCGTAGAATTATATTACTAAATTTATATTCACTTGCATATTTGACGTCGGTACATACATATAAAATATGTTACATTGAGTAGAAGACATTTTAAAAACTTTGAGATTCCGATAGATCAATCATGCTAAAGTTTTGCATATATGAATAATTAATTTATTTATAAAATGATATGGTTAGTAATGTCATCAATCAACATTTGTGATTGAATAGATATTTGAAATAATTACCTGAGGGTAGGATTCCTGAATTTACTTGTAAATTCAAATGCACCAAAAAACAATATTAACACTTTTGCATCAGTTGAGATTTTCATTATAAGGTATTCAGCGAAAACAAATGAGAAAATAAAACACGGAAATCTGCAGAAAAATGCATTTATTCAGGGTTGCGTAGCATTATCGATTTTTTGCCATTTGTAGCGTATATTTTTGATTGAAATAAAGTTTTAAAAACAATTACGTTAATTTATTTCTAGCATAGAAAGCCGTTAAAGAAAGAACTGCTACACTACTTTATTTATTTATTTATTTGACGTGAATACCGCTCAAGTGTCCCAGTTGCTCCCAACCACCTGGAGCCAGTGAGACTATTAATTATTGGGGTACGTTGTGAGAATGAAATCAGTGGGTAGGGAAAGAAGATGGGGAGAAAAAGGTGGGGGAAGTATCTGGCTATTCAGATCTGGTCACAAAACACGGCTAAAGCCATTCGTGTTTTAATTCAGAATGGTGGTCTTGCACCAGGCCGATACCGAGAGCATCTTTCAAACGTGCCGCAAATATATCTAAGATGCGGCCAAATGGAAATTATTTTCCACAAAACTTTTAGACAAAAAAATTACAACCTAGTTGAACATTGTACTGTTAATTGTCTTAAAGACCTCCTGATGCTATCTTTGTGGGAGTTACATTGAAATACCATAGCAATTGGTTAGAATGTAAGACAGTGTTTCAATTCAGTATAGCGGGCGACGTCCTGTGAAGATTCAAAGTTGTTTGAGGAAATTCCTATGACGTTGGAAGTTAGAGCAGTGTTGGCTGCAACTCGAAAACTTGTAAATAAATCGCTTATCAAAGTTATTCGGTTAATCGCCGCAGCTGTTAAAGCGCCATGCCAACGATCCTATTATTTCACTAAAAATTAGGGAATTTCTGATAATCGGGGGGAAAATTGGTTAAACTGTTTTAGTAGGTACTTAATACATTTTAACTACGAAATACTTAAATATTTGTGGTTGGTTCGTAGAATTTAACTTTATTTACATCACACCCAACTAGGGAATGCAATCCCGCAAGACCATGTCAATTAAGGTATTTGCGGGACTGAACAATCTTGGTCCCGCTGGATCCAGGTATTTGCGGGATCCAGCAGGGTGGACTTAGATAGCTAATCAATCGTAAAATAAAGACCTAATACCTCGATCTACCAACCTTGTTTTTATAGTTTTAAATTTATACCTTATCAAACAAGTTCTCTGGGACATTTTAAATGGTTTATTAATATACCTTTAGTTAGACATAGGTAAAGTTTAAGTCATAAATTGGCAAAGAATAAGATAAGACATAAATTTACATAACAACTTAAATTTAAATAATAACGATCACACGATAAACAATATTCTTGTACAATAAGCACCATAAGTTAAAACATTATTTTGGAAATAGCTTCGTAAAAAAGTTAATGAATAAATTGTGCCGACTGATAAACAGCTTCTGATATTGGACGCAAGGTAGCCAGCGGCTGAAAAAGCTCGTTCAGCCTCCATGCTGATTGGCACAATAGTCATTAGCGTATTGTAAGTGAATTGAAGGTATGTACCTTTTAATCCATCGGACTCGAAAAAATTCATTTCCTTCTTTATCAAAACCTCAAGGTTGCTCATATTGCCAAATCTAGGTTGTTGGGCTGTTGATCTCGAACTCTTCATACTAATCAAAGTAAGTTCGAGTTCTTCTTGAAGTGACATTGGTGCTGCTGCGTATGTCTCCAGATTAGCGAGAGGAGTCTACGCTCTACGCGCCGCCGTAACACGTATGAACTACGCTTCTCTGTAATCCCGCCAATACAGCGGAATCCCGCAAAATTTTCGACCGAGATTAGTCCCGCAAAATGTCTGCGGGATCTCGATATTTTGGCATCCCGGTATACCGGGATTGCATTCCCTACACCCAACCTATCGAGGATGTTCATATAGAATGTACATCCGTGACTGGTAAGAGTGCATTTTCAGGCCGCTGAGTTGTTCCGGTAATATCATAAAGGTTAATTAAAAAGATAAATCGCATTGAAAATAAAATTAACTTTTTAAATAAAAGGAAAGAAACAACCCACTAGCTTTATGGTATAACGTATTCGCATTGCATACATTAAGTTTCACGACTCCGCAAGCTTCAAGAAGCACTCCCATTTCAAGTGTAAAGAATGCTTATAAGAAAGCGCTAAGAAACTCATATTATGAGCCAACATTAATTTCATCTTTCCCAGGCAAAACTACACCGCAGACAAGTTAATTTATGTATTTCACGAAGAGCTAGAGCTACCAAAAACAAACACAATATTACCAGGAAGAAATATTTAGGATAAAACTTGTTTTATAGACGAAATAAAAGCATTATAAAGAAAGCAATATGGTGCACCGCACATACGTGAGGCTTAAATAGCTTTTTGAAATGGAAGAATGTGTCGGAAAGCAATAAAAAACATTGGAAAACGGTCATAAATCGTCAGTACGTGAAATCCACCTTTGAAGGCTAACAATTTGTACTGCAAGTCATATAAAATAACTCTTGTCGGAGTCCTTTACAAAAGAGAAGGGTGTATAGCGAATAGAATGCACAAGATACGATTCTTCCCCCAATACTAAACTACAATACTAAAAAGTACTAAAAGTAAGCGAAGTTAAAGTAAATATAAAATGTATCGGTGGGGGAAGTGTGGTTATATCGGAGTGCGAACTGTAAACCCGCAGTTCCATTTTGGCCCAGGGGAATAGAGGGCAGAATGGGGTGCACAAGTTTACTTTGGGCATTTTCGATTTGTCACCCCCTCCCCCGAGTGACCGTGTCAAGCTTTCATCCCCAAAATAATCAGCATTATGTTGCGATGTTGCCATGCCAAACATACGGATGTTCGCCGAATCGGGAAATTGAACGATAAACATACATTATTTGTCTATTACTATGACACGTATAATGGAGCTTTTATGAAGGTGGGAAATTAATTTTTATTTATGGTAGGTAACATTGTGTAATAGCTTTAACGTGGAATTCCCCAGAGGCGAATGGACTTATAATGCATTCCCCTTGAAATCTAAGAGTATTTACCTAATTATGCGACTGAGAGTGATTCGTCAACAATTTGAATAATTATTAGAAATTCAAATATATGTTTTTGTCTAACTTCTTTTCAAATGTCTTTATTCTATAAGCATGTCTGCCAATGCTGGACGCGACTTGCAGATATCACTTTACCAAAGATATAAAGTTTCTATTTTACTTTGGCGTATAACTAAATCCAACTCATTATTTAAAAGTAAAAAAATAAGTTAACTTTAAGCGTTGCCAAAAAATGTTAATTCAGGTACTTTGCAACAAAACTTTATAAAAATACTTCCACTGACCATTGTACAGCACACTAATTACGTAAAATACAAATCAGATACCAAGTCTTGGATCACTAGCAAAGACAGATCATATATAATAATAATTTTTTTAGAACCTCCTAATGCATGCTTTCCCATTGTTACGATGCCGATTGTATTATTATATATATATAATATACTTATTATACTTGTACCTTTACTTTAAATGTAAACAACATTGTTGTTGTTATCCTTATTTTTGTGTTAATCTACTTTGGCTAAAATGCGCCTGCTCTCAACACAGGAATTACTATTGAGACAGGCACAACACATTCACCTATGTAACTTAATAAATAAAGATTATAATAATGTAGATTGTTGGTGTGTTTGTTGAGATTTTTGTACGTAGAATCTTCTTATTGAGGTTACCGAAAACGTATTAGTTGACTTAAAATATATATTTACTTCAAAATTATTTTAAAAATACAATAAAACGAATATAATAAATTATTGTATTTCAGTAAGTCAAAATAAATCTACGTTTTATTTTATTTCCACTAAAAATGAGAAAAGTTCTACGTACCTGCGTCATTAATAAAAAAGGTGCGTTTTGTACGTGGTGAGAATGATAATTAATACCGCTCTGCGTTCGGGGGATACATAAAGAAAATTGTTTTATACTCCTTTGATGTTCGCATACGAATAATCCGTCAGAGGCCTGACATGCTCCTGTTTTTGGAAAATTCCAAAAATTCCAGAGTTGCAGGAATTCGGGGGTGGTTGAGTTGCACGATTTAATTTTTTTTAAAACAGGCTCTGTTCGGAGTAGAGGCATGCAATCAGTTGTCAAGGTATTCATTATTCGATATACCAACAAGCTGGAACTTTATTCCTAGGGTTAACTCGACCGGCTAGTCAGGCTAGTTGTAAATTTCTGGTATCGTCAACTATTAGAAAGAGCGAAAACATTGTTCAAAGTATTCGCTCTTGATTAATGACTATGATACAAAATTAGATAAATAATAATTTTTTTAACTAGTTGATACTATCACGTAGTTCATTTTTATCAATAAAAGAATTTAATCATCAATTATGATGAAGAATTTTGAAGGGATGTTTTAGGATACTTTACAACAATTTCAAATACCTTATAATTTTTTTTGTTATAATGAACACCGTCCAAAAGACCCGAAGTGAGTGAGTGGAATCATGATAAAGTATCCAGTGAGTGGAATCATGATAAAGTTTCAAGTGAGTGGAATCATGATAAAGTATCCAGTGAATGGAATCATGATAAAGTATCCAGTGAGTGGAATCATGATAAAGTATCCAGTGAGTGGAATCATGATAAAGTATCCTGTGAGTGGAATCATGATAAAGTATCCAGTGAAAGGTTAGGTTGAGGTACCTGCATATTGAGATCTAGTCTCCAAACATGATAAATGTAAATTTCAAGTAGCGTTTCGATTCTGAATGGTGGTCTTTCGAGAGTATCATTGTGTTTTTAACACAACTATTACGCTGTTTCCTCGCAGAGGTAGGCAGAAAAAAACAAACCGCCAAACAACATGGTCTCGGCACACACTCTTTGCCTCATTCATATTCATACATATTGTCTCATTATTTTGACTCTTGACATGGCCCGATTCAAGTATCTGATTCACTCGAACGTGCAACGTCTTCCTCTACCCACCGAATAGATAAACCGATAGAGGGATATTGTGGATGTGTCCGTGTGCCGGAATTAAGGATATTTTTTCCTTATTTCTGGTGAACATTTTCCTATTCGGGGCTTAGTATTAAAGTCGTAATCTGGCGACAGTTTTCTGCCAATTCGTTATGTGTAAGGTGAGTATAGGCTTTCAATTTAGGATGTGGAGATGAGCGTCCCACAAGTGTCCGCAGTAAGTCCCTTCCTTACTTTCCTTATGTGATTTCTTTTTACTTGTGCAGTGGTCTATCATACACCTCAAAACACATACAATCCTTCGATATCCGCAGACGCATAATCACGCATCACATAGCATCCCCGAAGATGACACAGGCTTTGAAAGAAATTATTTTTCTCTATGCCTCCTGCGTGGAGCTACCGTAAAAAAATACAAGTGTGCTGTTCACACGCGGTGGAAGTGAAACCTTCAGAAAACTTATTCTCTCGCAATAGATGTATGTGTTTATCTCTTTTTAGTGTCGCTTTTTCGTTTCATCAAGTTTCAATTCACAAATCACAAAGTTTTTCACTTTTATACGTAGATCACACATTTCGGGATTATCTTCAGGTTCAGTGATAATCAAAATAAATAGTAGTAGATCAAATTTTTTAGATTTAAAAAAATAAAGACACACGAAAAAAATCGTTTTTATTTCTCTCAGTGGTTTAACCGAATTTAGCAGAGTTCACAACCCTTTATAGAAGAGTGTGTCAAACAGCGGAAGGTTCGTTAATTGGTCAAGAGGGGGCACCTGGACGTGGTTTGCGTCTTAAATTGAAACCGGAGCCTTAAATGCAAACCGTCAAATTCCTACTGCCATAATTAGCACTAGGGTAAGACGTGACGCAACTGGCAATCCAATTCATTAATGGTGAGGTGGAGGGATGAGGGATGAGGGATGACATCTCACTTTGCATTTTACGGGGTGAGTTGGAGATTCAATTACTGTTGAAAGCTTCAAAAATGGACAACCCTAATGGGCGTTTCACACGATGCTTTTTCATACCGATCCCCGTGTGGAAACTATGAAGGGACCCACATGAAACATCTTTGCATAATCATCATTATTTTCAGTTGCCAGTTGCCAGTAGGCCACTTGCATGGATTTCATAACGACATGGAAAAAATCGTGTGGATAGATTTTTTTACTAAGATTACGAACATGTTAGGAATTTTTTTTAGAAATGTACAGTTTTTTTTTTAAATAAATAAATCTGTTATTCGGGCTTGTGACGTCACTACATAAAAATGTACCGTCTTTGATAATGTTCTGTTAATTTTATAAAATTCCACACTGATTTTATTTTTTATATGGCATCACTTTGATTTCAGGCGAATTTTCAAATTTGACATTTAACATTTGCTAGATTTATTGTTTGTTCTCTGCTAACCTTTCATTTGGTTTGACGTTTTGACAGATGTTACGAAGAGAACCCCGTACATTTTATCCTTCTGTACCTGTTTTAGACGTATAATGGTAATGGTGCAGATTTTAATAAAATCAAATTTTATAATATATTATTATGATTATAATTTACAAGTACAACTACATTGGATTTAGTCATATATAGACGTTGAACATTATAATGATCAATAACATGGATCAAGGAAAAAAATATTTATGAGATGTAATATTTTTGGTATGCCTCGTTATTCTCCTGTGCCTTTAGTGTGGAAAATGTTATTTTTTTAAAACGATTTTCGGCTATGTGATAATCGTTTTATCGCACCCATAAGATTATGTCACATCTTTCCGGTTTATAAAAAATGGTCTGATTTTTCGGATTGAAATTTTCGCCAGGGTTTCAAAAATACAATTAAAAAAAAAGGAATGTCTTTGAATATTTGCCTAAACCTAAACATAAACTTAAAAATGTGAAGCAAGTGGTTTGTTGCCAATAGAAAAGAAATAATATTTTGGGTTGGTACAAACTCGTCATAAAATCAACATCTGGAACATAAATTGTTTGATGTGAGCTAACTTAAGATTACTAGATAAATACACATAGAATAATTGAAAGTATCTGTCATCTGCAATTAGCTTTATCATTCATCTGCAATTAACTTTCAAAAAATCAATCTGTAAAAAAAAACATTTTTTTAAACTATAATACATCTATTTTTATTGTGTAGTGAGCAGATTCTACTTTCGCCACGGTCCTGCGCATCGAACGGCAGGACCTAGCTATGCCATCTCTTGAAATTTCAGAGAAATACGTGTGAGTTCGTGAGTGCGTGTGGGTGCGCGCGTGTGTGCCTGAGTACCAAACATTGATAGAGTGCATTGCACCGACAACGAGTGTATCTGCCGAGTTTCAGCTCGATCGGAAGCCGGGACGTGGGTTAATTTCCAATTCCAAGAATTGCATTTATGCAAGAAAACAAAATCAAAATTCTAATAGATGTATTTTTTTTTAACATTAATATCTCCACACAAGAGGCCCTGAGGAAAATAATTCCCCTCAGGGCCTATGTCATCTTTGGGGATGCTATGTGTCACATCTGTCGGATCTGTCGGATCTGCCGGATCTGCCCTGATGATGGACACTGCAACGCTGTCCGAAACGTCGGCTAAGGGAGGAGGTAGCGCAACACAGCAAAACACCCCCAAAACAAATAATGAAAATACTTGTAGTTATCTTCAATATGTTCTTTTATATTATATGTATATTGTCAATGCTCTTCATTGATATGTACTCTCCGTTCATTGTCATCTCTTTTTTTTATTCCTGTTATTGTTATATTGTGGACTATTTGTCCGTAAATAAATAAATAAACCAAATACATGCAAATATTTCTTTTTCAATCCTCTCCCACGCCTCTCCCTTCAGCATCACAAGTAGTACCAGAGTTAGAGTACCGCTAACTCCGGGCAGATGTCACCCTTGTGCGGAATTCATAGAAAAAGTGTTTTTTTTTTAACAAGTTTTCAGTATTATGTTAAATTTGTATTATCAAATTCCAACTTTCCACTTGATCAAAATGATCAGCGGCGCCCGTGTAACAGAATATATAAGAAGTAATAATAATAGATGATCAATTCTCATCTGTTGCGGGAGCCGCGGGCGATCCATCATCCGCTGTGCGTTTTGCGTTCCGGTTCGGGCCACTCCGAGAAATGAGGAGTTTGTAGATAAAAGTAGGACTAACGCAAAACACGGCCATTTTCTACCAGCGTAGGCACAATGTGCGTCATATTTTGTATGTAAAATTTACAGGTTATACATGAAAACATATATTTTACTTTGAATTCTACGAATAACTAGCCAACTAAAGGGAACGAGAGGGTAAGGAGATGGGGAAAAGAAATGTTTAAAAGTACCTGGCTAACCAGATATGGCGACTAAACAAGGCTATTAATTGTTTTTGTGTTTAATTCGTAGAATTCAATGTTAAAATTTTTTTTAAATTAAAATTAAAATTAATATCTAATATTATTATCAAGTTCTGCAAGTATTTTAGTATGTATTTTTGTTACAGCTGTTTCGACTTACAAGGTCATTTTCAAACTGTCTAAATTGATTGACACCTTCAAAAGTTGACATTAAAAATCGTATAAATATGTCGTCTCCAAGTGGATTAACCACAGTTTTAAAATGACCCTGTAAGTCGAAACAGCTGTAACAAAAGTACATACTAAAATACACAACATTATTAAATGCAATTTTAATTCAATTTTTGAACAAGGCTGAGCCATTCAAGCAATTTCAATTTTAAATGATAGTTTCACGTACATATTACCGTACGCGACCGACGACGCCTGTGTGTTTAGAGAACACTAAAAAAAAATCGGCTAACGCAAACTTCTTGTTTAAAAAATTGGTTTGAATAAACACTGCTGACTGATGTGAAACAAAAACTAATCAAGCGAATAACTCTTACTAAAATTAAAAGGTGATTGCGATAAAATCTCTGAAAAGTTTTTTGTTTGTAATACTTAGCAAAGTTCAAAACAACTTTATTTCCATACAGCAGTGGGGAAACTCATTGAAACAATTAATATTGTTTGTATTTACAAAGGAATCCAGGATATTACAATTTATAAGAATGTTACCATTATTCTTATGAAAGCTGTAAGGGCAATTTTGTAAGATCCATTTTACAATGCACGTGTATGAATATAACCCAATACAGACCTTCTGCAAGTCTGCAACACACATAATTATATTCGAATATTTAAATACAATATATAAGGTGCATCGGCTTCTTAACCATTTGAATAATCATAAAATTTAAAAAAAAAACACATTTTTACTACATTAATACTAACTAGCGTCGCCACTGATCACACTGACACATGTCGCAACGGATAAGGTGATACTCTCTATCGTCTGTGCGGTGCTGCTGGAACGAGGCGGAGTGCGTGTTAATTGAAGAAAATTTCATCGGAAAACAAAATTACACTATGGGCAGTATTTATTTACAGTATTTTTACGCGTATGCGGGTATCCCCGATGACTCTAGCAAACCTCTCCGGTTGTTCGCGCAATTTTACCTCTCTGCCCGTTCGTACGCGAACGTATAATTTCTTGTGCATAATAATATATATTCTTAAATAAAATGTTAATATTGAAGATAAATAAGTGTTATCAATCAAACATCATCAAATCGTAAGTTTCTGAAGACCAGATCGCGGCCTGGAAGTTCCGTTATCCCCAGGAGCATTTCAGCCTCTTTATTGGTAAAGTATTAGGGCTGCTCCGCCTGATGTGGAGAGGAGCACCAAATCAAACACTCTTCATTAACTCCTACACTATCTTAACAACACTTCCAACAACACCAACATACTTTGTTTTACTCCAAATATGCTCCTGTTAAAACTTTTCGGGTTAGTATTGACCCACCCTGTAAATCCATTTTATATCAAAAAATTTCACATAAATTTGCCAAAATGAGCAATAATTGATAATGGATTAAAGTAATTTGAACTCTAAATACAAAATATTCACTAAAAATGCCTTCCATGTAGATTTCAATGGGAAACAACAATGTCGAAAATGACGCGTACATTTTGGTTCAAACCAATTTAGCAAGCGTTATCTCTCTCACACTCGCCTAACATCATATATATCGTCATCCCATATGAATATCATAACGATGAAAAAACACAGTTTTGTATTGGAAATTTAAGGTTCGATTGACCAGACTTTTTGTGATCTTTATTGTATGTTTTATGGAATTGTTTGTAAGCTTGTTTATTGATAGCTGTGGAAAAGAAACTTTTAAGATACTACATAAGTATTATAATTGCCCGAAGCCAGTGAGACTATGGCATCTCCAATGGGCAATGTTGTGGGGTGCAGATAACATGAAATGGGGAGTGAAAAGAATTTTTATTAACAGTAGCTTCACACAGGGGGCCCCTCAGGAAAATAAAGTCCCTAAAGCCTACGTCATCTTTGAAGATGCTGTGTGAAGAGTCTTTTTAGGGAAAGGAAGGAGAGGAAGTTCCGGGAAGGAAAAAGGTATGAGAGATGTGTAGAAATATGGGAATCAAGGTGTCCAGGAATTAAGGACGTATGAATCAATATTTCTCACTGCAGTGCAAGGCCATAGGTCGAGAGAGTCCGGCTGGAGAGTTAAAATGTCTCCCACAGCCAGTTTTTTCCGATTCAGCCCGCCACGCAGTAGATGGATAAACAAATCATATAGGGCACCCCTAAGTCACGAAACGTAGCCAGCCACTCGGGATGACCTATGGCAGAGGTGTTGGTTATCCAATGAATGGTTCATGGGGCGGCTGTACCTATGCCCGCTTTTCAAATTGAAAATTGAATCTGGTCACTGCACAGAGTTAAAAAAATTACAAGCTAAACTTCGATTCTGAAGAATAATATTTCACCAGAGAGGATAGCACCTTATAATTCGTTATGATTGGAGGATTAATACTTGGAGCAGGTGGATGAGTTTGTGTATCTGGGTAGTGTGTTTATGAGAGATGGGAAGGCTGATAGAGATATTGAAGGAAGGGTAAATGCAGATAACTCCATTGATGGAGCACTGAATGCCGTTGGCGCTAATAAAAAACTGTCAAAATAAGCGAAGCTAGCAGTCCCCAATGCGGTCCTGGTACCTACCCTGATGTATGGCAGTGAGGCATGGAACTAGCAGAGGAAGGATGAAAGTAAACTGAATGCTGTTGAAATGAGATCCCTGAGGCGTATGTTAGGTAAAACCATGTATGATTATGTGAGAAATGTGGAGATCCGCAAATAATGTAAGGCTGATGTCAGCATATAGATTAAGATTAAGAAAGGAACCCTCAGCTGGTTTGAGCACGTCATGCGAATGAACGAAGAAAGTAGTGTAAGAAGAATATATGACGCAAATGTGAATAGCAAAAAAAGTCGGGGACGCTCGTGGAAGACATGACACGATCAAGTGAATCAGATACTTGAGTCGGGCCATATCAAAAGTCAGAATATTAGAAGAGTATGTATGGTACGATGAATGAATATGAGTAAGGCAAAAAGTGTGTGCCAAGACCGAGTTGTTGGGTGGTCCGTTATATCTGCCCACTCCTGTGGGGAAACGGCGTGATGATTAGTTAGTTAATTAAACATAAACAATACAATTTAACACGCTCTCACCAGGTACAAAGTACAAAATTAGCTCTTTTACAGGGCAATTACGTGACCTTGAGTCCTAACGTTACCTGCTTACTATCCTCATAATATAAAAACCATATTGTAGTTAGATGCTATATTCCCTTGGCATATAACTCTTTGTATTTCCTGCGTTGGCGATAAATATTTTCGCACCATAAGCGAATTCAGGGACAAACAGTAAACAACTTCAGAAAAGAATAATGACCATTATGTTCACCAAACAAGTGAAAATTTCTACGAAGAACATGTAAAAAAAACCACATGCTGAAAAATTTGAAAGAAAACTTTTAAAAATTCCCCAAAAATTACTTAGCTTAAAAATGAAATCCGAAAATTAAAAGCCAATAAAACTGGAAATTATTTGCGGTTCAAACCAATGTAAAAGCATTATCGCTTAATTTAATTGGTGAATTATTGGCTTTACATCGGTTTCATTTTATTTTTAAAAGGTTAACCACAACTCAAAACCGGGAATTCAATTGTATAAACGATTTTCATGAAGTACGCACAAATATTGGTGGTAAGCTGATTTCCAATATTCACAAAGGCTTTAACTTTTAAGAGTTAGGTACCCGGAAAAATTCTGCTGAAATTGAAAAAAAACGAAATGAATGAGAATATTTCGGGGATTTTTGAGCATCGGTTTAGGAAAACAATTTTATAAAATTGAGTTCTCGTATCTAAAATGTTGAATGAAAATTGATTAAACACTTCGGATAGCATCGATTCCATCGATACCAACCGTCGCTAATGCTAATCAATGATATTTAAATTTGTTATGGCTAAATACTTTACCTTAATGTATGTTTTTCACGGTGAGAAACTCTAAGGCTGTCGGAAACGTTGGCTAAAGAAGAAAGAAACGCAACACGACATAATAACCCAAAAATGAATTACAATAATAGTTTAAATTCACTTTTTTTTTAATATAATCTCGAATACTTAAAAGAAAAACGTTATTTTTAGAATTTATCTCTTTGATTTCATCTGGTTGAATAATGTTGATCACTTTTCGTTTATTGAAGGAAACATATCTTATTATCCTTTCGGAAAATGTTTTATTTTATTTTTTATAATCAGTGTTATCTTTCTATATTGTGAAAGGAATTAGTTTAGTTACTTTCAGATTTACAAGTAAGTGCACAATCATGCTACTGAACTCTGTGGCATACATTAGTTCAAAGATTATAATTATTTTAAAAAAATCAAATTTTTTAGAGAAGAAAAAAAGCAATTTCACCATTTTGGTTGATTTGAAGGAATATTCATATATTCGTGAGAATTTTCATAATTTATTATATGAATCGAACGAGGAAACAAACTAATGAAATGTAATAAAAAAATAATTGTTATAGCGTGTGATAAGGATACAATATAATAATTGCATTTCAAAACAGATTCATGCAAAGAACAAAAACTTATAGATTGAAATTTCTAAGGAATCAAAGATTTGAATAAAAACTTTGTTCTAATCACTCCGGTATCTTAGCATCTCGATCCGACTTACATATGTAGATACCAGCTACCACTGTATAACGTTCAGGCTTTACTGAAATGGCCGATTTCCGTGTGACGTCAGACAGCAGATCAGAATCAATTTCATGAATAATTCAGTCGACTCCCGTCCGTAACTCTACCTTGATTCCTGTTTGCCTGCTACACGGACAAGTTATCTGGTTTGCGGGATGTTACTACGCAGACGATGTGTTGTATCCACCGAAGAGAATAGGTTCTAAAGCCACTTTTCAAGTAAGCCACAGCTTTTGTAGAGTTCCAATTTAAATATTTACGGGCGGATCTTTTCACGAATACCTCGGTCGTGGGTTTAATTATGAGTGGGATACAGTCAAGACATAAAGGTGCAAATCGATGGCCCAATAAATATCTTGTCATGAATTAAAATGTGAGTCTTGTGGTAAGGCTTATTCTGCGGTGTAGAAAATGGATTAAAGTTAATGAATAACACATGAACGAAGAAGATAAACAATATTGATGATTTCAAACCCAACAAATTTGACATACCTACGCGCAGTCCCTTAAATACTAACCATGAAATATTTAAATATCTATCAATTACTAAAAAATCAAGAAGTACTGCGGCATGTTCAGAGTTTCAACACTATTTAGTTTAAAAAATTCTTATTAAATAAATAAAAATATGGCATCTTGACGTATTTTTAAACGTATAACTTAGGTAATATTCGTATAAAAGCCCCACAACTGACGATAAAAATGAAGACGATATTGGAAAATTGTTGCATTTATTGCAAGGTACTGTTAATATACAATATGTTATTTTATTATACTGGCAATTATTGTGAAGGCTGGTCACACCGGACAAGCTGACTAAATCCAATTTCTACCACTAGATTCATTCCGTTCTGAAGTGTCCTGGACTGAACAGCTGTCAAAATTAGCCAACGTAACCTTCTGAGAATATTGTGTCCCGAATGTATATCTGACCTGTACAATAAAAGTGAATCCGTCATTAAAACTTCTTATTATTACTCAAATCCCGTGACACACATGGAAGTGTTGATCTGCCAAGATTAACACCCATCCATACATTGATCCAGAAATTAGAGGATTGTTATTTTCACGACGCTTAGCTATAATTAACTTGATTTTAAAAGAAATGTTAAATTTGTAAAACCAAGTTTAAATAATTTCAAATGAACTAAAATCACTAACTCTTATTAACCTGTTCGGGTATTGTACATCAGAATAGATTGATGTACTCAGTGTGTAGGTACTAAAAGTAGGAACTATTTTTTTGTAAATATTCATTTCATGGAACCTTAGAGTACCCGAGACGGATATCAAATTACGCGTCTTGACTTGCAAAATCCAAATGGCTGCGGGAAAAAAATTGAGCTAAACTCATTGATCTCTTTTTTCGAGAAAAGTGTCTATTAGTTTTTCTAAATTTAATTAAATGAAAAACTGGACGCCCTGAGTCGGGGGGCTGGATTGGTTCGGCAGCAAATGTACTGATTGAGTGGTAAGCTCCCTGGGTCGTTTTTAAAGTTTCGGCGACCAAAGTGGCTCGGTGGTAGTCTTCTTTGCAACAGGAAATTTTGCGTTACGGGTATCAAATTACGCGTATCGACCTGCACAACCCGAATGGTGCAGTGAAAAATTGAGCATGAAGCTCCTCGGCTTCTTTCTGCGAGAAAAGGCCCGTACTGAACGCCTTGAACCGGGCGACCGAAGCGGCCCGAGAGCAGGTATACGAAATTGAGCGGTCGACTATCTGTACCCTTTGTAGGCGCCCACTCCTCGCTTTATCCACATTCAAACATAGTTTTTTTCTTCATATATTTAATTAAACACCCGCTCCTCACTTTGTGTTTTAACCCGTTAGTTGCCTGCAACGGGAAAAAGCTAGTTAATGTGTTTTTCGAGTGCTAGTTAGTTTTTCTGTGGTATGTCTACTTCATTCTGTCTGATATTTATTACCACAGCGTTTCGTGAAAGAAAGGTATTAATTTTTTTGCTTGTGTTTATAAACGGCAATACCATAACATTTCTATAATCGAAAGAAACATGCGTTTGCTAAATGTCCATAGGGATGTGGTTAAAGACATTAGACATTTGAGTATCTTCTGTCTTTTTCGTTTTCATATAAGACGTGTGAGAAGGAAGAAAGGCTGAACTTGTAAAAGGCTTTTAGAACGATCGTCGTTGACGTGCATACGATAATCTCCCTAAGATTAGTATACAGCATTTTTTGTTTCAAAATATCGCATATTTGTAAAAAGTATTAATTTGTGGCTCGCCATAATTTACAATAAAAAAACACATACATTTGGTGTATACCACTTCTATTTTATTAACACTAACGGTTTCGGAAGCACCCTTCCTTCGTCAGGAGAATATTATAATAGTTATAATATTCTCCTGACGAAGAAAGGGTGCTTCCGAAACCGGTAGTGTTAATAAAGTAAAAGTGGTCTAGAACCAATTGATGTGTTTTTTTATTGTAGATTAAAATCGCTGTTATCACGAGAGAACAGTATTCTGTTTTAATTAAATAGGTACCAAATAAATATTCGAAAAATATGCCTTGTAAAAAACATTCTGGGAAATTGTTTTGTTTTGAAAAATAAAACAAACGCAAGATTTTCACTTATTAATGTCAATTTAAAACCGATAGAAATCAGACGCCTATTTTTACATTAAAGAAATATATATTTAATACTATTCACTTAAGCCTACCATGTTTGTACGACTGTACATTTTGATAGTCTTGATTGGAATTTGCTGGGCTAATTCGACTGAGAACAATGGAAAAACTAAGGTTGGAGATGCCTTCTTGGATTTCATTCTCCCAACTGCCCCACTTGGATTCGAGCATTCGACTGAGAATGATGGAAAAACTAAGGTTGGAGATGCCTTCTTGGATTTCATTCTCCCAACTGCCTCACTTGGATTCGAGCATTCGACTGAGAACGATGGAAAAACTAAGGTTGGAGATGCCTTCTTGGATTTCATTCTCCCAACTGCCCCACTTGGATTCGAGCAATCGACTGAGAACGATGGAAAAACTAAGGTTGGAGATGGCTTCTTGGATTTCATTCTCCCAACTGCCCCACTTGGATTCGAGCAGTTCACGGGGTGAGGAAATTTTATAACTTTCTAATTAAATTACTTCCCATTTATGTACAGTGCGTCGACCTTTTTTTTAAAGTTTTCTGAGAAAATGTTTTTACGTTATTTGATCTACACAATGTACGTACTATCGTTGATCTGATGACCAACTGTCCTGTTGACTGTTTCGGAAATAAAAACAGTTTTTGAAAGTTGATGAGCCACCCTTTTATATTTTATGATTAGATTTTGGATGTGATTTTTCAAATATATATTTTTTTAGGGTAAAGTTCGGTTTATGGGCGAAATTCCTAAAAATACAAACTAGTTATTTTTATACTAACTATGGGCCGGGGAATACGAATCTGAAAGAATTAGGCGGCGGCAAGCAATATTAACTGAATTATACGACTTTAAAAAATTTTTTTACACACATAGGAAAATGGCCATTTTGGAAGCATTCTGATTCCTAGAAAATCAAACTAGTTATTTTTATACTAACTTTGGGCTGGGGAATCCGAATCTGAAAGAATTAGGCAGCGGCAAGCAATATTAAATGAATTATACGACTTTAAAATTTGCTATAAACA
The DNA here is from genome assembly GCA_917563855.2 of Limnephilus lunatus. Taxonomy (NCBI): domain Eukaryota; kingdom Metazoa; phylum Arthropoda; class Insecta; order Trichoptera; family Limnephilidae; genus Limnephilus; species Limnephilus lunatus. The sequence continues at coordinate 63,748,435 of OU830602.1, forward strand.
GACACAAAAATTGACACTATCGAAGTCGCAAGAAAACATAGAAAAAGAATAAAGATGTTACACCACATAAAATTAAGTGTTGCCATTAAGCAGTAATATCAATAACGTAAAATAACATGTTTATAATTTAAGTACTTACTTTTTATAAATTTTACTCACTTTTGTATCACAAACCATGCTACCTAAACCTAGCGTAGCCGCTAAACTACTTGAAAACTGGGATGTTTTTTTAAATTGACGCGAGCAGGCGGTATAAAGGGGCACAAACCATGTGACACAAACCTTGCGTAGCCGCTAAACTACTTGAAAACTGGGATGTTTTTTTAAATTGACGCGAGCAGGCGGTATAAAGGGGCACAAACCATGTGACACAAACCTTGCGTAGCCGCTAAACTACTTGAAAACTGGGATGTTTTTTTAAATTGACGCGAGCAGGCGGTATAAAGGGGCACAAACCATGTTACACAAACCTAGCGTAGCCGCTAAACTACTTGAAAACTGGGATGTTTTTTTTAAATTGACGCGAGCAGGCGGTATAAAGGGGCACAAACCAGACGACGAAGATGTGTTTGATTTATAAGGTATGTTCGATGATATTATTGTTTAATGGCCACACTTAAATTGTTGTTTTTCTATGGTTTCTATGGTTTTCATGTGTCAAAATGCTTTTAAAATGGCTGTTTTCTTATGTGTGTATTGAAAATTTAAAAGTCGTGTAATTCAGTTAATATTGCTTGCCGCCGCCTAATTCTTTCAGATTCGGATTCCCTGGCCCATAGTTAGTATAAAAATAATTAGTTTTATTTTTTAGGAATTTCGCCCATAAACCGAATTTTTTCCAAAATTAATAAAAAAATCATAAGGTTTAATAATTTTTCTCAAATTGCATTAGGAAAATTTGTTTTTATATAAGTGTACATTTTAATTATTCTGTGGTTAAATTTTTGATTTTAATATATAAAGCGTGGAGTTATCTCTTTCTTATAACTTTTAAATCATATTTCTCACACGACAGTAAGGGAGATTGTTGCACGATGTGGATATTAAATTGATGGCAAAAAATGTAAATAAAAAATTAATAATAAAAATTCGTTATTGCCGATAGATCAATTGACAGAAGAGGCACAAGAAACACAAAAAAGAGGTTTTAAGAAATTCAGGTAGCATCATTTCCGAAAACGTTAATGAGAAAATTCGAATTCATCCAAATACTGAGGATGATGATGATGGTAGTGATCATAATGATGACGATGATCTTGATGATGGTAGTGACGATGATGCTGATGATGATAGTGATGAGGACTCAAACATGTCAGATAAGTAGAGGGTAGGGGAAGGAGATGGGGTAGAGGAAGGTGGGGAAGTACCTGGTTATTAACATCTTTTTTTTTACATTAGCCTTACACAGGAGGCCATGAGGAAAATAATTCCTCTCAGGGCCTACGTCATCTTTGGGGATGCTGTGTGGAGGGTCTTTTAAAGGAAAGGAAGAAGAGGAATTCATGGGAAGGAAAAAGGTGGGTAGGAATCTGGGGGCCGTGTGTCATGTGATGTGGTATTGAGATCACCTTTGCAAAACTTTCATAAAAATTTAAAATTTTTCATAAAACAAATATTAAGTCTTTTTTAACGAAAATTAATGTAAATATTTATATTTAATTATTTTCATTAATCCAAAATTTCACGTTTTTTCCCAATATTTTATCAGGACCAACTAACGAATTAACCTTTTTTCACAGAAATGAGAGGTTGCTCGAAGATTCCGAAGAACATTCGACGAAAAGAACGCTGATTAAACTAGCGAAAAACGAAATGCCTACCGAACGCAATACTACGAAATACGTACCGAATTCCATAATGCTTAGAAGTTTTATTTTTCCAACGTTGGCAGGAGCAACGAAAGTAGAGGCAACAACAACGAAAGTAGAGGCAACAACAACGATAGTGGAGGCAACAACAACTGCTGGTTACACAGAGGAGGCTGATACTACTAATACTACTACGCTTCGGCCTAAAAGACGGCGGCCTCTACGGGGGCCATGCGCCGCGGATATCGCACTGCAATCATGCTCTCCTGGTCACATTATACTGTTTATCAACTGCCTTGTAGTGGCGTTTAACTCACTCCATTAGAAAAGAAACGATTTAAATCTTAATTTAAAAAATTCGTGCAAATAACATATTATGCATTTACGGCCTTACTAAAAAAACCCGTGAAAATTTAATTCAATTGACAAACGGCAGCGGATTTGAAAACATTACTAATTAAAAAATTGTCATTGGAAAAAAATTTACACCGTTTGCATTGCCTGGGGGGCTAGTTTATCTCTGTTTTAGGGATGATGTCTGAACGAAATTTGGAATTTTCAAAAGTATTTTGAATGTTCTATATATTTCTTATTTTTGAAGGTGCCGTAAAAACAAATACCATTTTTAAAAACTACATAAAATTACCTTTTAGGTTTGTGTATTTGAAATACACTTTAGTTTTTTAAAAATTGCCATATTTGAAGATTCAAACACGGAAAAAATGGAAAAAAATATTCTTAGCAAAACATTTTTAATGAAAGGGTACAGAAATTTAAAAAAAAAAATAATTTAAAAATACAGTCCTTTATATAATAATTTTGAAATGAAACTGTCACCTCACTTTTTCCTCATGCATACAATTAAAATATAATAAAAAATATCAAAGTTTTTTTTATTGCCAAAAGAATAACTTAAAAAATATCTCTGATATTTCAACACATTTCTTGCACCACTAAATATGTTAATTTCTTTGATAAGTTTACCACCACATATATTAGATATTGATATTTAAAAACAACACCACTTTTAAGAAATTCTCTTAAAATAAATATTTAAAAACGTAAATTTGAACTTTTCTCTAACCGAAAACAATATTTTGACAGTTCAACTTTTAAGTACTGTTTATTGTGCAGTAACTTGATAAAACTGATGTAAAACCATACAAATAACACGGCAAATATATATATATATATATATATATATATATATTACATGAATAGAAGAGTGAATTGGTCACTATAATAGAAATCATCCAGTAAAATCTCAATATTTACTAAAAACTTCCCGTTATGCAAGAAAACTAACTGCGCGGCAAGGCGGTAGAAAATGTGCCGGTACGACGCCGTTGCCATCTAGCGGCCATGAATGAAAACAAGAATTTAGTATGGACATTACGTAAAATTGCACTGTAGCCAGATTTTAAAACCTGTTTTAGAGTGAAATTCGTTATTGGTAGAATTTCGTGTTTTAGTGTAAATTTGTTGTATCCATGTTACTGCAAAAACACAGGTAATCGGTCGTGCTGTGTTTTTTTTAGTAAGGCCGTTAGTGTCTATCGGATGTACATAACGTGTGCATGATGTGTGCACTATGTGTGTATTATGTGTGCACATATTTGCAGAGTGTGTGTGCATCACATGTGCATTATGTTTGAAGAGTCTGGGTAGTATGTGTGTATCCTTTGTGTATTTTTTTTACAATAGCTCCACACAGGAGGCCCTGAGGAAAACAATTTCCCTCGGGGCCTATGTCATCTTTGGGATGCTGTGTAGAGGGTTTTTTTAGGGAAAGGAAGGAGAGGAAGTTCTGGGAAGGAAAAATGTAAGAGGAATGGTAGAAATCTTGGGGTCGATTGTGGAAACAAAATTTTGATTTTAAATGCTCGTATATTTTCAATTTACAATTAGGTGGAACAGCAAAATATTGCACAAAACCCTTACTACTTCAAAAAATGCACTAAAAAGTAAAAAAATAATTTCGTACGATTGTTATTTTTGGAGTCAGTGTCAGCCAAGATAACTACATACAAAGGTAGTTATAGGGGAGATGAGGAGATCTTGGTTGACACTGACTCCAAAAATAACAATCGTACGAAATTATTTTTTTTACAATAGCTCCACACAGGAGGCCCTGAGGAAAACAATTTCCCTCGGGGCCTATGTCATCTTTGGGATGCTGTGTAGAGGGTTTTTTTAGGGAAAGGAAGGAGAGGAAGTTCTGGGAAGGAAAAATGTAAGAGGAATGGTAGAAATCTTGGGGTCGATTGTGGAAACAAAATTTTGATTTTAAATGCTCGTATATTTTCAATTTACAATTAGGTGGAACAGCAAAATATTGCACAAAACCCTTACTACTTCAAAAAATGCACTAAAAAGTAAAAAAAATAATTTCGTACGATTGTTATTTTTGGAGTCAGTGTCAGCCAAGATAACTACATACAAAGGTAGTTATAGGGGAGATGAGGAGATCTTGGTTGACACTGACTCCAAAAATAACAATCGTACGAAATTATTTTTTTACTTTTTAGTGCATTTTTTAAAGTCTTTTTTTGTTTCGTTAAAATTTTTGTTTATTTTTTGATTTTTAGTGACGAGCGTGCGTAAAGAAGTTTTACTTCAAAAAAAGAATCATCGAAATCTGTTGGCGTAATATTGAGTTATTCGTCCATTTGTCGCGCACATACTTATTGAAAATTTAAGACATATATGGTTTTCTCATGGATCCCATTATCAGAACTGGACCAAATTAAAATTGGACTACACGGGAAGCACCAGCTTTCTAATAAAAAAAGAATCATCAATATCGGTTCACCCAATCAAAAGTTCTGAGGTAACAAACATAAAAAAAAAATATAAAAAAATACCGTCGAATTGATAACCTCCTCCTTTTCTAAGTCGTTTAAAAATAGTTTTTCTTGTAGGTTTTTGAGAGATACACTACACAAAAATCCATATAAGTGGTACTCGTACCGCTTGGGGTCCGTCAGCATCTAAGCATTATCTTCAAAAATAACATATATTTTTTTAATAGCTTAAAAACTTCAAATGTTTAAGGGAGATATGTAAGAAATCAGTAGAAATACGGGTTGCCGAGGCTTAAGAGCGTATAAGTAGAGAAAACCAGAAATACATATGTCATTTTTAAATAAGTGTTTAGACGTATTGACTCTTTTTCACAAAAAATTATAAATTAATTTAGAAAGATTTTTCTTTTATCTAGTAAACGTATGTTTGAAATTTTGAGAAAAAATGTTTATTTTTAGTATAATAAGGTTATACCATAGGTCAAAGGTTCCCAAAGTGGGTGCCGCGGCGCGCCCCTGACGTCTCTACTAAAAATCAAAATTGACATGAACGAATACAAACATTTTATGGAATGGAAAATCACCCGCGTGGCCGTTCCGCGCTCTGGGAATGGATTGGGTGGGAGGCACAGGAGTGGGGATACGGTTGTGGTGCTGCGCCAGCGTTGCCAACTCTACGTCTTTTTACGTAGATCTACGTATTTTAGGTCCTTCCTGAACATCTACTAACTTCAGTCCAGAATCTACGTATTTTTTGTCAAATTGTACAAATTTGCAAAATAACATAACTCATTATGCAGAAAAAGCATATTTTCCGTTACTTTACGGTGGCGCCCCCGTCTGCGGGGCAAAGTATGTGGTGCGGACTCCAACAAACGTTCCGTTTCATAGTAAAGTCCGCGCCGGGGTTGGGATGTCTAGGGAAATTTCCCTAGATCTAGGGGCGAAAAATATTTTTTAGGCAAAAGGGAAATCGGCACAAATCTAGGAAAATTTCTAACTATTACCATTATTTTTTTATTGGATTTGCAATCTCCTAGGTACTTACCAGTAAAATACACAATTTCAGACAAAGGCATCGCTAAGTTATTTTAGTATTTGACCTTAACTGTTAAATCCATATTCATGTTTTTTTTCCTAAATATCGCCTATTACCCCACATTTGCATAATTACCAAAAACTATATTTCGTTTCATTTAAACCTTAGGTTCTCAACGTGAGCAATAACGCCCCCTTGTAGACGTTTGAGACTTTCAGGGGGCAGTAGAAGACCCAAAGCGGGGGCTTTGAGGTGGCACAGTGTTGGCGAGGCAAGGCAAAAAATATGGTCTAAAGTACTCTAAGGAGACAAAAAAACACGCTCATCACGTACTAATAAAGCAAAATAAACTTAAATATTGGTTAATTTTTGGTTATTTTATGTATTGTTATCATTTTTATCACGTGTGCGAAAATTCACATGTTTCGGTAGTTGAGGAAGTGGAAGAAAATTGAATCCATTAACCTCCCCCCCTTCCCCCCCATAAGAGAAAAAGGGGTCTATAAAAAAAAATCTCAAAGTGGGCGGTGGGCAAAATTGAGAACCAAAAGTGAGAGGCAAGGTTGATAACCTATGATAAATCATAAAAAAATATATATTTGCAAAAAATGCATTAAAAATAATAGATACATTTCACCTACCCTAACCTATATTTCACTCAGAAAAAAAGTACGTAGATCTACTAACTTTTCATAATCCAAATTATACGATTCTACGTAATTTTCTAGTCCGATCTACGTCTTTTTCAAAAAACGGGTTGGCAACACTGTGCTGCGCTTGCAGCGGCCGCGTGCCGCATTCACTTGTAGTTTTTTCATTCAAGATTTCATCATTGAGTAAAAAACTACAAGTGTGGAAGAGAAAAATGGGTGATGGTGGAGGCAAAGATTGTTTTCCAATATTGCAACAGTACATGGCCCATAGCGGAGTTAAGGTTACAAATAACTTCACAGAGCACCTATCACAGTTAACTGACTGGTTTGCCAAGTACTTCGCAGAAACCAAGTGGAGAAGTTTGTATGGATCCAAGATCCATTCCGTGCTCAAGCTCCCCAAGATTTTACTACGCAGGAAGAAGAAGATTTAATAGACCTCTCGACCGACAGCAGCCTAAAAATGAAATACGCTTGTTCGGATTTGACGGAGTTTTGGATATCAGTCAGAAATCCGTATCCGATTCTAAGTGGAAAAGCTGTAAGGGTCGTCATTCCCTTTGCTACTTCATATCTGTACGAAGTTGGATTTTCAGCGGTTGCGGTTATAAAGAGCAAATATCGCTCAAAAATAAATGTGGAAAAAGAAATGAGGAGTAGCTGTATCAAGCCTTATTCCCCGGTTGAAAATTTGTGCAGCGAGCTCCAGGCTCACCCGTCGCACTAAACGATTTTTGTACTTGTATTATATTTACATTTTCTTTGTAAGTTTTCCTACCAATAAATGCATGGGGGTGGCTAGAGAATTGTGCTCTTGGGGGTGACACTCGGTCTCGAGGCTACAACAGGTAGACATATGACAGGGGTGCCGTGAGAAAATTCAAATTTTCTAAGGGTGCCGCGACTTACTTGACTGACGGAAAAGTTTGGGAACCCCTGCCATAGGTCGTTGGCAGATTTGTTAATTTTTCAAAAAACATTTTGCATTATACTACACCCATTTCAAATCATATAATCATGCAGTCAAATAAATCAATACATTATCTGGTAAACGTTTGTTACAGAATTTTAATTTTAGTTTAAATAAAATCATTAAAAAAATATACGTGCATGTGTTTCTTGACGAAAATTGGTCCGTTTGTGTATTCATTTCAGATTTTTTTACATTCTTATTTTGCTCAGACATTATTGAAAAATGATAAATACTTATGATCAAAAATAATTAAAAACAGTACATAATTTTAATAGTTTTATCAACACGCCTTTCAGCATTTTTGGATGTAGGTATAAATTAAAGCAAATTTGGAATGAAATAAAATCGATTTTGAGTTAAATTTTAAAAAGCTGGTACGGAGAATAATTAATCTTTCTAATTGGAACCGCCCTGTACGATCGTAAGAACATATTTCGACGAAATGTGGATTTTCGGTCGCTGGCTGGTTAAACTCTTTTAAAGACATTGGACATTCTAATATCTTTGTTGTATCTATATTAATTATGGATAAAAAGACTTTTATTGTTAATTAAGACTTTTATTTACTAGACGTTTACACGATTGGCATACTTTATAGAGTGACCATAGATGACTAATAATATAAATAGTTCAGCACTATTGATGTGCAATATGTACATAATAATAGTGATGTGACATCCCCTTTAATGTTGTCTCATGGAACATGTTTAACTTTTAATGTTTATCAACTGCCTTGTAGTGGCATTTTTCCATTAGAAAACAAACAAATTTTTTTTTTTTTTTTTTTTTTAATTCCTTTATTTTTCCCATATTTTACAATTTATATTTACATATTTGAAAATCATAACAATAATGTGGGAACCCACTAAGGCGCAGCCTGTGCGTGGGTAATATATTTAAAAAAAGTTTTTTTTAGTACCTAGAAAAAAACAAACAGGGGTATATAAAGCAAAAACAAAAATTGTTTAAAACATTTTGTACAAAAAGTGTATACAATAGTGTACGGTTAAATAAGTGTAAGTGTAATTAATGATATACATTGTAATAATAGGTGTAAAGTTTGTGAGAAAAGTGATATAAAACTAAATAAATAGAGTTTTTAGAAACATAAAGTGAAATAAAACTAAATAAATAGAGTTTTTACATCTGTATGGTTTAGCCATAATTTTAACTCTTTTACGAAAAGCGGAAGTTTTGTTGCAACTTGAATATGTTTTGGTAAACTATTGAAGGTACGAGGTCCAATAAAACTACTGTGAGTTTGCATTTGTTTTGTGTGTGTTTGGGGGGTATAGAATACATTATTATTTCTAATGTTGATTCTGTTTACATTTTTTTCGAATTTGTTTACGTTTTTAAAGATATATTTCATAGTTTGCAGTATAAATAGTTTACGGAGACTGAATAGTTTAGATTCTTTGTATAAAGCATCTGTCGAAAATGTTTTAATTCTATTATAAATAACTTTGATAATATAATTTTGAGTTGTTTGTAAAGGTTTTATAAAAGTATCAAGGGCACCACCCCATCCTATTATTCCATACATGAATTAAATCCTCATTTTCAAAATTTCTGCAAATAATAATAATAATAAGCGCCGTTTTTGTATACCTCAAGGGCGCTGTACAATTTATTCATAATTCTTAGGTTCTATCTAATTTTAATATTTACAAATGGATACAGAAACATACTTACCTGCAGGTCACTTCCGATAAACACTTTAATTAGAAAGTTTGTGCTTGGAGAAGATTCGGCACGCGGAGGGTATTATATTTAAAACACTGGACATTGCATTGCTACCCCCATCACTATAAGTATTACATTTTAAAAGATTAGTGGCAAAAGTGGAGTTGATAATATCAAAATATGTATTTTAAAAGACTGGAGAATTTAGGACTCTTTAATGCTGGAGAATGTTTCTGAAATGACCTTTAAAAACGCTTACAAATAGTTATTTTTATTATTTTTTATTTATTTTTTTTTTTCTACATTTTTAGGTTAGTTATTTACAGTGTCGCGGGCATTGAATGTGAAGGTGAAAGAATTTGAGTTTATGGATACGACTATCTGAAAAGGTGGGTTTTAAGTTTAGCTCTAAATTCTGCCGAGTCTGTGATCGTTCTTAAGTCATGTGGCAGTCCATTCCAGGCTTTAGGTCCCGACACTCCGAAAGCGTGCTCACCGAACTTAGTATCTGGTGTGCGCTTTGGTGCCTTTAACCTTCCAACAGCTGATGACGCTGGTGACCTTAGGGTTGACTGTCGAGAATTTGAATTTTCTGGAATACACAATTTCGATAAGTATGCCGGAGCCATTCCGTTAAGGGACTTAAATACCATCCAGCAGAGCTTGAACTGGATTCTTTCAGGACATTTGAGCCAGTGAAGATTTTTGAGATGCTCTGATATATGGGAATATTTAGATACGCCGGTGATAAGTCTTGCCGCAGCGTTGAAAACGGATTGTAATTTGTTGATTTGATATTCTGGAAGACTTGCATATATTCCGTTGCAATAATCTAAACGTGAAACAACATACGAATTGACTAGTAATTTAGTCGCTTCTGTTGGTAGATTTCTCCTTACTGCTTTAATTTGCCTTAATTGAAAGAACCCCGTGCTTAAGGTTCTGTTCACTTGAGTTTTAAGGGAAAAATCAGCGTCCAGATTGACACCCAGTAGTTTTATACACGTCTTTGGAGTGATGTCGCTTCCTGAAATGGTTATTGGGGAGTTATCAATGTTATGCTGACGTCTGCTTGTGGTGGTCCAGAGAAACTCAGTCTTTGACGGATTTAGTTTCAATCTATTTGAGGTCATCCAGCGGGTAATTGCTTCTAGACACTCAATTATGCGAGTTTTTAGACTGTCTACTTCCTCTAAATAATATACTATATACCTTGTGCGCATGGTGTACGAAATTACGGCATGTCAGTTAAAGATTTAATAATAGTTTTGGTTTAAAAAAAAAACATTTTTAATAAAATAATACATTAAAAAGCTACTTCTCTTCAGCCTGATAGTAAAGATATCTGAAGTAAGTAGTTGAGAATCTATAGCAAAATATTTATTTATTGTGAATTTCCCGCCCGGCTGGGTTTTTACATGTAATTTTATTTATTTATTACAAAGAAAATCTAAGTAAGCATAATCAAATCAAAAACAAAATATAATGTAAAAATTTTACCATATGTTATTTCGGCTACTGGCATTATACCTAGCTCTCTCATTCAAAATTTAGGCTTATTAGATTTGTCAAAGAATTTATATATAGAAATGCAAAAATCAGTCATTTTAAATACATGTAGGATTACGAACAATTTTTGAAATATTTATATTGAGGGATCAGTAGGATTTATCGGTTCAGTTAGCTCAGTTCTACCGAGCCGAACCCTCTGATATGATGATATCGGGAGTCGGTGAATTATTTTTCCATTTGTTCTCTGGTAGATTGACATGTTGTACTTGTATTGTTTTGTATTTATCATACTTGTATAATGCACTTCCATAGCGTGGATTGACTAGATCAGGGGTCTCCAAACTACGGCCCGCGGGCCGCATCCGGGCCGCCAGTGTCATCAATCCGGCCCGCGACATCTTAGAACCAGTGTCATCAATCAGGCCCGCGACAGCCTATATCTAAAACCTTCCTCAGAAGCGGCGAATTCGCCGAATACAAGAGCCACACGAAAGCTGGCACGAGTTGCAGCCTCTTGTTTAGCATTGAGTTTCGTAAACGAAGATTGCTGCGGTTTTAATCAACGCTTCAAAGCTTCAATTTTTTTCTGTCCGCAAACTTCCTGTATATTTTGAGATATTTTGAAAATTTTTCGTTTCATTATATTTAGACGTTTTATTATATTCTTTGAGAACTGCTATGGTTTCATTGCAAATCAAACAAAGTGCTTTCTTACTGGACTCAATTATTAAATATTGAAAGTTCCATTGATCTTGGAATGTTCTGCATTCACGGTCTACTTTTCGCTTCTTTGCCATACTTTTCATAGTAAATCACACCCAAAAAACAAATTCAAACCAAAACACTGTTACATAAATGTCTTTTAAAAACACACAAAAACGTTTATTTTCGCTTGTAAAACCTCGATGACACACGGCGAGTTTACAAGCTACTATCTGAGAAATTCACTATCTGTTAGTAAAGTCGCTCAGTGTTATCGTGTTACTTGCTAACTAGCAGATTGTTGACAATCTACGAAAAAAGTTGAGAGGTCGTCAACTTTACCGGCTAGACGCCAACTCGTGATTTGTTTATTTATGTTTCCAATATGGCTGCCAATTAACAGCTGATTTCGACTGTCAACTGTCTGAAGAATTAGTTCACGTTATTTCCGCTACTGGCGCTAGCAGCTACGTGCGAGTCTAGTTTCTGAGCGAGTGGACAGTTTTTGTGTGTCATCATGACAATCTCACTCGCCGATTCACCCGCTTTTAAACTTAGTAGATAGTAGCTTGTAAACTCGCCGTGTGTCATCGAGGCTTAACCACCAGATGTCGTTAAGCGTCGCAGTCGTGACAAACAATATAACACAATTAGTAATTGAACTAGCGAATTTAGCACACGTGTGCTTGCTCAGAGCGCGTGCTCGGCGAATTGTCTATAAACTATAGATAATGGCAGGAAAATAAATTGGAAAAATTAAAATTATAGGTTTTGGCCCTTGGGACTCTCTGGAGTAATCAGTACGGCCCTCCGGCTTAAAAGTTTGGAGACCCCTGGACTAGATGATCATTTGTGGAAAAGTGTGTGGAAGGGTTTAGTTTTTCATGTGGGGAAGATTTAAACCGGACATAAACTCCTAAAAGTTAAATTAATTATTTAATAATGCATATTTAATATTTAAAGCACAAACACGAATATTGCTTTCCTCATTATCTCTAAACATTATCTTAAATTTGGAGATGTCTGACTAATTACTGGACGATCGATATTTCCTTTGCATTTCCACGGGAACGCCATAATTCCATCGGCTCCGGGTGGTTGGGCTCTTAAGCGGTATCTCAATAAAAACTAGTCTTCTTACATCATAGTAAAAATTTGGCTTTTTTCATTGCAACGTGTTTAATTTGTACAAATGATATATTATTCTAAAACAAAACTAGCGTAGTTTGCACTAAAAGTAACTTCAACTAAATTTAGTGTGTTTTTATTGTATCCAAATGTCCAATCGCGCATATATTCGTGTTTAAATCAAATTTTCCTGTTCATCTGTCGATACGAATTCTCTTCCAGAAAATTCCGCACGGGAGAATACCTCTACCGATGCCAGCAAGACCGCATCGGTTTTAAAACTTTAGTTGAGAAAGTTCGTTAATGGAATGTTGCGGCGAGAAGGTTTAGCAGAAAGCCCTTAGCATAATTTTACAAACGTTTATATCCTTGCAAACTAAGCGCTTTTTTAACCGGTGAATATGTATTATACCAACTCACTCCTATACTGAGAAACCGGGGTATCTCAAAATCAAGAAATTCATTTCAGTAAAGATGATTAAAAAATGTTAATTTACCAAGCGCTGAAGAATGTCATATTCAAATTTCTTTGTCGTTTTACAGGAACAAGTTTTTAAGGTATTCAGTATACATATCAGACGGGTAAAACTGCCTTTGCGTTAATAATATAAATTTGTTAATATCTTTTAAAAGATTAGATTAATCTCACTAAGCCTGAATACATTAATTTTCTTGAAATATTAGAAGAAAAAAAGCAATGGCATATTTACGTATTACTCTTACTATTTTTATAACTTATTTTTAATTAACAATATTTTTCAGCTAATATTTCATTCGGTATGCGAATAAAATTAACCGTATTCAAATAAATACTTGAACGACTGATGATGCTACGAGTATGTGTAGTTGCAAAGGAATGAATATTTGAATATTGCATTGCATCAATATAAACTGCATATTTTGGCTTTATTTTCTCGTTAGTGCGTATTCAAAGGATTTTAATGAATTGGTACCTACCAATAATTCGTTGCCATGCATTTCATGTGATATATTTTTTAAATTGGATGTTTAAGTTCTTTTTAGACCGGGCAGTGGTTGAGTGGGCTTCGCGCTTGTTGCTGCCCACCCAGGACGTCAGGCGTCACGTTCGATTAATCGACTGGCTAAGTCCACATTTCTTTAATAAACAATAAACGGCTCTCCTTTCTCTGCGCCCATTTATATACATCCTTCATTTATTATAACAGAACCCTACCTTTTCAGGCAGTTTAAAGTTTTATATTTTTTTTTTTTTTTTTTTTTTTTTATTTATTTCCAACAAAAACACAAATTACATAAATATATAATTTAGACAATTTATCGGTAGTCCCGCGAAGCTGCCACATGGCTGCTTGTCTGCAGGTTCTACCTTAATATACATTCCTATTTGCATTTCTTCGCAGTCCAGCAGCGCATGAAGACTTTTACTTTTATTTATTCAACTTTATTATTTTCATTACGTTGAAGACTTACCTACTTTTCCTGTCTCGCTGGGAAATCCAACGATGAGAAACAGTAACAAAAACAAAAATAATAACACAAAATTACATAAAAGATAGTCAGCATCGATTCATTGGAAATATAAATCAACTACACTATATAAAGAAGTAAGATTTGTTTGTTTGTTTATTTGTTTGTTTGTTTGCATTGAATAGGCTCCGAAACTACTGAACCGATTTGAAAAATTCTTTCACTGTTGGGAAGCTACACTATCTTTGGGTAACATAGGCTATATTATATTTAAAAAAAGGCATCCTTACTAAAACTTCAATAATGTAACCAAAGGTGTAAAAAAATTACCTAAAATATTCTTTACATCGCGTGCGCTGCGAAAACTATTGATGATAGAATAAAATAATGTAGTACGACTTTGTAGAACACATCATTATTTACAAAAATTGTCGCAACAGCATATTTCTAACTATTATGGTTATGCCACAATATTCTTTTATTTTAAAAATTTAATTAAAATGTCGCCGCTTGAAAAGGCTCTTTATTTGTATCTTGGTTTTAATCCTTATCAAAATAAATTACTTCATATTCAAAACAGCTTCAATACCTTTATATAACTTTTTGAATTTTTCAATTCAGATATTTAATTAGAAAGATATCACGAGTTTAAAAATGTCAGTATTAGAAAAAAGTTTCAGCTACGGGCCGGGCGGGAGAGGAGTCAAGAAATGAAGTGCAAGGGGGGTAGGCGGGGCAGGGGAGCGGGAGAGCGGTGGCGGGGATGGTGGAAGTGGAACGCTGGAGGGGAACGCACGGGAAAGGCCATGCAAGGAGTAACATTTTATTTATTTGAATATGGAATTGCAACGCATGCCGGGAAACAGCTAGTGCATTTATAAATAGGTTTTAAAAAGTCGTGGGTGTTTGAACTGAAATTCTTTGTGTTCTTTTCCTGTACTTTTGTTCTGACGAAAGAATGGTTCTTCAGAAATCGATCGATAGTTAAAATAAATTGTGACTAAAATCAAGTAGTACCTGTTTGCTAAGTAAAAAATGAATTTATAATTTATATAAATGACTTTCAAGATGTTTATGATCGACAGTAAAAAGATTGGCAATCGCAAAGATTTCTGAAGAACATAGTTTTTATTTCTTACTTACTTACTTGTAAAAACGAACAGAAAAAACGGCATTTTCCACAACACAAACAAACGGAACTCAACATTTTACATCTCGTAAACCTGAATCACTTAGCCTGTGTGAGAAATATGAGTGTGTATAATGTATTTCTCTAGAGTTACGAGAGTCGTAAAATAAGCATTTTCAAGAGAACCAAAATTTATTACCTATCCACTGCAATACAAAATTCCACTATTTTTAACAGAGGAATTATTTCTTCTTGCGATTACTTGTAAATGGTTGGTTATATGGCTGTCATATTGAAGATATTTTCCGAATCGCCACGTCACGCATTGTGAAGATAAAATAAATCGTATAGGTAATCGTTTAAGCTTCTGGGGTAATTTTAAGATGATTCCTCTATTACAACTGAATACTTGTTTACTGTGATCCCTGACAATTAAATACTGGAGGGCATGCGAACGCATGTTTTTCTTTACACATTAGAAAACTGAGGCATGCTTTAACCTAAAATTCTGCAAAAACGCTACACATAGCTTATTATTAGACATTCAAATGTTAAAGTTGAGCGGCGGTTAATCCACTCTAAAAATACCAATAAATTATTGAGAAAATCAGTCAGATTTTAACCTAACTATTGCTCAGTTTGTTTGGTGAAACTATCTGTTTTTGAAATGGGTTTGTATGATATATTCTTAGAGTGAATTGATATTTTTTTCGGACAGTTATATGATGATGATTCTCTTGGTGAACTGTAACTGAATCACTCTCTCTCTGGTTTCAATCCTGGGATTGGTTTGCAGCAATTTCCTTTAATTTTCTTTTCCATTCTTCCCTGTCTTGTGCGGCTCTTTTGAATTCTGCATATGATGAGCAGCGCACGTCCACCAGCAGGTCGTCCAGGTACTCTCGGCGTGGGCGTCCCCTAGAGTTTGTCCCCTCGGTCATACCCCCCATTATGGTATGCAAGAGACCTTCTTGTCGTATAACATGTCCGATCCATCTTGCACGCCTTTCGGACAAGGTCCTGAGCAGGTGCCTTCCTCCTTCGATACTTTGGAGAACCTCCTCATTTGTAATGTGGTCTCTCCAGGAAATTCCTAATAATCTTCTATAGGACCACATCTCAAAAGCCTCTGGTCTCCGTTTATCTCTTTCGGATAGGCACCATGTTTCGCAGCCGTACATCAAGATACTCCACACATAGGTCTTGATGAGGAGTATTCGCAGTTTTAGGTCTATATTATTTGATTCAATTACTTTCGACCTTTTATTGAATGCAAGCCTAGCCTGGTGTATACGGCTGTCGACCTCGCTCTTAGACCGACCGTCCCATGTTATTTTGCTCCCGAGGTAGACAAACTCCTTGGTGTTCTTTAGTGGAATCATGTTTTGCTGGTTCTTGGGATGCCACTTGGACCTTTAATGTGGTAGTTTCCCGTTTCTTTCCACATCCTATGCCGTTGACCTCGAAGGTTCTTCCGCCTTTGGAGATTATTTACTTCTCCAGGACAAAAGGGTGCCCTAGACAACAGACGCCTGGTAGGTGAAAGTTGGTGGTTAGCTTATTCCGGCCAACGCTCGGTCCCTGTCTATATTTGCCGACACGAGGTCGTTGCTCACTCCCCACCACGAGAAGGAAATAGATCAGGATTTTCCTTTCCTTTCCTTTCAGGATTTTTTGAATCACTATAGAAAACTATTTATTTATTAACGCCCTTTTTCAGGGCTTTTTTATTACATATTAATAATAAGAAATATACAGTATTTATTGTACATAACTGAACTGCCTCAGTAACAATATTTTATATATGTTTAAACACAAATTGAAGATGTCCACTAATATTAATTGGTATAATTGTTAACCTCCATTAGTATTCTGGACAAAGAGGAATACACATGGTAGTTAG
Organism: Limnephilus lunatus; assembly: GCA_917563855.2. Lineage (NCBI taxonomy): Eukaryota > Metazoa > Arthropoda > Insecta > Trichoptera > Limnephilidae > Limnephilus > Limnephilus lunatus. The sequence goes on from OU830602.1 coordinate 63,765,221, forward strand.
TACCAGAATATCTGCACTGAAAAAAAAATCCTGAATCCCCATTAATGAACTATTTTATCGGTTCAATTGGGTGTATCCAAGCTCATGGAAAGATGTATTCCTTAAATAAATTTAATTGTATATTGAAAATAATTATCGAAACAATACTCTCTTAGTCTCAGAGCATCGAACAATCAGCGTACGAGTATATCTGTATTAAAATCTAGGTTTATAAATAAATTAACCTGTAAAAAAATATTATTAAAAAATTGTTTTTTAACCAGAAAATGGCTTAAGCCGAAAAAGAGTTAATCTTACTAATATTATAAATGCGAAAGTTTGTATGGATGGTTGGTTGGATGTTTGTTACTCTTTGACGCAATAAATATCGAATGGAATTTAAAAATTCTTTCACTAATCGAAAGCTACATTATTTGCGAGTAAAAACGGCTTTATATATTGGTAAGCTCTGGCGTTATGAATGAGCTGTGGCGTTATGAAATTATGTATCATACGTTTTCTGTCCCTACCAAAATCGAGTTATTGCAAACGTCAAACAAATTGTTACCTTGGAAACAATGTTTTTTTTTTTTAAATTTTAGGCTTAAAAAGAGTGCTTTGTTGTGATTAAAAGGAGTACTTTTTTGGCGTCGTAGTTAATATCTACATATCTCTAAAAATGTTTATTCTCCGAACAAAAAGCATAACGTTCCTATAAAGCATAGCGTTTGAAGTGGACTGTCATTTTCTTATTTTTTAGGTTACTCTGGATTCAAATATAAATAAAATACTAATAAAGGGAGTAGGTACTTAAAATAAATTTCTATAATTTAAATATTTTCTAAAATAGAATTTTTATTTGCGAAATATCATTCTCAAATTTTGAAATTTTCTATTAAACGATAGTTATTTTCTATTAAACAAAATAGCAAGAATAATAACAATTACGCCAATAATTATGCACATAATTTTCCACTAATACTATGCGAGCGAAGCCGTGGGTAAAAGCTAGTAATTCATAAAATAAAGCATATCATTACATGAGGATAAATAAAACTTCAGTCGATTGTTAAGCTTTAAAAAGTTAATTAAAATTTAACGTAACAGATAATTTATTTAAAACTCTTATAAATTGTGTGTTCACTGAAATTTACAACGGTTCGGTATTTTATTACTGTGGATTATAAAGCGTTTAATTACTAATGGATAATGGATTCATAAAATTAATGTACCTTCATGAATAATAAATTGCTCGTTGCATTTATGAGGTACTTAAAAAGGTTTTATTTCTAATGTCTAGTAGATGGAAGAACAGAAAAGTACGTATTAGACTATGCATGAAAGTGAACGAAATATAGAATGCGTGCCAAGACAGGGATTGTTCGGAGTCCTTTCCTCTTTCTACCCCTTCCTAAAAATTGTAAACTGGTTAGTTACTAAGTAAGAATTACCTCGTCGCATTTAATGTTTCAAAGACCCAATCATGTTTGATAACGTCTAAAAGGGGTCGAAATGATAATTTAATCTCCTTCAACGGAAGCGTTCTTCCAAACAGGACCTCCATTGATATACTTGGTGTAACTCTAAGTGACCAGCTCAGGTATGGGGGCTCCATCGAAACCAGAGTTAAGTTAGCCTCTCAGAAACTGGGCGTACTGTACAGGGCCCGCAGATACTTTAATAGTACACAACTGCTTACCCTGTACAAATCGCAAGTGCGCCCCACGGTTGAATTTGGCAGTAACCTCTGGTCTGGAGCTCCAAAATACATAAAAAAAACCCTCGACTCTGTGCAGAAACGGGCGGTCCGTTTGATAGATTCTCCTATCTTAACAGACGGATTGCAATCTTTAGAGCACAGGCGTCAGGTGGGAATGCTGTCCTTGTTCCACCGGTATTACAATAGAAGATGCTCCGAGGAACTAGCGTCATTGATCCCCTCGGCACAGGTGCATAGTCAGAAAACACGCCAAACACGAGCCCAACATTTGTACACGATTGACATTAGTCACATGAGAACGGGTCGTTTTTACGACTTGTTCTTGAGTTCAACAGCTCGGCTGTGGAACGATTTACCGGCCGTTGTGTTTCCTCCCTTCTACAACATGGGTCTCTTCAGGACCCATGTTCACTCCTTCCTTTCCTTAAAAAGACCCTCCACACAGCGTCCTCTAAGATGACATAGGCCCTGAGGGAAATTATTTTACTCAGGGCCTCCTGTGTGGATTTAATGTAAAAAAAGTAACTTAGAACAGACTGAAGTTCAACAAGGGTTTAAAATTTTTATTATTAATGCTGTTCATTTATATTTATAATTAAGTTACAAAATCAGAAAAACAAGGGTTTAATTAACACTAAATTCAATCAAAGCGGAAGGGATGAATACAACAGATCAAAACTATTCTGTAATCATAAAACATAGCACTCTTTAATTGAAAGGCTCCATCCGAACCAATACTGATTTAATTCCAAGAAACACTTTCAGTCCACCCTCCCATCTCTTACAGATGTAGCAGAAACGAGGTGAAGTCACCTACTGAATGGTGCCTGATTGGATGTGACTTTAATAAGCGCCCTTCCTCAGGCTGGGCTAGAAACTACAGGGGTAGGAAGGTCGATTGTCGGGGTGGCAGGGGGTGGGGAGATGATCACCCTTAGGGGATGAAAGAGTGTTTTCTTCTTTTCATTCCTAAGCCGGTGTGGAAGACACTTCTCAATTCGATTACATCAAGAGATAGTAACAGTTGGACCGTTGCAAAGAGTTGCATTGATGAAAACCAAATAGAAATGCGAAAATACTTTGTGCGGGTATTAGTAGATACATCTTAAATAATAAATTTGGATGTGTGTGTGTTTCATAAAAAGTTGGTAAATAGGAATACTTCGGTAGGTATGCTTTTCCTGTTTTTAAAATTATTTTTAACTAGGTGGTTCCCGGCATGTGTTTCTATGCCATTTAATAAAGAAATTGTTTCTCCCTGCATGTCCCCTTCTCCTCTCGCTCCCCTCCTACACCTTCCACTTCCACTCCCCTCCTCCACCTTCCCTCTCCCCACTCCACTCCCCCCCTTTCCCCTTCCCGCGAACCTCTGTCCCGAGCTTTTCTCCCCCCTCCCAGATTCCCCTCCCCCCTCCCAGGTTCTCCTACAGTACCGGTACATTCAGTTTTCGAACAGCTCGCGGGCCAACTATTGCAATTTTTATTTTTACTTTTCTCGAGTATTTTAAAACTCCTCCCTTAAAGGGGCGGAATTCCGATTTCGATTATTTCTTGGACTATTGGATCGCCTTAACACTGTTGACAAATGAGAGGAATACATTAACTCTACTCAAATTTAAACCATCCATAACTACGAGCAAAGCCGGGTGCACGATGGCTGGTTATTAATAAACCAAAGAAAATTCCAGCTCTTTGCCTAACGATTTCTTTTGAAGGTGAACTTGAAAACAGAAACTAATTTAATATATCATTGAAGTGAGGTGTCAGTTCCTCAAGTAACATATATAAATTTCAGCTTTTATACTTTAACGTTAAGTAAAATTATAATTAATTAATATAATATCTTTCAAAGCCACCGTAAAATTTTGAAATAAAGAAATGGGAAGTGTTCAAAAAGCAGTGGCAAAAGAGAAATATAAAGGTGCCAATATGTTGTGTTCGTGGCTCAGCGGAAAACGTTTTTTTTTTAAAGTTAAAAGCTGCGGGTTCAATTTCAGCCATTGTAACGGTGTTACTGCGTGGAATGGTAAACAAATCAATAAATTCTTACCTTACTTTATAGTAAAATATGGCACGAAACTTGGATATAGGGAAGACATCAAAATGATTTTACCTGCAACAAAAAAATAGGTTAGGAATGTAAAATGTCGGTAAATATACATTGTAGCAAATAATTGTTCGGTTCCACTACAAAACAGAACAGTAAAAAAACAAACCCTCCTAACCTAAACTATTCATTAACCTAAAATTATCGTTCTATTCTTGTTCATTTCTGTCTCAGTTCTATTTTATCATGTCAAGCAAATCTTAAAATTTATGAAATAAATATTTCTAGATACATTATTCAAATACATAGTAAAATTGTTTGATACAATACTTATAATTACATAACAGCAAACTTACAACTTATTGTTTTTTACCTTCACATTGTAATTTACTTATAATATAGAATTAAAAAATGTACACTACTCTTCCAGACACAAGCTAATGCTTCCATGGAAGAGTGGTATATTTGAACATGTCCTTAAATTATTATATCATATAAATTTACATTGTATATATATATTGTATTATGAAACCTATAAAAATAAATGTTTTTTAGGTAATGTAACTATTCCATTTATATCAACGACTAAATAAAAATACCTTTGCAATTTTGGAAGCAGAAATGGGTACCACCGATCAGGAACCGTTAATTGGATAACAAACAACTCTGCCATAGGTCACCCCAATTGCTTCGCTACGTTTGGTGACCTAGCAGGGTGGCCCGGCTTCATGGGGTGAGGTGAGGGGGGTCTGCCCACAAAAATGGAGACCAATATTGAAACAATATTTATTACTTATAAACTGAATAATAACCATATTCTTCGTAATAAGAGGATCCAGTTGTAAAACCCGGTGTGTCCAAGGAAACCGCCTCCATTTTTGTATAACCGTTTGGACAAACAAAATGTTCGTAATGTATTTGGATCGATATGCCAAGCCCTTCTCCTAGGTATTTCGATTAGTCATCGATTTAGTAGTCAAATAGCTCGCAAAAATTTGCCAAAGAAGAAAAGAAAATAAAATAAAAATATAACTTAAATATCTTCGATTTAATATGATATAACCGTTGGTGGCTCGAAATTATGATTAGAGAAAAATATTTTCAAAATGATTTTCCTGCAACAAAGAAAATGTTATTAAAATATGTTATTTTAGTAGGTGTGAAGATATTATAAATTATGATATACGATTTTAGCCGCTGGAGGAGAAAAAGTAATTTAAGTTCAAACATCTATTTTGCGGAAAAAAATTAAGCTGCAATCTGTTCGCTTCCAATGAACTGCAAGCCAAAAACGAGACTCTACACTAAGAGGAAAATAGGATTGGCCACGGGAAGGGAGTCCCCGTAATTGAAATCTCTATGGGGTCTCAGCCCACTGAACAGAGAAACCGCTAGAATTGTGTTTTGGCGTGTCAGTGTGCCAAAGTAAGCAATTTTTTTTCCATACTTCGGTGAAATGGATTAAAAATCGATTTTTTTTCTTTTTACATTAGCTCCAAACAGGAGGACCTAAAGAAAATAATTCGACTCCGGCCTATGTCATCTTTGGGGGTGATATGTGGAGCATTTTTTAGGGGAAGGAAGAAGAGGAAGATCAGGGAAGGAAAACGGTATGAGGGGTGGGTAGGAATCTGGGGGTCAGTGTGTCCAGGAGTGACGAACGAATATATCCATCCTTTCCAGTCTTTACCGATCCGGCCTGCCACGCTGTTGGTGGGCAGACACACCTCCGCCAAGATCCGGACAAACCTGACCCCATGAACTCGGGCACCCCTGTTAAGCCACAAAACGTAGAGAACCACTTAGTTTGACATATGTTGGTTATCCAATAAACGGTTTCCGGGGCGGCGGTACCCATACCCGCCTCACAAATTAAACAAATCATCAGTTTCATTGGCCTGTCTGGACCTAAGAGTCAACTGGTCTTTTGAATTTTTGAGACTGCTTAAAACCACCGACAGAAATGCAATGCATGCAGTTAGTACAATTTTTACTTAATTATTATGAAACTGATGAACATAATATTTCAAATAGGGGAATTGTGCTTATTTCGTGACTAGAAATTTGAAAGTGTTTCTGCTGATAAATTTGTATCAGGTACGTTTTTTGTTGTATTGACTACTTTGTTATGAACTGTGATTATTATGGGATATGAATATCGAGGAATGATTTAAGTGACCTCGAAGTTTATAGTCACAAAAGGCGGCAAATATAAATATTACCTCGGAGGGTAAGATGACATAGCAACCGTCGGCTTAAGATTATTATGAGCAATAATTATTAGCCTGAAATATTCATCTACATTGAAATAATCTCACTGAAAGAGTGTTGAAAGATGACATAGCAACCGTCGGCTTAAGATGATAGTATGTGTAAAATTAAAGCCCAAGTCCAAAATAAAAAAAAGAGAAGGAATATCGCAAGAGCATTAGAGCTCGAAAAAAAAGAAGCGTGCTATTCTTCAGGATGACACAAATAATGAATCTGTGGAAGATTTTACTCAAGACTAATTGTGAAGTATGCACCGATAAATAGGTATGCCAATTTAAACTGATGTGTGTCAACTTACCCACTTGGACATGATCGGTATTTTTTAATTTAATTTTAATTATACAACTTTCTTTAGCGTCAAGATTATTTTGTGTGCTTCGTAAATTAAAGTTTTTGATATGTACCCTTAGATTTATTTTTTATCACCTTTGAATAACCAAATATTTGCCTCCAAACAGAAAGTATGTCATCTTAAGTGCAATTCTCCTATTGAAAACGTTTCTCGAATAGAAAATCAATTTAGTTGATCTCTCTGGTGCCTAGGAGTCGAAAGCGTTATTTATCATGGTGACCGAGTAAAGAAAATGAGCCAATAAGATATTGTTTTCATTACTTCTGGAGAAATTGAAACATTTTCAAATATCTGACTTCCTTTTTGAACAGATTAACTAATTCATTCCCTCTGGGGCCAAAGATTCGAAATGTCTCAATTATATTAACTACTCCCAACATCGTCTTCTTTCCCTTCCAACTAATATGGATAATTTGTAAAGCGCGGTTTTTGTCAAAAATCACCACTAGAGCTGTTCTAGACTCACAACTGGCTCATGAAAGTTGGGATACTTGCACGGTACTCCAATTAAAAAAAATCTTTTAAGTCAGTATTGATTACGCTTCTAAAGATTTTCCGTTCAGTGGGTCCCAGCCTTAGATTACCGGGGAGGTAGAGAGAGAGGAGACAATAGGTGCAGAATAAATTTAGAAAACTTTCAGGGTTTCAAAAATAGAAAAGGAATCTATTTTTGAAAAGTTGGTGGTGCCAAATTGAAGGGAATCCACTTGCGGCTTAGTTCCGGGGTATTTGTTGGAAAACTACCATTGGCGGGGAGGTCTGAAATAATGTTTATTTTACTTTCACGATTGCTTAGAAAATGATGAATGTATTTTTTAGCGCCGTTCTGCGAATTTTCTCCGCGAAAAGTACAAGCGTCAACAAAAGTGAACATTTAGGTTACAAAATAAAAATTATAAGTTCAGGTCAAAATGGCTTTCTGTTTACCTTTTCCATTTAAACTTTGATTGCTTCTTCGTAATAAAATCGTTCTTTGTTGTGGAAAGAGAGGGCCCAGTTGTGGAAGCTGGTGGCCAAATAAAATAACATTTTAATTTACATCTAAACACAGGTTCGATGATAATCTTAGTATGAAGCATAAACCCAACAAAAAAAGAAAAACCTAACCTAATATATATAATTTTTTTTTAAATGAGCTTCACCTATGTCATCTTTGGGGATGCTGTGTGGAGGGTTTTTTTTAAAGGAAAGGAAGCTGGTGGGCCAAATAAAATAACATTTTAATTTACATCTAAACACAGGTTCGATGATAATCTTAGTATGAAGCATAAACCCAACAAAAAAAGAAAAACCTAACCTAATACATATAATTTTTTTTTAAATGAGCTACACCTATGTCATTTTTGGGGATGCTGTGTGGAGGGTTTTTTTTAAAAGAAAGGAAGGAGAGGAGAGTTCTGGGAAGGAAGAGGGTTTAAGGGGTGGGTAGGAATCTGGGCCTAGACAAACCTCACCCCATGAACCCGGGCACCCCTACTAAATCACCAAACATAGCGATCCACTTGGGGTGACCTATGGCAGAGGTGTTGGTTATCCAATAAAGGTTCCCGGGGCGGCGGTACCCATTCCCGCCTCCCGAATTGAATTGAATTGGAAATAGACCAATATTTAATAGAAATATCGCTTATATCGACTTTAGACATGTTTAGGGTCTGGATCTGAATAGTTTTACATCAATAATCCAGTTGATTAGTCAAGCATCTCAATAAAAAAAGATAAACAAAGAGATAATGAGAAAAATCAAACCATTTTTAAATATATTATTATTATAAAATATTATCGGGAGGCATAGCGGTTGTTATAGTATATTTTGAAATATCTCATTAGTGAACCAAGAAACACCAAATTTTTATTATTTTTAATTGATAAACTAATGTTTGACAAGATTTTTATGCGTAGCACTAAGGGTAACAATTATTATAAGCAATAATTATTAGCCTGAAATATTCATCTACATTGAAATAATCTCACTGAAAGAGTGTTTCAGGTTATGCTTATTGTTACCCTTTGTGCAATGCATAAAAATCTTGTCTTAAACATTAGTTTAAAAAATTAAAAATGATAATAAATATACGACGAGTTAAAGTATTTCACCAAAAAATGTAGACATAATTTGTCTCAACGCCACCTAGTGGGAGATTTAGCACTTACAATGCCTTTCTCATATAAAATAAAGTTGGTTGTGTGCAGGTGGGAAAATGTAATAAAGCAGTAATTGTCGAATGAAACACTAGTATGTATTGAATTATTTGGCGGGCAGGAGATAAGCCGACGTAGCTCAGTAGATAGAGCAGTTGACCGGAAATCAGAAGGACGCGGGTTCGAGTCCCGTCGGCGGCATGCATCTTTTCTCGGGAGATTTTTTTTAATGTAGATGAGTGTTTCAGGCTAATAATTATTGCTTATAATAATTGTTACCAACTTTTTGTTTAATTCACTATAAGTTTTTCTGCAGTGTAATTAATTTGGAGGTGTTTAGGAGTAATCTGAGTATTGGGCCAGATAGAGGGTATACTTTCACATCACATAAAACTGCATACTCAACTCAAATTTCGATTTTCCGGAGATGTCTGACTAATGAACTAGACCGGGGTCGGAATTTGCAAAGGCATCTGCGGCTCTTCAGACATCAATTGCAATTTCACCTCTACTCAACCAGCCTTATGAGACGGACCCGCCGAATAAACTTTGACTCGATCAGCATCAGTGTTACCAACTCAGCTCACGCGCTTGACTTATTGAAGTTGAAGACTTGAATTTTCTGAAGTATGAGAATGGTTTCGGAACTATCTGTTTATAGAAATATTTATGCTGTATTACAGTAAGAATGTTGATAACACAAATCAAATCGTAATTATTCTGCCCCCCCTCCACAACGTTATAATACGGCTCTCTGATATATTTGTATCCTGTTAATTTGAAAGATTGGCTCTTCACACTTGAAAAACTGCTGACCTCTGAATTAGACAATCGACATATTAACTTCCCGATCTTCTTCCTTCTCTTCACTTTTCTATTTTACTAATTTGGGGAAACCATAGTTTACTAGGCCCTAGAAAAGAATTACGAATTTCATTAAAAAAACATTTTCTACTTGTCTTTGAAAACAAAATAGCTGCTGTGCCTGATTTTTAAAGCCTGTTGTATTTTTAAAGCCTGTTGATTTTTAAAGCCCGGTATTTCTCCAAATTTCCCGTACCTTATCAATAAACGTAAAAGAAAGAGAACTTAAAATGGAGTTTTGAGCGGCAGGCCCATAATGTGATCAACAAAAGAGAATTATATACCAGTAGCCCCATCACCCCGAAACAAAGGTTTTCAATCAATTTCCAATATGCCGTATGCAGGGCGCAGCTTACAATAGATTGCATCTTCAACAACGGTCAGACTAGATGGCAGAAATACAAATTGGCCAGCCCTCGAAACAAAAGCTCAAAATTCAGTAATATCGAATTCTTATGCGATGCCAGGGATGCAACAAGAACAAAAAAGTGTAAAAAAGGACATATAATTTAGAAATTTTAAAAAATATATATTTAGTTATGTATGTACTATGGCGTCGACAATTTTTTTTTAATCAAATTGCATTGCAACAATATTTGTAGGTATGATAAACCTTCAAGTGACAAATTAATTTCGGATGTTTGTAGGTAACATTCTAAAATTTAAAAAAAAATAGTTCACATATTTTTAGCACAGATTTTCGACTGTGGGATTTAATTTTTTTTTAACTTTAAATGTACTTTAAAAAATATTATATCCCGTAATTTCTCATGGCTAATAAAATTAGTGGGTGCTAAAAGAATGTGGTAAACTAGTTATTTTACTAAATAAAATATTATCAGCTTTTTCAGCAATTTTTATTGTTTTTTTAAAATACTTATTCACCTTTGAGATAAGCAAATTTAAAATTACTTACTTCTTAACAGTTGCTTGAAATATATTTAGTTGTGTTTAGTTACTAGATTAGACTCACACCTCTACTAAACGCCTTCTGTCTCAACCTATCATTCTTTTCCTGACTTTTTTAGACATCCATTACTCCAATAAGGAACTCCAGTGAAAAATATGATGGCTTTAAAAAAATATGTTCATCTAGACTCTAGACCAATAAACGCTGATTCTGTATATATAAGTTTTATTTAATAATATTAAACATCCAGTTTTAAAAAAATATTCAAAGTGCATTTTTAATACTGCCGTTGAAACACGCCGTCAAGTTGGTATTACTAAAAAGATAGTGGTGACTTCCCTGGTCAACGTAAAATCATTATACGGGAATGTAGGTATGACACAAGCTATCGTATTAACAACATTAATTTCATGTTATTCGTTTATTTACACACTGTTCATAGAGATTTAGTTGTCGTATTTATTGAAACATTATTGTTCCTATTATATACTTACCTATTGCATAATGTTATCCTCAATCTGTTATAATTAGTGTAACTTGCTCATCAAGCACAAGAACTAGCTTCTTCTTTGGTGAGATTGCAATTTTAAATAATTTCTGTACCGATATGTAATTTATAATTAAAAATTAAAACTTTGAAAATTATTTTAACTATAAAAACTTACTCTAAAAATAAATAAAAATATGCAGTTATTTAAGTTAGAAGGTTCAAAAAAAATTAATTAATTAATAAAATATTTTTAAAAAAAATTGGACTGGAGTTCTTTATTACTAAGCTTCTTCGACTCCTGACAGTTCAGACTTGTGTGCATTAATTACATAAAAACGCAAATTTCAGTATGTCATAGAAACAACATAAACAAAATAAACAACTTTTCGAATCGATGATGGAGAACGTCACATGCATTGGAATTTTAAGAGAAGGAAAATACGTCCTTCTCTGGACACCACGCGGTAACCGTAACAGGAAAGCAATAATGTGCTAATTTTTCATAATAAAGGCTTTAAGAGGTGACATGTCTGCCATGCCTCGTATATTGGCGTCTTTGTGAGGAGACTCTCTTCTCTTTTGCTTGTCAGAACGGATCACTTAAGAATGTGCGCCATCACTCTCTGAAAGGGTGAACCGCAACACTTCATAGACATTCCCAAATACTTGGCTTACCTATTTATTCATAGAACACAGAATACAGCACACGTTGAATGAAGAAAAAAACGTACCGACGTAAAGGGAAGGTAGTGGTAAGTACAACCTGTGTGCGGAGTTTGCTGGGGGTGAAATATTGTATTGCCAGCATTGTTGTGGACAGAACGGGGTTGCAAGAATTCGTTTGTCATATGCGCTGATCTTGATAATTTAAATTTAGTTGAAGCTTTTGGTGCAAAGTTTGATCTGCGCAGTTTGTGCAGCAATGTAGTAACGATAATACGAGCAACGAGTAAACCATGTTTTGGATGTATAATTTAAATGTGAAGTTATATTTTTTTGCTTAATATTTGGTGTGATAAAATAAATAATGAAAAAGGATTATAAAATAAAGGTAACAGAAAACGTTAATATAATACGCTAGGCACTCAAGTGGTCAATAAGTCATTCAGGTTTTTAACGAGAGTACCTAACTTAAATGAATGTGGACTTTTTACTGGAAAGGTTCAATAAATTATATTTTATATTAGCATAAGTTAACAATAATAATCTAAACGAAAATATGAAAGAGAACAAGACACAGAAAAACAGAAAAAAGATAATGGTCGCAACTGGGACTCGAACCCAGACCTCTCCGTCTAACCGGGACGAGAGCGTTAACCAATTTCGCTATTGCCACCTTCTGTCAAACCGTGATATTTGTCAATCTCATATTTTCAAATTTTAGAATTGACATTATTATCAACTAATTATTTTTCTCCATATTACGGGCAACTACCCTTTTCATTGGAAACAATCATTCTAAGAATTGGTTTGTAACCTGGATAGCGTCTCGGATAGATATATCCGAATTTATTTATATGGAACAATTGACTTTTTATAAAAGTCTAGACGGAGAGGTCTGGGTTCGAGTCCCAGTTGCGACCATTTTTTTTTCTGTTTTTCTGTGTCTTGTTCTCTTTCATATTTTCGTTTAGATTATAATTGTTAACTTATTCTAATACGATATATTTCACTGATGGGAATAACCTTCAAACAAGTAATAAAAAGAAAGTTTTTCTTATAAAAATTGAAATTATATTTGATTCTAACTATTGAAAGGCGTAATACATTCGGACCACGGACGTACAAAATAGATGGACACGCCCTAAGTGATAAAAGGAGTATTATTTCCCCCTCCCATTGGAACCATTTTTCGGAACCGGCTGGGCTTGCGAGAGCCTCGCGTCAATCTAAAAAATGTGACGTCATCATTCTTGTCCGGACCAGTGTCGAGCTCTCATCGTACATTTATGAAATAACACGGCAAAATGGTGGCTTGTGCTATAAAAACGTGTAAAAATAGAAAATAAAAAGAGAATAAACCCAATTGTGGTATAACATTCCATAGTAAGCATTATTTTACTCTATTTTAAGTTAATTCAGATAATAGGAATATAATATGATAACACATACGACGCACAGTAGCAACGCGATACACGGCTACGCGAAACACAAAACCGCTATTTACTGGGGTAAGTAAATTATGAAACATTTGTAAAAGTGTCTTAACTAAATACGGAAACAACATACAGTTTGTCAAATAAGAGTAGAAAATAAATGAGGGCGCCACCGTTGCCCAAATGGCAATACTAAAAATATAACAATGGTGTTAATCTAAAGCTGTGTAACCTACATTTTTATTAAAAATTAAAAAGGCATTAAAGTGAAAAAAAATATTTTTTCACTGCTATATAGATACCCACTGATCTCAAAATTAGAATTGCATTTAGGTATATTATTATTATACATTTGCAATATTGTATTAACATAATGAAGAATAACGATATTATAATAAAATATAAAGCACACTTTAGAAATTGCTCACATTTATTTAATACTAGCTTGCCTCTAATTTTATATCTGAATATATTTAACTCATTCAGATCTAAAAGTAGTGTGACTTAACTCACCATTAATGATTCTTCCTTTCCACCTACTGTTAAATTCAAATCTGTGTTAAATTAAATGAAAGCCAATCACTTTGTAAAACACAATTTAATCAAATTTATGTCATTTTGTAGGTACCTTCACAATAGTGCTTATACGATTTAATTTTTTTAAGAAAAAAAAATGTTTTTAAATGCGTATACAGCGTTTTGAATTTTCAGTATCATTGCACTTTTAAAGAATATTTGACAGATAAATTGGTGTTGCGAGCCTAAAAATTTCTTAGTTCCATTTTATTTATTTTCTACTCTTATTTGACAGACTCTACCCGCCTATGAAATTAGGTGAACTTTACTTTGACATGTTTGGACTTTGCAAAATTGTTCATAACGTGGCTAGCAATTCGCGCTCCCGTGTAAAAAGGTCTATTCATTCAAAAGCAGATTTTACTTTTAAGAACGAAATGGTCATATTATAATGCGAGATGCCTATATACTGTTGGATTGATAAATGGACGAATCACATATCATTTCAATCATTTAGCCGCTCCGCGCCCCGCTATTGTAGGTTATTACCACTCTCCTGTCTGTTCTGGTCTATCAATATTCATATGTCTATGATTCGGACATATGCAGAGAGAAAACAAGAACTCTGAACACTCTGAACCCCACAGTTAATAAAATAATCAAGGACAATGGGTCAACGTACAAATTCAAGCAAACTGCATGTGCAGTATCTTCGACCACTGTTTAATTTTCACTTTTTCTGTCTCTTTTAATACGGTTTTTGGTATACGTTTATGACTCTCAGTGAAAGTTAAAGTTCAACTTCGATGGATGTTTAATACAAAGAAAGTTATAATTATTATTCCTGCCACGTTTCGAAATCTGTGTATATCAAAATAATATCGCAACATGACATAAAGTCAGTCGGCACGTCTGCGTCTATAGGCGAATAAAAAAACAAATAATGTAATATATAGGCTTTCTGATGAAGCCCAAATTAGATATTTTACGTGTCTGGAATTTGTCAGGAACTTCAGCAAGTCCTAAATAAAAGAAAATTATAACAGGTGTTATATCTTACCTGATAATTTGCTCATTTGAATTACAATACAACTACTATTTACATTTTTGCAAATTCTGTAAAGATAGTATTCTATAAGATGTCGTATTCCAAAATTAATAGGTATGTATATTTTTTAATTACGCTCTCCTATATATTTTCGCCTTGTGTCTTATCCGATCTTTTTTAATCGACTATTAAAGCTGTTTATTTTTCCAATACAAAACACTCAATTTGTCAAGTAAAAATCAACAACCAAATTTTACTATTTTCATAAAACCCAAAAAAAGTTTAATCAAAAAACAAATTATACCAAACTGATGATGTTTTTCGATTCTCATTCCAGAGGTTTTAAATAATAAATATATATTTTTAATAAAAGCTTGTAGTTTTTGGCGGTTGATCCAAAATACCATTTTGATTCAGCTGATGATTTTTGAAATGACTGTATTTAGGGTTTTAACTTTGGTAGCCGCAAGGTTATTGATATAATCTGTGGAGTAATGTAAATGTAAAAGTAAAAACTTCACAGGGCAACCACGTCTAATTTCAACGTCCAACAAGCTGAATAATCTTCTAAAAACCTTCACATCAGAAGTGCAAATGTAAACAAACATTTAATAAAGTGATAACAATATTTGAAATAAATACCGCTTTAATTCAATTCTCATTCGCAATTCACATAATCCATAGGCTAGTTATGTCATCTTCAAGCCAAACAAGCCTCGCAATAAATGTCACATGGTAAATATCCAATAAAGCGATGACAATATTTGATATGGTGAATGCCACATTACTCCAGCAATATGCAGTAACGTATGCAGTGTGCACTCCATACGCGGCAGAGGCAGCAGCAGTACCAGTTCATCTCCATGTAATGTTTTGACATGAAGTTTATTTATACTTCCATCATCACGAGGGCTTTCAATATGGGAGCTTTGAACAAACGGACCAGGAGCGCAGACTCGTAAAAGAGACTTAATTAAAAACAGAAACAGAACTCCCGTTGACGAGATCTCGTCAACGTTCGCGATGTACAAGTACAAGGGAAATACGGTAGACTCTCGAACATCTGGGCACGGATTAACCGGGACCTTTTGAAGATTCTAAACATCTTTGAAAAGTTAAAAATATTTCATTTCATTTCTAACATGATTCGACCGTTTTATTTGCTTCGCCACAGCGTCAATCGAAATGGGATTTGTTATATTTTTGTTTCAAGTTTTTTTCAAAAGGCCCTCCACACTAGCTACCAAATTCTGGTAAGGGTATAACGAATCAGAATTCAAACTAAGATTAAAGTTAAATCGAAAATGCAGTGCTGCAACCGCGACAACGTAACATCTTTCTTTTTAACATCCTTATAGAAATAAGGTAGAAACGTAGAAACGTCTCTTCGAGAGCCGCTAAATATTAGAATGATCATCATAAATACGAGTTAGGTATTCAGAGAAGATAATGTAGATTTTAAAACATGGAATTCGATTGAAAAATATGTATATGTTAGGGATAGAGTTGTTTTAATGATTTTCTGCAATTTACAGCTACGATTTTCGATTTAATCATAAAACTGCATTTAAAAGAATTTGTTCGCTAGTATGGAACCTACCATGGATTTTTTTTTAGTTGAGCTTCACACAGCAGGCCCTGAGAAAAATAATTTCCCTCAGGGATTATGTCATCTTTGGGGATGCTGTGTAGAGGGTTTTGTTTAAAGAAAGGAAGAAGAGGGGAAGGAAAGGGGTTTAAGGGGTGGTTAGGAATCTGGGGCTCAGTGTGTTCTGGTCATCCGCCTCCAAGACCTAGACAAACCTCACCCCATGAACCCGGGCACCCCTGCTAAATCACAAAACGTAGCGAACCACTTGGCGTGACCTATGGCAGAGGTGTTGGTTATACAATAAAGGTTCCCGGGGCGGCGGTACCCATTCCCGCCTCCCAAACTGCTTAGGGCAAGATGTCGATTTATTGTAGCTATCGCAAAAATAACAAAAAACTACTAGTTAATAAAAGCTTAATATCATAAGTAGGTCTGAAAATTGTGAATCCGTTGGTGAAATAACTGACCGTTGAAAAACTAATAAAAATATTTATAAGGTTTTTTTTTTATTCGCCATTCGCGGTAAACCTTGAGTCTACTGTACTTGTTAAATTATAACGTGCTTTCGTGTGATTTTATTTACCGTAAATAACACTTCTTATATTATTCACGTAGCGAGCAAAGAACAGGTGGCATACAAATATCTCAAGAATTCCAGGAAGATCCATTTGATGTAGTACGAGTACTTACCTAAGTAATTCTATATAAATTGCTTCAGTGAATTCATAAAGTCTCCATATCTAGTGACGCGTGAAAAAATGCTGATATTAAAAGTTAAAAATATACTGAAAATGTATTTCGTCGCTGGGCGTGTAATAAATACTTACAAAGTGAAAAAAAATACGGGAGAGTGAAAAATCCTATTTTGATAAAGGAGAATGAAGGTGGTCCTCCAGACATATTACTAATAATTAGACATCGGATTATATGCACTAACGAAGTGCCAAAATATGCATGCAAATATGCACTAAAAAAGGCCGAAATATGCACTAAAAACTCTTGATATGCCTAAAATATGCACAATGAAAAATCAAAATACCATTTTTATTTTTGTATATTTTTATTAAAGACGATACAAAAACAGCAAAATTTTCTTAAAATTATGCATTGTTTTTGTGACAATACACAATTAAGTATTTTTCCAAATTTTCGGGCAAAAAAATTTGATGTTTGTCACCCAAAATGCCGAAAACGACTTCTCTACGTCAACTGACGTAATCCGACAAAATTTAAAAAATTTGGCGCCATTTCTGGAGATACCTGTTGAGGCAGGGTATGTATGACCTGTGCCGTTGATGTAGGCATTAAAGTTCTTCATGTCTTCAAAACTCGGATTTTTAAAGAAAATAGCGTCTAACTTATCACGAATCTTTTCTGATATTGAATTGGGAAGGGCGTTGGCGAGTTCAATCATTGTTTCCAGTATTTCTATTGATTTAAATAGAGGAAGGTTTTTTGTTTCCAATTTTTCTATGGCATCTGGTAACTTGTGGAAATGTGTTGAGATGAGGGCGATATTCTGTTTAATGGATGCGTCTTCTAATGCTAAATATGCACGATTGGGAAAAAAAGGCTAAAATATGCATTAACGCCGTAATTAGAGAGTTATATGCATTTGCATATGCAAATATGCAAATGCATAAAATCCGATGTCTACTAATAATTATTAATCTACACAATAAATAAACACAAATCTAAGTCTCCCTTCATTTTCCTGAGTTTTCACTCTTCTGTAAAATTTAAAAAAAATCATATCGGCGCGCGGTTACATGCGCCCAGCGACGAATTATTAATAGATGAAATTGTATTTCCAGTTTATTTTTTAGGCTAAAAGCTCTGGTTTCATTCTTAAAGTTATATTACTAAACTATTATATTTACACAATCTAATGTAATAAAAATACTATACTACAAACACAATAGAGGATTAAAGGTTTCAAATCCACGAGAAGTCAGTATCATCTTGAAAATATAACATTTCAGACTTGGATTCTTTTTTCTAAATCATGGATTACATAGTTTTTTTTTTTTTTTTAACCAATTTGATTTTTTATAATCAATTCTTTTAATATAGGAACCTCCAACAGGATTATATAGGAATAATTCTTCGGATAGACGTTCAATACAATAAATACACCAAGAACCTTCCGAAGCAGTCAATCTAGTTGTCATTTAGGCCACTCCGCGGGAGTAAACGAAAACAGGCGTGCTTAATGTTACCGAAATGCCATCTAAAATAGTATTGGCAAAACTCGCTTTTTACTTGGACAAGATCACGTCCATGTAAAAGTAATAATTAACAATATTTCTATAAAGGTATTAGAGATCTACAATAATATTTTTAATTAGTAAATTCGTTTTCCTCATTGCGATGAAGCCATATCTACTTACAGAAAATTATTTAAGAGCTAATTTATTACAGGTACACATTAGAAAAACAATATTGGTGATAGAAATATTTCGAATTAATTTAAATGCATGCATGCCCACTCTAACATCGTAGCATAAAAGAAACATTTGTAAGGTTTAGTTAAAATTATAGGTTGCGAGAATTTTTTCCTAGTACACGCTTTGTTGTCATATCATCTTTTTTTGCTCACTGCAGGCTTTACCTCTAAAATATTCAGCGGAACCGGGCTCGTATCTGACAAGTAATCTTCGGACATACGAAGTGTAGAGAATCATATTTCAGCAATATTTTTGTAGATTGAAGATGATTTGTTGTATCCGATGATTAATATTTTAGACTAAGTACACTGATAGAGAGTTACAAGGTTAAAAAAAACAGGTGTGCTTTAGACTTAAGACCACACGACTGAAGTAAAACTTCACTAACTAATATCTCCCGCTTATCCTTGCCCTCCTCATCCTCATCCTCATCCTCATCCTTATATCCTTATATCCTTATTTCCTTATATCCTTATATCCTTAAATCCTTACATCCTTATATACTTATATCCTTATATATATATATTTTTTTTTTTTATTTTTTTTTTTTATTAGTGACTTTTTAGTTACAGGTTTGATGACAATTACAAGATACGATGATATATATAAATATTTAATCCGTTTGTTCTTAGTCCTCCTCACTAGGTGGTCCTGTGCTGAGGCGGACTGGTAGATTTCTATGATTTTCCGTTATTTAGTTTCTATGATGTTTTTAATACATTCTCTAGTATGTCTGCATTAATTTCTTTCACCCATGTTTTGATTTTTTCCTTAAACTTATTTATCTTTTCTATCTTTTTCAGACTTGGAGGAAGGATGTTGTAAAGTTTAGTTGCAAGATATATGTGGTTTCTTTGGCCAAAACTTTTAATTTATCCTTATCCTTATATAATTATCCTTATCCTTATCCATATCGTTGTCCTTGTCCTTGTCCTCGTCCTTGTCCTTGTCCTTGTCCTTGTCCTTGTCCTTGTCCTTGTCCTTGTCCTTGTCCTTGTCCTTATCCTTATCCTTATCCGTATCCTCATCACTCCCCAAGGCACCAGCTTACCCTCCCAGTCGAGCGCGAGTAAAGAAGTTTTACTTCAACAATAAAAAAAATATAATAGCCTAGTAACGAAAATGGTCCCATTAGCAGTTTATTTAATGTTTCAAAATTCTCCAAAAGAGTTGTTACTTAACAATTACTTAATTGTAGTTCGAACAAGCACATCCAAATATGCATTTAGCGCAACTTGCTGCCAAAGCTATAAAATATTCATCATCTGCGCTAACTTCACAGATGACAACTTGCCAAAAATTGGTTAGTAAAATTTCCAAAGACTAGCAATATTTGCAGTCAAAAAAGCCAGTTATTTGAGTTAATTTGCTTAAAGTTATGTTGTTAATGCGAATAATGTTTAAATTGCTACCTTTGTTAGGGAAAATTCATTAGAAAATCGATGTAGTATAAATATTGCTGTTTTAGGTAAAGAGCAATCACGTGAAACATTTTGCTGATGGTAATTTAAGGCAAGTTTGCTTACAAATATTAAAACATTAGTTATTTTAGAAGTTCTGAATTTTCGACGTTGTTGGTTTAGGAACTTTCAAAATGGAAGATAATCTCAGAATCGAACAGGTGTGAAACCAGCGTTCAAAATGTGAAACTTTGAATAAAAGAGTTTTTTGTAATATTTTTAAATGTGAAATATACCTACTTAGAGCCAGAGGAATTATTGTACATCCATTTTGGGAATGTTGAATGTTTTCGGCCATATACGATGAATAAATATAATACGAAAAACGATATAAATACACATAATTTTATTTATTTATTTCAGTTTTAAAAAATAGAGTTCAATTTTCTTCTCAAAGTAACAAAACAGCTTTGTTCGTGGTTTATTCAAGAATTGCGTGCGTTTGCAAAAATGCTTCGGATTAACGGAAAATTTAATATTTATTTTATTTTGCATATGAAGCCCCCAGACCACCCTCTCCAGTTTCCACATTTACACAATGCAGCAGAATTAATAAAGACATATTGCGTTATTCAATTAGGGGATGGAAAACAAACATTGACATACCTATCAGCGAAATGGGAATCGGCTGATCTAGTTAGTAGGGGGTGAGTTAGGGGAGGAAGGTTCCTAACACTCGCAGGGGATGTATGACATATACTTTTGTAATGAAGAATTTCAAAACCGTCTTTTTTAATGCCTCATTGAATTTTTGTAACCCATTCCTGATATTACAGGAGGAACATCACTTTTATAAAGCACCTAGATAAAGTGATCAGACTGATATGAGATTTTCACAGCCAAAATGATCGTAATTAGTTTTTGGGATACCCATTTTTTTTAGTCAACGTTTCGGACAGCGTTACAGAGTAAATAAAAAAATGTAGGTATACATCTGCCATGATGCTGAACACTTTAAGGCTGTACGAAACGTTGGCTAAAGCAAGAGGAAGCGTATCACGAAACAAAAATTAATCATCACAGATTACTCTATATAAATATAAATCTATCTTCTTCTTCTGTCTATCTATATCTATACCTATACCTCTATACCTATAAATAAAAATGAATCGCCGCAATGTATTTACGCGTATAACTTCCGAACGACTGCACCAAATTGGATAATTTTTTTTTGTGTTCCTTATTGCCAGGACAAGGTTTATATAAAACTACTGGTGAGCTCTGGCATTATAAAATTTGTATAAAAATTGCAATAGGTGGCACGTGAGCTGTATGAAAACTGAATAAACCGGGACAGAATGTATGAAATGTGGGAGGGAGGAGGGGGGAGGGGAACTCGGGTAGCGAGTTCCCGGGAGGGGGGGGGGGGATAGGGGAACTCGGGGGGAACAAATGGGAAAAATACGCAGGGAGAAACAATTTCTTTATTAAATTGCATAGCAAGGCATGCCGGGAACCAGCTAGTTTCAAATAATTGTAAAAAAAAATAATTATTTTTTTATTTTTACAGTAAATAACGCACAAGAATCTCAACTGCTCCCGTCTGGAGCCAGTGAGACTATGGCATTACCAATTGGGGTATGTTGTGAGGCTGAAGGTAGTGGGGAGGGGAAGGAGGTGGGGAAGAGGAAGGTTGGGAAGTACCTGGCTATTCAGATCTGGTCACCAAACACGGCTAAAGCCATTTTCAAGCAACGTTTCAATTCTGAATGGTGGTCTTACACCAGGGCGATACTGATAGTATCTTCCACTCTGGAACGTGCCGCAAATATACTATATATTATTTTTAATGAATTAATTGTGAAATAACATAAATTAATCAAATAAAATTTATTTGCGCACGCCGGGTTCGAATCCAAGACCTCCGGATGGTGAGTCAAGAGTCTTAGCCACTGGACTACGGAGGTCGAAAATTAATATGTGAATCCAACATTAGTTATCAATTTGTTGTCCTCGAACTTTCAACCTGTGTGATTGAGCCTTGAAGATCGTTGGCTCTGGATTAAGAGGTCATAGGTTTGAAACCTTAAAATGGATAAACACATATTATATATCTATTATCGGATATCTATAATTTAATAATAGACCAATATTATTAAATAATGTAAAAAAATGTTATTACATCAAAAAATAAATGCCCATTGTACACGGTGTCCGAAACCTCATAGCACAAGAAAGGAAATGGCGAATCTACGTTACAGAGGAAACTCCAAAAAACTTGTATAAAAAATTATGTACCATATTTCCTTGGGCAACTAGAGAGTTAAAACTTTTGGGGAGCGGTCTACGCTTCGACGCATTTTAAAATTGTAAATTAAAAGACTGATTCAGCGACCGATGTAAAAAAAAATCATCTGAAAAATTCCAACTTTGGACTCGATTTACTCAAAAAAGCTGAATTAAAAAATTACTATACCACATAAACGACTTCAAATTTCATGTAGATTCAACAGTTTCCTGATTGTATTAACGGTTTCCGGACACCGTGTATAGATGACCTTTTTTAATCCCATTTTGTCTGTAAGTAATTAAATACTCGTAATATGAATACTGCATCCCTGACAGTATTCAATGTGCTACTTCCAAACTATGAGAATGTTTACAAAGCATAGGGAATTGTTTGCAGTTCATGCACTGAGTTCGCGTTGTCGCACTATTAGTTTGACTATAATGTTGTCAGCATACATTAGTTTGAGTGTAATGTTGTCAGTCGGAAGCTACCAAGGGTATTACGTGCATCTTAGCACGCCTGTGTACATTGACGCGAACAGACATTCAACATTAAGCCTGATGATGATAATGGAACTAAGAGGCTCTTCGAAACGCCAGTTTAAGAAGACGGGGAAGCCTAATACTAAATAAGAATATTATGTAAAACGAAGTTAGTTAGAAGTACCTGCAGATTAAGTGGAAATTGTGGATACATAATAAATGATTTATTTCAAAATTATAGTTCGTTAAACGGATAAAGAATTGGAAGTCAGCCGCTGAGGACAGGAGGAGTTGGAGGCGACTGTTGCAGGAGGCCAAAGCTCGATATGGGCTGTAGCGCCATCGAAGAAGAAGAAACTGATAAAGATTTTTAAAAAGTCCGTTCGTTAGTTCCTCCTTTGGCCGCCTGAAAAGTCAACTGTGTCAAGTTATTCACTAGATGTTAGGTATTATCTGTCTTCTTCCACGTTTGACGGCCTAAGTCGTCGAGGGCTCTGGACTAGCGATCCGGATATCGCGGGTTCAAATCCCGGCGTGTGGAAGTAAATTTCATTTAATGATTTGTTTTTTCACAACTCAATCATTTAAAATAGCATAAGGTATATTCGCAGCACGTTCCAGAGCTGAAGATACTCTAAGTATCGCTCTGGTGTAAAAACACCATTCAGAATTGAAACGTCGTCGCTTGAAATGACTTTCGCCGTGTTTGGTGACTGGATCTGAATAGGCAGATACTTCCTCAAATTCCTCTACCCTATCTCCTTCCCCTCTCATACCCCAATCGGGGTGGTATAGTATCACTGCCTCTAGGCGGTTGGGAGCAGTTGAGACTCTTCTGCGGTATTTCACCCCAAGTGGTTCGCTACGTTTGGTGATTTAGCAGGGGTGCCCGGGTTCATGGGGTGGGGTTTGTCTAGGTCTTGAAGGCGGATGACCGGGACACACCGAACCCCAGACTCCTACCCACCCCTTAAACCCTTTTCCTTCCCTGAACTCTCCTCTCCTTCCTTTCCTTAAAGAACCGTCTCCTGTGTGGAGTTCAGATAAAAAATTACAATAAATAAAAAAAAATCGACATTCCGGTTTGTGAAACAGCTGAAGTGAGTCGTGAAACCCTTTAAATATCGCCTAGAAAAGACGTCCATTATGCACGACGCAGGACCCCCACGTAGTGGTAAATAGAAACATGTTGTTCGCTTCATTATCGACTTATAAGCCTTCATCCCTAAAAGCTCCGATATTTTGCAATGTACCGCTCTTAGCAGAACTGTCAGAAAACAGATTCGGTGGAAAATATTTTTCAAATGCTAAATCTCGTTTCATAGAGTTTAGATTTTTCGGGAGCGTTGATGATAAATTTTTAATAGCTAACTGAAAGCGTGGGATTCTATCTTTTTAACACTGTTTAAATCACATTTCTCACCGTAATTCAAACATAGATAGCATACCTTTTATGAGAACGTGTCAGGCTGGGAAAGTCAGTCCCAAAAAAACTACGGTTGGTTGTTGTTTGTTATAAATATCTCCAAAATTGCCTAAGGGTAAATATAAATCTTAGCTGTAAGTCACTACTTATAAGTTCAATATGAATTACATTTTTACCATCCTCTCAATAAGCTGTCAAAAGCACTATCCAAATGATAACTTATCTTTTCGATTTGACGATTTATTTATTTAAAAGTCTAAGTTTACTACTCCTTACTCGAGCCTACGAAGAGTGGCTTCACACATATATATCAGATATGTTAGCCGAGTTTTCTACCTTTTAATAGTTATTTATTTTAATGGATAGTTTCCGAGAGGACGGTGAAATACTCCCTTAATGATAAGTTGTAGGTTAGATAAAATAAGTTGTAAATCGCCCTCGAGGAGCTTTTTTAATGAAAACGGCGCTATGTAAATAATTCAAATATAATAATAATGATAATTATTAAGAAATATGACAAAATAAAATAATACACAGAATAATCACAGCAAAAAAAGTAACTTAATGGGTGAACGAGTGAGTGTGCGTTTTGAGGACCCCTGAAGAAAGGATATTCCGCATTGACAGCACGCTTATACGAAATTCGACTCTTGGGGTCCATTAGAGAGTGTTACGTCATACTTCTGGCAAAATTGGACTTTCCCTATATTACTATAACAATGTCGCTAGGGATAACGACCTCGGCTTCCTCTTTGATATTAACTTCTTCTAACATTTCTTATGCTGTATTCAAAATGCGTATTGCATTACTAGAACCTTTAAAGATGTCATAAAATTGGTGCGGTATTCATATATCGTAATTTATGCTTGAAATGTTGTAAATACATTTTTCTCATTTTTAGTGGAAATCACACAAAGGTCTCCGGAGCCAGTGGAACTATGGCAACCAGAATTACATCATTTTTTTAAACCTCAATTTTGTTTGAGTAAATAATATTTCTAGAAACGCGTTAAATGTACAAATTTGAAATTTTATAGAAAAGAGGGCTCATATTTACATAATAAAATAAACACAAAAAAATAAAACCTTCATATGGTTTGAAAAATAATTATCCTTGTAGGTTGTTCTCCGAAATACCTACCCTCGTTTTGAGAAACCCGACAAGTTAAATAAAATTTGTTATCGAAATATAATCAGAAATATAAATGAAATGATGACGTCTTTAGAAGACATAAATACCTCCCAGTTATCTGGTCTAGGTCTCGAACAGCAGGTTTATTATCAACTACCTGGCATGTTTTTTATTCGAGAGTTCATAGTTTATGGAAAATCATCGGATATGAAAATCGATAAACGATACGATAAACGGTACGATAAACCATTTACAAAATAATTAGATTTGCGAAAGTTATTCGCAAGGCATTTCTTTTCCAATTTACGTTTATTATGTATATTTATGGATATATACCGATCTGTGGTTGAGTGGGCATCGCGTTTGGATCCCACAGGGCTTCGCGTGTTTGATTCCTCGGCTGGCTAAGTCCTTCATCGGTTTTACTGACAGTAGATTTGGCAACAATGGACAATTATAATACAGGCCGTACAAATTTTACCTTTTTACTCGAAAAGTACCCCTAAAAGTTGGAATCTCGAAAAACGTTATGTTTCTTATTTACTTGTACTATCATATAGAATCACTTTCCGAAGTTAACACTCCCGCACTTTATCCCCGGACACCCTGAATATTCATGTCAATGATTTTTTGTAAGCCCTCAAAGATTTAATAATAAATAAAATGTCAATTGTGACACATCGTCTCTAGGGATGAGGACACTGGATTGATTTAAGAAAAAAAATATTTGTTTGAGTAAAACATATTTGTTTTAACTACATAATCCTTTAGGTATGTACACGAGCATCTGCTCTACCAAACTGAGACATAATACACCGCTAAGAAACGAGCTTTATAAGGGCTGTTATTTCGGAAGGGTGTAATTTGGTTGTTAGCCAAGATGGTGCATTACTATCATCGTAATCATCCCTTATACAAGATGAAATAATGGATGCGGCGTACGGACTACAGGCGCCAGTCTGGGGCACTCATCCACCCTTCACAACTTCACATGTCCATCGCAATCACCCCCACCCCACATGTCCGGGTAGTTTATTAAACATACCTTGCTTTCATCCAGGGGTGAAACATTGGAGAGGCGGTGAAGCTGATGGAAAGGTTAACATTAGGTAAAAATCATATTGATCAGAACGTCAACAGATTTGAAGATAGATGGTGTTCAAGTGTATTACGGATAATGAATTGTCGTGATTTGTAAGGCATTTAATTTGAACGTCCGATGGCGATGAATGAATGGACTGTAAAACTACGAGAATCGACTGAGGGTATTTGATTGGATTTGAATGAAAAAAATGAAAGAAGGCAATAGAGCCTCTCCTTGGTATTTCCCCTCAGGTGAAAACCACAACTGCTCACACGTATGGGGTTTTGAATTTTTTGGCAGATGGGTGTGACGCCACTTTAACGACTGTTTTATTTCCAGGCGTGTAATGAGTCATCCACTATCATCTTCTGTCACAATAGAGCTCAAAAATCCTCACCTTTTTTTCTGGTAGGTTTTATTCCTTCCGTGAGTAAAGGGCGGATCACAGCACTTGGCGGGATTTTTTGACGACATCTTTCACGCAACTGGACACTACAACGTGAGATTACGTACTACAATGTTCCTGCGATGCACGCTCTGGTCAAGAGATCCCCTTCTACCATTCAGTGTTGTATGGAAAGGTTGTAAAAGGAGTAGGTACGTGCATTTCAACGTTACTAGTACAGTAATTACAAGTAAAAATGTCAACATTGCTATTTGAGCTGAGCTGCCGCTACTCGAATTTCTACCGATTTCTTACATATCTCCCTTAAACATTTGAGGTTTTTAAGCTCTTAAAAAAATATTTGTTATTTTTGAAGATAATATCTAGACGCGTTCCACGCCGAAACGCAAATTATATGAAATTCCCTCGACAGAAAAAATCACAAAGTATGCTCCGAAAATAATTATAAACACGTTTGTTTCAGTTATTTTACAAGTTATATATAGTTGTGAAAAAAATCACAATGTTTCTTTAAATAATACTTATGACGCGTTTCACGAGATTTTTGCTCTATTTGAAATGAGTCGTGTTTTATTAAATATTTTCACAATTTCCGCATCGATTTTGTCACTTTAAAATATTAGCGCGCTCCTTTGACATTCATAATTTCATATCTCTCCATCTTCTTCTTTTTGAGCCCGGTTGCGGAGCCTTAAGGGATATTATTGTGTAATCTTTTTGAAAATGTGTTTTCGTAGAATTTTTATTAATTTAAAAAAATGTATTGAAAGCAAAACGGACATGATAAAAATTTGACGGGACACGTCCCTGCGATCAAATTAACGAACAGCTTTAAAGCGAGCAGGGGATAATAATATGAAAACGAAAATTATAAAATATTCCAACGAATTTTGTTCGTAAAAACAATTCGGTATTTGCGTTTTTCATTGCGGGAAAGAATAATAACAATACACAATGTTATTTTTGCGCTATACAAATAATCAACAAGGTTATTTTTTCGTGGAGACCATGGGCATTTTTACATCCGCTCCCCAGGGGGTGGTATGCCATTGGGATGATTTGAGGGAGGGGGGTTATAATACCCACCCCCTGCCGACACGTCAGATGCAATCAAACAATAGCGAGCACACGTGCGCAGTTTGGGTGTGTGGAGGAACAAAATAAACCAAAAAGGGCAGAAGGATGATTGGTGCATCACCGCTTTTGATAATTGACTACGGGGGAGAAGTGGGATTTAAAAAAAATGAAAACCTTTTGACGTAAAGCATAGTTAGTTATATTAATGTAGATGGGGATAAATTAATTGGTATTTAGTACTTGATTACTACAACAAAACTAAATGCCAAAAACCACATTCATTTAATTCATTATTGCACTGAAACACCGGCCCTATCAGGTTTAACACGCGCTACACTAATTATAACTTCTACATACACAAACATACTCTTTGCCACGAACTACACATCTGTTGACGATGCACACTGCAACGCTCTTCGAAACGTTGGCTAAAGAAGGAAGAAGCGCAAAACGGCATAATAACTCAAAAATTAATAATGATATAACTTTTGGCGGTGAAAATCTAAAATCATTTCTAAAACTTATAGTTTGCTTCATTATTAATAATAATAAAACATCATATCATTATTAACAAAACTTCATATAATTATTAATAAAACTTATCATGGCGCGTCTAAACGTATCATTACTGTGTACAAACAACCCCGTAAATAAATAAAAAAACATTTATTCGTTTCTAATAAGTACGAATTATCTTCAGTCGTGGAAAGTAATCTAGCAAAATTATTATTTAAAAGATTCCTACATACAATATTCTAATTAGTAAATGTGTCACACAAAAAGTCGATTATTAAAATTTCTAAGTGGAAAAATCTTTAAAAAAATTGTCGTATTTTTCAATGATATTTTTCCTATCGTATTTATAAGAGCTAATGGAGGTTCTGATAAAACAAAAACTGTGCGATCATTCAAATTATTTTCTGAAAAATCGGCGGACGACAGCTCTCAACACACGGGACGCCATTGTTGTTTTGTTTTTCCTGTTTTCAAATTTGGAATACTAATTGAAAATTGCGCGGGAGTGAAACTTCAAATTGGAACGGGGAGATGGCGCCTGTCTATGTCTGAGGAATTATATTTTACAACGGAGTAATATTTTGCTGGCAAAAGTTTGTATTTTGTTCGTAAATCGCAAAATGGGCAATATTATTCAGTTCGGTTTATGATTTTGAACAAAGGAATATGCCTAAAACAAGTTTATATTGGAATTGTTCCAAAAATATTTATTGTACAAAAGTTAAGTGCTTAAATTGCTTTGTACATTAAACAATACAATTTCCTTGTGCGTGCGAGTGTGATATTTTCAATATTGGAACTGATTTAAATTGTGAAAATTATTCAAATTATAAATATCTACTATCACACTGTTTCAAATTCAGACAAGCGATGAACTTTGTACTAGTTTTCATCTGGCAAGAAAAATTAGATCCTCGGGTAACTTTACGGGTAACAAGTCTGTATTATTGTTTATATAAAACTTTGAATAATAATATTACTTTATTTTATTCTGAAATAATTTGGTGGAAAAGGGAAAACTTTTAATATTGTACGAGTACCGAATGAAATAAAAAAAACATTATTTACTTTGTTACCTTGAGGGACAACAAAGAGATTTATTTATAAATACCAGAAAAAGGTTTGCCAAAGATATATTAAAAACCAATAAAGTGTATTTCCACGCCCATTTAGACATTACTGATCCGGTAAACAGTAATACAAACAATGGTTCTGAGATGAAAAAGCTTAAAATAAAGAACAATTTCGTAAAAAACATATTTCGAATAAAGCGTTGATAAAGTCGAAATAATACTAAAAAGGTTTATGACATTTATTAACAACGGATTTTTTCTTTGACCATATGAATTTATTTTATATGTTATGGTGCACAGAAGTTTTAATTAGCCAAAATAGCCAAAAATTGTTTAGGGAATGTTGTAAGGAACGAAAGAATTGAAATAATGAAGATTTTTGAATATCAGCGCCGCGGGACGAAATTCTGATAAAAGCTTACATAGAACTATCGCAGTTCATGTCGCATCGCGTGAAAACGAATTCACCTATGCAATAATTTAGTGTCGAAGGGTGAATTGCAGATCGGATGGTGAGTTCATCGCGCGACTACATCTCAGACGAACCAGCTTCCTGTCAACTTCCGTGAGTTTTTCCCACCTATCTATTTTGTTGCCATTGTATTTACACAGAAGTGACTTGCCAAATATTATAACAAACCTTTAAGCGGGAACATTATGTAGGATGGAAGAACCCGATTCCACAGATCTAGTTATGAAATTCACCACTTAAATTCACAGTACAATAGTTCATCCACAGTCCCCTTCACTTCAGGGATGGCACGGATTACTGTTGCAAGGCGGACTGTAGGTAGTTATGTCAGTGTTGTAAAGATGCCCTCATCTTCATGTTAATGAAATTCTTCATCTTCATGTTTGTTGACTATGTTTATTGATTTACACGTCTGCTGATTTCCTCATCTTCATGCTTGTAGACTGTAGGTTGAGTTGGCATTTCAAGCAATTTTTCGCTTTTGAATGTAGTCCTCTTACCAGAGCGATTCTGAGTACAGTATCATTTGAAGAAATGTGAGTTTCAACTGCCCTAAGCTAATGGTACCATGGCATCCGCAATAGGTGTGAGGCTTAAAAAAACAGGGAAAGGAGACGAAGAGGAGGGATGTTAGAAAATACCTGGTCATCAAATCTAGTAAAAACTGGCAAAGACGGCCTAATTATTTTAAAGCAACGCAACTTGTGATTCTGAATGTTTTTCTTTAACCAGGGCTATACCAAGAGCATGTATGGCTCTGGAATGTTCCGTAAATACTCGTATACAAGGTATATATTTACGAAATATCTGAAAGATAATATTATGAATGAGAAATGCACATTATTGAAGATATATTGTAAAATATTACATTATTAAAATATTTTCATGAAGCAGTGTATACATAAAGAAAACAATGAGGAATAAACATCGTTGTTCAGATGCAAAACGCGCGCTTCCTACCCTTAAAAAGATCTCTTGAATCATAATATATTTTGATAAAAAGCATCAAAGTACCTTTATTATTTCAGATAAATGTAAACATGTTTTAGAAGTTGAACGTGATGAATACTGATTGAAAAGTCAGTGGATAAACAATAAAAACAAGTGCTTGTTTACGGAAGAGGAACAAATTATCATAACGTTAAAGCCTTCGGCAAGACCTACGCAATATTTCAGCTACCCACTATCTACAATGTAAAGCCTTCGATTAAAGTCACTTGAACGTGAAGCTGGAAATAGTGTACTCAGAGACGGTGAAATAGTCGGCTAATCTAATCATGGCAGGCAAATAGATTTTACAACATTTTTTACTTGTTATTAAAAACCAATTTATTGATTTTGTTTAATCAAGGGTACGTCAAATTTTTTTTGAGGAACTGATCATTTCATAGAAATAATACTCGATAAAAGCGCTTTATAAAACAAGAGAAAAACAAATAACGCTGTAACTGTAACGCTGTCCGAAACGTTGGCTAAAGAAGGAGGAAGAGCAACACGGCATAATAACCCTAAAATTAATCACGGTAATATAAGAAATATCCAAGTTTCAGTTTCTTCTTGCGTTAATAGCCCCAAAATTAAATTTCCTGGAGAAATACTTTACTACGT
Organism: Limnephilus lunatus; assembly: GCA_917563855.2. Lineage (NCBI taxonomy): Eukaryota > Metazoa > Arthropoda > Insecta > Trichoptera > Limnephilidae > Limnephilus > Limnephilus lunatus. The sequence continues at coordinate 63,796,658 of OU830602.1, forward strand.
TTGTTTTGTAAATTTCAGAAGGGTTCAAATAACAGTTTCTTTCATAGAAATATTGACTTTAAAATTGTTGTTATTAACCAGAGAAAACAAGGCTCGTTTTGTTTTTAGGACATGAAAGCCAACAAACTATCGATTATTAGTTCCGTACTGTTAAATGCAAACAAAACCATTTTCATGACAAAGCATTCTGAGACTCATTATTTTCAAAGGTCTACAATATCTTCATGAATTAATAAAGCGGAATTAGAATTATCATAATAAATTGGAATATTGGAAGCACGTGTAATAAGGCCGTAGGTTCAGATTGATAACATGCTTAGAAACATCGAGGTAAAAACATAGATAATAGGTTATTCACGATCATATACATTATAAGAATATTCTAAAGGTTTGAGCCGGAATAGCCCAGGATTTGTACACTCGTACATAGTTATAATAGCTGGTCCCCGGCACGCGTTGCAATGCCATTCAAATAAATAAATTGATTCTCCCTGCATGTCCTTTCCCGTGCGTCCCCGTTCCCTTCCACCTTTCCCGCTTTCCCCCTCCCTTGTCTCTTCCCTCTCCGCAGACCTCACCTCCCCCGTTCTCCTTCCCCCTGGCTTTCCACCCTGCAGCTAAAATATGTTATTTCATATTTCATAACGCAGAGCTTACCATTTATAAATAGCCTATATGTTATTCTGATGATTGAGCTATATTATTGTAAAGTTTCATTAAAATCCATTCAGTAGTTTTTGCGTGAAAGAGTAACAAACACACATACATCCATACAAAATTTCGCGTTCGTAATATTAATAAGATTAATAAGTTCAGTGAAAAGCTGATTTAAAAAAACCATACTTATGTAATTTCTTACTACGGCAATGAGAATGTATATAAGCATTGAAAAGGGCAGGCAAATTACCGTGTGTATCTAACCGATGGTTGTGTTGTTTAAATTATTGAACAGGACCTACTTGTAGGTACGATCATCGATAGATCGGTGCAGAAAACAGACCTGTCTTAATAAGGAACATTGGAGTGGATCCACTGAACTCTGAAACCAAGATCTTGAATCTCTCTCAAAGCACTCGAGCGAGGTTCTTTCTATTTCGACCAATCTTAAAGGCCCTCTTAGCAGCGAAGAGATTCCTCGAAGTATCTACAATTAAAGATCCCTCATTCATTCCATTTTTAGACGTTCAAGATGCTTGTTAAGAAAATATTCTGGAGAAAATTGATTGAGTATCTTCAATAAAGGATGTTATTTTGTTAATATTTTGTTGACAGAATTTATGAAATAATAGGTATATATATAGCATACTAGGTAGTTAATTTCTTCCATGGTTGTAAAAGTACCCATAAATTTGTTAAATTATTTATTAAAGTGGAATCAGGTTATATTATGTATACAACTAGCTGACCCGGCCACACGTTGTTGCGGCTAACGAAACACAACGCCACGCCATTACCCAACCTAAATAACCAATGCCTTCACACCGCCCGCTTGCCAGCACGATGCCCGCTGCGCGCTTGCCAACCCGCTCCTTTTATTTATATATTTCAACCAATTTACACAAAACCTTGACAAATTATATACCTAAAAACCTTCCTCATGAATCACTCTATCTATTGGTGAAAACCGCTTGAAAATCCGTTGCGCGTACTTTGAAAGATCTCAGCGCACAGACAGTGGGAGCGGCTTCATTTTATACTATGTTAAGATACTAAATTTGTTGAATTATTCATTAAAGCGGGAATTCAAAACAACTAATCAGGAATTAGATACTATATATACAATACTAAATTTGACAAATTATTCATTAAAGTGGGAACTCAAAGAACTTCTAATCAGATTGCAAGATATTACAATATTAAATATGTTAAATTATTCATTTAAGTGGGAATTCAAAGAACAACTAATCAGGTAGTACTAAATATACACTACTAAATTTGTCAAATTATTCATTAAAGCGGGAATTCAGAAAACGACTAATCAGGTTGTACAATATATAATGCAATACTAAAATATGTTTAATTATTAATCATTAAAGTGAGAATTCAAATAACTACTGATCAGGTTGTACAGTATGTACAATAACAAATTAGTTAAATTATTCATTAAAGTGGGAATTCAAAGAATTACCATTCAGGTTGTACTATGCATACAATAGGTACTAATTTGTTAAATTATTCATTCAAACCACTACTAATCAGGTTTATATTTCTTTAGTGAAACAAAACACTTCACGAAAACAAGGAAATAAAAGTCACTACTGTGTTATCACGATGAAGATATAATATTAGCTAGACCAAAAAGAAATTATGTAAAAAAACTATTTTCTGTTCTGTTTGTTCTGTTCCCGAAGAAAACAACAAATATGTAAATTAAATAAGTGAACATTTTATTAAACGAAAGTAAAGTTATTTTAGTAATTATATAAATAGCCTTACATTTTTTTGATTTTTCATGATTTTGAAAATGAGATTTTTCGCAGATTTTGAGTCATAACGTAAATCGATTAATATGTCGGGTTTTAATTCTCTGATAACGTCGAACATGTAAAAATACATCGATTAGTATTAGTACTGTTATAGACACTGATTCAAAAGTTCCTCTGTAAAAGCAAAAAGCTTAAAACGAGCTCTAAATTAGATCGATTAAATGCTTCAAAGGCAGTAATTTGACCTGGGATTAAGTTATTTAAAGGTGTCTGTCTGCCGTCTAATGGCTGGATCCTATTTATAGAAGCGTTAACTAGACAGATAAACATTAGAGTAACGTACACAAAAAATGAGAATACGTGTTTTTATTAGTAAAAAAGCATTTAATCCATCCAAAGCTCCGTTAATCCTTTAATTCTCTCGCGTGAAGTTGTTCGTATTACCTTTGTGATGCAATATTTAGAAAAAATTGACTTATTAAGCGCATTCTACAAATATATTACTCCGAACACCCTTATTTTATAAGTTAGTCAGGGAAACGAGGTCAAACTCGTTTTCGTTGATGACTATAATTAGATATTTATTTATTTATTGACGCCCTTTTTCGGGGCTTTTACATTGAAAACAACATCATCTGAATCAAAGCAATAACAAAAACATCATGACGTCAATAAATAATAACAAAATAAATTTAAAGGAAAATGACGGATGACCGAATCATAAAAAATATATGGACCGTAATATTTTTCTTGATAAATTGATAATAATAATTAAATAATATCATTCACAAATATTTGATGAACAAGATCTATAGCAGTTATCGCTTCATGGTACGGGCTACCTAGAGTCAAAGAGGCAGGTAAAATTTGAGACTTCCTTCAAAATATTAGATTCGAAATCACGGTTAGAGATAATGCTCTAGTCGTTAGTGAAAGTCCTTGTTCTAAACTCATAGAATTAAAGAACATAATAAATTCATTCGCGACAGTGAAATAACCTATCTGATTGGTGTTGCCCAGTGAATAATAGTAGAAATACATTACAAGTTGTCGGAGTTGGAAATCAATGAATAGTTAATTTGAAATATGTTTTTTCCTACCTTCATAATGAATACTTCTCTGATTGTTTTATCAGGGAAACCATTTGCTGTAATGGTCTTCTTACCTGTAACAAAGAAGAGACACTGATAATTCGTGGTGGAAGTCCATTATAATAGATTATAATAAAACAAATAAAAAACTTTATTCCACTTAATTTATATAATAAATAATAATTCATTAAAATCCTTGTAGACTACCCCTCTGACCCTCCCCCATATGTTATGTATATAAACCGTAGGCTAAGAATTATTTGTACCAGTCTGAAGATGGCTCTGACGAGCTGAAACCGGTTACGGTCAAATAAAATTAAGTGGAATAAAGTTTTTTATTTGTTTTATTATAATCAAAGAAAAGACACATTAGTATAGAATAAAATGCATTGTTCCTATAATTAAAAAATATGGATACAAAATATTGCCTTCATATTATGGGTTTGAAGTAATACTGAAAATTATTTAAATAATGCTCTTATCTAATGATATGATACCCGTCGGTAACATCTTTCCTTAATTTTAGCAATATCTTCTTTAAAATTAAATCAATATCATAATGATAGCCACATTGCTTAATACCGTTTTGGGGAAAATACCAAATTTCAATTTGGGAGGCGGGTATGGGTACCGCCGCCCCGGAAACCATTCATTGGATGATCAACACCACAAGTGGAGGGGGGTGAGGAATATCTAAGTCTAGGTGGCAGATTCATTGGCCCACATACTGTATGGCGGGCCAGATTCAGAGAGACTGGTTGAGGGAGACCTTTTGACCTCTCGGCCGAACTCTCTCGACCCATCGCGTTGAACCGCAGTGGGGGGGATTTATTCAAATGTTAGCCATTCCAGATTCCATAACCAACCCACATACATTTTCCTTCCCTTGACTTCCTCTCGTTACTTTCCTTAATAAAACTCTCCACACATCATCCCGAAAGATGACATAGGCCCTGAGAGGAATTATTTTCATCAAGACTTCCTGCGTGGATTAAATTTAAAAAAAGTGTGATAATATGGCCTCTCATTTAGAGAGTTTATACGAAGGTGTTTGTCTTCTTTTACATTGTCATATCTATAAAAACGCACCCTTCAGATTAACATAAGAAACAATGGGGTATTTCCACAAACGAGGGATTCTGTTGAAAATGTACGGAATATTTAAAGACAATTTTTCTGATTTTAATCATCCTACTATAAATGTTTGTTTTTTATGTTTTCATTCAATATTATTGATTTTAAAAACGCTCGAAAACTGACAAAATCAAAACGGCCCGTTTTTTCAAATGGGTTTGTGACGTCGCAGGCTATGCCCGGCTAAACCAGCACAAATAAGCACTGTCAGGGAGCCGTCCGCACTCACGACGTCACACGATAGCCACGCCCTAAAATATCGTTTTAGTGGTGATTCAAAAATGGTAAACTTCAACTCGCTCTAGAAAATTTATTCGTCAACATAAAAATAAAATAAAAATGCTGTAATCATCGTAATTTTTTGCTTAATTTTTTTAAGCAATAAAAAAATTACGTGGAAATACCCCATTGTCGAGTAACACTCTGAAACAAACAGAGAAAAAAATCGTCTTATTGTGATTATCGTGAAATAAATACGAACGAAATTAAAAGTCACATATTATTTATCGCTGGTTGGGGCAGGCCCTCTACAAAGCCTCAAGGTTTCGATTCTCGAAAGCTTGAAGGTTTCATTAATACAATGCCTAAATGCTTCGATACTGCTTAATACTACTTCTCGGACATAAAGCGATCGCGGCTCAACCGTGGCAGAGGGTAGAAATTTCATATGTCTGGCTTCAGTCATCAGGCCTGCTTTAGCCATCAAACCATACAAATGTCCGATCACAATTAACTTTAATTCAAGGGTCTGGTGGCGACAGGGTGGTTAGGGGTTGGGGGATGATAATAAGGGTGGGTTCATTTCACACCCCGGTAGATTGTGACTCAGAATAAATAGAAGTTGACCTATTTTGACGGCCACGAACATAGAAATATAACAGTTTAGAAATATTATTATTGAATCATTTGATTACTCGACTTTGCCCACGATTAGGAATATTGTTTATTTTTAAATCCCCTAACATTTCAATAAAACGCTGAAAAACAAGGTTTAATACCTGCTGTTAATTTGTTAAACTTTTTTTTTTCCTTTTTCAATTTAGAAAAGTTTTTGTTTTATGGACGACTAGCTTTTACCCGCGGCTTCGCTCGCATGGTATTAGTGGGAAATTACTGTATAAAAAAATTTCCCACGGTAATGAAATTTTTTTCCGTGATAAAAAGTAGCCTATGTCATTTCCCATTCCTCCAATTATCTCTGTTTAAAAAAATCACATAATACAAACAACAAATAACGATAAGACAAATAAAATTCTAGAAAATGACATTTCGCAAATAAAAATTCTAACTAACTAACTAACTAACTAACCATCACGCCGTTTCCCCGCAGGGGTAGGCAGAGAGGACGGACCGCCAAACAACTCGGTCTTGGCACACAGTCTTTGCTTCACTCACATTCATACATCGTCTCATACATACTCTTCTATTATTCCGACTTTTGACATGGCCCGACTCAAGTATCTGATTCACTTGATCGTGCCATGTCTTCCTCGGGCGTCCCCTACTTCTTCTTCCATTCACATTTGCGTCATATATTCTTCTCACATTATTTTCTTCTTTCATTCGCTCTACATGTCCAAACCATCTGAGGGTCCCTTTCTTAATCTTACTCATTATGCTTACATCAGCCTTGCATTCTTTGCGGATATCCACATTTCTCACACGATCATACATGGTTTTGCCACACATTCGCCTCAGGGATCTCATTTCGACAGCATTCAGTTTACTTTCATCCTTCCTCTGCCAACTCCATGCCTCACTGCCATACATCAAGGTAGGTACCAGGACTCCATTGTGGACTGCTAGCTTCGCGTCTTTTGACAGTGTTTTATTAGCGCCAACGGCATTCAGTCCTCCATTAATGGAGTTACCTGCATTTACTCTTCTTTCAATATCTCTATCAGCCTTCCCATCTCTCGTAAACATACTACCCAGGTACACAAACTCATCCACCTGCTCCAAGTATTCATCATTCACAACTATATTGCACACTGTTTTCGTACTCTCCCTTTCAAATACCATGACTTTAGACTTACTTACATTCATCATTAACTCATTTTGCATACACACTTCGTTCATCCTAGACACGAGAGACTGTAGATCTTCCATAGTGTTAGAAATCAGCACCGCATCATCAGCATAAAACAGGCAACATATTTTCAGATCACTCAAATTCGCGCCCAATCCCATCTCTTTCAATTCTTGCATACAATTATCCATGTATAAATTGAATAACCATGGTGACATTACGCAGCCTTGCTTAACACCTTTTGTGATGTCAAACCACCCCGTAAAACCACCGTTCACCCTAACACATGCAACGCTTCCCTCGTACAGAGACGCAATTGCCTGTATGAGATTTGTATTCACTCCATACTTGGACAACACCTTCCATAGCTTTTTCCTGTCGACTCGGTCGTATGCTTTTTGTAGATCTACAAAGGCACAAAAAAGTTTTTGGTTTTTTGCCAGAAACTTCTCAGTGAGCATACGCAAGGAGAAAATCTGGTCCATGCATCCCCTTCCACTCATAAAGGCACCTCGCACATCCCATATTTTATCCTTTGTTTCCATTCTTACCCTTTCAATCAATATTCTTCCGTACAACTTGCCGACTGAACTTAGCAGGCTAATAGCTCTATGATTCCCACATTCCATACGTGACCCTTTACCTTTGTATAATGGCATGATTACAGCCCTTCTCCAATCTAATGGCGTGTAACCCTCCTCTAAACACTGGTTAAAAAGTTTGCTCAACCATGTGAGAATAATATGGCTATCTCCTTTAAAGTATTCGGCCGCAATATTGTCGAAACCTACAGCCTTACCATTCTTCATGCATTTTATCGAATTTTTAATTTCATCCATGCTGATTTTGATAACATTCACTCCGTCATCGTTCATACCCGATTCGCCGCTGGCCTCACTATCACTCGGGTTGCTTTCGAAGACTTCCTCAAAATATTTCATCCATCTCTCATTTATTTCTTCCTCATTCGTCAACATTCTTCCATCTTTCGATTTTATCACGTTTAGGCTCCCATTCTCTGGACCTTTTAGAAAATATTTAAATTATAGAAATAGAAATTTATTTTAAGTACCTACTCCCTTTATTAGTATTTTATTCATATTTGAATCCAGAGTAACGTAAAAAATAAACAAAATGGCAATCCACGTCAAACGCTATGCTTTATAGCAACACTATGCTTTTCGTTCGGACAATAAACATTTTTAGAGATAGGTAGATATTAACTATGACGCCAAAAAAGCACAACAAAGCACTCTTTTTAAGCCTAAAATTAAAAAAAAAAACATTGTTTTCAAGGTAACAATTTGTTTGACGTTTGTAATTACTCTTGTTAGGGACAGAAAACGTATGATACATAATTTCATAATGCCACAGCTTATTCATAACGCCAGAGCTTACCAATATATATATAGCCTATGTTATTCGCAAATAATGTAGATTTCGATTAGTGAAAGAATTTTTAAATTCCATTCGATATGTATTGCGTGAAAGAGTAAGGACCATCCATACAAACTTTCGCATTTATAATATTAGTAAGAAGTAAGATATTGCGACTTATATGAGCGACTTGTGTGAAGGAATTGAACATACCAATTTCAATTGTTGATGCATGGGTTAGTAAGTAACGTGAAATATCTCTGCGTAACTCGTATCATTATTCAAGTTCATGAACTTTTAATTTTGAAAATGGGAACTACTTATAATATCAGACAAGCAATAAAGAAAGTACCAAAATTATTTTATGAATGAATTACTTTATTAGAAATGAGTATTTGTTTTGTCAAACGCTTGACAGGTGCTTGGATGAATTAGTATTTATAATTTTAAAAAAAAAAACCAATAAGACAACACGCGTTGTTTATTAAACTAGGTCCAGTGAACATACTTTAGCGACGCAATCATACACGTATTCTTTGAATGTCTATACTTTTCATAAGCGGTACTGCAATTTTTGTTCAATTAGTCTGAATATAATTTTCATATTCCCTAATTACATACATATCATCCATATTTATTTTTTTATTTTTATTTATTTATTTATTTGTTTTTGTTACAAAGAATACTTCAGTACAAAGAAGCGTTGACTGTCCAACTAGGATTCTCCCGTACTAGGACAGTCAAATTGACAGAAACATTTTGATAGGCGTAAATTTAATTTACAGATGATTGTTTTATATTGGGACACAAATCAAAAAATCATCGCCAAATAAATTTATCTTTCTTACTGAGGCAAAAAATATTTAATAATTTATAATTAACGACACAGTGTCCTTTTCGTACATGTTTTTTTTTTAATATAGAAAGAAGAAAGAAATGTAAAATTTTAAGATTACTTCCTAAGAAAAATAGTACATATATAATACATAAATAAACCAAAAGATTACTTGTAAATAAACCAAAAGAATACTAAATATTAGTACAAAGCTAGTGAAAGCATTGAAGAAGAAACAAACAGAAAATACCTGTTATACAGTGACCTTATTAAAATATGTACAGCTAAATTGTTTAATTAGTACAGCTTTATACTTCAGTAGAGGCATACAAAAAATATCAGAATCATTAGCATAAAAGGTTTTCAAAAATGTTTAAAATATTTTCAATCGTACTCTAAAGAACTAATCAGCCACTACAATAAAACTAAATCCGAAAGAAGCTTCGTAAGCGTGGATATACTCCTATAAGATCATAAGCTTACCCTTTATTGTGTTTTTCTATATTTTATCATGCATATTTAAGTATTTAGCTTCTCCTAACTATTTTTTTCCTAGTTTTTCTTTATGTTTAATTTAGCTTCTCTTAACTATTTTTTTCTTAGTTTTTCTTTATGTTTTTCTGCGAAAAAAAAAACAAATTTTATCAGCGAAAACATGTTTTTAGGCGTACTGTTTTATTTTAGCACTCTTTATTTTTATATATCTTTGTAAAGGTGTTTATTTTCCAAATAAAGATTATTATTTATTATTATTATTATAACGAGTCCCGTAATTTTACAATGTCATTTGATAATTTTCGAAAGCTAAATTTCTTGTTTTTAAAGGCAAAGCGCTGGTTATACATACATTAACTTGAATGAAAAAGGAAACAGTACTAATCTGTTGAACTTGAACAAATCCTTAGAGATTTATTCCGCTTTCAGCAGTATGAAGAACGATCTAAGATTAATGAAACAAAATCCGCAATATCATCCTCCAAGACAATGAGAGAATAGCATTTCAAAAATAAGACAGAGAGAGCTTTCTAAAAACAATCGATTTGCTATGGTAACCTGCTTTATTATATTACACACACATAGGAATATACAATAGCGAATGTTAATGAAAACGAAACAAAAGAAAAAAATATAAAGGAACGAACAATTTCTTTTGAATTTCTACGTGAGGAATTTCACGTCGAGAGGTTTGTTATTGACTCACTCATAAGAAAAATTGGGCAAAATAATTTAATGAAAAAACGAGAGCTGTCAAGTTTTTCTGACACCCTATAGATTGCTTGATGAAATGTCAATAATAAAAGTACTTTGAAAATGTGGTCCAGTATTTTTTTTCTTTGATAAAAGTAAGGTTTTGGCATACTGGTAGACCATTTGTAAGAAATGTTGTGTTCACGATATTGCTTGTGCACATTCGCAGTATTTTATTATGCCTATAATACGGTAAATTTCAACTACAAACTCTGGTAAAAACAATTCCTCCTCAGAAAAAATAAATCTTTAAAAAATTTTAAACAATATTTTTCTTAACACATTATATAAAAAAAAGTTATACCATCCTAGTATTGTTATATTTATGATTCGATTAAGATTCATCATTGTCCGTTGACTTAATATTGAATACAAGTTACAGACGGTATAAAGAACTAACTGCGCAAAACATGTAGATATCTTATCGTGAGTGAGGCATATAAAAAGTTGATAGAAACGGGAAATTCGCTCACCAGCGGAAGAAATGTTTTTTTTAAAGTGAAAATTTCTTTAGCACCGTTGTGATTCGAAACTCGATGACACGAAAAAGCGACACTAAAAAGAGACGAACACATACACCTATAGGATTTAGCCTGCGAGATAATGAGATAATAATCAGTCTCCTCTTTGGGCGGTGCTTCGTAAATAATCGGTATCATCATTGTGCGGTGCTTCGTAGCCTATCCACTCTTGTCAACTTTAGTTTTCTGAAAGTTTCACTTCTAACGCGTGTGAACTGTTTTTACACACTGATTTTTTGTTGTCGAAGGAGACGAAGCAATCCTATAAAACAAAAATGTTGAATTCTGATATTATAACTCCCAGAAAAACTGTCACTTATCGAAAATTACTGAGACGATTGAATTATTTATTTGTCATCTTTGGGGTTGCTGTGTGAAGGGTTGTCGAGGAAAGCAAGAGGAGATTCTGGGAAGGAAAAATGTATAAGAGATGGACAGGAATTTGGTGGCCAGTGTATCCAGAAGTGATGGAATTATGAATCTATTCCTCCCACTGTGATGCAAGGCGATGGGCCGAGAGAGTTCGGCTGAAGAGTTCAAAGGGTCTCCCTTAACCAGTATATCCCGATCCGGCCCGTTACGCAGTAGGTGGGAAAATGCATCCGCCACCAAGACCTAGACGAACCTAACCCCATGAACCCGAGCACTTCTGCTAAATCACCAAACGTAGCGAAACACTTCGGGAGAAATATGGCGAAGATGTTGGTTATTCAATAAATGATTCCTAGGACAAAGGTACCTACTGATTCCCGCCTATCAAATTATAATAATCGTATTTCCATAATACTACGTAACGGAAACTTATAGAGAAATGTTGCAGTAACTATACCAGTATTTACTTTATTTGATAATACTTACAGAGATAAGTATAATAAATTTCTCGAGACAACAGAGATTACCCAGTAACTTCAAATAACGTAAACTAACAATGTAAATAATTAGAATCACGGGACTGTAGATTTCTCGGAAAAGTATTTCTGCCTAACAACTCAATGAAAAATTTTAGGAAGGGAAAATTCGCACAACTTTAAATACGACTAGATAATTTATTTGAAGTTAACTGAAAGACGTGTTATACGCAAAGCCATACAAATATTATAAATAAAAATATTGCCTATTTTAGAAATGACCTAATAACCAAGAATCTATTTGATAAATATATGCGTACATATATGTATGCATGTACGTAGTATGTGTGTATATATATGTGTATACATGTATCTGTGTGTAAGTGTTTGCATCTGTAAATATATGTACATGTACCCGTCTCAGAACAGACATAGTCCAGTGAGGCGGGTTACTTTCTTGTTTCTAAACAATAATTTAAAACAATAAACGCCCGGGTTGCCGGCATTGATATCTTATTTCATTCCAAGAGAATACTTCTCCGAGTAAAGTTTTCAACTAATCATAAACTAAAAATATTTATTATACCTATTCAATAAATATCTACTACCAGGCGGGTATGGGTACCGCCGTCCTGGGAAACATTCATTAGATAACCAGCAACTCTGCCATAGGTCATCCCAAGTGGTTCGCTATGATTGGTGACTTAGCAGGGGTGCCGGGGTTTATGGGGTGAGGTTTGTCCGAGCTTTGGTGGCGGATGCGTCAGCCCACCAGCTGCATGGCAGGCTGGATCGAGAGAGAATGTTTGAGGGAGTCCCTTTGACTTCTCCAGCCATAATCTCTTGGAATATCGCCTTGCACCGCAGTGGGATTCATACGTTCGTCACTCCTGGACACACTGACCCCCTACCCACCACTCATACCATCTTCCTTCCCAGAACTTCCTCTGCTTACTTTCCTAAAAATTCCCTCCACACAGCATTCAAAAATATGATATAGGCCATGAAGGGAATTATTTTCCTCAGGACCTCCTGTGTGGAGCTAATAAAAAGTTTAAAAAAACACCTCTGCCAAAGGTTACCCCAAGTGGTTCGTTCGATCTCCCGCACACTATATTATAAAAAAGTAGAGACTGGATTATTACAAAATAAACAGTTTTTAATTTTTCGTTGTATATGATACCCAGGTGTGAGTTCTTTAAAAAAATATTGGCAAGCCTCCTAGTGTTACTTACCAACATTTCGATATGATCGTTCCATCTAAAATCTTACTCAAATGTTGTTTACATTTTCTAAGTATACACCGTAGTGTTTCGTTCTTATGCAGATATGCCCTAAATTACATAGAAAACAATTAATACATCAAATTGCCCCACGATTCAAAGAACGAAGCGAATTGAAACTGTGTTATGGTGTACACTGATTCGTTAGTTTGACATTGGGGCATCACGCTATTTCATGTTTGACTCACGTTCAATCAAAAATCAATTTACAGATTGAGTTAATGAACCCTGAAAGGAAAATGAAACTCAAAACTGTAGATTGCTTTCTCTCTAATCTGAAAATAGACAATCCTCAAACAAGAAAATTCTATTCACGTATTGAACCGATTCAATAAATGAGTTTTTTTTAAGAAAAAGATTAATGATTCTATGATGAGTTTGCTCAAAGATACTGTTTCTAACTCCCTTATCTTAGATGACTGATATTAGTGAAGTCATGTTACTCGACCGTTTTGCATTTCTTCGTGTTTGAAAATTTGTTTCTACGTTTCGTTTCAGGATCAAGATGGTGGCCGTTTTAACGGTTCATCAAAGATTTTTTTTTTTTAAATGTGCAATGTTCTTGTTTATTTGGAATTTCCTGTTCGATTTTTTCAATATTATGGTACCTGCTAACGACCAAAAAGTTTGAAATAATTTATTGTCATTGAGATAGTGACCTTTCTTCGAAAACATTCATTATTACGATTATTATAAAGTAGGCAGGTAGGTAGGTATTCAAGAACCTATTTAAAAATCATAAATGATCACAGGGAATTTCGGTTTTGATTTATTAAATACTAGCTGAAGTCCCCGGCAATGCCCGGGCTTTACGCAAAGTTTTCGAAAGCAAATGTAGACAGTGACCTTCCTCTCATTTTGAAGATCAAATGTGCAAAATGTTATCTACCTCGGCATAAAACTGTAGATTTGCTTACAGCTCAAATTCACTCAGCCCGCTTGCCAGCCCGCTTGTCCACCACATACAGACATTCTCGTTTGTATTTCAACCAATTTATACCAAACTTTGACAAATTACATACCTACAACTTCTTCATGGATCACTCTATCAAATGGTGAAAACCACATTAAAATCCGTTCAGTAGTTTTTGAGTTTATCGCTAACCGACAGACAGACGAGGTGAAGGACTTTAATTTATAAAATGTAGAGAAGAAGAGAAAAACAGTAAGGTAAATTTATGGATTAAAGGTCTACTGTAGGTACTCAGAGCTACTAGTTTTAGTGTCTGCACTTGGAGCGGATATTCTAACTTTGTTCCGGAGTAGAAAATACTAGAAGCATCACTCCGATGAGAAACCCGCATTCGAGATTTTGATGTAAATGAACTATGCTATGTTTATTAACTAAATATATACGATTTCAGTTTAATACTTCCCAACATCCCCTCAACCAGTTCCGAACTTAATAACACCATCTATTTTTTTTATTATTTGCAGAAACAGTATAAAAAAACAGTTCTTTGCAAAAGCAGTAAAGGAAATAACAAAAAAAAAGTTTGACTTAGTAAATACATATACACGTGGGATTTTTTTTTACATGTGGGTGGTCACACAGGTAAAGCTTAAATAACATTTCAGGCTAAAATTCGTTGTAGTAAAAATATACACATTTCCTGCGAAGCAGTTAATTACCAAAGTGAGACTTCCCAGGGGCATCATAATTGGCAAATTAGTTCTGCACCTGGGAAGAATCAAAAGCCTGTATTGGCGGCCTTGCGTGAAATTATCCAGGACGTAGAATCCTATTTTAGCCAGAATGTCTGGTATTAATAATAAACCGTTCAGAAGCTTATAAGTCATCAGCAGTAATGCGACATCTCTTCTGGAAAATGAAGATAATATTGGTAGTTCTTAGTCGAAGTACAGTTAAAATATGAGCGAATCGGATAGGGACACATTAGCTCAGTTGGTAGAGCTCCACTCGGCAAGTCGTAGGTCCTGGGTTCGAGTCCTAGATGAGAACGTATCTTTTTCAGAATTTTTTGTTTTCAGATTTATGATTGAGTTTCGCTAATAGGTATTTAATTAAAATATAAAAATCATTATTACTATTAATATTAATTTATTGTTTAGGAGAATGATCAAGTTTTAATTGTCAAAGTTACCAATTCAAAACCAAAAACCGAAATAAATTGTTTTAATCAAACCATCACCCTTCATACAAATTAATTTACTCAAAATTCAGCTAATATAAACCATATCAATAATAAAAAAATCATATTCACATGAAGTATGGGAAGCCTAACCACTCAATTTGATAAAGTTCACACGAAAAAACGAATTTCACACAGTAAAAAAAAGAAAATTACATACCAAACTTGTAAAATAAAAACAGACAGTGTACAGAATTAGAAAATTGTCTGAGTGATTGATGAATACTTAAAAATTCAAAGCAAAATAGAAACGACATATCTATATAATAAAAAAACTCACCTAGTTTAAAATATCAGATTATTTCAAACACGCGACTAAAGTGAAGGACTCAATAATGGTAATATGTGTCATTTTTATTTGCTACAATGAAACGACAATCGGATAAGAATGACATGACAAATATTGCCTGAATTTTGTTTGACTTCAAAGTTAAAAAGTCGTATTTTCCTTTGGAAACTGTTCCATTACGGGAAAACAAACAGACTTTCAAATAAGCTGTAAATTTTGAATTGTTTAGGTACTATAAACTTTAAAAAATTATGAAAATTGTTTTGTCAAAGCTTGTATTACGTAAAAATACCATATAATCCCAAATTTTAGTACTTGAATTAAATTCAATAGATTTGTCAAATAGACATAGACTGTTTTAAAATAATATTCTTCACAAATTTATAGTTCTTTCATAAAATTTTACTATAGTGCTGAATTAATTCCCCAAATCTTAGAAAGCTTAGGTAACGAGTGTTGATTATAGACCTTTGTTCGTAATATTCAATATATAGCCAGCTTAATAAACGTTGTAAGATAAATTCAAAGCCTTTTTAACCTTTATGATTGAAGAAAGCTCAGAGAAACAGTTTTTATTATATGTTGACACGATTCCATGATTGCGAAATCAAAGTAGAAATATCATAAAGCTAATGACACTCTGTCGTGACATTTGTTAATCAGGATACGGAACAAAGACACAAAATAAATACATTAAATTACATTGTTCTTACACATGTGGTAACGAACATAAGCAATAATATTGTTCTAATAATTTATGGAAAGGCACATACAAAATAATTTTAACAAAGTGTTGAATTACAGTTGAACATTTGAAATGTTTCACAAGATTCACAAGATTTCACCAGATTCCAGAGGTCGTATCATAATGAGGAAATAATAATTACTTTAGAAGTCAAAATATATTATGAATATTTATCACATTTTGACATTCGCGTGACTTTCTGTCGTCAACGCAGATTATTTGAATGACAGCGTTTCCCCTCTTTACAGATAATACTCAAATATTATTGCTTTGCCATTTTTTGTTTATCTTTCGTTCGTTTAGAAGATGATTTGATTCGAGCATTGTAATTAAAATGGCATATCTAAGTTCAACAAGGAGAAGCATAACTTTTTACAGTAAAACAAATATTTATTTTTCATTTGCAAATATTCGTGAATTTTCATTAATATAACACGAAAGGGTACCCAAATATTTTAATTGAACTATAGATAAAAACTAAATCGGTGAGCTCTGGCATCATAAAATTTATACAAGTTTATCCGTATGATATTTCAATGCTATTATTTTCAACTTCTCAATGTCATATACTTAAGTGAGCTATGGAGCTTGGAATTTTGACTTAATTGCATTAATAAGACAGACGCTTATCATTGGGTCACGCATTAAATTTAAAGCTGGTGAAGCCGCGTACTAAAAAAACTAGTAAGGAAACCATTTGATTTATGCTTCGTAAGCAAGAGAAATCATCCACTCTCAAAATGAAGAAGGATATAATATAAATTTTGGTTTTCTAGTGAGAAGGCATATTTTGGAAGCTCTCTTTAGTAAGAAACCATACCCTATTAAAAAATCTTTAAATTTTTTATTGAAATTAAAAATGTAGACTTTGCAGAATTTTACATTACCTCATTTTGAAGTGTTGAAGTATAAAATTTTTTTATTTATTAAAAGTATACAATACAGAATATAGTATATTATATAAAGCATTGTACTCCCAAGAGTTAATAAACTCATTGCGGGAATGATACGCATTACATGAAACATATAGCTGTATGTATTAAATGGACATATCATAGGACATACACAACATTATTATTTCAGATAGTCATTCATAAAATGAAGTTTGAGCATTTTAGTTTGGGTCTTTTTACATTGACTTGCACATTTGATCTCGTTGGGTAGTTGATTATATTTTGTGTAAGCTATGTATTCTAGGGATCTTAGTCTATATTTTGTTGATTTGATTTTTGGTATATGAAGTTTGTTGTGATTTCTTGTGTTGTGTTGGTGTACGTCGCAATTGTAATTGAGTGTAGTGTTGGAAATAATTACATAATGAAAACCAATTTTCTTCCAATTTACGTATTAACCATGGCATGTTTTGAGTTAGTAGTTTGGTAAAGAAGGTGCTTTATAATTCAAGCTCACGGAGCAAGATGTGCGATAGGTCACGGTAGTTGAAAGTCAAACAAAACTCCCGTTGAAAACTCCTGAAATCCGCTGAAAACTGTTGAAGGCTCTGACCTGACCTTTGCGGCGGTGTAAAGGGTGCTAGCACCTTAGTCAACAACCTATTTCCGCAACTTGTTATACGTGTAAGGTTTGCATTATGAACGAACTTTATGAACAGGTTTTCATACATACATTAACCCAAGGTGAACAAGGTTGAAAGGTTTATAAGTAATAGTATTATGTAGTAATAGTATTATTATTATGTAGTTCGTTTGATGTAACAAATTTAATAGCTCGATTGTTGTGCGATATTCATAAATGTAATGTAGCTCCATCGCTTCACGGTACGGGTAACTAACTAAACGTTATACCGTTTTCCCAGAGAGGTATATAGGTAGAGAGAATGGCCAACGTAACTGTTTTGGCTCTTCAGTATGGCAATAATGCTAATAATAATCTTAAACGATTTTACAGCATGTTCCTGGAAAGAGCAGTGCACAATTTCAGAGCACTTCGCCTCCACCGCATGTGAATCTTATGGCGCAGACTGCGCCAATCGAAGAATACAATCATCACTGCCATGGTTGCCTGGATGGAGTCCCAGTGCTGGTCCATTTTTTTATATTTTCCAGTTTCATTTTTCATATTATTTTTCATATTATTCGTTTTTATATTATGTATGTATGTTATTTTGTTACTTTTTCTTATTATTTGTCTAATTTCTTGTTGGTTATTTCGAAATATGGAATGTATTGCATTGCACTACCCCTGTATATATTCAGGAATAAACTGTTATTAATATTATTATTAAATAATTGCTCCCAAAATTTAAAGAGTTCATATTTCAAGTTTGTCCTCTTTTCTATTTTAAAAATCTATTTCCGAATAATATGATTAATAGGTCTCCTCGGATTCCTCGACTGGCTAAGTCCTCCATCACAACACAAGCAACATTTTCGGCTTTCTGTACTGGTAGTAGGAGTTTTTCAAACATTGTTGGGTTATTCGTAACCCGGGAATGTTTGTCTTTCTTTAAAAAAAATAAAATAGAAAGGTACGCGTATTTCAAATGGTCAATTAATCCGCTACAGAGGAAGAACGGCAAGTTATTTGGTTCCATGATAGTTGGCCGCCCGACTTATATTCTTATGTACAATATGCAGTTGGTTTAGGGAAAATGCCGTATACCTACTTACACAAAATATAACAAGTGTACCGAAGGGGTGTGCATAGAGGATGTACCGCCGAGTAACAAAATAATAAAACATGTCTTCATTCCAATTCACCAAAGAAAAAACTACTTGTCTTTATAGGTACAGTATATAACAGCGTATAGGTAAAATAATCGACACTGTGAATAAATTCGTACGACATTTGTACATACCAACTTATTATTAAAGATATTTTGATAAATCGATAACAATGCACAAATAATTATAAATTTATAATAATTATAAATTCGGGGTCAATTGTCGGTTTGCCAAGTTATTTGCCCCCGTGCGTAGAACGAGTGTGTTTGAAACCGAGTTAAAAAAACACACACAATTTAAAAGATAAAAAATAATTATTTTATATTGGTGGCTCGTTATCAAAAAATTTGTGGGAGTTCTCTATTAGCAAAAGAATCGTTTTTGATAGTTACGTTAATTAAAACCAGATCCGAGTAGTCGAAAACATCTCAACAATTGCATACTCATTCAGCCTACAATCGTTCAATAGAGAAAGTTCTCATTGTTCTAATATAAACAGACAGTTAGAGTCTTGGGACGAATCACACAAAAAAAAATATTATTACAAATAGACCAGAATAAATTACGAAAATATTCGGGAATACAGATTCAAATAAAATTTAATGTCCTTGAGGCTAAAAATACGTCTACCCGTAAAAAAGGTATCTACGCCTACAGTCCAAGTGAACCCACACATAATACAGTAACGAGATCAAAAGAGACCCGTCCAGTTTCATTTCAATATCAATACGTCACGAACTCCTCCCAAATTGATAAAGCCGTTAGAAACGCGAGAAAAACGACGACGTTTCTCATTTCGCGAAATCCAGACATTACATTACTATTCCGGACTTTTTGTCGAGGTGAACAAAATGGCATTTCTGTGTTCCCGGTAAAATGGGATTTCTCCGCCGACAAATCGGAGACGGCGTGCATGTTAAGTAGGGAGAATTCTTACAGTCCGCCACCTCTAGACCCTGCGGGAAAAAAAAAACAATTAAGCCAAACAAAGTCCGCTTTTAAAACGTCCAATACCGTCCTCCAAACGGTAACAGAAGATAGGGCACGTCTTCATATCGATTGTCTTGCAAGTACTAGATCCATTTTTCCAAGCGCTGAATTTATCAGTCCAGCTCAGCCGAGTTTATCGGTAATTAAAATTATCTAAAGATAAAAAGGTTATTTTGGAGTGACGAGGGTGAACTCGGAAAATTCAGGAGCGTGATATTTCTTTACAGAAAGTGTTTATTTAACTCGTAACTAAGTCGCCTGAAAATGACGTGTGGCCTAACTATTCCACCAACTCTTTTCACTTTTGGCCTAGTTTCGAGTTCTCAGATAAATTTCATCAAAAATGTCTTTATAAACTCACATTAAATACAGACCTACCTACATAAATATATTTCTGAATAACATCTTTGAGTTGGTTCTGACTTAGTTAGTTTTTTAAGGATGTTTTCATTAATACTAAGGTTTTTTCATTGGTTTTGGTTTCGTGGTTTTTATTATTCTTTAGAACTGATGTATAAGTTACTATATCAATCATTCTTTAAGACCACATTTTGTGAAATTATTTCCAAAAAAGAGCTTATTTTCTTTGAGATTTCAGATTTGGTTTCTCTAGTGATCCTTGAATATTGTGGTGATGTATTTTTGGGGTATGCTAACTTCTATTTTAGCAAACGTTTCGGAGAGTGTGACATGTGGTACATATCTGTCATGATCATGGATACTGTGTTGTGGAGTTAAATGAAATTTAAGTGAAATTCTTAAAATATACCTTGTTGAACAATCTTTAAATAATGTGGTCATCGCTGTAATTCTGTTTTGTTTTGCTTATGTAATTTGTAATGTGCGTGGGTCGACTTCTTCCTTCACGATAACTCAATTAACAAACACATAAGATAAACACGAGTACGTGTATAGATGTAACAAAGACTTTTCTTAAATCAGACTTTAGTGAATCCAATAAAGTATATTTTTGTCTCGTACAAAAAGACGTCTGCCAAAAAACGCTTTATATGGTTTTCATAACGGATGCCAAATTGCTTTTACAAGGTTGTGTTTTTATTACCTTTATACTCGTTTGAGAAAAAAATATAAGCCGCTCTTAACAGATCTTATTTTTCATTTATTTTCGTGGTATCACAGAAATACATATTATATTTTATTATTTTAAGTCAAAGTATCTTCCCCCCTTGAACATTCTGGAACCGAGCACGAATTTAATGATTTTATTATAAAAGGGAAGGCAAAAAGTGGGAAAAGTTTATACATACCTGATTCTATAAAATTATCTTCGCTTGTCGTGGACGACGAAGTAAAACCTTTATAGCTCATTATGAAAATGACGCCGCGGACAGAAAATAATTGCAAAATCTCGATATTCTAGAAAGAAAAACAGTGTAATTTTCATCGCGTCAGAACTGGTTTATGCTCTTTCAAATGTAATATGTATGACCGTCTCAGGCTGCGTATACATTTGCGAACAACACGTGAGAAGAGCCACCATTATGGGAAAGGAACAAAGCAACTGGAAGCGGGGTTTAGCGCCGTTTGCGGTTGCCTTGTTCCTTTTCCATAATTCGTGGATTGGCTCTCAGGTTCGGCTCGCGTATGTATATGCAACTAAACTTATTAATTATGGTACTATGTAATACAATGGGCATAATTGCACCAATTTGAAAAAAGACCGAAATCTTCAATTTACACGAGACCTTTCAACTCCCTTGTCCCAGACAGATTAAATAAATTGATTATTTTGTCATAAAAGAATTTCTACATTTAAAAATACTTGATAAATTTCAATACACGTGGGCACGCCGACAACACAATTCGATCAGTTTTAAATTATTTTCTGCGAATAAATAATATTAAAATAATACACCTAACCATCAAATATATAATATAAAACGCTGTATTTTTTATCATTTTAAATTAATAATGGGTGAAACAAAATACGGTGTCAAAAAACTTGGGATATTTGTGTAAGACGTTAAATCAAATAGACATCCAATTATCCGCCCCCAGCGAAGCCTCGCAGTCTCGTAGCACCCTTAGCTATTTGGAATTAATTACTTTAGCTTTGGCCTTGGTACTTTTATCACCTGGGGTGGTTCTGCTTACACATTCATAACGTGATTTGAATCTTGCGAGAATAGATTAGACGCGAATCCCTTTGGCATACATACATTAGCCTTCAGGTCAGAAGGCACTGCCAAGATGCGAAGTCTACAAAATAACAAATACCACAATTTTTTAGGTGTTTTTCAGGAGGTTTTCATGCCAAATGGTATCAATCTATCAAAAATATAGGAAATATGTTACAAGGTAACGTTTTTATTAGCTTATTTTGTTTTATAAAGTATTTTTGAAAACTTTTTAGAGATGAGTTTAATTTCTGCTTAAATGTATAGGGTGGTCAAAACACAACTCGTTAAATGTCATATTACATATATAAACTTAAATAAAAGTAGGTATTTATTTATTGATAGATATTAAAACGCCGTTATACTACATACTTCTATGATTGTTTATTAGGTACATATGCCACGTAAGGGGCCGAAGACCAAAAGGTCTCCCGGCCAAGTGGAAATATTAAATATCGGGGAACAATTGAAAATATTGTCCCTGAACATTGAGGGAATATCTCTATCAAAGGTGGACTTTTTACTAACTCTGGACCGCAATCAATAGAATAAGGTGCTCCCATAGCCGTTGTGCTCACATGATGCATATAAGAGGCCTTAAAGATTCGGCGATGTGTGAATGCGGTGCGGTGTAGACATAATCTTAAAATATAAAAAATTATTTTTCTTCGTTTATCCCTTACGCGGTACCTAAACCAATCATCCAATTGCGATGAATTGTTTGTGATTTGATGTGCCCATGCCCGCAATGGTTGCCAAAAAGCTCCGGCGTTATGAAATTTGTATAAGTGGCGCGCGAGTTATTTGAAAATGTATGTATTTCAAATGGTTTAGCGGCAGGAAGGAGGGAGAGGGAGGAGAATACGGGAGGTGTTGATGGGGGAAGAAGGGGCTAGGGAGGCGGGGGGGGGGGGGGGGGGGGGCTGAAGGAGGGGGGAATTCGGAATCTATATTCATAATTTTGTGATCGCAAATGAATGGGTATAAGGTTACAAATTAATAAAAATGTGATATTTAAAAAATCAAATCTGATCTTCCAATACCTACTACATTTATAAATAAGATTTTTTAACATGATATATGTTAATATTAGTATATAAATGCTAATCTTTCATTTGCTTTGTATCAACAGCTTTTATATGTATTTTATTTTATTTATCATGGTCTCAATAACAAGGTTATTCATCGAGGGTCTTACTAATAAACGTGTTTTAAATTTTACAAAACTGATTAACCACCATTTTAGGGTTAGCGGTTGTTTAACAGTTTATTATTGAGGATGCAAATTTATAAATCTGTAAGAAGTGGAAGAGAACAAGGAGAGGGGCAGTGGAAGGTTTGTAACACCTTACTATTCAGATCTGGTCACCAACCATAGATTTAGTAATATAAAGGAACGTTTTGTTTCTCAATGGGGACCAGAGCGATTACTTATACAAAATACGAATATTAAAAAAAAGTCAATGGGAATAACATACGATTAAAATTAATTCTGGAACACACTGTACTTTCGAACTTGAAATAAGTATGCAAATATTTCTTTTTGTGGTGGGTGTTTTAGCCCACTTTTGACTCCACCAATACTAAAAATAAATAGAATAAAATAAAGATTTGGAATGAAATAAAAATGCTAATGAACCGTTTGCAAAGTGTAAAGGGTAGTTTGCGTGTTCCACCCTTATCCTCAGACCATTTAAGTAGCTGGTTTAGTGAAAAAAGTAATTTGGTCCTGTAAGCCGTTCGCACCCGATCGCTTTCTTAAATTTGGCAGAAGGAAAATTCCATCTCCTTTCTCAAAAGGAAATCTCCCCTAGGACAAGCGAGAAGCGTGGAAGCGCTCGGCCTTGATTAAAATAAACAGATAACCTGTTAATATTTTAAAGATACCCCCTTTCTACGTAATTAATCGGCTCCCAAGATTTGTATCAACAGTATTTGCCTATCGTTAATTATTTATCCGAGAAATCGACAGGAAATTCAATGAAAGCTTTAAATTAAGTTCTGTGAATTTTCACTTGCAATTAAGAAAATAAATAAAGCGCCAAAATAAGAATAAGAAATTTTAATAGAATATTAACAAAAAATCGTGAGGCAAGCTTCATTTATTAAAAAAATAGGATACGAAAGCAAATTCCTTAAATTTCGTTTCTTGTAATTTGAAAATCCTTAGATTAAAATGTTTGTTGTTTTTTTTTTACATTAACTCTAGACCAGCCTAAGGAGAATAATTTCTCTCAGGGTCTATGTCATATTTGTGGATGCCGAGTGGAGGGTCTTTAAGAGGACATGAAGGAGTGAACATGTAGTAGGAAGGAAACACAAAGGTCGGCAAATTTTTCCACAGCCGAGCGATTGAATTTAAGAATGAGTCGTAGAAACTACCTGTCCTCGTGTGAAAAATGTAAACCTTATAAATATGTTGGGTGCGTGTTTGACGTGTTTCTAAACTATGCACCGGTGCCGAGGGGATCAATTTCGCTAGTTTCACGGAGCATCTTCCATTGAAATAAGTAACGTTGGGTGTGAATGCTGTCTTGAACAAGGGCTATGATGATCTAAGGATTGCAATCCGTTTGTTAAGATACGAGAATCTATCGAACGGACCGGTTTATTGGCAAGATTAGGTTATACGGATAAAATTCTACTAGCAGCCTACATAAATCATACTTACCACTGAAATATTGAAAAAAAATTGACTTCACGTTATTTAATCATCGCGACCGAATTGGCAAAGCACAAAATTTACATTAAAATGAATGTACCAAAAAATCCATTTAACGGATTCCCAGTTTATTCGCAGGATCAATAGTAATTCATCTTCAAACATAACAACAGAAAACATAAAAGTAATAATGATCATTGGATATAGGTAATTATTTTCTTATTTTTATATGAATACCGCACAAGAGTCCCAGCTGCTCCCGTCTTGAGCCAGTGAGACTATGGCATCCCTAATTGGGGTATGTTGTGAGGCTGAAGGTAGCGGGGAGAAGGAGATCGGGGAAGAGGAAGGTGACGAAGTATCTGGCTATTCAGATCTGGTTATCAAACACGGATAAAGCCATTTCAAGGAAGGTTTCAATTCTGAAAGGTGGTCTTACACCAGGGCGATACTGAGAGTATCTCCCGGAACGTGCCGCAAATATATCTACTATATATTATTTTAAACGAGCAAATTGTGAATAACACAAATTAATTAAAATAAAATTTATTTGCCACGCCGGGGTTCGATCCCGCGACCTTTGGATTGCGAGTCAAGATCCTTACTGCTGGACTACGCCGGCCATTGAATCCATAATGCAAAAATTTGCACCAGGATCGACAAAAGTCTTAAATTTTATTGAAATAACGCTCAAAATAATGATTCTGAAAATATTACATTCAATAATTTTCGCTCAAAAAAAAAAAAAAAATCATTGTCGCTTCTATAAATTCCCACGAATTATGCAAACCATTTCCACAGCAACTTAATAACTTTGGCGGCGAGCCTCGGCGGGTTATAATATTCCGATTGACAATTTTTCCATGCCGGATGGCTGCATATTAGATGACACCGATATCTCGTCGAATTTCAATTTAAAGTGGCTATTTGGCAACTGCCGCGTCCGCAGAAGGCCATATTTCATTGAAGGAATTAATTAAAAGGCTATTTCAGGCTTCCGATGAGAGCCCCTCGCCGTTTCAGATATCGTTTGATTTCTGCATCGCGATGCAAAGGGAGGCGGCCCATGGAAAATCGTTTAGGGTGTATTCATTTTTAATTACTTTAATCCGGCTCTTTGGCGCAGGGGAATAGATTTCGTGAAGACTGCACTTGAATACATCTATAACGAAGAGGTTTAAATGTTTAACATGTACTTACTGTAAACATTTTATGAAACACTTTAGAATTATTTGCAATAATTGAAATGTGAAATAAAAAATTACGTTCGTACCTCTTTTTTAAAGTAGCATTTTTTATTAAAAATAAACATAAGTAACTGTTATATAATTGACCCCTTAAGCCTCCAGCCTGTTTTGTTCGAAGGTCGATGTATGTCCGCTTTGCAATAAAATCCAAATAAATGGAATATTTCCGAACGAAACCGAAAACGTAACGTATGATTTGTAAGGTGATGAAATACGCTTTCAAATTTTATAATTCAAAATAAACATACAATTTTTTTGAGATAAAATTTTTAAATGCAAATATAAACTTCACCTTGAGTTTTTTCTAAGTAAAATTGATGATAACAAAAAAAAAATAAAAACACGAACATATTTTATGAGGTTAATGTATTATTAACCCTATTATTATAGGGTAATGTATTATTAGTACGCCTGTCTCGACACAGGTATACCCTAGTGAGACAGGCACATACATAAAACTATTGTAAATATATTTTATTATAGATAAATAAATAAAAAAATAAATAAAAAAAAATAATGTTATTGTCAATTCACTTTTTGTCCTTTCATGTAAATATAATAAAAAATAAATTCCCAAAGTTTCATAATTTTTTTTTGTGGTCGGAAACTTTGGTTTCGTAAAGGTGGACATTATAATTATTTTGCGTTTAATTTTTGGAATTTTAA
The DNA here is from genome assembly GCA_917563855.2 of Limnephilus lunatus. NCBI lineage: Eukaryota > Metazoa > Arthropoda > Insecta > Trichoptera > Limnephilidae > Limnephilus > Limnephilus lunatus. The sequence goes on from OU830602.1 coordinate 63,823,024, forward strand.
TATAGCGCTTGTTATTTTCTCTTTCTAACGCCATTTATATCGTAACCATTATTGTAAGGGAGATACATTGATTACTATGAGACTTATATAAGTTGTTCCGAAAACCGACAAAATTAACCTGAGGGGTTAAAAGTACTATTTTCGTTCGTGGGTCTTTCATCCGGTTCAATGAACTCTAGAACTCAGATTTGCTTTGAATTTAAGTGTCATTTTCCAAATTGGAACTCATTCTGTGAAGGATTCAGACAAGTGATACAGCAGGTATCTATCTATCCATAATATAACATATTTCCGGAAAATTATTTTAATTAGAGGCATTACTAAAAAACAACTGCATTATGGGAGAAATCCATAATGTATAGCTGAGCAGTGACCATTTTGTCAATAGAATCAATGTAATCAATGAAAATACAATGCATAAATATAAAATAATCTATTATCAAATAAATATTTTAATTATTAATATATAATTACGGTTTTCAAAATAATACAGGCATGTACCTAGTGTGGTAGTCGAAAAACATTGTAAAAGACTGTATACAAAAGCTTATATTATGAATTTCACGGGTCTGCGGCCTGCGCTTGTAATTTAATATTATGTATGCTCATGCTAAACACATGTGTATGTAAAATCTCCTCGGGCGTTTAATTTAGGAATATTTAATTTTACCTAATAAGAATCAATCCAAAATGGTTAACAAAACTCTCTTGTGAACCAACTAGCAATTTGGTAAACCCATTATGCTATACATGTAAAACTGGCATATATTTTGTTTCTAAACTGATGTTTGATGACAGTAATATTAATTTATTATTTATTTATTTATTTCTATATATTACAGTTTTTACCTTATATATTTAATATTTTAACATAATATATTTTGGAAAACATTTTTACATATTAATTAAAATAACATTTTATTATGTTGGGTGTAAGGTAGGTTTGAGAAGGTGAAACTGTTGGTTTATAATGTTGTATGTTTCGTGAACACCTCACTAGGAGAACCTGTGCTGAGGTGTTTACGTGTTTATGATTCAGTGTGACAAGTACAAGTATTTATGTGTTGGTTTTTTTTTTTTTTTTTTTTTTACATTTTAATGGTAATGGATAATTTAGAAGAAAAAAAAAATCTATAAAGTATATATAAATATATATGTATATATGAATAGTTGTTAAATTCTTGCAAAAATGTTTATTTATTTTACTTTTTTTATAGTTTTTTTATGTTTGGTTAGGGATTAGGAGATTTTGTATAAAGTGAATATCTTGATTTTTGATCCAGGATGTGATATGTTTTTTGTGAATGTTTGTGTATGTATGAGTAGTTAGTAGTTGTTTTAGAGTAATGGGCATATAATTAAAAAGTTTGGTTGCGTAATACTGAAAATGTCTTTGTCCATGTGTGGTGTGTGTTATCGGTATGTTCAGGGTTACATTTGTTAAGGATCTTGTTTTTTTTATTGTTTTCGGTTGCATTGGAATATAGAGTTTGTTTTGGAGGAGGTGTAGCAGAGCAGATTTGGCATAAAGTTGTTTTATTGACATGACTTCTAATGTTTTGTAAATTTCGCTTGAATCTGTGTAGAATGGCACTTGCAAGATTAGTTTTATTATCGCTTTTTGTATCTTTTGAATTGGGTCAATTGCTATATTTGTAGCACTTCCCCAAGCCAGTATTCCATATGTGGCAATGGATTGACAAAGTGCGAAGTATATGGATCTGAGTATTGTTAGTGGGAAAATGTTTTTAATGGATTTTATTAGGTGCATGACTCGTTTTAATTTATTCGTGATGAAGTTTATGTGGTCAGTCCAGCGTAAGTGTGTATCAATAATAACCCCTAGGTACTTTGTTTGTTTGACCCTTTCAATATGCTCGCATTGACAATTGGATACAGTTTGTTCACAGTCATGCAGAAACAGGTCTATTTTTGATGGAGGTTGACCTCTTTGTGTAATACTATGTGTGATGTATTTTGTTTTGATTGTATTAATGGTAAGAGTATTACTGTTTAGCCATTTTTTAACAATTGACAAACTTTTTTCTGCTATTTTAAATACCTCTTTCCATGTGGCAGCTTGACAGAGAAGAACTGTATCGTCAGCGAAGGTCACGATTTTAACTTCAATATCAATGTTACACAACTCGTTTATGTAGATGAGGAATAATAAAGGGCCAAGTACACTCCCCTGTGGGACTCCGTATGTAATTAGAAGTGGTTCACTTGTCTTGTTGTCAATTTTAACTTGTTGAGTTCGGTCAGACATGAAGCTTTTAATTAAGTCGAATTCTACTCCATTAATACCAATGTTTTTTAACTTCTTGAAAAGTTTTTCGTGTGAGATTGTGTCGAAGGCTTTACATAGGTCTAAATAAATTGAAATAACTTTTTTCTTAGCGTCAAGATTATGTGTTATGAAGTCTGTAACAGTAGCTATTGCATGTTCTGTGCTCATGTTTTTCCTGAAACCGTGTTGGTTCAACGACAGTATTTGTTTTGTTTCCAGATAGTGTTGAAGCTGTTTTTTAATAGTTTTTTCCAGAATTTTTGAAAAGGTATTTAGTAATGTAATGGGTCTGTAGTTGTTAACATTGTTTTTTTGTCCTGATTTGAAAATTGGAATAATAGTGCCTTTTTTTAATAAGCTTGGGAAAATTCCTTCTTTTAAACTACGATTAATTAAATATGTGAGCGGTTCAAGTAGTTGTTGACTTAAAGTTATAATAGTTTTAGAATCTATACCATCAGGTCCCGTAGTATTGTTATTTTTTAGTGATTGAATTATTTTATTGGTATCGTCTAGTGTAATTTTTCGTAATTTGAAGTGTCTGTTACAATTTTCATTGTTGATGATAGATGTATTGTTTTGGGGTTCCTGAATATCTCGTAGAGGCTGTGTAATTTGGAAATTTTCAGCTAGGCTAACTCCAATATTTGTGTAGTGTTTGTTGATATAATTGAGGATACTTGTAGGATTGTCGTGAAAGTGGAGTTCTTTATCATCAATGAGTAGATTTTTTATGGTATCATCTTTTTTCTTCTGTGAATATGAACTTTCCCTCAAAATTGACCATACGCTTTTAGGGTCATAGTTTGATGTTATCAGTTGGTTGCGATAGTACAATTCTTTGGCTTTGCGTATTATTAGAGAACAGATGTTTCTGTACCTTTTGTAGAAGAAATAAAGTGAAGTATCATATGGGCTCAGTTTGACTTGTTTGTGTAGTTTGTCCCTTTTTTTAATGCAATTTATGATGCTTTGGGTAATCCATTTTTTAAGCCTAACTTTGCGGTGTGGGATAGATATGTGTATAGTTTTGGTGTTTTGGGTAATGAGAGTTTGTAGATATGTTAAGAAGAAATTCCAGGCCTCTTCCGCTGAGTTAAATTTTGTAAGATGTTCCCATGTTTGATTTTCTAAACAATGATTTATGTTAACGTAATCAATTATTTTTTTTGTGGTGCTATTTTGGAAAATTGTGTTTCTCGTTGGTGAAGTCAGGCCTATCATAGTTGTGTAGTGATCTGTAATTGTGGATTCGTATACTGCACTACATATTTGACTTTTTGTTTTAACCATAAAGTGATCTATGCACGATTCCGAGTCTTTGGTTACTCTGGTAGGAGTGTTAATGGTGCTTATAATGCCATGTTCTAGAAGCATCAGTTGGTAATCAATATTTTGAGGGTGGCCATTAGGAAGTATGTTTATGTTTAGATCACCAGCAATGATGATGTTTTTGTATGAAGTGAGTTTTTTTAGGTGAGAATCCAGAGCTATTATAAATGGTGTAATGTTATGTGTGGATGGTGATCTGTATATGGCGAGAACACACGTATCTGAGTCGATGATTATTTGTAGGCAGTTATTATTTATCAAGTCGATTTCTGAAACAGAGGCGTTAAGACTATCATGTAAGTACAGAACAATCCCATCATTTTGAGTTTTATTTTTTAATGTGTGATATGCATTATAATTATTCTTATGTTTTTTTGTAAAAGATGTTGATATCCAACATTCCGTTAGGATTATAATTTTGAAATCTGTTTTAAAGTTGTATAAGAGTATGTCAAGTTCGTCATAATTATGATTAAGTGATCTTATATTTTGGTTAAGTAGTGTAAGAGAATCTGGATTGTTAAAAATAGAATCACAGAGTTTTGTGTCATTGGTTGTATAATGTTGGTGAGAACTATTTAAGTTTATTGAGAGTAGATCAGCCATGATGTTATGTAAATAAGGGTAGTATTTTTATTAATAATACATATGTTGGTGAATTATACAGCGCCGTTTTCGTGAAAAATCACCTCAAGCGCGCTGTACAAATCTATAAAATATTTCTACACTGCTTTAACTTGCTTCTAACTATATGTAGACTAGACAAACTATTATAACAACTTACGGCAAACAGATTGCATTCACCAGTTAGTCAGTCACTAATACAAAGTGTTATTAAATATCACAAAATAAAGGATGTTAAAAAAGATTAAATTTATGACTGTTAGCGAACATAAGATGCAAGATACACAGGTGCGTATTTGATTATAATAATACGTTTCCCAAGAGACAGTACACACGTAAAATATAAGTTATTTAGAAACTTTTTCACGTCCATCCGTGGAAATAAAAGGAACAACTTTAGAAAAAATAAGACAGTTCTATGTTACCATAATGCCTACACAATGCTACATCGATAACCATCCAAGAGGGATGCTGGCCCAGCGCCGGTAACAACCTTAAGCTCGATGTTGAGATATGTGTCAGCGGGGATTCCTTCGAAACTCGACAAAAGCTTCAGTAAGCTTATAAAGGCTACAGTCGGTTCTAAATGGTCATCAACGCCCAGAAAGCGTTGTACAAACAAACAAACTCCACCTATTTTAATTGGTGACTAGCGCAAATCCTAATTTGTACAAGGAACAAAACCTAAATGCCTACTTTTGTTGCTTTAGTAATAAATACCCATAAAAAATTTAAAGAGCTCTTCATTTTTTAGTCAACATATTATTCTAAAAACACCCGTAACATAAACGCAGCTGTTACATACATACTACCATAAACCCAAGAAATTTTTAAAAATTATTTATTAGCGGACCTTCGTTCATTTTACATAATAAGTAACACCTAATTGGAAGAAAAGAGTAAATTATAAGTAAAGAATGGTAAATGGATTGAGCTAGACAAAGTCAATTCAAGACCTCCCTAAAATTTATAACAATTATAATATTTTTCACTTGCTCAGTGCTTAGTCACAGACAAAAGTCTTAGGAAGGATTGTTACACAGAATTTGAACAATTCACCAAATTCCAAAGATAATTTTCAAGTTCTGTTAAGGTTCTACTCAAGTTCTGTTATGATACCATTATTCACCAGTTGCTTTCATTTAACTGAAATGGGGGCATACATTCATTACGTGAGCGGTTTTTCTTCCAATCTAGACCACCCATCCCCTCTTGGTGAGATAAATTTGAGTCACTTCGTATATTCTTTTCAAGTAATATGAGATTTTGTTGGACCCCTCCCCTTTGAGCTCACGTAATTAATGTATGCCCCCAATGATAACATAACTTGAACAGAACTTAAAAAAAACTAAAAATTACTATGAAATTTGATTTTGTTTAACAACTGGCCCTTATACCAAAAAAATCAAGGTCTTGTCTTTGGTTGACAAGTTTACACATTCTAGACATTCAAGACAATGGTGAATAATATCCACAGTTCTTTTTAATAACATTGAAAGGTTGTAATGTTATATATATAATAGCAATGTAATACTTTTTTGAAGAAGAAGATAATACTAAAAACGAAACATATAAAGAACAAGACACAGAAAAAAAAGGTAATGGTTGCAGCAAATGGGAATCGAATCCAGAATCTCTTGCCTTACCGAAACAAAGCACCTTAACCAACTTAGCCGTTAATACGTGCAAAATTAGTTGAAGATATAATGCATAGGTCCCAATGGCTGAGTTGGTTGAGGTATTGTGTCCCGGTAAGACAAGAGATCCAGGATTCGACTCCCAGTTGCGACCGTTCCCTTTTAATTTTTAAGTGTATAGTTCTGTTTTATGTTTCGTTTAAATTTATTAGTATTTTCTTATTCTTTAATGATGTACTATTTTTGTTGTTGTTTAATTTATAAACACTATTATATTTAATTAGTTTATTATTCTCTCATCCTATTATTTCTTACAATTTTCACAATTACAGTGAGGCAACACACTCTAAGGTAATTTATTAACTAGTTTAATAAATAAATTCTGTTTTAGTATACGATTTTAGAGCACCGTGTATCATTCTTGTTTCGAAACTAGAATTTTCGATAAAGCACAATGCTTCCTGATGCATGGTTTCCGTATCAAAAGCTCCGACCCCGGGCCCTGGTGAATTTAACTTTGTTGAGAACACTGCCGTTTTAGTGCAGGAAGCATTGTGCACTAAAATAATGCATTCAGATTCTCAAAGGATTTTTGTTTACAGAATGCATAATGTTGAACGATGAAGTGGAGTTATTATCGCAATTATTATGTTGGCGATTTAACCTTTTAGGTGTTTTCATTAAGCGGTTTTTACGTGTTTTTAAAAAGCTTTGCTTGAAGGCGACGAAAATATCACATTTTTAAATAATTAGTTGAATTTTAACTTCATTTATATATTAAAATAATGGTTTAATTGTAGAAGGTAGAGCATTTAAGATACTCAATTAGAGGTCTAGAGTTCACAAGTAGTTATAAAATATAATATAATATATCTAGTGTAGTGGTCCTTAAGCTTGTCGGAGGTACTGACCCCCATCAGTTTCACATGCGCATTCACCGAACCCATCTTAATTGGAAAAATAAAATATGAATTTTTAAAAATTAAAAACATAGGTAAATGTACATATATAAAAACAAAGGTGCACAAAATTAACAAAACCATTAAAGAACAAGATCTTTAAAAATTGTTTTTCACACCAAAATATAATAATGAATATTTACTGCAAATCATTGTGACTTCTGCTGTCTTGACCTCCACCGAGACCTCGAGACTGACTCACTGAATCCCTTGGGTTCGATCGAACCCAGGTTAAGAGTGTTTAACCAGAGAAAACCATAAATATGTAATTTTTAAATTAGTGTTCAGACATATTGACTGTTTTCCACAAAAATTTATAAATTGATTTCGAAAGATTGTTATTTTATCTAGTAAACGTATGTAATAATTTTTCAGAAAAAATGTTTATTTTTAATATAATAAGGTTATACCATAGGTCGTTGGCGGATTTGTTAAATTTTCAAAAAAGTACATGTATTGTACAACACCCATTTCAAATCGTATAATCATGCAGTAAAATAAATCAATATATTATCTGGTAAACGTATGTAACAGAATTTTAATTTTATTTTAAATAAAATTATTAAAAAATATATAAGTGCATGTGTTTCTTGACGAAAATTGGTCCGTTTGTGCATTTATTTGCGCACTTACAGACTAATATATTTCAGATTTTTTACATTCTAATTTTGCTAAGACATTATTGAAAAATGATAAATACTTATGATCAAAAAATAATTACTAAAGTATATAATTTTAATAGTTTTATCGTCACGCCTTTCAGCGTTTTTGGATGCAGGTATAAATTAAAGCAACTTTGGAATGAAGTAAAATCGATATTGAGTTATAATTTTAAAAAGCTGGTATGGAGAATACCTTATCTTTCTCATTGGAACCGCCCTGTACGATCGTAAGAACATCTTTCGGCGAAATGTGGATTTTCGTCCGCTGGCTGGTTATGCGCTCTTAAGAATCACTGATCTAGTGCATTAGCGACATGCTGTAAAGTGGAGGAAAAATAGGCATCGCCCTGGTAAAAAAAAAAACTATATATTTCTTTAAATGTATTTGGTGACAAGATCATGTAGTGTTGTGATCAGGAGTCTTTCAAAGGCCCAATCACGTCTAAAAGGGATAGACATGAAAACATAGTCTCCTTTAACGAAAACGATCTTCCCAATAGGCTTACCATTGTTATGCTTGGCGTAATTCTAAGTGACCTGCTCAGGTATGGGGGCTCCATCAAATTCAGAGTTAAGTTAGCCTCTCAGAAGCTGGGCGTATTGTAGAGGGCCCGCAGATAGAATAATAGTGCACAACCGCTAACAATGCACAAATCGCAAGTCCGATCCAAGGTTAAATTTGGCAGCCACCTCTGGTCTGGCTGAAAAAATCTTCCAAAAATCATAACCGAAGATGCCCCTGGATGAAATTATTTTCCTCAGGGCCTCTTGTGTGAAGTAAACATAAAAAAATAAATTTCACAACCTTCCTCTGCCCTATATCATTCGTCCCCCACTCCCTTAAAAACTTACAAAAATGTGATTTCATAGTTCCAAACATAGACAGTTTAAATTATGTGCACAAAAAACAGCCCTTTAAAGATTTAAATATACTTAAAAAAAGCTATTTTCGACTGTAATGAAAGTATTTCTATTCCAAAACAGCATTTATTATCGCATGATAACCGCTGGCCATAAATAAATACGTATTCACGTAAATAATTGATTTCTTAATGAAATCCCACCCCTTTTTATTTATTACACAACCCATTGACATTGATTGTATTAATAGGGTTCTGGAGCTTTCAGCAATAATTGAAATAAAATATCTTTAATAAAACTTTGGCAAAATTTGTTTTAAAGGTATAATGGAAATTGCCAGATTATACTGCATAATAAATAACAAGAAGTTAGTGAACAATTTACGAAGCCAGTTAAACTAAATGAAATATTACGTCAAAGTAAGTTCATTTAAATTTTAAATGAAAGACTATTAATACTTTGTAATAAGGTAGTCTTAAAAGGCATATGTACAAATTTAATGTAGATCCCATATTCCCATATAAGCCTTAGGTCAATTCAATTGAAAACCATACAGAAAAAAATATTTTATTTTATTTTATCAGCTGGAGTCAACTGGCAATAAAACTTTAAAAAATAACGTTTTAGGTATCTATAGTTTCAGTGGTTAAAAGGAGAGCGATGCAAAATTGATTTAAGTGACAAAACCTAGATGGTACAAAGACCCAAACATTAACACAGGAGACCGAAAGGAAGAAGAGGAGGAGGGAAATAACTTTCCCAGGGCCTACATCATCTTTCGGAATGCTCTGTGTAGGGTTTTTTAAGGAAGCTCTGGGAAAGAAAACGGTATAAGGGATGGGTAGGAATCTAGAGGCAAGTCTTGTCTAGAAGTAATGAACGCATGAGTACATCCAGCGATTCGACGCATGAGTACATACATCCCTCCCACCGCGGTGAAGATGATGGGTCGAAAGAGAACTATTTGAGAGGGCGAGAGGTCTCCCTCAGGGCCTCCCTACTGTAAAAAAAAGGTTTCCAATATTTCACACCGTATGCAGGGTGATCGGAAATGTGTGGAGATTTCCTATAGGAGATTACTCTTAATATAAAAACTAATTTAAAAAAAAACTAAAAAATCATTTAAAATTAAGTTATAACTTTGTAAACACCGCTTTTATTTTTTTATATACTTTATGACGACCAGGTTTCGCTACAACCGTAGCTTCTTCAGGGCAGTATAATGCTAGAGTAGAGTATTATGCTGCACTGAAGAAGCTACGGTTGTAGCGAAACCCGGTCAACATAAAGAATATAAAAAATAAAAGTGGTGTTTACAAAGTTATTGTTTTATTTAAAATTATAATGTCTACACAAGGTAACTGCATCATATGAACAAAAAAAAATTAAGTGTTTTCTGCGTGAGATGATTGCACGTAAAAGAGTTGATTTAATATATCAAAGAAACCAATAATTTTATGTAATATCAAAATAAAAATAAACAATGTGGAAGATACACACCCTTCAAGAAATATGAGAACAAAGTGAAATAATTGAGTTATTTCGAAAGCGGGCCTAATCTTGCATCTAAATAAAGTAACTCGATTGTTCCGAATGGGTGTTGAAATGTAGTAATGAAAAAATATTTACCTAAACTACACCTACATAATAAATTCAGAACCATAAAAAATAAGTGTCAATATTCCACATTTTAAAAACGCCATGAAGAGGGAACATTTCATATAAAAATTCAAATACCCAATTTGATTGCATCGCCGCGCCGCGCCGCCCTAAATGTTGATATCATTTTCAATTTCTTGCACCAATCACATTTAGCCCAGAATTCTAACAAGGAATATTTCCTCCTGCGTTTAATTTCATGCATCAAAGTACACGGTTTCTAACGCGTTGAAAATAAATTGCCAACTAAATTGAGGGCGTCTTGTAAAAAGGAGGAACTAATCGGTTTTTGATGAAAGTTGAATCCAGGCGAAAGGCTTTGACTGTTCGATAAAAGATGATGAGAGTTAAATGTACCTTTCCTTTCTCTACGTGATGAAATACGTAGCTTTTGCCTCGAGACATTATTTATATAAAATGAGATTTGGTTAAACAGTATTTTATATAATATCTACAGTGAATCTTCAGTCTTTGAGTCGCTTTGAGAAAGATTAGGCGAGATAGACGTTTTATTAATACGAAGACAGCGTAATATAATAATTATATTAAATAACCATCTTGTTAGTACATAGGAAGACCAACGAATAAGTTTCAATGTTTTTCATGTGATTTTTCTAAAAACTGCAAGGCCTTGCAAAAAAGCAGAATAACACAAATAAACGATAACTCACGGATTGTTAATAATTAATTATAGATTCAATGGTTCTGTCCACGCCACGCCCGAAAAAGGCGTTGAGCGGCCAAAAGGGCAAAATAAAGTGTATAAAATCAAATTATTGTAACAAAAATAAAATACTCGGGTCTTTCCATAAATACACAAGTATTTATTGACTTACTTGTTAGTCGGGAACGGCTTAGTGATATATACGCAGGTGTTGTGTGAACGGAACTAGTAATTTGAAGATTTTATTCTCCCCGTAAAACTCCCCAATAAACATAATTGCTGCCTAGTTGGAAATCTGGGTCCTATCTGGGTCAGGTTTTTTTTTTTTTTTTTTTACATTAACTCCACACAGGAGGCCCTGAGGAAAATAATTTCCCTCAGGGCCTATGTCATCTTTGAGGATGCTGTGTGGAGGGTCTTTTTGAGGAAAGGAAGGAGTGAACATGGGTCTTGAAGAGACCCATGTTGTAGGAGGGAGGAAACACAGAGGCCAGTAAATCGTTCCACATCCGAGCTGTTGAACTCAAGAACGAGTCGTAAAAACGACCCGTTCTCATGTGACTAATGTCAACCGTGTACATATGTTGGGCGCGTGTTTGGCGTGTTTCCCGACTATGCACCGGTGCCGAGGGGATCAACGACGCTAGTTCCTCGGAACATTTTCCATTGTAATACCGGTAGAACAAGGACAGCATTCCCACCTGACGCCTGTGCTCTAAAGATTGCAATCCGTCTGTTAAGATGGGAGAATCTATCAAACGGACTGCCCGTTTCTGCACAGAGTTAAGGGTTTTTTTTAAGGTATTTTGGAGCTCCAGACCAGAGGTGGCTGCCAAATTCAACCGTGGGGCGCACTTGCGATTTGTACAGGGTTAGCAGTTGTTTACTATTAAAGTATCTGCGGGCCCTGTACAGTACGCCCAGTTTCTGAGAGGCTAATTTAACCCTGGTTTCGATGGAGCCCCCATACCTGAGCTGGTCACTTAGAGTTACAACAAGCATATCAAAGGAGGTCCTGTTTGGAAGAATGCTTCCGTTGAAGGAGACTAGATTATCATTTCGATCCCTTTTAGACGTTATCAAACATGATTGGGTCTTTGAACCATTAAATTCGACGAGGTTATTCTTACCCCAAGAGAAAGCACTCTCGAGGTAACCGTCCATTCTCTGCTTCAAAGCCCTCCGAGCTATTGGGGTTTGTGTGCTCTTTGGAGGCTTGTCAAACAAAAAGAACACACTGAAAAGCTAAATTTCAGAATTCTACACCAAATCAAGTTTCCGTTTGAAGTTTTTATTGAAAGACAGAAAGATTTGAATTTGATAAAATATTAATTTTACTCTTAAGGGCGTTTAACCAGCCAGCGGCCGAAAATCCAAATTCCGTCAATAGCTGTTCTTACGATCTACAGGGCGGTTCAAATGAGAAAGATTAATTAATTAACATCCGTTTAATAGATAAAAGAACAATCTTTCGAAATCAATTTATATATTTTTTGCGGAAAAGAGTCAATACATCTAAAATTTGATTTAAGAGATTGTTCTTTTATCTAGGAAACTTATGTTTTAAATTTTGAGAAAAATGTTTATTTTTAGTATGATAAGGTTATACCGTAGGTCGTTGGTAGATTTATTAAATTTTCAAAAAATATTTTGAACTATACAACACCCATTTCAAATCATATAATCATTCAATAAAATAATTTAATATATTATCTGGTAAACGTATGTTTCCGAATCTTAATTTTAGTTTTAATAAAATCATTAAAAAATATATACGTACGTGTGTTTCTTGACGAAAATTGGTCCGTTTGTGTTGCGCACTTACAAACTAATATATTTCAGATTTTTTTACATTCTTCTTTTGCTTAGACATTATTGAAAAATGATAAATACATATGATCAAAAAATAATTACAAAAAGTACATAATGTGAATAGTTTTATTATCACGCCTTTCAGCATTTTTGGATGTAGGTTTAAATTAAAGCAAATTCGGAATGAAATGAAATCGATATTGAGTTATAATTTTAAAAAGCTGGTACGGAGAATAATTAATCTTTCTCATTGGAACCACCATGTACGACCGTAAAAACATCTTTGGACGAAATGTGGTTTTCGGCCGCTGGCTGGTTAAACGCCATTAATTACACAAATCATCATGTTTCGGAACCAATGTTCCTTTATCAGGATACACGGAATTTACACTGAAAATTAAAATGACATAGGTACAAGTAGAATGTTTTATAACTAATACCTACATTGCAGTGAACCTCTTCCTCTACTCCTCACCACTCATTTTTACAGGTGTTTACATCTATACTTGTGTGTCATTTTTGTGTTTAGTATACCTACTTTTTATGCTTATGAAGAAACAATTGGTTTAGAAACATGTTGATCTGTATCAGGAAGATTAGTGGAAAGCAGTGTTATATTAGTATTTATTTAAAAAATTTGAAACAAAATACCTTAACAATATTATAGAAGAAGTATAAAATATTATACTATCTATATAAAGGGTATAGTCAAACTAGACAATACCAGACATTCTGGGGTGTGATGCTGCATAAAATTCTACGAATATACATTTTTCGCATAACATTTAACATCATTTTTTCGAAGAACGCACTTTGTGGTTTATTATGTAAAAAAATAATACATTACCTACTTTAATCATATTGTACATTACAAAAAAAGCTTCGAAGATTTATAAAAATAAAACGTAGAAACGTTGATCCCGAAAAACTCACCAATGTGCATGTGATCCTACTGATGTCGAAAATCAGAAAGAGTCATTGTGCGTTCAGATAGTGGTTAAAATGCATAAAGGCACTCCGATTTCATTAATCTCACTGAAAAAAAAAAGAACCAGACTTTCGGTTTTACCTTTCTTGATAGTTAATAAATAATATTAAATACGAAGGAGTCCTGGAGCGCAATATTAAAAGGTCGGAAGCAACTTGTAAGCGTTTACAGAAATATATTATAAAGTTTGTTTACCTTTGAAGGAAGTCCAGGCAAAGTACGGTTTTAACGGATTTCTTCAGAAGATTTAAATTTACGGTGGAGGAAAATGCTATAAGCCGAGGAAGTATTCGAAATGATGAAAATAAGAAGAATGAAAATATTAAAATTCATAGTAAAGGAGCATCGCCATGAAAGAACTTTACGGTTTAAATGTGAACCTAATTAGGCGAAATCTACATTTTATAAAAACTACTCCAAAAGTTGGCAAGGTTTCCAAGAAATTTGTATTTTTCTAGATAGCAAGTAGAAATAATTATATTTATTTTTAATACTCTATATATTCATCAATATTATCGACAAGTTTCGAAAATAATATATTAATAATTTAATTACTTTATATTTTTTTATAAATGAAACCTTAATTTTATTTTTATATTATTTTCATAAAATATATTTTTTTTGATATTTCAAATGAGTTCTGGTCGCAGTATTTATAAATTTTCTAAAATATGTCTTTCAAAGCTATCAATTTTTCATATCAAAAACAAATGATTTTGCACTATTTTATAGTGCATCGCCATAAATAGATGTATGTGGTTTTAGTTCTCGAGGACAGGGGTTGACACCACACACGATGGCAAATAAATTCACAAGGGGTAACACCTCAAGAATGCTTGCAAAAGATATTCCTGAGGCTTGGCGTATAGCGGTAGGTATATCAGGAGAGCAGGAAATGTGAAGAGCATTAAACATACTCTACTTGCTCTAGCATGTACAGTACTTCAGTGATGCTAATTCCCAAACAATGCACCAGAGGGCACTAACCGATCCCGCTACCGTAAATCTTATTCCCGCCCTCGCACCACGAGGGTTAAAATAAAACAGGACCAAGGGAGGAACAGGGCTGCGTTGAGAATAAGGGCGTTACAATTGAAACTTGTAATTAATTCACTTAAAATAACAAATTGTATATTTGAGGCATGTTCCAGAGTAGAAGATACTCTCAGGATCGTCCTGGTGAAAGACAACTATTCAGAATAGAAATTATGCTTGAAATGGATTTCGCCGTGTTTGGCTACCAGATTTGAATAGCAAGGAACTTCCCCAGCCCTTTTTTCCTATATTCTTCACCTTCCTACTACCTTCAGCCTCGCAAAATATCCCATTCAGATATGCTATAGTCTCACTGGCTCCAGACGGTTGGAAGCAGTTGGGACTCCTGTACGGTATTCACATGAAAAAAAGAATTTAAAAAAATTAAGGTAGAAGAAAGGTGTTGATAATTAATTTTAAAAACTTGTAAATAAACCTACACTTGAGTAACAATATACTACTCGTATTTCATTTGAGATTAAACTGGGAAATTAAAAGTGCAGTTTTGGATAAAACGGGTTTTTCTCAATTCAATACCCAGGTTCTCGTATTTATTCTTTTCTCCCTTTCTTATGAACATCTGTAAATGATGTTGTTGTTTCATTCTCTATTACCTGATATTACAATTTTAGGTATATATAATTTAAAAAATTTAGGGTCGGCAAAATATTTATATTTTTTAGTTTTTTTAATAATTATTAAATGAGATCCCCGAGTAACCCCATCTATGATCGTATGAGAATTGAAGAAATTTGCAATGCAAGTGTGATTAGTAAGGTGAAGAAAGGGACGCTAAGACGATTGAACGAAGAAAGGAGTGAATGGAGAATAACGTATGATGTCAATGTGAATGGCAGAAGTCGTGAACGCCCTTAGAAGATGCAGAGTCGGTCAATGTCATGATTCAAAATTTAATTTCTGAATGATGGCCATTCAACAAAGCGCAACTAAAATAATATTTTACTCCAGAACGAAGCATATATTTACTATCAGATGTATTTGTTTTGCATTATTTGAGATGGATGAGTTTTAAACAATAGGATTAGAGGTAGGGAACTCACAACTCTCCCACCCAGAGGTCATTGAAACAATTATGTATCATCAATAGTATACATAGATATTTTCAATGTAGACGAGTGTTTCGGGGTAATAATTAGTACTTATAATAATTATTACCCTTTGTGCTATGCATAAAAATCATGTCTTAAACATTAGTTTATCAATTAAAAATAATAATTGATATTTGAAGAGTTAAAGTATTTCACCAAACAAAGTAGACATAATTTGTCTCGACGCCACCTAGCGAGAGATTTAGCACTAACAATGCCTTTCTCATATCAGAAAGACGCGGGTTCGAGTCCCATCGGCGGCATCTATCTTTTCTCGGGAGATATTTTGAATGCAGATGAGTGTTTCAGGCTAATAAGTATTACTTATAATAATTATATAATATCATTCAACAAATCCAATTATTTATGTCACAAAAAGGGCACATCGTGATGACAAATTGGTACTTGCAACGTTTGCATAAAAGTAGAGATAGACATTAAACATTTTTTTTAATACAATAACAAACAAAAATTTGAAGGCTCTAAAAGAAACGATAACCTGAAACTGAGTTCATTCCGTTCCGCTCCTGATTTAAAAAAAGCGTGAGTGAAAATTTAAACGCCGAGAAAATTGTTTTCGAAAAGCCTTTTTGTATTCGCGGCCCTAAACGTTTTCCTCCCAACAGCAGGGACATTGTTTGCGCTTTGATGAGGAAATTGCACGACCAAATTCAAAAAAGAAAGACGTTCGTTCCGTAATGGCTTGACTGCACGGATTAGGGACATATTTGCACTTGGGAAATGAAAAATTTTGACATTTTTTGAGGAAAATAATTAAGAATATACAATTTGCATAATTTGTTATTTAATATACCTGTCACGAACGATATCGTGACATTCGAGGATCACTGTAAATCTACAAATTATTATGGAAGACAATTGATGGCGTTTTTAAATCAATGACAGGATGAGGTATTTGAAGGGAGAAAGCCCTACCTTTCACATAAAGTCATATGCCGCTTATATTCAATGATGATGATGGCTGGTCTTCCAGGTTGGATGCCACAAGGGTTGAGTAACATTTTCACTATATAACTAAGTAACTTTATATGTTTTAAGTTGTATATTTTATACTAATTTCAAGCGAGAGCTCCATAGAGACGTGAACCATATCACGACAATTTTCGACTGACTAAATGTAGGCATTTCCAATTCTTGAGAAATAATTGTGCATTAGCCAAGTAGGAAGTCATCATCTTCTTCTTCTTTTTATACTAGGTAGGGCCTTGTAGAAACGGAAAGAAACAAAGGGAGATGAATAACAATGGACTTTGGGAAATGGGTTTTAGTTCGTAATTTGTTTCAAAACTTAACAATACCTAATTTAGGTGATCCCGAATTGTATATAAAATTATTAGTAAAGCAGAGAACAATATTGTAGAACTTTAAATATCTCTATTAATTATGAGAAGGTACCTGAATTGAGTGAAAATCTCAAATAATATCTCTCCAAACCCGTACAAACTCTACAAATTTACGGAAACCGCTCTGAAGCGAGGTACCTAGAGATAGTAGACCAATATATAAATATATATCAAGTATAAAGTGCATTGGGCATAATATTAAATGTGCGCTAACTTTAACACTAAGCTTTCACGTAAATCTCGCAATAAATCTCCGATGTACCTCCAAGTAAGTAAAACTAGCAATAACTAAGATGCCCGAAGTAACCGGTAAGTTTCCGGGCGTAAACTCTAATGCCTGGGTAATTTTGGGTCGTGTAAGACTACCCATAAAATTGGGGGTGTAATTGCACATTTGCAAGGTGCTACTTCTCCCAATTTACCTCCCCCGTCTCCCCCTCTGGTGCCCCAGGCCCCGAGGGTCCCGGCACCCGTAACTAAGAGCAATTCAGTGTACCGTGGTACCCTCGGATTAATGTTGGCACTCTACCCTCTGCCCCTACGTAATGGGCAACGGTAATGCGCAGGTAAGGGTAATTTTGGGGCGACAAACAAAAGTTGGCAAAAAAGTTTTTGATTATGTCATTATGATGTATATTTATTGAGAGTTATTTAAATGTATTCTGAAATTTTGCGGCGGAATGTACTCGAAAATGAAATATATATTTTAACTGCGTGGGGAAAAATTAGCATTTCGATGCCTATGTCGTGTAACGAGTTCATAAACTTTCATCAGCGAAATACACGGATATAATCCATTAAATATATAATAATGAAATACACGAGCACCTACACTGATAACTATAAAGATAATAAATAGAAATTTTGAAAATAAATTCACGTGCGTTAGCACTCTTAAGGCCTATTCAGATACCAGCGATATTCGCTGCCGCTGTGGGTAGCGAAAAACATCAAACGAGATTCCGCCTTTATTATTGGTATGAGCTTTCGCGGCTAGCGCGAAACTAGAACACCGCCAATCCCGCCATTCCGCCTGGGATTTGCCTGCATTCGCTTGTTTTGTGAAATGGGCACTGTCCATTTTAATAATATGATGCTTTTTTCAATGGTCGTGCACGATTACATTGTATGGGTCACGGATTTCACAAACTTCACTGATAGATAAGGAAAAGTAACTTTGGACTTTGGATTCATTTATTTTTCAGAGTACCTAAACCTAAGTTTACTTGCTCTAACATATTTAAAAAAGGATTATCTATTGATGCTTCACGTGGTTATTAATGTAATTGAGTGTTTTAGAGATTTTTATTTTTTTTTAACTGCGGCTTTATGCAGGAATGTTCTTTACGTTTTTAAATTAATTTCTACGTAAGATTGATTTTGGCTTATTGTATTTATGATGTTCATTCTCGCTGTATTTAGCGAGAGAGTTAATCGTGGGATTAGAGTGACTTTCTAGGCCAGCGTAAAACCTAGTAGCCTGTGCAAAAATAAGATCTTTTACCAACGGGACGTTGGATTCATCGTGGAGAGTAGAAATTCTACTCCAGCTAGGTGCATTTAAGGCGAGTCTAATGCATTTATTTTGAAAGGTTTGAAGTTTCTTTAAATGGGTTTTTGCTGCATAACCCCAGATTGGGCAAGCGTAGGAGAAACATGATCTGATGGTTGTTTTATAAAGAAGTAATTTGTTGTCAGTTGATAAACGGCTATTTCTACTCATCATGGGATAGAGGGATGATAGATAACGATTTGCAGCTTTTGTTTTTTCATCTATGTGTTTTTTCCAAGTTAATTTACTGTCTAGAGTGACACCGAGGTATTTTAATGATTTTTCCCATGGAACATTTTTCCCAAACAGTTTAATGAAAGGGGGTCGTTTTGGCCGTGATTTGTGGAACACGGTCGCGACACTTTTGGACGGATTAATCGAAATTCTCCACTGTTTACACCACTTTTCTGTAAGAGTGGCTTGTTTCTGTACGCGGCGTGTAGCAGTGGCCTCGACAGAAGAACTAGAAACGATGTTAGTGTCATCAGCGAATTGCGTGATAATGATGTTATGGTCTATTGGCTTAGGAATGTCACTCGAATAAATATTGTATAATGACGGCGAGAGTTGACTGCCTTGCGGGACCCCAGCTGACAGGGGGCGTGTAGTGGAGAAAATGTTGTCTATTTTTACTCTGAATGAGCGGTTTCTCAGGAAACTATTTATAAGTTGAATGATTCTAAGTGGGTAACCTAGTGAGTACATTTTATATATTAGGCCGTCATGCCAGACCCTGTCGAATGCCTTACTAACGTCCATAGAGAGAATTACCGTTTTTTTATTCGTGTTAAATCCCTCCGTGATGTGTTCCACGACACGGAGGAGTTGATGAGAGGTTGAATGACCTGCTCGAAAACCATGTTGAAAGTCTGGCAAGAATTTACATTTATTTGTGATTTCATTTAATCTTACAAGAATTACTTTTTCCAGGACTTTACCCAAGCAAGGAAGGAGACTTATTGGCCTATGGTTCTCCGTTAATAATGGATCCTTGCCTGGTTTAGGAATTAATATTACGTCAGCTTCTTTGAAGTCCTTTGGAAAGCAGCGCAGTCTAAGTGCTGCGTTGCAGATGGCAGTCAGGGCGCAGATGCCCTTTTTAGGTAGGCATTTGAGTATTTTGTTAGAAATTCCATCAGGACCGGCCGCTTTCTTTTTTTTAAGACCCTTGATTATTTTTATTATTTCATCTGGAGATGTTGCTTTAATGGGCGGGTCCTGAGGATCGAGATTTCCACCTTAGCTGCGAAGGCTGGGTCATCGTGTTCCGTATTAGGAGTGAATTGCGCTTCAAGGCTATCTGCGAAGGCTTCTGCCTTATCGGCTGCAGAAAAAACTTTACCGTTTAGGCCTTGAAGCGGAGCTATATTTGTTACAGGACGTCTAAGAGCTTTGGAGAGTTTCCAGTAGGCGTCTCTGTCGTCTTCGAGGGAGGAAATGAATTCATTCCACTGCTCGTTACGGTGATCTCTAAGAGCTTCGCGTACTTCCCTATTTAATCTATTTAAATGTTGTTTTACAATAGGGTTATAGGAACTTTGCCACTCATATGGAAAAGTCAATAAGGTTTCGCTACGCTACCCATAGCAGAAGCGAAATCCGCCTGGGTTTGAACATCGAGTTTCACTACCCACAGCGGCGGCAAAGATTGCCCGCATGCGAATAGGTCTTGTGAACGAAAAATGTGAAACAGAAAAAACCGATAAAGATTCGGTAGCATCTGAAAACTGAACCCGGGACCTATGGCGGGGGATTGCTCTAACCACTAAGCTAATTTGATCATACCAAAGTACTTTTTTATACTATATTTTATATTCTTTTATTATAACGGAGAACTACGCAAAAAAATCTTCGCTTTCTTAACGCAGACTTAATAGTTGTTAATATTATTTTCAAATATTTCCTAGAATTTTAGGTTTTACTCAACACTAGGTAGGTACAATATAATTTTTTTTCGATAAAACATCACCTGAATTTTAACACTATTTTTTTTATTAAACAATAGAAATATATATGGCAATGATTTCAAGTTTTTACTCAATAAGTTATCATATTATAAAATTTTAAAAAATTCACCTTTTAACCGTATTTTTTAATTGAGCAATACACTAGTGGACTTATGTATGGACACTTTTTATAAATTTCTTGTATTTGATGTTCATTCGCTCTTTTTTAAATAACGTTGGTGTTTAACTGTAATTTTATTAGCTAATTAATTCAATTACATATTATACTGTTATATTTTGAGTAGATTTAAATGTTTTGTTTAGAAAAATAATAAAAATGCTGAATAAAACGACGTCGTGGCAAAACACAAATTATTTATTAATTACGAAGATTTTGCATAATATTTCAAATTAACATTTTGACGTTACTATTTCGTTGGAAATCCTTTAAGTTTAATAACTTCCTCAACTCTTCTATGCATGGAGTCCACCAAACGTCACTAGTTTTCAGGTTTGATGACATGGAACCATGCTTGAATAATCACTTCAATTATTTTTATTTTATTTCTGGGTTTGTGACGAGAAACCAGTATTTTCAATCTAGACCAGAGATTTTCAATAGGATTCGAGTCCAGATGGTTCCCTGGCCAAGGTAGAACAACAATATGGTGGTTCTATAACCATTTCATGTTCGTTTTGCTATTTGGCATGGGTGTCCATGCTGCTGGAAATTGCATTTACCACGGTTACACTCGAACAAATCATTGTGCTGGGCAATAATTTTGGCTCCAGAATCACACATTGATGCCTGTTAGCCTTAATTGTGCCTTCTACCACTTCCAGACATCCAAAACTGTCCCTTATCATGCAAGCCCGCACCATGACACTCAGAGGAAGTTTCATTGTCGCAGTAGTGCATTCTGGTATCAAATCTTCAACTTGACGGCAATGAACAAATCTGATTCCATCACTCTCAAAAGTGAAAATTTTAGTCTCATAACTCCATATCACCTTTGCCCAGTCTTCTGAGGTCCGTTCCTTATGTGTTACAGCCCATTTCAGTCGTTTATACCTCTGTTTCATGTTATGGTTAGATTTTTAGTATTCTTGCCTAATTTCTTCCTAAATGTTATATTAGTAATATCGAGTGCAGCAGCTTTAATGACCTTGTTAATATCTTTGGATGTTTGACGATGGTTCTGCAGGGTAAGGCAACATATGCTTCAATCATTGTGTGGGATAACCTTTGGGTTTTGGACGATTTTCGGACTATTTTTGTAGTTTTAGTCTCCTTGCAGCTTTGGTAAACCTTTCTTACTCCAGACTTGGTAGCTCCTCCACCCAATATTTTTGCAATTTCTTCATATGTGTAGCCTTCTACACGAAGTGCAACACCTCTGCTTCTCTTTGGGTGACCAATTGGCACGTTTTGGCACCTATGGAGCCATTATAATAATATTTATTAAAAAATATATATAAAACTTTTCTTCAATGGATGACTGACTAACACGGGTGTAAAACTTATTCGTGTTGCATCTTAAAGTGTTTTGATTGGAGCCCACAACGATCTTCTGCACTTTGTGGTTGGTTAAGATAGAACACAACACATTGTAGAATTGCCAAAACTCAAAAACGTTATTCTCAAAAATTGGTTGTTTTTAATGTGTTTGCTCCCATTTCTCATAAAGAGTGATAGGAATTTTTAATCACCATATGGCATATCGTTTGATGTGTTTTTTAATCAACAATAGCACAAGGAATACGAAAAAAAAACTTAGAAGGGTTCTGTAATAAAATAAGTCGTTTTTTTATAAGGCAAACGACAAGATACAAGAAATCTCGAAAAGTGTCCATACATAAGTCCACTAGTGTAGAAACATATATGAAAATGAGACTTCTGTAATCCCACCATTCTGAGACGTCTGTAAGTTCACCATTTGAAATCTACTGTTTGTGATAAGCAGATTTCGCCTTTCGAATTCAAATTCTGACTATCTGAATTCTGAATTGATTTTACGCTAATAACACGAGTTAATAAAAAAAACAAAAAAATTTCAACTACCCTCACGAAACAAAAATCTCCGTAAACAGAGAGACGCCGATTTCGAAATATTGTGTCCAACAAATTTTTAGAAAAAAGTGTATAGGTAATTATTTAAATCATTGTATCAATGAATAAATCGAATTATTAAGATAATATGTCTTGATTATTGATAGGCTTGCGATTTAGTCTTGCTAAGCGAGTAGCGAAACTAACGTGAAAAAGCATAACTTTAATAAATATAGTTGAATTCTCCATTTTCCAATACTTTCTCAGGAAAAAAAAACTTATCGTTTGTAAACTGCGAAAATTGTAAAACTTATTAAATTCAGCTGTTGCCAAAGGAATAATATATCCGAACGCTTCCGGGATTTTCAATACCGGAACAAGCATCACGCTTTATAGCCATATTTAAAAACATATATCGTCATATTCAAATGCTTGTAGGGGTGAATTTACACAGAATGGATAACACATGTTGGTATAAATGGATATTTATTAGTGCAACGTGCACACTGCACGCATTGCTTGATCGCTCTAAACGAGAGCTGTGAGTGCAATGTACTGATTATTATTTCTATCGGAATATAACGTGTTAGAAAACGTGCTTTTAATTGAAAAGTTCTGTAATTGAATTGCAATTTATTCGAAAATTATTATAATAATATAATTTACGTTTAAGTGACTATCATCACTAATGTCCACAAAAAAAAAAAATTTATATGCTTCATTTAACGTTTCTTTCGCTTAAACGTTACCAACTTCAAAATAAGTTTTAAGACATCAAAATTTAAGTTATTCCGCATATTTATTTGGTGTAAAAATGTTAACTAAATTTTGGTCTCCGGTGATTTTTTAAGTGAAAACTTCTTTAGCACCGTTGTGATTTGAAACTTGATGAAACGAATAATAGCGACACTAAAAAGAGAAAAACACATCTATAGGATTTAGCCTGCGAGAGAATGAGATAGTATAATCGGTCTCCTCTTTGTACGATGCTAGCCTCCCCACTCTTGTATATTTTGTTTTCTGAAGCTTTCACGGCTACCGCCTTTGAATTGACACTCTTTTTTTCTTTAAGATTTAAAAAAAAAAAATTTGTTAATGAACGAAGAACAATTGAAAAATAACAAAAATTAACAAAAAATCATCTGAATATCCTATCTAAATACCTGCCGATTATTAATATTTTTAGTTTGAAAAACCATCTAAATTGTCATCGAAGATCAATATTTATTTCATATTTTTTAATCCAAATAATTTCAGGAATCACTGGTTAAAGTAAGTCAAAAAGGTCCCCCTTAACACACTTTATCTACATTTAGACATTAACATTTCTTAATATTTTTTAAATTTAATTGTATTCAATCACTAACAAAACATTAATATTTGAGGAGAACATACTTCAGTAATTCCTTTTTAAATTTAAACATTTTTTCAATCTGAGTATTTTCAATTGGGATTTTTTTAATAAAATTGGACGGCCTGGTAGGTAAGTGATTTCTTGGCGCTTGCTTTCTTCTTTGTTGACAATCTAATTTGCTTTGCAATGCAATGTTGGTATGCAGGTTGATAAGAATTCAAAATTTACGTTATTTAAACTACGAAAATCGAATTTTATTTTCATTATATCCAAACGTTCAAATTGTGTTCATATTATCCTAACGTTCAAAACTTTGCTTCCTTCTATTCTTGGATCCGAGACTAATAATTTATTACTTCTTTCCCAAAGCGCTACAACGCGTCCCTATTTTGTGCTACCTTCTTCGAAGATCTTTTCTCACAAAGCTGCTCTACTAGTGTTTTTCTCAGGTAACTAGAATTCTGTTTGATAGTCTTCTTTTGGCATTCAGAGCACTTGTCCAACCCCCCTTATTCTGGGTTTTTCTATGAACAGGTTAAATTCCAAGGGCTTTGTATCGTTCTGGAATTCATGGGTTGAAACTGCATATTATGTAACACGGAAATTTACTTTTAACCGTTAACGGTATTTTGTACCAAAAAGCGGCAGATTGATTTTTGTGATTGGATGCGGTCAGGAACGTTATTTCCAGTTTCACAAAGTTTTCAGTAAAAGCACAGCGGTGCGGCGTCAATCAATCTGAACAAAGACATTTCTAGCATAACAGGCGGCACAAAAAATGTCCATTATTATGCATACGTCTACACATGTAACGAAACGCATCTATTTCAATAATCTCTTTGTTGTATATTTATGGATGTGACACCATTTTACACGGGTTCACCCGCGCCACACCACATACAACCAAGTCGCAATATAACAGAATATATAAATAGGCGTCGGCCGTTACAACAAATTCCTAAAATGCTGAAATGGACGTAACCCGCTTAATGGGCAGAAAGAAATAAATTGTTGAATATTTCCACGTTATTTTCACGCTGGAAAGGAGAAAATTTACAATAAAACTGAAATACGCGATACTTACAGTGAACCAAAAACAGTTTGGGAATGTAAATTCAGATATTAACCAAATTTACTTTGTTTATAATATAATATTGGTACCTACATTAAAATTATGTAGCGGGGAATCGAGCGTGAAAAAAGAAAATAAATGGAACATTCAGGGTCGGTAATTGCGCGCTGCGAAATACAACTCGCGTTTTAGATTAGGATAATAGAATCAAATGAGAAATAGAATCGCCATTACTTTTCATGGAAATAACTTATGCATTCAATAGTTCTAAAATAATTCACATTCAAAATTATTCAGAACACAACTCATAACCCACCCATTCCGAAGTACCTTGGGAAGAACAGATTGGATGAAATAATACGTTCAATTTACCCTTTGCAATTTATATTATTTTTGCACACCTGTGTAATTTCATAGATTTGAACATATTTTTTCCATTTATTTTTATTTTGACAGATTATACCAATTTTTATTTTATTATTTTTAAATTTATTGTTTTTATAATAATATGTTTTACATGGTACATAATGATATATAATTTTACATTTTAGGTTTTTTACTACTATTCCATTGAAAGCAATTGCTTGTGTATGGAAGGGGAGTGTACATAAATGCTGTTATTAGACAGTACTAAATCAATAAATTAAATCAAATCATTAAATCATTCATTTTGTATAAATATATGAATGTGTGCTGTAGTATTTATTTTGATAATAGTATGTATTTAAAAAATAGAAAGAATGTTATGGAAACTAAGGATACTTCTAAGATTAATTAAGTGGCATTTTTTAAGTAGTTTTTTAATTAAGTAGTTTTTTCTTGAGAATATTTTTTAAATGTCTCGTGACAGAGAGCAGTATTCGCGTCTTATCATTAATGCTTTTGATTTCTTCTGGTAGACGATTGAAAAAAGTTCTTCCCTGGTAAGTGTAATGATGTTGCGCAAAAGACGTATTTAGTTTTGGGCATATATAAACATGTTTAAGACGAGTTCTGTTTTCACTTAAAAATTGATATTTTTCTTTTATAATTTAAATAATGAATTATTAGTATATAATTTTAAATGAAGGTACTTGGAATTCATCAAACAGGCGTTCTGTCGGGTAGTCCAAGGATTTTTTAAATATAATTTTAATAATTGTTCTTCGTACAATGTCTATTGGAAGAAGGTTACATTTATACGCGGATCCCCAACTAATAATAGCGTATTGTAAAGTGGATTGAACTAAGGCATTCATATATTAAATATAGATTTTTTATCGACAGAAAATTTCTAATTCTTAAAAATTTAGGAATATATTAATTTTCTAATTTTGTTCCTTCCATTTCAGATTTTTAAGATTCATTCAGATTTCATTCAGATTTCGATAATTACTCCTAGATATTTAATTTTATCAATTCTTAATAACATTAAAAATATTTCATTTTAAACAACTCTTAAAACTGCATATTTCGATACAGGAATGCCCTAGTGAGATGCGCAGCTTTTGTTTTTATCTATTTTTAGTTTTCAATAAATAAATTATAGTTTATTATGTAACCATATTTTGAACTTAGAATAATCACCTAGCAGTTAGGTAATTTTAGCTTGTAGCATTAAGTTTTTAGTTTAATCGAGAAAAATAATTAAAAGCTCCGTTAAAAACTTTGATAAAAATGCAATTTAAGTTTGGAGTCAGTTACAGTAACGGCTAACTCGCTGGAAAGGGAGAGATGTCATAAATAACGCTGAAAATAGCCTGTTTCATAAAACAGCTAGATCCACCGCAGATAATGCGGACTACATTATAACTAGAAGACGTAGAATAACAAGGTTTAAAAAAGTTGAAAAAGTCTTTAAAAACAACGCCGGCGAAAAAGTGAAGGGAAGTGGTATGTAATTATACGGCGATGCGTAATAATAAATCGTTTCCGAAATATTATCGGCCTCTGTGGTCTCATTACGGCAAGATGGCGCCTTTATGGCTTCCAATGGGGTTGCCTACTGCTAGGGCATGGGAGTAGGGGGTAGCAGAAAGAAGAAAACACATTTAATAAGATATCTCCGGGAGTAAACAAGATTAAGAGGCGGCGCGTGTGCGGGCAGCATCCGACAAGATGCGGCATTATGTGACTATGTGTGCGAACGCATCCGTCAACCAGCGCCGAACTTGCCAACGTCCCAAATTGAGACGGAAACCTAAACTAACTTACTGTTCCGACAAGGGCCTCCCTTGCTTCCGAGAAAACAGCTTAGTTTATGGCCCTGTAAGACATTATTTTCGTACGAAAATCTAACGCGGTCACATTATACATTTGTGTTGCTTTCATTCATGGAGAAATTGAAGGTGAGTTTACTTACCTGCGGCTTCTGTAAGTGAGTTGTTGTTTTACCTTCTTGGAAATGTTTTTTTTCGTCTGGAATACGTGCCAAATTCGATCTTTCGAAGTTCTTCGTAGAGTATTCGTAGTATGAAAGCTTACCTGTGAAGAATAGGAGAGAAAAAAACAATTAATTCAAGTAGATAAGAAGGGACCCGATACTGAGAAAAATACTGATTTAATTTCATCTTCTTTTACGAACACGTAATTAGAGAAAAGTCTTATTTTGTAACTCCATTAAGTGACGTGATATCCTGGGAAATAAATTTATTTTTCGGTAAAATTTATAGAGATTATTTAATACTGTCTACCTGATTTATCATCATGCCTTTAGAGGTAAGCAGAGAAAATGGACTACCACATAACTCCGCATTGCAATACTCCTTGTTTCATTTACATTCATGCATCATTTCATACAAATCTTCGACTCCTGAGATGACCCGACTTAAACAATTGATTCACTTGGGTGTGTTCCTATGTCTTTCTAGGGCGTCTCAGACTTCTTTTACCATTCGCATTCGCATCATATTATTTGTCCTTACATTCATGTTTCCGTTCATCCATCCATATTTCCAAATTTTCTAAGCGTTCCTTTCGAAGTCTTGTTCACTAGGCTTACTTCAGTTTTGCATTTTTCTTCGGATTTCGAATATTTGAAACAAGGTCAAACGTGGTTTTGCCACATATTCGTCTCAGGTATCTCATTTTTACTACATTCAGTCTATTCAATTCTGTCAAGACGTAGGTATTTTTCATGTGACAACCAAACATTATTTATGTTTTTTTTTTAAATTTGTTTATAAGAATACCGCACAAGAGTCCCAACTGCTCCCGTCTGGAGCCAGTGAGACTATGGCGCCCCCAATTGGGGTATGTTGTGAGGCTGAAGGTAGTGGGGATGGAAAGGAGATAGGAGTAGGAAGGTGGGGAAGTACCTGTCTATTCAGATCTGGTCACAAACACGGCTAAAGCCATTTCAAGCAACATTTCAATTCTCAATGGTGGTCTTAGACCAGGGCGATACTGAGAGTATCTTCCACTCTGGAACGTGCCGCAAATATACATAATATGTATTATTTTAAATGAGAAAATTGTAAATAACATATAATAAAATTTATTTGCCACACCGGAATTCGATCCCGCGACCTTCGGATTCAAGAGCCTTACCAGTTATATGTGTAATAGTGTCTTAACAAATGCTGTAGTAATTCCAGAGAGAGGTCATACGTTACATCATCGACGACCATCCTAAAATGATTACATACAAATCTTCTTTCCCACACGTCTAGTATGA
The DNA here is from genome assembly GCA_917563855.2 of Limnephilus lunatus. Classification (NCBI taxonomy): domain Eukaryota; kingdom Metazoa; phylum Arthropoda; class Insecta; order Trichoptera; family Limnephilidae; genus Limnephilus; species Limnephilus lunatus. The sequence continues at coordinate 63,851,649 of OU830602.1, forward strand.
AAACAACAACGATCTCTCTCTGGGACTACAATAGATGGTTCATTTTACTCTGGCTATCTAAAAGAAGACGAAACAATGTTTCTGGCCATCTAGGGACTTTCGAAGGTCAACAAAAAATGTCCATAAAACAATATAGTGATACTCATAATCCACGAAAATGTAATGTCTGTTGACTTCGCAAATTAGAACGGGTAATTTTGCCAAGCTACCGGTGTTATAGAGCGCCGCACACAAGGACGGCCAAAGGAAATTACGGTGCCAAAAATATCAAAGCATTGTCTTCAAATAAATTACAAGTCTTTTTGAAACTTTCTAGATTAACCAGTTCACAATGATCCGTATTTTTTTTTTGTGAACGCGACCGAATAGCCTGCGCATGCGCTGAAAGTTGAGATATGTATCGCGCTGCGAATATTGTTCAGTTGCGCTTAAATCAAGCGCATTTTTTTCAGGTAGGTCTTGGCGACCCCGCTTTAAAAGTAATGAGGACTAAGAGAAAAGAACCATATATTTATAATGTTAAAAAATGAACAATTTTACAAGTATATGTTTTATCTAACTGTACCACTAATTCAAAATACAGAAATATTTTTTAATTGGAATACTACTGCCACCTGACCACAACTACCCTAGTAAGAAGGTTTTTGAAAGATTTTCTTAGGTTATCGCCTCGTACGCATTGCTGATCACAATTTCAAATGAAATTATTTTTGGCGTCATAAATTAATCATTCGGTCGTGTGTGCGCCGTAAGACTAGCTGTAATGTGCTTAGGGACGCCATAATAAGTTATAGTAGCACAGGATGTTAACAGGTGGACATAAAGTACCAGTACATTTTAATGTGCAATTATTGAATAACAGCCTTTGGACCCTTTTACGACTTAAAGGGCCGAAGTAAAAAGGCCACGGAAAAATGTCGCAGATTTTAATACAGCATTAGATTCACAATATTCCAAATTGAGTGGGACTATCTGGCGACCCGACAGACGATCCCCAATAGTTGGCCCCTGAATTTAAAATTATTGTAAAATTACATTTTTTTGCATTATTTACCAATTTCAAACCTGTTCAAAAATACATTTAATAATTAATATCTAATGAATTTATTTACAGTGTCGATTTTTTTTAAACTTATACGCTGGCGCTAGTGTACAAATAGTTTTATCCATGATGCATTTGATTGAATATATGTTTTATGCTTTTGTTATTCGGCAGTACATCCTCTCTCAACATCCCTTCTGGGACACTTAATTATGTTTTAGGTTTTATATATTATATTCCCTAAACTTACCATATATTGTATATAAGTATGCCCGGGAGCCAGACGTCAGGAGATAAACTGTCATGGGATCGGACTATGACATCCCCAATCGGTGTATATTGTAAGGCTGAAGGGACTAGAGAGGGAAAGGAGAGGGAGAAGACAAAGGTAGGGAATTACTTGATTATTCAGATCTGGCCAGAAAACACAGCAAATGCAATTTTAATCAACATTTCGATTCTGAATGGTGGTTTTTCACCAAGGCGATACTGAGAGTACTTACCACTCTGGTTAATTTATCACGGTACTAGACTTATCTCTTGGAAGGAAGTAGAAGATTTAATTTAAAATAACATATTATTATAACACACTAACTCATTTAATTCAAGAGTACACCTACCTAAGTAAGCATCATTATAGAATTATAATAAATGACTTGCTAGGTTGAAACATGTTTAGATAATTTATTTGTTTGCCAAATGTATGCTATACATTTTTTGTGAGATATAACGAACAAGGAATAACACCACACTTCAAACACAAATATTACAAACTTTCAGGAAGTTAATAAACTTATTCCAGGAAGGACAAAATCTTTAATTTATTATGATTTCAAATAATATACCCACGTCAATATTTATTCAAAGAAAATAACAATGCGTAGTACAATACCTTATGATATTAAAGGCCAGGAAGAAGAGTTTTATGGCATCAAAATAAGTGTATAAGCTGTGTGCTTAGATATTTTTGTAATTTTAGTGAAGACATTTATTGGATTATTGTTAATTTGGTAATGAATTATACATATGCGCATGTTTCGTATCAAAGTTAAAACTTGGATTATGGAAAATAGAAATAAAATAAAACCTGGAAATTTTTTTGATTTTATGTGCTCATGCCCGCGATGGTTTGTATATATATATAATATTGAGCTCTGGCGTCATGAAATTATGCGTTGCTAAACCATTCATCCGATTGCAAAGAAATTGGGGATAATTTGGGGATTTGATGTGCGCATGCCCGCGATGGTTTCTACACATAATAGAAAGACTCTGGCGTCATAAAATTACTTCCTACACTCATACGAATGGGATGAAACTTTAGTGAGTTGTTGCGCTCTTGCATTATTAAATTTGCATAAAAAACATTGCTATTTGTTGTGTAAAACGGGGACGGGGGAAGCGGGAAGGAGAGTGGGGAGAGGGAAGGCGGAATGGACACGAGTGAGGGGAAGGAAACGCGGAAGAGGAAGGGGAGACAGAAGGGGAATGCGACGAACAGGAAAAGACACGCAGGGAGAAACAATTTCATTATTTAGTTGCATTGCAACGCATGCCGGGAACTCGCTTGTGTCATATATTTTTTGAGAATTAGAAGAAGATACATTTCTTATAAATACTAACTACAAGGCAACAGTAAGTAAAATAGTGCAACATCAAACTATATTGCATCGTTCAACGGTAGCAAAATGCGCTTTAAGGAGCTTTCCATTATTTAACACATTTCAACTCAAATTACTCTCCATTTTGTCTCCACCACTTTGTTATTTTTTGCTGCGACCATCCAGGGTCCAGCACTTTGCGGACTCCCAGGGCGGAAATCGGAAGCCAGTGTGGACCGGAAATTGCCGCTGGGGGGTGGTGGTGGGCGGTATGTTCCAGGGGTGGGGGCGGAAGTAGCGGGGCCACCGCAAACAGGATGGGCGCGCGGTGCGATCGCCCGCAGAGCCTTGTTTTCAAGGCGCAAGGGGTGATTGTTTATTATTACATTATGTAGTTCAGACATTAATGACCTCATTGTAGTTGTGACAACTTAATTAGAATGATATAATAGATGTTGAAGTAGTCATAATATCATGAAGCCATATTTTTTTATAATGAAAAATCGAGTGTTTCGATTGCCCGAATTAACATCGACTCGGTCTTCAATTTTAGGGAATTGTGTGAAATGAGTTGGAAGACACGTTAAAGTATGAGAGCTTATAATGTCTCATAATAATACTAATAAAATATAATTAATCCACACTTTTATTAGTAATGGACACGCCAGTGTAAAATATTATTTTGCGGAGAAGAGAGGACAAAAATTTATATCCAAATAATTTATTAAATTTATAAAAAAACTATTAAAATGGCAATCAAATAAATAATATAATTTTGGGGATTGTGATTTAAGATTTTCACGGCCAAAAGTGTTTTCGTTATTTAAATTGGAATGTAGATACATACCATGTTGCGCTACCTTCTTCTTTAGCAAACGTTTCGGACGGCGTTACAGTTACGTTACACATCTGCCCTGATGAAGAACACTGCAACGCTGTCCGAAAAGTTGGCTAATGAAGGAAGAAACGCAGCACGCATAACCCCCCAAAAATAAATTACCAAAATACTTTTGGTAGTGAAAATCTAAAATCATATTAATTATGATTACAAAAAAGATACAATGGTTTAAAGAACTCATTCAAGAAAAACAATAATATTTATTTTATCTTCATGTTGAATTTATATCTATATCATAATTGTATTATTTATTACAATTAACGCTCATTGGGCTTTCTATTTATTTCATACATATTTAATTCATATTTATGCAAAAACGATGTTATATCACTGCCTTTAATTTTATCAATTAGAAATATATTAAGAGCCTTTCACCAGCCAGCGGCCAAAAAACTAATTAGATGTTCGTACGATCGTACAGGGCGGTTCCAACGAGAAAGAATAATTATTCTCCATGAATAATAAATATACTTTTTGTAATTATTTTTTGATCAAAAGTATTTATAATTTTTCAATAATATCTGAGGAAAATAAGAATGCAAAAAAAACTTAAATATATAAGTTTGTAAGACCGTAAATAAATAGACAAATTGAAATATTTTCGTCACAAAACACATGTGCGGACCTTTTTCTTAATGATTTTATTTAAACTAAAATTAAAATTGTGAAACATAACTTTCCAAGATAATTTATTGATTAATGTTACTGCATGATTGTGTGGTGTATAATACAAAATTTTGTTTGAAAATTTAACAAAACCGCCATCGACCTACAGTATAGTCTTATTATGCTAACAATTAACATATTTTCTCATAATTTAAAACATAACTTTACCAGACAAAAGAACAATCTTTCGAAATCAATATATCCTTTTTTGTGGAAAAGAGTAAATACGATTAAAATTTTAAGTAAAAATGACATATTTCCGGTTTTGTTTGCTTATTCCTTCTGAAGATATATAATAACTAAAAAAAATCTTATTTGGAGCACCCTGTTTTAAATTAAACACATTAGGCTAGTGCCGGTGCATAAGCAGCAATACAGTTGTACAATGTGCAATGTGCATCCTATGGAATAGGGTGCATTTAAATGCAGTCGGGACAACGTCCTCGTTCATTTGCTCGAGTGACCTCGATGCTAAGGAATAAAATTTATTCCTCACAAATTAATTAGCTTCGGGCTACCATACAATTAAATACTAATGAAAGATAAGACATTAAATTTTTAAGAACAAAATTCCTTAAATTTAACAAAGAAAAGACATTTTTCACAATTTTAGTCCAATACAATATCAACATGACTTCAGTACAAAAATATCGACCTTCAGGCCACTGTAGCATCGCCATTAATTAAAGGAAGTAGGTATATTATATTTCATATTTTTTCAGCCCTAAGCAATATGAATATAAGAAATGAAATTCTTTTCTCAGAACGAATGAATGAACCCTATTTATTCTTTCTCGCTTTGTTGAAAAATAGAGGACATTTATTTATATTTATTTCCATGCGAAAACTAAGTCAATAATATTTTATATCAATCATTACAAAATTTTATATATTATTGATAGAAAGAATATTTTATTTAATTTTTATTTTTAGCTTAATGAGTAAAACCTTAAATTTTAATATTTAATTAATGAAGACACATCTGCCCTGATCATGGAAAGCTTAAGAGGAATATAAACGCTAGTAATATTTCGATTCTCGTGCCTGCAAAATTTGCAATCGAGCGTCTTATTTGCGCGAGGCAAGTAAGCGAAAAAGTGGTTTTTATTTATTTTGTCCATAATTTTATAAGAGTGAAAAAAAGTTAGAACATAGAAAACCACAAAAATGGTCTTAGCCATAAAGGGGTATTTTTATAAAAATGTTTCTTGTATTACTTCATAGTTAAGTCATGAAAAAACATTTTTTTTAGTGGTTTACGCTTATTTTTTTTGTTATGTAAATAATAATTTTATTGTAATTCTGTTACATAGAAAACCTAGTAAAAGCTTCCATCCATCCGTAGCATATTTTTTGATGTTCATACTGTAAGCCAATTCGTCGTAAAGATGAATCTAAATAGTATCTAAATAGGATGTCACGTATAACTTCACCTTAAGAAGGAGGTAGCGCTGCACGGCGTAACACCCCAAAAACAAATAATAAAAATATTAGCGACACTCAAACAGAAAAATCAGAAAAAGATACGGTAGACAGATTAGTCAATAAATGTCGCACATTAAATAAAAACGGATTAATTTATCCAAAACACTATCTAGGTAGCATTTAGTTCGAGTTGAATCTTGCAATCATACAAGAGATATGATATAATAAAAAATAGAGTTAAGAAAATGAAGAGTTCTAAGAATCGGATAAGGTCACATTAGCTCAGTGGTAGAGCTCCGACCCGGCAAGGCAAAGGTCCTAGGTTCAATTATTAGATGTGACCGTACCTTTTTTCTGATGTTTCGATTTCGGATTTTGATTAAGTGTCGTTAATATTGTCTTCATCAATTAAGAATATTTTATTTTATTTATTTAATGTAAATTTAGTCTTACGCAACAAAAATATAAGGAAATAAATTCAATAATCTGTAGAAATTATTAAACTTAATCCACCATGTAATAAAAACCTAGTAAAAACACAGTAAAAATATAGTAAAAGTAAAAATTAAATAAATAACAAACTATATACGAGTATTTAAACATAAGTGTAAAAAAGAATATTAATTTGATGTGTTTTCGTCCTCGTTAACACCAGAATACAATTAAAATTAATTAAAAAAAGGATTTTTGCCTATCTCCAGAGTGGAAGATACTCTCTCTATCGCCCTGGTGTAAGACCACCATTCAGAATTGAAACGTTGCTTGAAACGGCATTAGCCGTGTTTGGTGACCAGATCTGAATAGCCAGGTACTTCTCCACCTTCCTCTTCACTATCTCCTTCCCCTCCCCACTACCCTCAGCCTCACAACATACCCCAATTGGGGATGCCATAGTCCCACTGGCTTCAGACGGGAGCAGTTGGGACTCTTGTGAGCATGGGCGTGCACTCCATATAGGCACATAAGCACTGCCTACCCTCCCGTTTTTGTAAAATATTTAAGCATGTAAATAATATTATAATTTATAAAATTATTGCTAAAAATAAGTACACACTTTAAAAAATAAGAGCTATAAAACTGAGCAACCGAAACTACGCGAGCTACACATCAAACGGCATACTACAAACGCGGCATAAACTGTAACTAGAAACTACACGCGCGCCCTCCAATTGCCTCACTAAAATGCGGTCTAAGCAGGAATTATTTCTGACTAGAGCTAACTTCATACAAGACATAGTTCAATGTTTACGAAATGCACAAAGCATAGAGTAGAACTGTCGTTTTGGATTTGCTTCTATGAGGTTTTTTGTTAGTATTAAGCAGTGCTTTCTAGAACAAAATTAGCAAATGGCAATCAGTGACGACAAAAACATCTGTTGTTATGTACTTCTATCAAATAGTTGTCTTTCATAAATGCTAATTGTCGTTTCAAAAACGTTTGTCGTACTTTAATTCTGAAATTATCTGATAGAATAAGGAAAATTTAATCTGTGAAACTTGTTGTATTTTCTTACTGCCTTCCCTGATCCAAAACTCTGTGCACGCCCCTGCTTGTGAGGTATTCATGTAAAAAAAAAAAAAATTACGTCAAATTTCGGTTTTATGCAATACTATCATTTTTATTTTTTATTTCCTTTATATATTAAATAATATTATTATTTAATCTATTAAAACAGTTTATTATAAAGTTCTGCTTTGTAATTATTATTTTGCGTGATAGCTGTTTCGCCATCTGAAGACATTATCAAATTGTACAATAATCAATATAAATAATGAGAACACTCAAATTTTCCGCACAATGTAATAGGTACACATCAGGCCATCATAAAAGTTAACATTATTTAAAGAAATACATTTTATTTTATTTATTTTAACGTCATTCTAACAAAGTCCACTTGATTACAAACATTGTTTCAAGCCACAAAGTTAATTAAAATGGCGGTTTAGAGAGTACTAATAGATAAGCATAAACTAATTAACCCCTCGTTAGAAGAGAAGTACCATAAGGACTGTGTAATAAAGCGGGCTCGTTTCCAAAATTAAATCAAGGACCGAAACACACTTTCAGAATAAACAACACTGTTAAAATTAACATCTGAAATTGTACACGTTTTTCGGGAAAACTGCCATTTCTTTGTACGCGTGAAAATAAAAGTATATAACTCAACTATAAAATGAGTAATAGATGCGCAAGTCATATAAAAATGTAATTTAAAAAGTTTACGTCGCATGTGACATTTTTGATAATAAAAGCTCTTTAGCATTATTTAATTAACCTAGCAGTTAACAACCCGCTCCGCAGTTTTTTGCAGCTAGGCCCAGCGGGCGGCTTTTGCTTCTGCTTAGCCCTGTTTAAGTGTTGGTGACCATTTTATAAATCCAATAGGAATTGGTTTAAAAAAATAGCCAGTTCTTCTGATCCAGTGGCAGGTAGTCACCGGGACAAAGTAACCACGACAGGCAATGACGTCATATATTATATATACATATATAGACGCATGGTATTATTATTCACGAATGCCAGTTACAATAATAATAATATTAACTAACTCTCCATACCCGGAGAGATTCACGAAATTACAAATCCAATAGTACTTACGCCTGCCAGGCAATGCTCCTCACATTAGCTTTTAACATAAGTGGCTCCATCTTTTGGCATTATTGACTACTACTTGCTTGAATTGGGTTCTATTACAAAAGCAGCGCTTTAAAAAACTTCAATTAAGATGATGGTTTTGCATAAGGCGCGGCGTCAGAGATGCATACGAAGCCGGGTTCCTAAATTTTAACCGTACAGTCACTAGGCTATTAATAACGTCAGATTCTATGAAAGCATAAAGATTTTATAAAAAGCATATAGCATTTAAAAATGGTGTTTCTTAATTTTTTATAGTATCTATTTAATTAATTGCTCTGTATGAAACATCAGATAGCATTTTAAATATCTGAACAGAAAATCATTATAATGGTGGATCGATTAAAAGAAAATTGATGTTGCTGATGATTCTGAATGATAGTATCTACCACCCTGAAGATTTGGTTACTTAACCCTGACCCTTCGATATTTACAATTATTTCTTATATTCGACAGCATTTCTTTCACTAAATAATCGACTTCGCTGCGCGTGTCGTAATATTAATCACATTTTGATTAATGAATGACTGGGGTTCTATATCAGCCCAGCGGGTCGCCACAGTAACAATAATAAACTACTGTAAACAATTAAGCCGGCGAGGCGTTAATTGAATGATTATTTTTATTATAGTTTCATAAAAACGTCATAGATGGGGTTCGGGTATTATTGTGGGTTTCCGAAACAATATACCCCATACATCCGCACGGATGGGAGCACTAATTGTGTGTAGGCAAAGTGAACATGAACAATAAAAAGTGTGTCATAAAAAGTGTCACATTACCGAGGCGGCCCGCATCGTATACATTACCGCGGGGTAAAGAACGACTGTACCAAAAATATGCTGCGTTCATTAAACTCTTCAAAAATCGGGCGTATTTTGTCAGTAGGTAAACATTTTTCCGCTTTACAATAAAATTCAAATTAATATATATTTGTAAATATATCCGAAAACTAAAAACTGTTTTCAAAAGGTTATGAAATACGCTTTCAAATTTTATTATTAAAAATTCTCGTGTAATTTTTGCACAGGCAAATTTTAAAAAGTTACGTTTTTTCTAACTAAAATCACCGACAACACAAAAAAAACACATACATATTTTATTAGACAAATGAATTATAAACGTTATTGTTACCTCACTTTTTAGTTGTTCCATGTAAAAATAATTCTGGTGTACATTTTTATTATTTTATGGTTAACTTTTAGATTTGAATATAAAGAGGGCTGTTTTCTGTTGCCAATGCCGTTTAGATATACTTCTCACTATGATGGTAAGGGAGAAAACGATTTCTATGAGACCTATGTGGGCTGGGACAAGTGTGGTCTCCTTTGATTAAACGGGCTAACACTTGTCCAGTGGTTTTTATTAATCGTAGTAACCTAAAATTTCGAAGCCAAATTTAAAAAAAAATCCACAACTCTTCCCGAGGGGTGGAATCGATTATTTTTACACCCGAGATTTCACTCTTTTTACACCCTTTGGCGGCATAAGTACAATTTTGTGCCTTAATAAATTTTGTAAGGAAATGATGCAAGTAAAACTTTTTTTCGCAAGTAATACTTGTAGGGCCGTCTGTTTCAACAGAAAGCTAAATCGTGTCCTAAAGTTAAATTTTAACTCTCAGTTAAAGTAACAAGGATGTTAAATAGGACCGCGCGCTGTTTTAGGTGTATTTTCGCTAAAGTAATAGTTGTCAGTGTGGCCAGTCTAAAAAGCAGAATATTCCTCGGAATTATGTTAGAAAACGCATCGAAATATTTTTTGATGCAGCAACACCGTAAACTTAATCTTAAAATCGGAACAACTGTCAAAATATCTGGTTGTATTTTGTTTCGCATCGTAGGATCTGACGGCTTTGTTCCGATAAAAAGTATATGTATGAATATTTACAAATAAATGACAACCTAATATAATACATTTAATATGCAATATGAATGTAATTTACTTTCCTGTAGTTGTGATATCTCCTTGAATTTAAAGTGTCACATATTTTACGAGATCTTTAATTCAATTAATTTATGGTATCGAAAACAGAAAAACATACATTTTACAGCATTTTAAAATCCGTTCGTAAGAATATTACATTAAACGTAAGTAGTAGGTGTTCAAAATATAGGTACTAGCATTAATAGAGCTTGTCTTTAAAAGGCAGATTCTCTCGCTAAATATGTGGATATCCGAAAAGATTCTCTTCAGGCTCTACCTACTACTCCTGTTATATTTTTGTAATGTTTATGATACAATAAATTGATTTGAAAATCTTGTAAAACTTGCGAAACATTCATTTAGAGCTTGTCTTTAAAAGGTAACGCTAAATATGTCGATATCAGAATTGATTCTGTTCAACAGCAAGATTTTTTCGACATGCGGTGCCGCGCCAAAAATTCGAGATCATCCCAGATAACCAAATTATTGACACGGGGTGGAAATGTTTTTGGTTTTCGCTGCAAGACATATTAGATGAGGAATTCATCGTCACTATCATCGTCTTCTACAATATTTATCATGATTACTATGTTAAAGCGTGGAATTTCGTAGATTACCTCGAACAGAACTGTTATAAATAAACTGAGAACTGTCAAATATGCCAATATGGCGGAATAACTCTAGAGTAACTATCGGTTTTCGGAAAGTTAATACAAAAGTTAAAAGTAACGTAAAACAAGCAGTCGAATTGATTGAAAAACGCATTTTGGTGAAATTTAACTTTAGTAACTGCTTTTTGCTTTACTTTTACTTTAGCGAGCGTTGAAACAGACGGCCCGTCGTCTTTGATACTGAATGTTCATCGCAAATAGGTTGCATGCAAACCACACAACTTTTCCTAATCTTTAATCGTTTCCGCTTCTAGTCTTGGCAGACATAACAACCCCGCGATACACTGTGATTTTTCAAAAGAAAAAAATTTAAACACAATTGTGTCTAAGCCACTGGAATCTTAGTGTTGTAAGTTTATTCCGTTAGACGAGTGTTAAATAATATTCTTTGTCGGTTGATATTATATCATGTAAAAGAATATCATCTGCTAATTTACAAGTTCTGTTACTATTTAGAGAGAGCCGAAGGGTTTGATTAAATATTACTGGTTTAAAACTCGACGTAAACAAATAAATTTTAGAAAAAATTGGGTGTTCTCATGATTTTTTTTCTTAATAGAAGACACTTTCAGTATCGCTCATATTTAGTTATTTATTAGTATTTTTTTAAAATAAAGACAAAAATTTCCGGTTAACGAATAACATGCCAATATTTAAAAAATCTCCTACTGTCAACACAGTAAGCGGAAAAGTTTGCGTGTGTCGTGATTAAGGACTTAGCCAGCATATGAATTGAACTCACGACTCCGGATGGGAACCAGGCGCGAAGCCAACTCGGCCACTGACTGGATAAGATCATTATTAAATCTAAAAAAACTTAGCATGAAATCTCTTTGCTAAATGAATAATAGTTATAGAAGATATTTAAAACCAAACTTAACAACATTCCCAAATTGGGGATGCCATATTCCCACGGGCTCCGTGAATGAAAAATATTACTTTATGTATAATCAAGTAAACTCTAACTACCTACTTGAAACACATTAATGCACATATCAAGTGTGACAACATCTTCAAAACAAACGAATATTAATAAAGTAATTATCTCAATAAAGTAAATTAGTTTCAAACAAATAGTTACCAAAATACCCAAACTCCAACGAGATGAGTTCACTTCCATTATACCCGATAAATATCTAAGAAATTATAATTACTGTACGTTTCACGATATCCGGATTGCTGTCCAAAGCAAAAAAAATTCCAAATAAATAACCAAAAAACTTTTAAAAATACGTAAAAACCGTGAAATGGTAATGGTATCAAATGAATAGGTACCCTACACTAAACAGCCTTGGATATTATCAAAGATTTATGTTCACTGTTTAAGACACTCCATCAGATAAATTTCTTGGTAAAATTAAGAAACAAAATTTCAAAGAAATAATAAAATCTGCGTCCATGTTTCCCTCTAGATGAAAATGATAAAGCTTAATTTAAATTACTTGCGCCAAATAAAGGTTTAAGGTGAATTTCAAAATTATGTCACTTCCAATGATTGCGATTGGAAAGCACGATGAAAAAATAACAAAATTGGTAAAATTAAGCAAGAAATGAGTTTCCTCATATTTAATTATCTGTTAATTTACAAAATATAAAAATAATATTTCCCTTTCCATACAATTTGAACACATTTAAAAAAATTTAAAAGTGTCAATTTATATTTCAATAACACTTAACCTTTTAAAATCGTGGTTTAAGATTGGGGGAAGTGAGTTTTCTAAATAAGTAGATAAAGGAAATGATTTCAGTTGAATTGTTCAATTAATTCTCAGATTAAGAACAAATGGAAAACCGTTAACCCTTTTCCAATTGATGCAGATCATTGGAACACTTAATGGAATTGAGACCAAAAATCAGTGGAATCGATTTAATAATTGAAGAGCAACGAAACAAATATATTATTTGTGGAAAAACGGTTTTTACCAATATTCTTGATAACTAGCGAAATTCCACCATAGCCATTAGCCCTTCACTAAAATATTCTGGTTTCGAACTAACTTAGAACTGAGAGATGATAAAAGAAATGCATACAGAAAAACTATGAATGTAGAAAAAATTAGATCGCTGCAAAGTGCGTGTAGAAAAACCATATAAGACGGTATTGCGAATGAAGATGGACAAAAATAATTCGCGGCTACTGTACCTAAGCGTAATGATGAAGATTTACAAATACTTGCACTTCAAGAATGGACAGAAAAAAATATGACGTAGAAGTAAATGGGAGACGAAGTCTACGATACCTTAGAAAGACATTACACAATTAAATTCACCAAATATCGGCAGTTCAGTTGATTAGTCAGATATCTCCGAAAAATCGAAGCAGTTATATGTAAAAGTGTACCCCCCATCTGATACAATTCTCAGATTACTAAACACCATAAAATCAATTATAAAGCAGAAAAACTTGTAGTGAAAACAAAAAGATGATGTTTTGGAGATTTGAAAATGTCATATACATATGTACTGGACCGTTAAGTCTCCCGGTGAGGTTTTATAGCGTATTTAAAACACCATAAAATGTTTTGGAGATTTGAAAATGTCATATACATATGTACTGGACCGTTAAGTCTCCCGGTGATGTTTTATAGCGTATTTAAGATGTAAAACATAGTCACTTGTGAAAAATATTTAATTTATGTCGAGCATTGGAATATGGAACAATTTAAAAATTTTAAAAATTCAACAAATTTTTGAGGTTAGTGGAAAAACTATTAACAGAAAAATACCAACGCATGAGCAAAAAGTTTTGGTATGGAATCAAATTTGCCCAAAATGCATGTAATGGAAGGATAATTAATTAATTTACCAAAGAAACTATTTAATTGGCATAATTTATACTTCTTTTAAAAAATTTCCAATAGTTTCAGCAAAAAACTAAGCTAAACATAAATATTTTTTGTCTGTGGAGTTTTTAAACTGTCTATTTTGTCAGAACTGTGAAACGTTAACATCTACATAAAATACAAAGAGATATAAGTTTTGAAAACGAGTGACTTAAATGATTAATGAAACATTTTATGTTTTGACAGTAAAGAGCAATGACATTTAAACATTTCGTTTGCGTGTCTGCACAACATAAAACGTCTGGTTTTCGCTAATTCAGAATTTGGTTAGCAGCATACATTTCCATTCAACTGAAGGATCATTTTTCTCTGCTAATCTGGTAGCTTAAACGTCGTTCTGTCCAGGGGAACATTAATAATAACACATCTGAGGGTCAGCACTATTTTTCACTCCGTTTGGGTTGCTTCCGTTGTTGACCCGTTACAGAACTGAGTTATGAATGTTATTTTTAATTAAACACATTTTATTTTGTTCGCCGAATTCATGTAAGCGTCTAGGTACAATTAAGATAACAAAATATTCATGTACTTAAATGAGTAGTTTAATAATTTTATGAACCATTTGGTAATAAAATCAACGTACTGGCGTTTAAATGAGCACTTTCCACATAAAAAAAGCAAATACATAAAGTTTTTAATTGAATTTGTCGCAAATAGAGGCAAAACATTACGAACGTGTATGCGAATATAAATTAGATTCATTTGGGACAATAAAGCTAAGATAGAAAATTAATACTGAGCGTTATTCTGGAGTAAATAATTAAAGTATTTACTAATGTATCACTATCCTTCTCTGTTGCAGGAATAAATAACATACGCCCTCTCTTTTAATTAATATTTTTTTAATTAATCATAGTCTTGCCATAAATTTTTTAGACAACCCACTCGAGATATGTTTTATAATATATTTTATTTGATATAAAATACTTTTCATCCATTAAACAGATGGGTGAAGATCGTTTCTAGTTCGGATCTTAGACTATTATGAACTTAGATTCTAGAGAAAGGCCGAGAAACTGACTACATCACGATCATAGTGTCGGTAAAATTATTGGAACATATAAAACCAATTTCGTAATTATTAAAGTCACCCTGAGGAATAATAAAACACTGAGAATGATTTCAACAACGACTAATAAATAGCGTAGAATATATTTAATTGAAAAAGTTAATTGAAAAGCAATTAAACTTTTTATGAATTGAAAAGATTGAAAGGATAAATATTGTATAAATGGGGGAAATTAGTCAAAGACTTTTTTCCTTTGACGTCAAGGAAAACTGATGTCCGTCGATCGTAATTACTTCCGCAGAGAAAGTAATTTAATTATTCTCTATGTGAATAAAACTAATATAAGGAAAAGCAAATTACGCATTGAATTTCTACATTTTTAGCTCAAATAAAAAAATAAATTCATTTTGTTAGTCTATGCAGAGTAGAGAAAAAGGTAAAGTAGATACTCTAAAGACTAAATAGTGTCTTAAATAATATCGGAAATTGAAATGCGATACGATTTTCCATTAAAAAAGAACCGAGAAAAAAGGAAAAGAGCAGAATATAATGAGAAAATGTTGATTTAATCAGGAAAACGTAATTGAAAGCAAATTTTTTAAGGGTAACACAAGACACGTAGTTAGCGATCGTGACCTTATTCGTAAACAACACCTGGAACCTTTTTGGAAAATTGAAACCGAAATGATTTTTTTTGCGATTTGATGGCTTTTGTAATCTTGATATCAAGAGGAAGAAGATGAGACATTGAATGGAAATACATAAAATTACAATATCTTGCTACGGTTTTGGTTAGGAAGCTAAAATTGGTTGGAACTTATTATTTTTGACAAAAAAATCTTGCCCTTACGTAATACTGGGTGGTGCAAAACCGTTTGCCATATGTAAATGAAAATGTAATATTAAATTAATGCCTGACGGGGGTTGGGTGGGGAGGGGGGTAGGGGCTACCTCCAATTCGTCACAATAAGGTCGTCTTGACAAAGAGTCATTATTATTTTTATTTAATTTGTACGGTTCCATTAAACCGCCGATTCTCGAGCCGTCGGTATTTGGTAAATTTTGAGGAACCTTTTACTGGGCAGCTTAATCAACAAATAATCTACAATCTGGACAAACCCTTGAAGGGCCAAGAATCGACGGTAAACGGAGACCGAAGTAAAATGTAAAGGGAGTACAAATTCCAGGGTAAATTCTAAGCTATATGGTAAAAAAGCCTACCTTTAAAATCTTCATAACCAAATACGTATTAAGCAATGTAGGCAAGCAAACTTAAAAAGCTTATGAGCTTTAAAATAAATATAAAACAAAGTCAATAAAAATAATATTGTACATTTACAATACTAGTATTACTGAATACAACAAAAATACAAAAGTATTTTTTTTTGTTTTTTAAACGACTTCGAAAAGGAGGAGGTTCTCAATTCGACGGTATTTTTTATTTTTTTATTTTTTTTTTATGTTTGTTACTTCAGAACTTTCGATTGGAACTTAGATATTGATGATTCTTTTTTTATTAGAAAGCTGGTGCTTTTCGTGTGGTCCCATTTTAATTTGGTCCAGATCTGACAATGGGATCCATGAGAAAACCATATATGTCTTAAATTTGCAATAAGTATGTGCGCGACAAATGGACGAATAACTCAATATTACACCAACAGATTTCGATGATTATTTTTTTTAAGTAAAACTTCTTTACGCACGCTCGTCACTAAAAATCAAAAAATAAACAAAAAATTTTACAAAACAAAAAACGACTTCAAAAAATGCACTAAAAAGTAAAAAAATAATTTCGTACGATTGTTATTTTTGTAGTCGGTGTCCGCCAAGATCTCCACATCTCACCATAACTACCTATGTATGTAGTTACCTTGGCTGACACCGACTCCAAAAATAACAATCGTACGAAATTATTTGAAGTAAAACTTCTTTACGGACGCTCGTCACTAAAAATTAAAAAAATTAACAAAAATTTTAACAAAACAAAAAACGACTTCAAAAAATGTAGATACTAAAAAGTAAAAAAATAATTTCGTATTCTTCTACAAGTTAATAATCAACTTACTTTTTCTACTCATCAATATGTAGGTATGATTGTTATTTTTGGAGTCGGTGTCAGCCAAGGTAGGTTTGTAACTGCATACATATATTATAGGTGAGATGTGTTTGTGTCGCACGCGCGACAAACCTACCATGGCTGACACCGACACAAAAAATAACAATCGTACCTACATATTGATGAGTAGAAAAATTAAGTTGATTATTAACTTGTAGAAGAATACGAAATTATTTTTTTTACTTTTTAGTGCATTTTTTGAAGTCGTTTTTTGTTTTGTTAAAATTTTTGTTCATTTATTAATTATGATTAATATTCAAATAATTCATTCATTTATTATGAAAATCATCGAACGATAATTCTTTTCATTAAAAGTAAAATGAGTAGACCGCTATATTACGAAACTAGTCGATCATGAAATATGCAGTTTTTCCCTTATCTTCCATACTTAAACAGAATAACAGCAACAGAATACACATACAAATGTTTGCCTACATTCTTTAAATATTTCGCTTCCAAAATTAATTAATTATATTCAGGCTTTCTAAAATTACTCGTAAATTATACGTAATTATTATTATCTTTCACGTGTAAAGTAGACGAACCGGATAAGGAATTCACGGTGTATCCGACTGAAGAGGTTCTATAGAAACTGGATGAGAGTGCAGAGCAGGAATTATCCAAAGTTAAGCAAAGCAGAGCCTTCCTGCCTTATCTAGATCAGCTGCGACAGTTACTTAAAAGATGTAGATGAAAACGTGGCGCAGGTTAGGGCAAGGGTTAAAAGGTGGGCGGTAAAAGGGTGGCAGGTGGTAGGTGGTATGTGAGGGGTTGTCAAGTCCTTGTCTTGAGGAAATAAATTGCTTTTCTTCGCTCTTACTGTGCTCATTAAACTTCTATTAAATAGATTTATCTAAGTCTAAGAAAATACGTGGTATTGTTATTATGTTGCAGTTGTGATATGGATTTACTATATGTATTCGTATGTAAATTTACAACTGTTTTCACCAAACAGAATTGAGGGGAATGCTAATAGTAAATAACTCCCCTAGCAATATTATAACCCCGATTATCATCAGTTTTGAATAAAGAAAAGAAAGCAATGCATATTAAGTATGTACCTATTTAATAATTTATTTTGAAAATTTAATATTGTTATGTATTTTATGGCAGTAAGTTGCGAAAGTACGAATTTTATCTACAAAATTCGCGAATTTCATTTCGTTATTAAAAATTTTTTTAAAAAAAAAACAAAACCCATAAAAACATATTTTAAAAACTTATCTATACAAGAAAGAAAGCAAAAATTCGTTGAAGATTAAACATTAAAATTACCTTTCAAAATAAAAAAATTAAATCAAATACAAATTTTCGAATAAATAAAGATTTTTTACTATAATATGTACTACAATATATTTTCAAATTACTTTTAATATATTTTTTTTGGTTTGACTGAAGTTTTAACTTTCCTACCAAGTGATCGGAATCAACCGCGCTAACAATCGGGAAAAATCCCATAAGTAAGGTAAGACTGGCATTTATTTCTAGTATATTAATTGTATTTTTTTTTCAAAATTTAGAAAAATGTATATATGTCAGCATGAGTACGAGATTGCCACCAATTTGAGAGAATGCATTGTCATCGTCAACGAGTCTATCTGCCGTCAGGTCAGTATTTTTTCAAGAGGTCATCGTAAAACCAAATTTAAGCCTACAGTGTCCTTTCCAATTGAAATATTGATTACTCCTGCTGGAGTCGATCGTTATGTACATCCTCCTTTGGTGTGAACAAACCTGATAAACAATCTCGGGAGGGGTAATAAAAAACAAAAGATATTTCCACTAGAAGACTTACTACCATAGCACAATTAATAAGTTTGACTTGATCGATCCAGAAGGCAGAGGAGTGAGGGGATATAAATACATAGTAAAAAGACTTATCAGTCAGCACTAATGAAAGAAGAATTCAGAGTCGAAACGATGATTAAAATGGCCTTAGCTGTGAATAGTAATCAACTTTGAATTGCCAGGTACTTCCAAAAGTTACATATCACGCCAAATCACCCTAGCATAACAAAATACTCGAACTTGGATTGGCATAGTTCCATTGGCTTCAGGGGGTGGGACATACATCTTGTGCGATATACACAATAAAAAAGGAAAAAACTGTTCTTCGTAATAATATGATGAACATGAAAGCAAAAAACTATGAATATTACTCCACAAAACATTATTTTCTTTCCCTTTTATTTTTAAAGTACGTAATTTTCGTTTTTCTCATATTGTGCTAAAAGTCAAACACGGGGCTAATAAAATATGCAGCGACGATATTAAAATACTTTTTAAAATTTTATTTTCTCTCGATGGGGATATTTGAATTAAATTCTCGTTACATCAAGAAAAAAACTAAATTATGAAAAGCAGTGCTACCCGTTCACGGGAAAAACATGTATCCCTGAAATAAAGAGCAAGTTACAAGCGACAAATACTTGACACACAAAACCAAACATTCATTTATCACAGGCGTTCCTACTTTCGCCCCATATCCTTTGATGATTGTCAAAAGGAGTAGAGAATATGAAAAAAATACTCATTTTTAACATCAAACTGAAAGAATAATATAAATTTATTCAAGCGAAGTTGAAATACATGCACTTTTATTGCGAAACCTTTTCTGCTTTGGCAGAACGAACATAATATTACCAGTAGATAAATCTATCTATCTATATAAATAAAAATGAATCGCCGAAATGTAAGTACGCGCATAACTTCCGAATGACTGCACACAAATTGGATAATTCTGTTTTTTTTTGTGTTCGCTATTGTCAGAACAAGGTTTGTATAAAACTACTGGTGAGCTCTGGCATTATGAAATTTGTATAAAAAAATTGCAATAAGTGACACTCGAGCTGTTTGGAAACTGAATGTACCGAGACTAAATGTATGGAATGCAGGAGAGGGTAGGGGAACTCGGGTAGGGGGTTCGAGGGGGGAGTGGAATGGGGAAAGGGAAGGTGGAGGAGGCGGAGTGGGAACGCGAGGCGAAGGGGACGGGGGAGATGAAGGGGAGGCGGAAGGGGGACGGGAATAATGGGAAAGGACACGCAGGGAGAAAAAATTTCTTTATTAAATGGCATAGCAACATATGCAGGGAACCAGCTAGTTCCAAATAACAAATAAAATTGGCAATTTGAGAATAAAACATTGTCTTTAAAAAAATAACATAATTTGAGGCCAAAATTAAACAAACTGAAAAAAAAATAAAGTAGCTCATATCCGTAATATAATAGTACATTATATTACGGATATGAGCTACTTTATTCATGTGTGTTTTAAAATTTAAAATATAGGTCATTCACGAAATTAAATTTTCACGATTTTAGAGGCAAATTTGGCAATTATTGGGAGTTTATTGTAATGATTAAAAAAGAATCTTGCCCTACCTACTGTATTAATGTTATGAAAAATTAAATAAAAAATAATGTCACAGTCACCGCTCGAGAGTTTTTGATAATTTGGATCAGACTGCAGCTCTGAAAGAAGCAGACTGCAGCTCTTAAGAAATAAATGATTCGTCCAAAATGAACAATGCTTATTGACGTTAGTGAATATTCCTGAATTTGACAGTGAAAATTTTCTTTTACAAAATGTATGTATTTTAATGCTTTCCATTACTAAATAAACCATAAAAAATATGTAAAAGGTAAAATGCATCTTGGCAGGTGATTTCACAAGTGTAGGTATTAAGCTCCCTCTGAACGATTCGATTTCAGAGTTATGGCAAATGTCTCGGATGGATTGTGTTATAATAATAATCCCCGGGAACTGTTAAGCCAACAAACCTTTGTTTGAAACGTGACGAACTATTTGGGACGTTTGAGTACGGCGAAAATATTTGTTTGCAAACAGAGCCGTGAACAGTGAACACTGCGAGGGCATAAAACGGTCGAGGTATTTGTCGATCAAAACAAATCAATGCTGTGAGCGTGCTCCAGAATTCAACGTTCAAAGGGCAATGGTCTAAAATACCTAGCAGCAGAAATTTTGAAATTTGAACTGACATATATTTATTTATATATTATTTTAGAGATTCATTCTCAGGGTACGAAAAACCTGATAATATTAGAAAATCTTCCATTTTCCATCATTATAATCGGAAGAGGTTGTTTGTGCAATGATGAACTGAACTGAAAGAATGAATTGAACTGACGAAGGCTGTGCAGAAATACAACGAATTAGATAAATCAGCCACTAACTTAACTAACTTATCATTATATTAAATCTTTACATAGTATAAAATGAAATAGCTCCCGCTGTCTGTGCGCTTAGATATTTTAACCCTCCGCCCGTCGGTGTCGCGCGGGGTCGCTTAGGACCCCAAAAATAAATATAATTAAATGGCTGTTATAGCATATATTTCATACATTATTTTAACTAATTACAGTCACGTGATAATGACTGCTTGAAATAAAAAAAAAATTAAATTAGATATTTATTTTCAATGCAATAACTTAAAAATCATCAAGGAACATTTTTTTGTAATTTCGAATCAAAATTTTTTAATAGAAAACTTTAAATAAAATCCAACCAATTTCTATCAAACTTATAACTATTTGAGGTTGATACAGACATTTTCAACCTCAAATAGTTGTTTACAAAAAAATCAACAAAATAAAATGAAAAAACATATAAACTTGATTTTTCATGGTATTTTGTTGATTTTTTTGAGGCTCACGCCGAAACACAAGTATAGATGTCACATCGCACAAGCGCAGACTGAATTTTCTAGGCGCTAGCCTCAAGTATAGTCCCTTTTAGGCAGCTACCTAAGGTAAGGAATCAGTGGGAACATTTAAAATGTACATAATTAGCATTTATGTAAAATCAGGGCTTTTAAAGACCCCACGCAACGGGTCGAAGGTTAAACCACGCAACGGATTTTCACGCGGTTTTCACCAGTAGATAAGAGTGATTTATGCGGAAGATTTTTAGGTATATAATTTGTCAAGGTTTGTGTAAATAGGTTGAAATATATAAATACAGGGAGCGGACTGGCATGCGGGCGGTGTGGATTTGATTTAACAGATGGCGTTGGTTATAATGGTTGGGTAATGGCGTAGCATTGTGTTTCGTTAGTCACATCAACGTGTGGCCAGGTCTGCTAGTATAGGAATAAAATCGTTTTCATGAAAGGGGTAGTAATAATTAAGTGTATGGTTAGGCTTGATTACATCAGGTAAAGTTAGAGGTTGGAATGAAATATAAATTTAAATTTGTACAATATTATTTAAACTTCGAGAAAAAACTTATTTTTTCCATCATAACTATAAGCGTACCTGTCATAAGTTTTGCTGCAAAAGTAATTTATTTTAATTAAATGAAAACAATCTAAGCGAAACTTAATCGAAAATCTGGAAACAGAAAAAGATGTTCCAGGTGTGCCCATATCTTTTCCAGATGTTCGATAGGGTTTCGCTAGTATTGTCATCATTTAATTAAATATTACAATTTGATCAAAAATTAAAAAAATTAAATTAAAATATTTTAGCTAGTCACTAATTTTAAAAAAGATGACAAAGTCATAGTTTATGGGTACACATATCTAACAGATGTACATATTTTGTTTGGTATATATGTAAAATTTAAAAAAAATCTATAATTAAAAAAAAGTTATTATCTTAGAAGCGTTAACAATTTTGTTACGATACTATCACCCCAACCAGAAATACTATTGTCCCGATGCGAGCGGTCATCGACAAATCAACGTCCCACCGAGTGTATTCGATGGGTTAAAACACCCTACGACGTAAAAAAGGTTTCGTAAGTTATTTTTCACCTTTCCCATAACCATGGAGCTTTATAAACGCAACCAAAGGATCAGCTGGTATCCTAAAAGGATTGGAAAACCACCCCTATATAATTTTATGCACTTATTGCTTGTTTTGAGGCCCTTTTCCCTGACAGATGCGACACGGAGCGTGACCGAACACTCTGTCAGCCCAAAAGTTCTTAAAAAACCCAATTCACTAGATTAAATTTCAGGCTTTTGTTGCCGAAAAGAACAACGCTTTTAAATCTTCAGAACATTAAAGCTTTCAGGGAATTAATTGCATGAATGCTTTCAACGCAAATAATGTGCAATGCGGGGCCCGGGCGAGGGAAGGAAAATAATCCCAAATGGTGGAAAATTTAAAAATGTAAAACGCTACACATTGATTGATGACTTGATTCTGAGGAAAGGCGGAAATACAAAAGAAAGGGGAAATACTTTCAACAACCCTTTGATATTTATTCAAGAGAAAAGTTTAATATTCACCATCTGATAACAAAAGAACTTTCTAAAAATAGTTGCACAAAAATTTTAGGTAGGTCGGTAGTTAATTACAATTATAAAAAAATTGTGTGGAATTCAAACGCGGAAGGAGTGGAAGCTTTAGAAAACTAAAGTAGACAAGAGTGGGGAGACTACGAAGCACTTTTTTTATCAATGTAAAGGATGATTTTTGTTGTCGAATTCCAGTGCACTTTTTCCTATACACTTGGTGGTCTTATTAGTATTTGTGTTTTCTTCTTCGGAGTCGCTAGATGTCGCTTTCTTTTGTGTTTTCTTTACCAGTTCATTTTGGCGTGGTTTGAAGATAGGACATTGATTTTTACAAAATACTTTTTTTTATTTGTATTTCTTAAGATTCGATCCTTGGTCCGCTAAATGTCTGGTCGCTTAGGTTCGACAGGTGCTTTATACCACCAAACTTGCGCGGGACCGTGGATTTATCGTATTATATTGGAACCGAGTACCAGTGAAATAAATAAATATGTAATTTTTATAAGAAAAACTTTCTTTTTATACTTTTTTGAAGGTTATTCCCATCAGTGAAATATATCATATTAGAATAAGTTAACAATAATAATCAAAACGAAAATATAAAAGAGAACAAGACACAGAAAAACAGAAAAAGACAATGGTCGCAACTGGGACTAGAACCCAGACCTCTCCGTCTAACCGGGACGAGTGCGTTAACCAATTTCGCTATTGCCACCTTCTGTCAAAGCCGTCATATTTGTCAATCTCATATTTTCAAATTTTAGAATTACATTATTATCAACTAATTATTTTTCTCCATATTACGGGCAACCACCCTTTTAATTGGATAGATATATCCGAATCATTGTCTCGGATAGATTTATCCGAATTTATTTATATGGAACAATTGACTTTTACGAAAGTCTAAATGAATATTCAATTTTTATAAGAAAAACTTTTTTTAAGGTTATTCCCATCAGTGAAATATATCATATTAGAAAAAGTTTACAATAATAAAAATTGAATATTCATTTAGACTTTCGTAAAAGTCATTTGTTCCATATAAATAAATTCGGATATATCTATCCGAGACGCTATCCAGGTTACAAACCAATTCTTAGAATGATTGTTTCCAAATAAAAGGGTAGTTGCCCGTAATATCGAAATAGATCGACCACTAGTAACGTCATCTTGTACCATCATTTGCCCAGCCACACCTCGTTGCATTTTTTGTATTATAAGGTCCGACGTTTACTAATATTACATTAAAATTAAATTATTTAACCTTTTTCCTCTTACTGGTTTTATTATCAGAAAGTTATGCTTTGTATTTGTTGTTTGTGCTTAATGGATTCTGATGTAAATTTCGACGATGTATTATTGAGCAGTTTGTGAATATTATAATGGCGAACTCCGGCCGTTAAAACGTAGATCAACAAAGGCCAAATATTATCAGACGATCTTTGCTAACTTGTTCATTGTGTTAAAATATACGACTACATGACGCAGTATTCATGTGTGAACATTACGTGGAAATAATCGACGATGAAATGGAACACTTCGATAATTATTTTGGACGTCAGTGTACAAAACCGTTTTAAAATTTTGAATTTTTGACACCCCAAAGTTTCATAAAAAATCATCCTTGGTTACGCATTGTAATATGTTTTAGAAAATAATATTTATTAATTAATTTATATCACGATGATGGTGTTTGGCGCCCTCTTTGAATTATCGGCAACACTACAATGTGGTTCGAGTAACTTCTTGAGATGTCGCCCGCTTGTAGTTTTGGACGACTGATGCAGTTTGGAATATTTATTGAATACAATACCTGTGAAAAAATGAGTCATTGTGAATAAACTCCGGCTGTGTACGAGCGTAGAGTTTGACCACTGGTTTTGTGCGATTTTCAAGTTACGAAAATTACGGAGATTGATTTAAGTGTGGATGGAATATATCTTCGCAGGCCTCCGATGTTTGCAGAAATCGATCCTCAAGGTTAGTGGAACTGATTTTTTCATTGAGGTATGTGTGTCGGATCGCCATCATTTGTGATATAAGTTTCGCATAAAGTTAAATTCATTAATCAATAATATAGTTCTGAGTCTTGATCTCAGAGAGCCTGGGGAATTTACACACCTCGGTAAATATTCGGAACAAACGTCAACGGTTTATACGCACTTTTTAAAATAAAACCTTTAGCTTCATGTCATCATAATTTTAAAAAACATCCCAGGTTTTGAATGGTTTGAGGGCAAGGCAGGGTTTATCCTAGCGGGTTTGTGTAATTATGATTTGATTGTTATGAAATAAATATTCCCTATTAACCGTTGACGTTTGTTCCGAAGAATTACCCACACCTCGTGCTTGCAAATTATAATAAAATCCTTATTATTTATGCAATTATGTCAAGGGAGACAAAAAAAACATGCAAAATATATGCATTTTAACATTTTAATTTTGTTTAAATTAATTCACTTACGCGGTAACGCCATTTTATATTTATCGTTTTTATTTAACATTTCATAGAAAATAAATCAATGCTGCCAATCATAGAAAAAAAATATTATTACAATGTAAAACAAAGTGAATGCATTATTGACAAGTTTGTACCTGTATTTATAACAGCAGAACATGGAAAGAAATGTATAAGAATAATTACACATACCCGCTAGACAAACCCTGCTTTGCCAAACAAACCATTCAAAACCTGGGATGTTTTTTAAAATTATGATGACATGCACCTTTCGTAGTTTGAATATCAACCCAATAATTCGAAGTAGGTAGTTTTTTGTTTTTATTTTGACGAGAATTTATTTTATAAAATTGGTACTTCTGACAAATGTCATATTTGATTGTCTATTACAGTGGTTTTCAACCTGTGGTACGCGTACCCCTGGGGGTACGCGGCACGAATATAGGATTTAAACTCAATTCAACATTTTCAAATTTCGGCGGTTTACGCTCGGTGGTTTGGCAGCCTGCCGCAACGCCATACATCAGTCAGTCAGTCAGCTCAGTATAGAGATTTTTTTGAAAGAAAAGAGAAACATTTAACTGTCAATATAGGTTCGCTTTTCTCAAGAGCTACTAAAACACAGGAAACAGCTCTGGAAGCATCATACGGAGTAAGTTATCGCATCGCTAAATCAGGTAAAAATCATACAATTGCAGAGGACTTAATTATACCGTGTTCCAAAGACAATGTCCGATGCATGCTCGGCCACAAACTATCAAAGAAACTAACAAACACACCGCTGTTAGACAGGACTGTTTCCAGGCGAAAGTTGTGGGTAGAGTAAAAAAGAGTAAATATTTTTCTCTGCAAGTAGACAAAAGTACAGACATTACAAATCAGACCGAACTTATTGTTTTTGTGCGCCGTATTCATCGTATTGTAATTTTTTTTGGGGGGGGGGGGGGGGGGTGACACCCATGCTAGTTACGGGGTACAACAAATTTGTGGTAAGGGTGAAGCGGTAAGCAGGCTTAAAAAGGTTGAAATCCGCTAGTCTATTAGTTAAAAATTGAATATTCCGTATTATTTATTTTATTATTTATTAAAAGTATACAATACAGAATATAGTATATTATATAAAGCATTGTACTCCTAAGAGTTAATAAACTCATTGCGGGAATGATACGCATTACATGAAACATATAGCTGTATGTATTAAATGGACATATCATAGGACATACACAACATTATTATTTCAGATAGTCATTCATAAAATGAAGTTTGAGCATTTTAGTTTGGGTCTTTTTACATTGACTTGCACATTTGATCTCGTTGGGTAGTTGATTATATTATTTTCCGTGCATCAAACTTCGAAAACACGAACGTTCCGTATTATCCGTGAGATGGACTCTTTGCATATTTACCCAATCCTTGAGAAATTCTTCGTACATTTTTGACCTACTTAATACAGTAAAATCCACTTTACGCGAGAAAGAATATTTATTACAGAGGGTTTAACGGGTTATGGGGAGGCGATTAAATTGTCAGCTTAGGCATTAAGCAAGAGGAATTAGGGTCAATACGTTGGCCATGTTATTAATAATATCTCTTGTTAGTTCCGACGTAGCTTCCGTTTCAGAATCCGTCTATGGAATGACCCGACAGCTATGTTTAATTACAAACGCTCATGAAATAATAACAATCAAATAACGTTGATGATTATCACGTCCGGTATGGTGTGATATTATTTAGGTTTAGTCTGCGATGTGTCAAGAGGCGGCATTCAGCATGACGCTGACAGTCATAATCCGATACCAAAAGATATGAGGGGATGATAATATAATATGATTGTACGTAGTGCCAGAGCCGTATGAAGAACAAATGCCGCTCTAAATTAGAAATAGTCTACTCGTAAAACTTCCTAGTTCCATAATGTGTCTATGAAAAAGTAGTTGTCGCAAGCTTTTAGATTCCATAAATGCGCACAATATACCCACATGTCCAAAAATATCCACCAATATTAATAGTATTGCATCCACAAACATTTACCAAGGAATACCCAAAAATATCAACAAATGTCCACCGATATCCATTTGTATCCACAAACATCTACATATAGACGGTCCCGAAGAACTATGTCGGAACTGATTAAAATTGAAAATCGTTGTGGCTTATTTTATTAATTTAAAAGTCTATATTTTCGGAATTTTGAATGAAATTAAATGAAATGCCAAATAACAAGACGACACTCCATTTCTTAATATTAAAACAGTAAAACTGCAGAAACGAATCTTTAAACAGCTCTACTGCATAACTAAAAAATCGCACAATCGACATGGTTATACGCGGCCGTCGAACATATCCACAAATGTTCATGATCCTCATCCTCAAATATGCACAAACCATCGTTCTTATTTAAACATAACAATATAACAGATATATGCAATTATGATGAAAAAAAAATTATGACCAGTGCAAAAACGGACGTATTTCAAAGGCTGCCCCCTAGTTCAGCTGTCCGTGTGCATCACACTAATGTACATAGGGCTGTAGCGCCCCTGTTTATTGCTACATTATATTAGTGATCAAGATATAATTTTTGATGATATAGAAAATATCTATTTGAATTTGAAATGATACTTGTAGATAAGTACCTACAACGTATAAATAATAACATTTTATGCACGAGATTAAAATGAGTTAATTCATGTCAGTATTACTTTTGGGTGGCTCCTATTTCTCTCATGGGCTTAGCTTGATGAAAAGGGTTCCGCTTGTACCTTTCCAAAATGAATTACGCATTTGCGTGACTCTAAGCTCTTTACTTATCGCGATGAAGATGGTATATTGAAAATATTAAATATATTTTTAGGTAGGTACATATTATTTATAAGCCAATTTGAAAAATTACAAAAAAGGGATTTTTTCGATAATACAGTGAAGCACAAAAAGGCTCTCGATATATTGAGTAAAGTTTCAAAAGGTAAGCGGAGAGAGGAAGTAAAAAAGGAATATGAAAAAAATCTATCATTATTCTGCTTCTAGAGCTTTTAAACAAGTATCAAGCAATATTTGAACACTAATGGAAATGTTCAAATATTTTGTCATATTGACCAATACTTTCATACACTTTAATTTTGCCCTTTTGACGGTGTAATTAATTATTTATTTGATAGTTGGGAATACTTCACACGCCTTTTGTGGAGTAACTGGACGAAGCTTTTTATGCCCAAATAATAGTTTTTTTGATCATACGGTATGAAAAGACGAATTTACGGTTATTCCATATAAACATATTATGATTTGGCGGGGAAAGTTGTTTCCATCTCAACTTTAAATTCAGTTTTTCCAAAACACTACAGTCTTCCTACGGTGTTAAAGGTTAATCTCTACTTTATATAAATCTCAGATTACATTAGAGAGCTCTGGGAGGTTTTCATAACATATAATTTAAGCAATTTACTTAATGTGACGCTAGAGGTATAATATAATTAATACCACAAAAGGTTTGGCTAATTATCAGTCCCTTGAAAACAGTACATGTTAATCAAAGGATAATTGAAACTAGTTTTACTCTACCCGGTGATACAAAAGATTAGAATATAATTTTTGTACAAAATATTTTATTTTATTGTTTTAACCTAAACAGGAAATACAGCACAAATTTCATGTCGTCATAACACACTTTTTAAGAGTCTGTGCTGGTTCGTACACTCTTGAAATTTATGCTTTAATTTAATACGATAGTCCACGTTACAAGAAGTTTCACAACTTAAGACAGCAAGCAAAACCATTCCAATCAATTTGTTTCAACTGCAAGTGTTGCAGAATCTATCGATTTCTAAGTCCTTCGTTATTGCATAAGCGACATTTCCACGGAAATGAAAAAAATCACATTTTAAATAACACTGAAATATTATTATTTATTGAAATATAACATTACGCTAATTTCAAAATTAGCCGAAAAATTAAAACATATAGAAAAACGCTTTAAAAATACACGATTGAACGAAAAGCAGCAAGAAAAACATCAGCATTTTGTCAATGTCTCAAAAAGTACTTTTTTTAGGTGACCATTTTTGATATTAATCATCATAGACGATAGCAGAAGGAATAAAAATACCGTTATGCTATTCGTTACAAGGTTATTTTGATCACAATAACAAACTCACAATTACACGAATTCACAATTTTTAAACGGATATCAATAGAGCAACTTAAATAAATATCAGTTAAGTTATTCATTAACTTGCTTTAGATATGGTAAGAAACATAAAAGGAATAAATTTATGAAAAATTGAATTATTCCGTCGATAGAAATGAGCTCAGAAATACTGTATTCCGCTTCGAAAGCTCTTGGGAGCTTTGCGGTCGCGGTGGGATGTCACATAATATCGATGGTTGTGATATACTGCATTCGGGGTGGAAATAAATACATACAGCCCCTATGGCCGCATGGGGGCATCCCTTATGTTCTATGCTGAGCATAATGTGGAAACCCCAAGGCAGAATCCGCTTTCAACATTGTCTCAATTTACATAGATACCGATATGTCTACTGCGGTCAGATGAGACTCTCGGGGTGACCAGGGATGATAATATAAAATATATGAATTTGTGAAAAGCAATATTCGTATAAATATGCAACTATGAGTCCAAGGACCTCTTTTCAAAAATTGACTTTAGGTTTCCGATTTGCAAGTTACTTCGCAATAAACAGATAAATGGCTAGTTAATAATTAAGAACTAATAATAATGAATTAGTTATTTCTATAGAGCCGTTTTTGCTGACAAACGATTTAACATGCTTTATTTTGAGTTTTTGACAGCTTCATTATTTAATTGCTAATTGGGAATGTGTTACGCATTCTGTGGAACTGTGTGAACGAAGCTAATGATTATAAACATTATTTGTAGACGCAAAACAAACTTTGGACGAGTATGACGCATGGATTCAGGGTGTTGTTAAGGGGGGTACTTGACTTACTTTATCCAGTGATTCCTGGCATTATTTGGGAGTAAAAAACGTACATAAAATTTGGGTACCCCGGTAACTTTTATATTTTTCTTCCAATTTATACTATAAAAATTAGTGTGTATTGGACATGTTAGGATCGGGATGAAGGGTTGGGCGGTTACACGGCTGAATGACAAGTGGTGACATGTGGAAGATTTTTTTATTTGTTTGTTTTTTTATCAAACGTATGTTATCTCTTACAAGTATGAAAAGTACTATATCAACTACAGGACAATATTTTTTTTACAGAATAAAACAAGTTCTTTGTTTAAAACCACTTTATTTTGATTTATTTTTGTCGACCGGTTTCGGTTGACCTCAACCTTCCTCAGGACAATAAACATATAAACGTTTATATGTTTATTGTCGTGAGGAAGTTTGAGGTAAACCGAAACCGGTCGACAAATATAAATCAAAATAAAGTGGTTTTAAACAAAGCACTTGTTTCATTCTGTACAAAGTCAAGCCATAAAGTGTTGGCTTTCTCCGATAATTTAATATTTTATTTACTTGTTTGTTCGTTACATATCTACAAATTATAATAATTGTGTGCCGTAGAAACTTTTCTTTGGGCTTCTGAATGTTTGTGTAAGGATTTATGACAAACACTGTGTGGCTATTTACGTAAAGTACATTAATTTCATAGATAGGCTGTAAATTATGCCTGTGCCTATTCTCTACCATGTTCCATGTTCAGCATTTACGTAAATAATGGTCACAGAGCTAAATTCTATAGATCCAACGCTAAACCGCATGCGGGCGCCTTGCTTGTTTACTTTGGCATTTAAGACAAAAATTAAGTCTCCTTGGACTGAGTAAATAATTAAATTCGAGGGTAATTCAATACGCAGCAGCAAAAAGGTTATTTCATCAGCCATAAAACGATTATTAATCTGTGGCACAATAAAGTTCATTTTTACGATGTGTCGACAAAGTTATGTACGTTCGTTCCTTTTGGCGTCACAAATGTCGTATTTTTATCTTGTTCTTAACCAATTTTATTGAACATTTGGGCTAGAAGAAATTCTTATTTTTATGACAGTCTGCTGACTGAAAACAGTCGGCAAATTACTTAGTAGAGGAGTGAGGAATGTCTGTTTTTTAAATGAGTGATATCACGCATGTATACATTTTACTAACCAGTTAATCTATTTAAGCTGCTGAAAAATCAAGACAAATATTGTAAATCAATTGACTTTCTTAAATTAATAACAATGGCTGATTATTAAAAATTTTGAACTTAAAATACTCTCACTCAATTGGAAGTAGTTAGTTCTAGTGTGGACAATATTCTATATACAAAGAAGAGTGTCTGTGGATGGGTCACTTCTGTGGTCGAGAGGCAAAGCTCCCGACCAGCGATCCGGAGGTCACGGGTTCAAATCCATGCGTGCACAAGTAAATTTTATTTGATTGATACAAATCAATCAATACAAATATTCACAATTTAATCAATAAGGGGTATACTAGGGGGGTTCTTGGATAGAAGATGCTCTTAGTATAGCCCTGGTGGAAGACCACCATTCAGATTTGAAACGTTGCTTGAAATGGCTTTAGCCATGTTAGGTGACTTGATCTGAATATCCAGGTATTTCCCCACCTTCCTCTACCCCATCTCCATTGCCTCTCAACTTACCTTTAACCTCATAACACACCCCAATTGGGGATGCCAAAATCTCACTGGCACCAGTACTTGCGCGGTATTCCCATTTTATTTTAAATCTCGGGAAACGCCCGGGACTTCTGCTAGTAAATTATATAGCATAGTTTGTAAAGTTTCATATCAAGTGCACTTTACACAAAAAAATAACCTAATACCATGACAATATCAAGAACGATAAAAGCTTTTTAAATTCAAGTAGAAAAGCAAAAATGTATGGCGTAGAAGAATCACAGGAGAAACGATAGTCAGGAGAATATATATTGTGTTAAGTGAATGAAAAAGAAATCGAGGTTGCTCCAGACAGACATGGCAATATATGTATGTAAATAAATGAAGCAAGGAATATATGTTAATACTATCTAGATCATAGATACTCAACCTTCTTTTACCCACCGCCCATTTTGGGAATATTTTGTTTAGCAAGCTAAACAAGCAATTCTATTGTATTTTAAGTACCGGGTTTACCATTTTCCTTCTTGTATTGATGATAAAGTGTCAATTCTCAATAATAATAATACATGTTAGTGCGTGATTAGCGTGTTTTTTTTGTCTTTTTTAGATCGTATTTTTTTTACCTGCTCACGCCCTCACTGTGCCATCTCAACACTCCCTATTTTTTCTAGTTCTTCTACCGCCCCCCTGAAAGTCTGAAACGACCCCTAATTTTCTCTGGGTCATCTACCGCCCCCCTGAAAGTCTGAAACGCCCAAAATGGAACGTTATCGCCCTCGTTGAGAACCTATGATCTAGATCTAGATACTAGCTACCCCCGCGGGAAAAGACACAGTTATAAGAATAGTTGATGTATACATATAAGGAGTAAAAGTTGTGTTTTTGTAATAAAACAATTCAATGAGCTATTGCTGAACAAGAAAAAGGTTCTTTTCGATAAAAGTAACCTTTATAAATATCTATTTTTAAATTCTAAGATATATTCATCCCCGAAAAGATATCAAATTCACCCTGTTTACTTTCCCTCAAACTTCCATCCTTGGATTCTTCTTTTGTTAACAAAACATTATTTGCAAACTTCACCCCCGTTAAGGATGAAATGGGAAAGCCATACTGTAAATACCCCCACCGCACAGTGCTGCGATCCCACAGAAGGCTAATCAAGTGACAAAATATGTTGCACAATTAATTGACGTTCGAGTAGGTGGAATGACTCACGCACGGTGCTCATTAGTAAAAAAACGTATTTCTCTGAAATAATCACACCATCAACAACATCAATCAGTTGTTTTTCACGAAAATAGTAAATATATCACTAAAAGATGTGTCCTTCTTCAGTGAAAAGATTGCATCAATTGCATGCCCCGGTTGAGATAGAATTTGTCACCGGAATCTGCACAGCTAGGTAGCGAGACATCCACTCCAGTCAGAACAACCATTTGATCGACACAATAAGGCCGGAGATCGGGAGAGATAGCGAGCAGCAGTATCAATCAGTCAATCAGCCACCGGGGTCGCCGTTTAATTGACGAAATAAACATATATATTTGTTTAATGTTTGTCTCTAGTATAGAGGCTACTAACCAAAGTGTGTGTGTTATATATTATATTTTAGTTTGCTGTGCTAAACACAGATGGCAAGCATTATTTCACAGCTCCCGATAAATAAAAGAACTATATGTTCATGATAAATACTGCAAGATCCTACCGTGATACAGACATTGGCTTACTGGCTGTCCCAGCTTCTTTAAAAAGTAAAAATAAAAGTCTATACTGTGTTCTGTACATTACCGGAGTTAAATTTGAAGAGCTACCAAGATTCCGGGAGTATGCACCTACAATATTTTTACTAGATATTTGCTACCAAGATGCACACACTCTGAAGCTTGTGTCTGATGTTGTACACTAACAATTATTATTTAATGCATCATGTCTAATAACCTTGTTCATCGTTACCTGTGATTATTTCTGAGAAATAGTTGTTGCTAATTACTGCCAAGCATTAATCATCAAAGCCGTAAGAATGTTAATAATTTACTAGCAGTTAAGAATCCGCTCCGTAGGTTTTTGCTGCTAGGCCCTGCGGGCAGCTTCGCCCAGTTTGTGGTAGGCGACCATTTTATCAATCCGATAGGAACTGGTTCCAAAAATAGCCGGTTCCTCGGTCCACTATTATCCAGTGGCAGCTAGTCACCGGGATAAAGTAACCGCGTCAGGCAAAGACGTCATATGTAATATATAGCCGTGTGATACTATTATTCACAAATCGAAATATTACCGTTAATCCCATATCTTGGATTGTATAAATCCGTAGTACTTATACCTAGGGGCACGTTTTCATGCGATTATGCTAATGTAAGTGGTGCCATCCTTTGACGAATTTTTGAATTCGAAACCGAATTACAAAAGTAGCTTTTTAGCGTAGTATTAATAATATAGATGGCAGCACTTCCATTTGTATCTATATGTGAATCGAGTGTGTTTCGACAGACGTCAGCGTACTGTTCAAGGCGACTCTTGTTTTTTTTTTTTTAATTTTGTCCTAACTTTTTATGTAATCGCAACACTGTGCCATCTCCTGCTGACCCGATACCTTCACACTTATAAAATTATCTCCACGACTGGGGGATCTGGATCGAACATGACTTTCGGGTCCACTATAGGAGGCTGGATTCAAGATAGAGGGAAGAAGAAAAGAAGATAAAGGAAAACAATCATTAATCTCAGTCAGGGAGGGTCAAGAATCTGCCCCGGTAGTTAGGTATAATGGCTACTCGCTTTCTACTGTGTTTTCAAAGTGGAGTGGGAAGAGTTTTGTAACTTTGATTTATTTTGAAAATGTTTTCAGAGAAAGATTTGTTTTGTAAGTATATAGGTATAACAGAATGAAATTAAGTAAAACAAACCTTTTATAGATATGAATTTTATTAAATAATTAAATACATTAATTTATGAATGCCATAGCAAACTTGTAGTAAGTAGCTGTCCGAGTTTTAACATTTTTTCGAAGTTTTTTTTAGGTTACCAATCTTTATAACTCCATGGTACATGAAAACCAGCGAGAAAGCAGTTGCAGTTGGCTTAGATTTAGAATCTCTGCAAATTTCATGACGCCGTACCTCGCTGAACCTTATACAAACTTTACTTATTGAAAAATCAGAAAAAGATATTTGCACCTCTGGGAATCGAACCCAGGACGGAAAGCGAAAGTTCCATATTTTTTATTTAATTTCGCTAATATTGTCTTCATTTAATTAAAAAATTTTTATCTATGTTTTTAAGCGCCATTAAACGGCTTTTAGATTAAAATGATACGATTATAAGTAAACAGTGCTACACAAGAGGGTATCAGTAGTATATTATAAGACCTGACATAAAACAAAGTATGTTGGGTATATGCTAGTATTTAGGTATAGGATTCAATTTTTTATTGTGTGTTACAATAAAAAAAAAGAATATGAAGTGCTCTTGGTATGGAATGTTCTAAAGTGTTATAATAACAGAGAACATTTTATATAAATAGTGAAAATATGTATAAAAAGTAACTTGATAGCAAGTATAATCTCGCAAAATTATCAACATCAAGTTATCTTTTCATACATTCGTATTTGACCAGTAAATAGTTATACCAAAGCTCCATAGCGAATGATAAACCCGATCTCGGAGCTTGAGAGTTATTGCTGAGACAAAACAAGCTTTCTGTTTTATGGTAGCTACGTAAGAACTTTTTAAAAAGTTTCTTGAAATACTGCTCCACGAGTATGTCCATAATATGTACATAAGAGTCATATCTGCTTGGTTTTTTGTTTACAAAAAATATATGTAAACTTTAAGTAAGACGCAAGTGAAGGTTAGGAAGTAGATATATCTACAGTTTAAAAAATACAATTCTCGCAGCAGTAAACAAAGAACATAAAGCTTTTTACTTTTAAACGACACTGCAAAAAAGTTGGGGGTAAGTAACTCTAAAGAGTTTGTTTGTTTTCTTTGCGAAAAACCAGTAGTGTTGTGTGCAGTGGTCCAACTGCCATCTCTGTGTCTGAAGTATTTCTCATCTGATATGGGCTTGAGAGGCAATTTAATATCGCTAATGTTGGATTTTCTTTATTTTAAATGAAAAATACTTACGATCTATTATTATGAAAACTTTTAGATGTAAAAACACGTATGATTTTGTTATTTTTGTAAGCATAACTATAAGCATTAATCTGCTTCAAAAGACAGTTAAAGATAATAATAATAGCCAACATAACATAATAATGGCAACACGCAAAGATTTTACTAATTTACAAAGCATACTCGAACAAGATAAATTATGTGAACATATACAAATATATGTATAATAATATCAGTTACATTAAACAATAAATCCTTCTTGAAATATTCACAAACTTTTTAGTACTATAGACAAATAATTAAACTATAACTTTTTGGTATGAACTGAGCTAGCAACAAAATAAGTGCCTTAGTAAGCCATCTGAGTGCTTACTAACTGTGGAACTTTTCAGTTTGGAAAACGTAAGGGCGCGATTTGGGTAATTCCCGAGTATAATAATGTGGCAATCGCGTCATTATCTCTATGTAGATACTGCCAACTCTAAACTCTAATCAAAACGATCACATCCAGCCATCACACACAGAAAACAACAATTATTAACAGTGCGAAACTGTGAACACATCGAAGCGTATACGCCTGCTTTGTACGTTAATAATTGACTTGAAATTCAGGGGTCCGCAAACTAATTTATTGCTGAAATGATCAAAGGCTTTGAAGCTCAATAATTTACTCCGGTCGGCGATGATTTGGAATAAACCTTTACGGGCTAATGAGCCTAAAATTTACTCGTGTGATTTGCTGTCCGAAACAAATAGGACACGTTATTAGATTATTAGAAGTAGCCATTATAATGTTCTGTCAATCGGTTTTATCGGCCATTGGGTAGAGCGCAGCAGCTTTCATCAAGTTTAAAATATAACATGCATCAAAATATTTCATGGGTTCATGTTTTGTTGTGGGCTGGAATGAAGGAATATTTAAATAAAGTACGACACCAGAAGTCAAGATATCAATAAATCTTCAAAATTGAGGTAGTTAGTTTAAGAATCGCCCTGGTGAATGACCATCATTGCTTGAAATGGCATGACCAGATCTGAATAGCTTTGTAACTTACCACATTCCTCTCCCCTATCTCCTTCCCCTCATATATACCACCAGTCACATAACATACCCCGATTGGGGATGCCATAGTCTCACTGGCTCCAGATAATTGGGAGCAGTTGGAACCTTTGTGCGGTACTAACATTGAAAATTTAAAAGGGTATATAGGTACACAGTGTATGTATAAGTCAAAGGATAATAACCACAAATTGTGGTGTGAAAAAAACTTTGTCAATTTGTAACACAATTATTGTTTTAAATAAACGATTTTTGTGCCTTCACAACCGTGTTGCGTTATATACACCTTTTTGAGGAAATTTTCAGTAAGCATTATAAGATAAAGTATTATTCTGTAAAGATTGTATTTGGGAATACATTTTTCTACACTGCAAACATCGGTTCTGATAAGTAAGTCACTACAAGGCTTTCAAAAGCATAGGCTCAAGAAGTAGGATAAAATGCAATGTGACTCAACATCACAAAAGACAAATAACAATTCAGTATAAACGCTTTATGATCCCTCGTGACAAAGTAAATGTTCTCTTGCACGTACGGCGAGTGGCGACTTGGGGAAGATAATAACAAAGCGATCACCTTTGTCACTAGATAGATGATCACCCATTTATAGTAGAGAAGTGGATATGGCTGTGTCACCGCTGGTGCACGCAATCAACCACCGACTTAGATAAGGAAACCCTTTACCATGCCCTGAAGCAAGCCCGTAAATGTGGGAAGTTCCGGTACTGGGCTATCCACTATCCAGGCTAGTAATAAGCAACCCACGGCCCGTGAGCTCATTTTCATACGGTCCACTTGGTTAAACAAAATATGGAAAAAATGCGGTTAAAAAAATTCAACGGTTTCCGTTCTATTTTAAAAACTACTACTACTCCGTAAAACTTAAGTTTTTCTTTAACGTTTTGAATCTGCCGCTCAGAATAATAAACTTTTCTTTCAAATGAAAAAATATTCTTGAAAAGACATAATTTCATGGTTCGCACAAAATTTTCACCTTCGCAGAGCAGCGCTTTTATGAGATCCATATTTGATGCATTTTAAAGGTTTACGTTTTATAAAATACGTTTTGTGAGATTTTTATTCTCTCCAAACGATAAAAATCTACTGCATTTATTGCTTTAACGAAGCATTTTTTGAAAATACATTAATATTTAAGAATGATGAAAATCGTCAGCATTTACTGGTTTGCTTTGGAAACATAAAATTTTTGACTGCGGCCGCTTGGAATTTTGCACCATTTTTGAAAATACAAATAGGTTGACGATATTACCGACCGCAAAGTTAAGCATGTCAAAGTAGTATATACCCTACACCCTGCGACCTGTAAGCTTATTGAAAGTTGACAAATTGGGCGCCCGGCTAAAAAGGTTTACGATAACTGATCTAGGTGGTGATATTTAAATATCGTAAACAAGGGATGAATTTAAGATTTTGGTGAATATAATCAATCAAGATGGCGATTTCTTGGGTTTAACTTTGAACCGATATTTATCTTGGCTTTGTAAGGTAGTACCTAAGAACTAGATAGTAGCGCTAAAATTTCGAAAATATAGGTAGGTATTCAACAACAAAAAAATCACCTTAAAGGAGGTAGGTAAGTTACTACTTTTCGGCATAGGGGTCGTCCATTAATCACGTTAACCCCCCCCCCCCCCTGGTGATATGTGGTGAGGTCGTGGACTACCCCCCCCCCCCCTACCCAAAATCACGTGTATTTTTTTAGTACAAAGTATATTGAAATTTTCAGAATATTTTCTTTAAATTCAGTTATAATCTAATAAAATTTTGGAAAATTAAGCATTGTGTTAAAAATTTCCAGAGAGACATTAAGGTTGCAGGTTGTTTTTGACTTGTATTTGGTTTAGAAATTGTGCGTTCAACGAAAAATAAATACACTTGATATCTCAACACAAACCCCCCCCCCCTTTCAAGCCTCACGTGATTAATGGACGACCCCATAGGCGTAATAACATAACATACATGGAGTGATTTTCATGTTATAAGTGCAAACAGAACTATTAGTACCTTTATTGTTGTCCTTATTAAAGCCTTTCGATTATTTTGAATTAAAGCATATAAGTTTTATAGTAGATAGTAAATTTACTAATAGAGAAGTCCAGTCCAGTCCAGTCCATTTTTTTATTTTTTTTATGAATAATGACCTTCTAACTTAAATAACTGCTTTGTTTTTTTTTAGAGTTAGTTTTAATAGTTAAAATAATTGTCAAAGTTTCAATTTTTCAAGGTCCCTCAAAAACCCGCCAAATTTAAGATGTATTTTGTGACGTCATCAACAGCTCACCTACTTAATAACGATACGCATTTCATGTTTTTTTATGTTGGTCTCCTTGAATCTCACATAGATTTGCGCAGGCGCCGCCGGCCATCTTGACGCGTTGATTGGTCTATTTATGGTGTATGGGCAATGGCAATATGGCGACGGCGAGATCAGAAGCTTCGCAAAAATGACATGATGAATTTTACTTGCAGTTTTATGTTTTTGAAGTTAAATCAGTTTTATGTTTTTGAAATTAATTTACGTTTAAATGATCAATTCACTGTGATATTAGTGTAATTCATCATAAGTACCAATGCTGCGTTACTTTTTTTTCAGTTTTAGACCTTTAAATAGTGTTTTGTTGGTGTATTTTCGTTGTACGATAGGTTAAAGGTTACGTCTGAAAAATTTTTTTAATGACTTTTCCGCGTGAATTTAATAAAACTTCCATAAAAGTAATATTATTTAATAATGTTAAATACAAAATACAGAAATCAACACATTAAATTGCGTAACACCGAATCCAAGATGTCATATTTTTAAAGTTATTTTTTCGGAATCATTAAAAAAATTTTTTATCATTTTTAATTGTATGAACGAGATAAAAAGTGAAGTGACAGTTTTATTCCAAATTCATAAAGTAAGAGGACTGTATCTTTAAAATTTTTAATTTTCCTAAATTTTTCGACCATTTAATAGATTATGTTTACAGTCAGCTGTTTTTTTTTAATTTTTTCATTTTGAAACTTAAAATACTGCAATTTTCAAACGCGGTCGTATATGTCAGATACAAAAATCTAAAAGGCAATTCTATTTAGTTTCTATAAAGGTATATGCTTTTACGACATCTTCAAAAATAAGAAATATATAGAACATTCGTTTGTGTCATACCTAAATTCCCATACAAATGACGTACAGCATAAATAAACCTGTCATTACAGTGATTACCATCGTGACGTCACCACACAGCATACCAACCTGACGCTGTGTTTTAACGAGAATATTAAAAATGCACTTTTTAATATTTTTTTAAAAACTGTACGTTTAATATTATTAAATAAAACTTATATATTCAGAATCAGCGTTTATTGGTCTGTATGAGCATATTTTTTTAAAGCCATAATATTTTTCACTGGAGTTCCTTATTGCTAATTGTTAAATAATAACTAAGCCATAAATAAATTAAATATTTTACACCTGATAACTTTATTTCTGCCCCAGCATGGAATTTGTTCAATTCGATGCAATGCAGTGGTATTAAGTTCAAATTATTTTTATTTACTTTTATGAATAACAGTAGGATATTCTACATATCCTTATAACATGTACCATAAGTAAAAGTTGTATATCACCAAAATACTCAAAGGTTTCTTTAAAAAAATTTAATTTTTCAATGACAAAGAAAGTATTCGTGTAATTTGAGTGTGTTTTCAGAGGCATTCCACCCGAAAGTCCCTAAGTGGGCAATGGGATGTTCGTCCCAGGGACTTGCGGCCGACTTCAGAGCAGTTTTGCGGCAGAGGTCAGCCCCGTTTGACCCACGTCAGAAGACTGTTGACATGACATATCGCGCGCTGTGAGGGTTCAAAGATGCCAGAGGTATTTGCACTCGTAAAATGTATATTCCGAGAGTTCAAATACCTTTGTCTGGTACATGGGGATGGTAAATACACAGGGAGCACAATATGTAAATGTCAACGAACATAAAAAAATCCGTGGATAAATTTCAGCGACGCCAAAGCTTTACTGACACTTTTTTAAATACAAACAGATGATCTAAATGGCACAATGCAAGGCAAAGATTGTTAGTCATGTTCTTTGTTATTATCGCTTAGAAGATAAGTCTGCCAAATCATGTAGATAATACGAAAATTTGGTAATTATTTGGTAAACATTTAATGTTATTCAAACTAAAGGTATATAAAGGACCCTTGACCGATTTCATACTGTGCGTTTACCAACATAGGATATAAATGCATTTAATTTTTATTTACTTAAATTATTACACAAAAAGATTAAACATTAATTGACAAATACCTACTAGATTTCTTATTTGAACATTATTAACATTTGAGAAGATAGATATAATAAAGTTTTAGGATTATTTAAAGAGTAATTAAGTATTACATCTACTATTTCATCAATCTCATTCAATAGCATCATTCCTTTTGACATACTTTGCTGCTGTGCTAAAATACCTGTTCTGCCGTGTGAAAACTTGAATTAGTCGTGCTAACAACTACGACTGATTTTTTTAGGCACTCTTTCAATAGAGTTATGCTCCATATTAAAACCAAGTATTTGCATAACGTCTGAATTCTAGGCAAAATCCATTCATTGTTTCAAGTAAGTCCAACCGTTCCATGTTCCATGCAATCGCATACAGAACATAGATGTAAATAATTGCAAATGTATAAATAATCTGTTTCAGATTTGGGATCTGTGCTGATGCAACTGGGAGCAAAATATAAAACAGGTTTTGATACAACTGTGCCAAAAATTATGTGATTCCGTAGAAGACTCCCAACTGTTCAGAATATTTGGGAAATGCCTGGCTAAAGCCATTTATAGCAACTTCTGTTCTGTATTGTAGCATTTCACCAGGGCGACATTGAGATCCTTTTCTCTCTGGAAATAGGTGCAATTACACCTAATTAAATTTCACATATGATTTATATAAGTAAGCCTTATTTTATAGTTATAATATTGTTTCGATACGTACATTAAATTTTTTTGATTTCCTATCCTTTTGTTTCGTTGTCCAAAACAATATATCAATACAGGTAAATGAACATTCATATGGCCATACATCCTCTCTGCATACATTACGAAGGATGAAGCACAATAGAAATAATACTTTGGGGATTCAAGTGTCGGAGGGATCCGTCTGTCCGGGGGATCAACTGTCAACTGATCAACTGTCGGGGATCAAGACCAAGAGTCGGTAAACCGTAAAGCATAAATAAGCTCAGTCAAATATATTGAACACAAGAATAATAAAATATTATTTCAGTCAAATAAATCATCCAAAACTTACGCTTGTCAAAATAAAATAGTTAAATAACAGGTCAGTTTAAAATAATGGTAATATCAGTTACGATCGAAAGTAATAATTTTTCCTATGGCTAAAAATGACTGGGTCAAAGTAATACCAAAATAAACTCACTGCTTCACTATATATTTTCTTCACGACTTACAGATTGTCGGGTCATTATTTCTATAAGATTTATTATTATTACAAGGGCAGAGATTTTACTAAGACGTTTTTACGTTAGGGCTTTTTGGTGCGAAGAAATCATACCACTCTTTGGATTACCGTACCTAAGTACCAGTACTTTGGACGGTTTAATATTAGGAGAAAGCATCGATGTTTGTTAAAGGCCATAAACCTTTGTGATATATAACCCATTAATTTATATGAGCCGTGTGATTTGACATATTTATGAGACCAGATTTAAGCATGATGGATGGAAATAAAACACGTTTGGATTTTTGATGGAGCTGTTCGAAGCTAGTTAAAAAAAGAATATCGTGCTTAATTTCTCAATTATTTTTAATTGCTTACAGTTAAATTCGTGGATTCAACTAAAAACACAAAATGAATACGTGCCTTTATCATCACATCGTATTTAAATCATTGATAAAAGGATGGTTCAACAATTATTCCCCATTTCGCCTTTTCGGTTGCCTTATTTCATAATAACTAGAACGAGCAACTGGATAAATTCTTATTGAAGTTTTGTATTGTCTCGCAGACATTCAAGTCACTAAACCTACGGTCTCTACTATAAATCGGAAACATCCTCGAACAGTGAGCTCTGGCTTCACAACTATTTTCCGTCCGAAATTGCGAGGTCAACGCAACTATTATCAACCTAACATGTGAGATAAAGAGCTTTTAAGTACACGTTAAAAA
The DNA here is from genome assembly GCA_917563855.2 of Limnephilus lunatus. NCBI lineage: Eukaryota > Metazoa > Arthropoda > Insecta > Trichoptera > Limnephilidae > Limnephilus > Limnephilus lunatus. Next base: position 63,895,187 of record OU830602.1, read on the forward strand.
CAAGTCGTATAATTTGAATTTTATTTTTATAAATGTTTCCCAAGTAAAATAATATTTCTGAAAACCAACTTAAAACTAAAGTCCATGGATAAGGAGTACCTACCATACAATCGTTACCAAGTAATTTTCGAATGGTGGAATTTCTAATTATTTGGTTCCAAAGTGTGACTTCCAATATTCCACCCAAGAATCTCATTTCGCCATACTCTGAAAGTACTCTCTCATTAATCATCCAAATGTGTCCGTAGGGATGGGACGCTGTGCTGACTTCTCATAATGATGTGTGTAAAATATTATTTTGACTATCCAATAGATTTACGCACTAGCGAGTATATAACCTATCTTATCCGAACCCACACTAAAGCATCTTTACAATTTCAAGAGTACGATTAAAGACTGTGTATTTTTAAAAACATACATTTTCTGAGATGAAGTAAAGGACGATTTAATATCATTTTGTTTTTAAAAAACCTCACTGAAAGACTGCAAATGAAACTTGTCTAAATAGAGACAACATTTTAGAGACATTTTCCATATCGAAGACGCGAGAATACACTTTAAAGGAAGTATTTGTGGATTATACTCTCCATAGAATATTCACATTGAATAGGGCTCTAATTATAATTGGCGGTTCGGTCAGAATCGCTCTTGAATAGGGCGAAATTTGATAACAAGTAGACCTCAAAATTAAAGGGTATATTATAACGAGTTCATTAAAACGGTCTTGTTGACATTTTCCACGGAAACAGTGCTGAATAGAATAAATTACGATAGCCTTCCTAGAAATATAATTAAACAATTAACTTTGGAATTTTTCCTCGCTTTGAACCGGAGAAACCTTAAATATCTGCAGGCTGTATCAACAAGGCACTATTTAAATATTAGCATTTAGTTGAAAATAAACCTCGTAGAATGCACAGTGGGAGCTTTGAAGCTAAAAGGTCAGAATGTAGCGGGGGTCATTAGTAGGAACTGTGTTCACGAATATCGCACGGAGAAGAAAATTAGATATCGTTTAAACTTAAATACACGACTGAGCGCTGCAAATAATTTTAGAAATCGTATTTAGATACATAACCAACAAAGTAATTTTAAAAAAAAAACAATATTCTCAGTTTTTTATTTATTTTATATATTCAATAATTTTATTATTAAATTAATAAAAACAGTTTATTTATAAACAAGTTCTGCTGGTAATTATTATTACGCGTGACAGCTGTTTCGCCTTCTGAGGGCATTATCAAATATTCTCAGTTGTTGCTATTTGAAAAACTCCTACTATCATCATTACAAGAGGAAAAAATTTTCGGATAAATAAAAACTGTTATTAAAGAAAATTACAATAAATGTTACGCAGATAAAATGTAAATTAGTGAGACCATTTGTTTAAAAACCAAGGGAACCATCTAAAGTCGCATAGATAGTTTTCAAGTCTTTTCAAACAATCATAAATAATAACAGCACAAAATACCTAGAAAACTTGCTAAATTATCAAGCAATATTCCCAGTGCGGGCAAACTGTTATACAGTTTTCAGACAAAAGAAAGCACCACAAGTGTCGAAAACAATACCAAGACAAAGCACGGGAGCTCGCACTCGACAAACACTCCAGGGCTTTCAGGCTCTCGGCCACTCCGCTCGCTCGCGGACCTGCGGATGTGATGAGCTTATTAACAGAGCGAAAAGTCGGAAGTAGAAAGCTCATTGTCTCACCAGGTATTTAGATATCATTTCTTTTCGTATATGGTGATAAATAAATAATGAAAAAAATGCCTGAATTCCCTGATGGGTTTATGATGATCTTGATATAATAAAAAAATCACAAATTGGGTGTTTTTTCTTAATAAGCTCGAATAGGTACTTATAATGGGGAATTTATTTTTAAAAGTTAAATTAAATAAATGAGCTTTCTTTTCAAATACAAGAAAGCAATTTAAGTTTTAAATTGCTGCATAAGTACATGCTTAATTTTTTACAGTAACTCCATACGTGATGCGTTCTTTGGCATGTTTTCTTTTGACAATAATGATAATTGGTAATTTTGTAAAGCCGTTATCTATAAAGCATGGTGACCCGACAACTCGTCCGGCGACAATTCATCCGGCGACAGTTCATCCGGCGACAGTTAATCCTACCGACAGTTCAACCTGCCGACAGTTCATCCTGCCGATAGTTCATCCGGCCGACAATTCATCCGGCGACAATTCATCCGGCCTGTTCATTTAGAAGATTTTTTTTTCAAGTAAGTATGCAAAGAGGATATACGGCCGTACAACCAAAATCGATATACTTATATCTGAAGGCATCTTGAGTGGAAATCCGCTGTAAAAATATTTTTACTAACAATAATTTCGACTCTCCGAAGAAGCATGCGTGAATAAAAAAATACGACATACTTATACGTGCAGTCGGCTTAGAAAAAAACCGTAAAGATTCCTACTTGCATATAATATAACTTCTTTTTTATCTGAAATTAACACCATCTTTTTAGGGTGAATTGACTAATTTGTTAGGTTAGGTTGGGTTAGGTTAGGTTAGGTTAGGTTACAGCGTATTTTCACTCAAGATGCCTTATATCGATTTTGGTTGTACGGCCGGATGAACTGTCGCCTGATGAACTGTCGCCGGATGAATTGTCGCAGGATGAACTGTCATGGAACCATAAAGCATATATATTGAAGGTACATTAAATTACAGTAAAATAGTTCAGAATTACAGTGATAACAGGAAGAATTCAGTGAAAAAACTTTCAATACATTGATCGATGCATGTATCTTCAAAACAAACGTTCTCTAAGTTTTATTAGCTAATATTTCTTGAAATATTCTGTTCTGCATCATGTAAACGGATTCTATGGCACTTTCAAAACAGTGTCGCCCGTTGCCAATACAGTAAAATTTCAAGTTATCAACACCAATCTAACGATTCCAATTTGACTCTTGTCCAAAACCAAAATCGAATTGGTCCGTCCTAGTAATAATTGCTCTCCAAAAGTGAAGTCCATTACAGCTGCAGAACGGCCGCCATAAAATCAAACCACCTACAGGATTTATAGTACAGCAATTTATTGTAATATAGTTAGGGTATAGTCAGAAGTAGGGATGGACGTTGGACATTCTCGAAATATCGGGCAAATTTAATCGAAATTATTATTAGTCATCTACAGTAATCACGACGTCCATGGCAGACCATTGAATGTTTGGCTAGTTAGACTGAATCTAGAGAGTAAAAATAAAATAAAATATTGTTTACTCACAAAACGTTGGTACTAAATTAAAATTTAGTTAAAGAATCGCATTTGTGCTATACCATATCAAAACTATACATCATTTAATTGGCTATAGATAATAAGTTAATATGTATTATGACTAAGTTTGTTGAGCAAGATGTTTCTTAACTTCTTAACTTTTGCACAATTGGTTTCTATGTGAATGCGGAAACAAAAAGGTTGAAAAGAAGTTTAAGAAAGATTTTGTTTCGACTTTTTCTTTATTTTTTATATGCCTACAACACTCTTCCGGCAACTCAATGAAAAACGATGTTGCTGTAGAGAAGCCCTACAGCCAAATTAGGAATATAGGATGAAACAAGGACCATCACCGTTTCATCTTCTTTTTATATATTTTTTTAATCAATGCCTCTTTTAGCTAATTGTTGTTCATTTTGCGTCTTCATCATGAATTATTTCGAGTTATTATAAAAATCAGACAAAATAGGAACATTTCTGAAACTTAGATATTTTGGAGGGCGTGAGACTTTATGTTCCTGACTGCTATCTTAGACAGTATACTCATATGTTTTTCTATCTTCCTGCCTGTAGGACCAACCTGCCAATGATTGGGAAGAGAATATTGCTCCTGAACCAAATCTCTTCTGATATCGATATATTTTGCGTCACCGAGGAGAGATTCAAAGGGGAAATCCTATTGATTCTTGAAAGAATCTCTCGTCGTTTTAAAAATAAAAAAATCATTTTAAAAATATATAATATGATAATAATTCGATTATTCAAATGCTTCGATTGTAGGAATCACGTCAGCACTAGTAGGATCGTCCTGAGCATTCTACCGGAAGAGGATTGAGGGTTTCCACTTATAATGATGTGGTTGTCCGGAGCGGCGAGGACCCTCGCCTTACGCTTTAACCGAACCCGCAAATCCGATCAAGGTTTTTTCAATCGAACATTGTCTTTGACTTTGTACATTTGCCTAAATATATTCAATATGCTACGAGTATACCGTTACGTGGCATAAAGCTATGCAATAGGAAGTAGGAAATACAAAATCATCTATTTTTGGTTTGAACATTTTATTATTATAGATGCTTTAATTACATACTGCTAATAGAAAACAGTATTTTTATAAGCTTAGAAAAAAATGAAGTATCAGGCCTATGAAAAAAGTTTTGACCTACTTCCGAACGCCTTTTAATGCACGCCTTTAATGTATAATGTAAAGTGGCAAACTGAGTTTTTTAGATTATAATATGAAATATCATTTAACATCTGTGCCTGACTTTGTTTATTTCTGATTTTTTTGGCCTAAATCAAAACAGGTGAAAAGAATTTCAATCTTGCCGCCATCGAAATTAACTTCGTTGTTTGTTTCTGAATAAGCAAAAACTCTTGAACGGTGAACTCTGGTGTCATGAAATGGACAGATTGTTATATTTGTACAATTTTCAACTTGCAAAGTAATTTTCATCGAGAGTTAAGGAACTTTGAAATGTAAGCAGACATTATGCTATTAGTCCCATATTTTTAGAAGTTAACAAAAGATGAAATTTCGAGAAAATATTGCGTAGACTCGCGCAAACCCGGGGAGTAATCTCTAGTTTGTTAATTAATTCAGGATATTTACTAAAATATATATTATATATATATATATATATATTGTGCTCGAAATATTATTAATCCCTTACTAAGTAATGGTAGTAATCGAACGAAAAACGATAAAAAAATTGTTTATAAATCTAAAGTGGTTGTGTTGGGTGTGCTATTCACAACCTTGTGACAACCCCTAACACTAGCGAGTAGAATCAATATTTCGATGAGATTTTTTTAAAACAAAAAATTACTGTTGACGTGTTTATTGTTGACGTGTTTATTGTTGACGTGTTTATTGTTTCGTGTTAATTGTTGACGTGTTTATTGTATAGGTAGTTCTAATAATATTTACCAAAAACTAGAATGTCCACATAAAAAAGAAAATTATCAGATAGTATTATTATGTGAAGGACTGTATATTTTAGATTGTTGTAAACGGAAGATGCGCCCTCCATTATTTTCAAAAAGAAACGTTAAAGTTTCAAACAGCATTCCGGATGAGAAAACGTCAAAAATAAAATAAGATTTTCTCAGTATCACAAACTTCGATACAATTTCCCGAACCATTTTCCGAGCAATTTTTTCGAAAATTCCAATATTCCCACAAGAAATGTTTGAAATGATTAAAACTTAAAGCGGAAGCGGTTTTATATGCTAGTGGTATTATAATACCTACGTTAAAACCACAATTCCCACATTTGGAAAAGGCTCATAAAATTAATGTAAGAGGAAAGTTTTAGTTTTCATAGTAACGCCCACACTTTTATAAAGCACGGATAACATACAGTTAAGTCAGCCCACCGCTTTAAAACAATACCTTACTTTATTAATCTGCCCTCGTAATTCAACGGTTAGCGAAGCGATGCTATAACGAGGATATGAAGAGGCCTAGCAGCGATTATATTTAATTGATTATTATCGTATTAATAACTTGAAAGTGGGCGAATTCATTGTTATTGCTGTTGTCGTTAGCAGTAAGACGATAACAATGCGGAGTAATTTCAGATCACGGTTAGGGTTTAACTGAAAATGGATAATGTTGTTATTTTGTCAATAAAGTCAAAATATAGCAGGTGTTTTATCTATGTACAGGATATCCCGTAAGCAACGGATTAAACGTGGGGTGAAAGGGGAGTTTATATGCAATCAAAATATACGAATGTGCTGTGGTCCCATTTTTAACCATCGGTTCAGACAGCCTCTGTTAGCGATTGGGAGGACGAGGGGTTTCAAATCCTAACGTGCAAAAGTAATTTTAGTTATTTCAAAATATATTAATTAAATGTAATCTTTTCATATTATAAATTAAAGTCCTCCGACGCGTCTGTATGTCTGTCTGTTCGCGATAAACTCAAAAACTAATGAACGGATTTACATGCGGTTTTCACCAATAGATAGAGTGATTCATGAGAAAGTTTTAGGTATATAATTTGTCAAGGTTTTGTGTACATTGGTTGAAATATATAATATATAAAGGGAGCGGCCTGGCAAGCGGGCGGTGTGGATTTGATTTGAATGCAAATTAACAGAAGGCGTTGGTTATAAAGGTTGGGTAACCAACCAGTAGAGGGCGTTGCGTTTCGTTAGCCACAGCAAAGCGTGCCCGGGACAGCTAGTACGTAATATATTTGCAGCGCGTTCCAGAGTAATATATTTAAGATACTCTCAATATCGCCCTGGTGTAATAACATCATTCAGAATTGAAATGTTGCTTTAAATGGCGGGTTGCATTGGGAGAGGCCGGTTGAGCTCTGCCGGTTGAACTCTTCTCGCTGACCTCTCCAACCAGACTTGCCTCTCCTCCATTTCCTTAAACGAACATCCACGCGGCTTCCTCAGAGATAACTCAGGTCCCGCGGGAAATTATTTTCATGAGGGCTTCATGTATGGAGCTAATGTAGAAAAAATCACAAATTAAACATTAAAAAAAACTTTTTTGTTTCTGTGTTTTGATATAATTCACAATTATTCGTATTCATAACAGTCTGTGTATTGTGTTGTTTGGAGACATTTTGTGTTTATTTTTAATGTCGCATTGTTAAATTATTTGGATAAATTTAAGTAATATTATGCTTTACTTTACTTTTCCAATGCCAAATTATATATTTACTAGTGTGTACTGATAAAAGGAAAAGGAGTGGAAATTCGAAATTCGACAAATTTTGCCTTCTTTTCTACGCAGCATTCTTTAGAGATCAAATAGACCAAAATGGTGGCATGTTTGATAGATTTTTGCATGAGAAGCTATAAATAAAGGAGAAGAGCACATTTAAAAGCTCATCTGATTTGAAAATTTCAATTCAAATTCTCGAAGAGTTCCTTTTAACGTATAAAATGATCGTAAGACGTCTAAATCTGAAAGCCCTCTCAAAAGCTCTTACCCAATGATTGCAATAAGCTCCCGATTCCTTGGATCCATTATTCAGTCCTGCGGAAGCAAGCCTCATTCCGTAAGTTCAAAAGTTATTCGAGTAAATAATTACGACCTCCTGGCGCAAGATATCTTCTCAGTTCTTACCTGGAAACAAAAAGAAGAAAAAAACGTTTTAGAATTGAGCAAAATCATATACATAAGAAAACCTTTTAAAAATTTCAAGAGCTACGTAAATCTTCATTTTCTTTTGAGAAATTCTTAGAAGAGTAATTAAGAATTTTTCTGGAAGTCTGATTTTTCAACAGGATGCATTTTTTATTTTATGAAGGGAAGCTAAACAATTTTATTTGCAAATTTATGCAAAATTATTAATAAGTAGGTTTGTAATAAAAATATACATTTGCACATATATTTTTAAATGGCATTTTCTCATCCATAAAGAGACGAGGCTCTAGTGTTTGGTATACATTGATTCAAAATATTTCGTTATCAGTACCCATAAATATTATGCCTACTTACCATACCGCCAGAAGGTAGTTATTCGCGATAGGTAAGTTTTTGTGTGATTAAATTATGATGTTCATAAAGGTACGGTTACCCCAAAAGAAGGTTGCCTTCGAACAATATATAAGAAAACAAATAACTTTGTATAAACACCACTATGTGATCAATATTATTAATATGATTCGAAAACAAAGTTTTCTTCGTCAGAATAAGATTAATATTATTATTTAGTTTATTCAAAGTTGTATTATCTTGTTCCTTATTAATGAATTCTACCGAAAATAGTTTATTTGTTTTCCCCTTCAATAATAATAATAATGTTATGTTTAATAGGTTATGTAAAATTACAATTTTAATGATATTCCACCACAAACTTTTAGTAAAAGGGAACAGTTGTGCTAAAACTTAATCAACTTTGGAAATAAGGTAAAGTGGTTAATACGAATATTTTGTTCTTATAAATGATTTTCACCAAAAATTTCATTAAATTCATTCGGTAAAAATACTCAAGTGATATTTACATAACTATAAAAGATATATAAATATAAATATAAATGGTTTTCAGCGAAAGTAAGAAAAAAATCAAAACACATTTCTTTCTGTTTTTCTCGTCAGTGCTCGCTACTTTCTAATCGGTAAGACTTGAAGTTTTCAAGGATTCCCAGGCGAGTGTGTTGTGTTCGGAGAAGCATTTGTTATCGTTCAGTCACAGACGCTCGGTTCTGAGAAGGGAATCCTTCATCGTACATGAACGGTTCTACACCAACATAAATCTATCTTGAAAAAGAAATCCTTATAAATTATACGAAAAAATTAACAGTTGTTGAGTATTAAGTGAACGCGAATATCAAAATAGAAAGGAGTATTCTTATTTTTTATAATACTTATTCTCAAAAATTTTTACATTAGCAAAAGTTGGATTACAATCTTTAGGTACCTACTCAAAATATTTCCCTAGTAAAAGATCACCATTCAGAATCTTAACGTTGCTTAAAATTATGTTTTTCTTTTTTCTTCCTATATCTTCCTCTCCTACCATTCCTTAAAAAAAACCCACACAGCCTACTCAAAGATGACATACGCCCTGAGTGAAATTATTTTCCTCGGGGCCTCCTGGCGGAGCTAAGGGAAAAAAGGCTTTATTTATTCATGTATTTACATAAACTTCTAGGTATATGAAATAATATTAGTGTATACACAATGTACATTGATGAATGTCTGTTTTATGTGGGAAATATTAATAATGTTGGTAGATATAATTTATTATAAAGCAGGTACATAATAGTAAATAATGCTTGAGCTGCCTCTCTCAAGCTTCCCGAACCCAGCTGCCATTCACTTCCGGATCATACATTCTCCTGACACTCCTTTCTTCGTACTTCCGCTCCGCAGGTATAAACCATCCTAGCGTCTTCCACCCACTCCCGTCCTCACGCTCATAGCAGTCATAATAATATATCGGTACAATATAGCATTATCTCCACCAGTTACGATTTTATGTCAAATTATAACATAATCTTAAAATACATAGTTTACAGTGTTTACACAACACACAACACTATTTCTATAAACTGGAGTCAAGACATGATTATATTAAGTGGCTGTCATTGTGAATTAGGTAACAAATACAGTTTTTTTTATTAAAACCCCCTTTCTGAATATTGGTGTTTTAAAACTAGTTTTCCGGGAAGATACCGTATTTAAGATACACTTAAAATCGTTACAATGCTTATTCATATAAGCATAGGTTTCAATAATAGGATGGCCGGAATATAATCAGGTCCAACCGATTTATTTACACCTAGAGATTTAATTTTATTAGAGACCTAGTTTTCAAAATGTACAGTTTTTGAAGTCAATTTGTGTAATATTTTTGTTTAATAAATATATGCAGCGTTGTTATTGACAATATTTGAAAAGGCAGGCACTTATCAACCTTCCCCTTGCTTATATCCTTTCCCTACCCATTCTCTTCAGTTTCACAGTGTACATAAAATTGGGGATAACATACCTAACCCCACTGACACCGGACAACTGGTAGCAGTTGGGATTCTAATATGATAATCAAATTTTAAATGTCAGAAGTTTAAAAAAAATAGTCATAGCATAATGCGATTGTTTGGAGATTCTCCGGTGCTTAACCAAGGGACACGCCAAAGTTGTAACGAATACTATTCAATCAGGGTCACTTCTAATGCGAATGGTTTGCCAGTTTTTATTTTTCCTTTCCTTCAAAAAAGATATATCAATCAAAGATCAACAATACTTAAAGATACTAGCCCAGAAGGAAATCTCAAGCTCTCTTGAATATATTATCATTTTTACACCATGAAAACCATGTATTTTAAAAATTAATAATGTTAAGTCTTTTGTCTCGAAATCTAAGAGGGCAACCTATTTTTAGACATCAATTTCCCTTATCAGCTGTCATAATTTATACTTCATAGTCCACGAAAGTAATCAAAGATTTTACTGCGAAATTGAGCTACTGATGCATAACTTCATTTATCATCGTCAGTTTGAATATGGAAATTTTGCCTTTTAACGACTTTATTCTTGTAACCATTTTGTCGTTAACGTCCCAACTAGAACAAAATGAATACCTAACGGTCTATCAAAAAAATTATAATATCATACATCATTCATAGGCTTTTTTTGCAATTTCAGCGTTCATAAAGCCTTCCTTCCGGGAAGCGAAGCATCCCGTAACGTGGCAGTATTATTCATGGTCTAATATGGCGTGGTTTAAGTGCATTCTTAAATATTTTTATCACCTTCCATAAATTCTTGAAGCAGACGCCTCGTCGGTTATTACTAGGATTAGCAGTGGTATAGGGGAGGAATGTTCTCAAATATCACGTTTTTTAATAATATGCACCACCGTACTAGGGTAGTTTTCTATGAACAAAGATGAACATGGCAGAAAAGATACGTTGAAAAATAAGCTACAATCTAAATTCTAGACAACAAAGAAGAATGATTGAGAAGTGAGGCATTATTAAAGCTCGACGGTAAATTAGTCAGGCGCTATTGCAAAAGTTAGACGGTAGAATCCTTTGAAATGAAAGCTAGTGTTGAGATTTATAATAATTATGCAGATTTTGTTGAGTAAAACATTAAAAAAAGTGGATACAAACTTTTAAACTAAAAAGATAAATTTATTTTTATGTAAGTGCCGCCCAAGTCCTGACTGCTCCCTAATTGGGTTATATTGTGAGGCTGGAAGTAGTAAGGAGGGAAATGATGTTGGAAGAGGAAGATGGTGAAGAATCTGACTATTCAAAACTGGTCACCAAACACGCTAAAAACCATTATAAGATGTTTCGATTATGAATGGTTGTCTTTCACCAGGGCGATTCTGAAAGTATCTAGGACTTTGGAACATGCCTCAAATACACAAGATAATCAAATAAAATTTACTTGCGCACGTCAGGATTCGAACCTGTTACCACCAGATTCGTAGCCAAAGATCGTAAACCCTACGGAGGCCGTCAAGTCTTGGACTCATGAATTTTCATGAGAAAGAGACTAAAGCAAATCATAAAGTGTAATAAGTGTATGTTAGCATCAACGCGTATACTTTATTTAACAACGCACTAGTTAAGGATTATTAATATCGTAGCCTTTTAGTACGTAGATTGTGAAATATTATATATTCCTTGCACCCCCGTGCATGTAAAGTACCTCGTGCAATTTAAGTGCAAGCGACTATCTACATAAGTTACTTCTCCCATTTTGATATTGCTGTTGCAATCAAATAATATTTCATAACATGTAGATCTCGTGAGTACCTCCACAAAATGTACTATATTATTATATGGAATATGATGAGTGCAATCAGTGATGTAGGGATTATTATCAGCGGCGGCTCGTGATCTTTCTCTTTGGGAGTTCAGAGATTATAAAAGGTAGAAAAACGTTGTTGGTCTTTCCAATATTGAACATTCTCAGTTGTCAGTGCATGCGTGCGTGGTGTAAAATATTCCTACGTATGTATTCCTGTGTAATAAGTAAAGTTATTCAAGATCAATGAACTCTTAATGTACAAATTTGGAATAGATAAATATTAAATCATATAAATATTTTATATCAATAATTAATATTATAAATATTTTTTTATTATAAAAGGTTCTAATGTTAACGTTTTTGAAAGATCTTTGACATACCTAAATCTGAATAATGATTTTTTAAAGTTTACGCTAATAAGATTACGATATTCACTCGAATAGTAAATTTCTGGTCGTCTCTAATTATTTTTTTTTCACAATAATAATATCCCTTGATTTTTCACAATAATAATATCCCTTGATTTTTCTCGGGTCTGCACTAGTTATATATTTTTCCCAACTCTAAAACAATTTCATCACATCACTGCAATAGAGTTTAGCGACCTAGCAAAAATATACAATTCGGCGATTCATTAAAACACCTATGAATTCACAAAAAATACAATATTATCCAAATGATAATTAAGGAGAAGATTAATGAAACACGACGTACAAAATGGCTTCGAAATCTATCTCATTAGTATGAGTACTGTTTTGCAAAGTGAAGCTAACGATATTAAGATTCTATAATGATGGCTAACCCCGATAGGAGAGTGCATCAAAAGAAGAAAACACAGAGAGTTTTTAAAATTCACATTTGTTTTTTGTATGAATAAAAGGGTCTTCATATTAATAATTTCGAATGTGTTTACATGGTCGTTGACTTTGTCGTTGAAAGGATCATTTTATTATCCCAGTAAATCCTTTAGAATAGACTTGCCATACATCAAGGCTGACAAGATTGACAAGAAATCTTTATGGCACTTGAAGTATTTCGTAATAAAATAAAAACGTCACACTGAAGGATGAAGGATTTGGTCTGAACCCCTGACAACCTTTGAGAATTTAGGAATTCGATACAATTTGTGCGAAAAAGTATATCTAAAAAGTATATGCCAGATATTTTAAAAGAAATCAATAAAAAATGTTTTGCATTTTTATTTATTTTGTCGTTTTGCCTCTATTAGAATAGACAAAAATAGTGAGTAACTACATAGATATTTGCAAATAAGCAACATGAGGATCAACATATTGTTATAAAGCTACATCAACGTAACATAAGGATCCTTTCAAACAAAACACTACAAAATTTTAAAATATGAATGATCGAAGATGACCAGTGAATTTTTCTGCTATAAATAAGGCAAATTTCACACCCTTAATTAAAAAAAAAATAACGTCATGTAAATAATGTACTTAAAAGGGAATAGGCGTTTTTCTTTCTTTATTTTATCAAAGTGGAATTTTTGTTTTTTATATTGGTACACTTAAACTACAAGCACCAAGATGCAGCAACGGCAATCTACAAATGCTAATCTAATGTGTTTTGCTTTATTTTTAATTTCTAGTTTATGTAGTATGTACTGAACGTCTTTAAAAAGTAAAAATAAATTAAACACTGGTACTGCTATTTCGTGATATTTTATAATAAAAAAATCATAAAAAAAGGTCCACAAAAACAAGAGATATATTTCGTGAAAAAATAAAAATTCTTTTCGCTCTCCTGAACAATGAACGTTTTGTCCTTTACAGCATTTCAAATTTCCGTAATCGATATTGTATTTAAAAAATATGTATTTACTCTAGTATCAAAATCCGGACAGAAAATTGGGGTATACGTTTCTATTCAATGGACAAAACTTAAGTTAAACTTTGGTAAAGTTAAAGTTTGTAAATGTGCATTAAGGGTGATTTTTTAAGAATCAGATTAGTGTGTGTAAGTAATCTGTTCCTGAGATTTTCTGCATCATTAACTCAAAATTCGACTATTTTGACATGTCATTGACTCTAAATAGGGCGCAATTCCAATGGGTTTTAAATTTTTAATGAGAATTGAAATACTTTCATCGTACCTTATTCAGACAAATTAAGGAAGCTGTAGGTACTCTGTACAGTATCTGCAGAGTGAGCAGGGTCGTTCCTGATAAATTAATCTTAATTTAACATCTGTGTGCATCCAAGGGGTAGGCACAGGGCGGAGGGCAGATAGGCATGAGATTTGGGCCTGGGATGGGGATGGGTGAGGGGAAGGGAATAGGAGGAGTGGGGATGCGTGACGGGCAGGGGATAAGCCCAGACGGATAATAACAAATCTTGTATACGATGTATGTTTTTCACTTACTAGATGAATTATTTGGTGCATTTAATACACGAATTCAGAAAAAAAAACTCATTTTTTTATGTATTATTATATATGTATAAAAAATATGTTCTTTCGGGCCCACACTTTTTTGTATTCATTTCATTTCTTTTAAATTGATATTCCAACAGATCATTAGCTTTAAAGTATAGATGCAGATATCGAATAAGCCAATTTTCTTGAAAACATAAGCAAAATAATTGTAAGTATTCTAATCGTATCAATTCAATTTGGGATCAAGTTTTTAATGTTATCATTTTTCTTTCTTCACCTTTAGGAACATTCTTATGTTATTTCATTAGGAACTCGTGTGTTGAGAGTAAGCGCTGTTAATAAACATGATCAGGGGGCCTAGTCCCTATCTTTTACGTTTTACTAACAGCCTGTTAGCTTAACTTGGTGGTTTGAGCAAAGTTGTCGCAACTGGCTAAAAATGGTAGTCAGTAACTTTTCTGTTTCTTTTCTGTCGGTCGCGACGATAAATTAACTAAACCTTAACAGAAAAGTTACTGACAATAAATGACAAGTTAATGACGATAAAAGAAATACAACGTTTAAAATAAAAGGCAATCATCATCGTACCATCGGAATTGCAGACTTATAAATTGGTTTTGATCAAATCTTTGATGTTAGATCAGTCTTGGCTGATGATCCAAGAGTTGGTGTCTGATTTATATTTAAAATAAGTTATGTTCTGTTTAATGACAAGTGGAAGTGCATTGAATAGCTTTGTTGCAAAGTATGACAAAATTTCTTTGGCCATAAGTTGTTTTAGCGAAAGGGATAAGTAAGGGATTATGCTCTTTGGTTCTAGTGTTTCGAACGGTTTGGAAAAAAATGTGTTTGAAGAGGTAAGCAAATACCTTTTTGGCATTAAATTGTTCCCACTATGGAATTAAAGTGCGCAAAAAAAGGAGTTAATAGTTTTCCCTGAATAAATAATAATCAATTTAAAATTTCAACAACATGCAGGTAGGCTAGTCTCTAATATACACTGTTTGAATTTAATATTGATTTTGTTACATTGAAATTTTATTTTTAACTTCATTAGTGAGCACTTTCTATTAGTAATACTTAATAATTAGTGTAAGTAAGTAATTACCGGTAAGTGCTTAATTATTAAGTCCTTAATAAACCTGGTATAAAGTACTGGTATAGTCTAAAAGTTGAACAAGTAGGAACTGCGCTGTTGTATGGGAATAAGGGAGGTAGGTGGGAAAAATGTGATATATAATTCAGGCGTTCACCGTGTACGGCAACTTAGGAAGTTTAGGAGTCGTGTCTCTTATGAAAGTTTTAAAACACTGTGACGTGATAGGAATTGAAAATGATTTCAAAGCTTCCTAGAACTGAAAAGGAAACTTTACAAAAACTAAACAGTTAATAATTCATTTTTCTAACGTTTGATGCGCCTATGGAAATGAATATGTGAATATACGTATGTACGTATGTAGGAGCAACCTCAATCTAAAAATAATATTACCAAATTAGAAGTTCTTCGTGGAAGTTATAAATAATTATGGAAAGGGATTGTGGAATTGTACTAGCCATAATAATAAGGAAACCACAGAATCTTGTAGCATTTGTTTGTAAGTAACAAAATTAGATAAAAGGAACATAATAAATTGTATAGCGCCCCTAAGGTGATTTTTCACAAAGGCGGTGCTCTAAAAATCATCCAATTTATCTTATTATGTTCGTATTAAAGGAACGAAAGATGAATGATTTCCCAACAGAAATATTGATGGAAGACGTAGCAAATAAAGTAGAACAGTGTGCTTTGAGCACGTTATTGGATTGAGTGCAATTTCGTGCAGTTGTTTCGGGCTGCAGTTTGCTGGATGAAGGTTAGCCTGATGCCATCCATCCTCCAATGGAAGAAAATGAATAATTTATCCTATGAAACCGAATGTCAGAACTGAAACTGCCACCTTTATCCCCTCATACATATATGTACATACCTAGCGGCATTTATTGAAGATGATTACGACCTGACTCGCGAAACGAAAATTAAATAAAAAAAAAGAAAATTAAATAAAAAAATAATGAACACTGTGTAATTTTCACAAAAAAAGAAATCCGATATATAAAACTAGAGAAACAATATATTTTAATCAAAATAATCGCCATGTTTCGAAACCAATGGTTTGTTCGTCAAGATAAAAGTATAATGGAAAATATTAAAACCATTATAAAATTTATTTATTCACTTATCCCAACAAACAAACTATTGGTTTCAAAACTTGCCGAATATTTTGATTAAATAGTGGTGTATTTTTTTTCCTTAAATTATAATTGTGATGACCGTGGCCGGTTATCCCAAATATTTCTGGACTCCTTTCTATGGATCCAGATTCCTCTGACTATGATGATCTCAGTACAGGGTATTACTTCAATAAATGCGTAGGCAGTCTGCTGATATTTATTCCGGGATAAGGTACAATGGTAATTCTTAGGAAGTCTGATGGTAAGAGGACGAATGGACAACAACCACACCCTTTTATACGTTCCTCATGTTGTCTCACTCATACACGCATGTCTCTTTCATACCGCAAGACATACGTTCACCACAATAATGACGCCACAAAATAAACTTGGGATAACAGAAGAAACAATACAATATTTTCATTTTAGTATAATATTACGCTAGTCTTTCTACGAAAGTGTTGATATAATGATCCGTATCACGTAAGCACAAAAACGGTTCGTGAAAAGCAGTTGTTTTCTTAAGAGGGTCGGCATAGAAAAATATATCATTACGCTGTCTCCCGTAGCGAACCCTGATTAACAAAGATTAATGAAGAGAAACAGATCACGAACTACAAGGAAAGGGACCAATTCCAAAATTGCAATGGCGCCAATCAGTTGGTACGTAACTATCGAGTAGGAACTTCGGGGACATTGTTTGGTGATTTATTCAGGAGTCTCCTCTCCTCTCTCTTATATTCATTAATAAAGGCGAAAGAAGCCATTAAGACCTATTAAAGTGCAGGACTTTCATTTCATACCAAATCGTCACACATCTATTGAATTTCAAGTCTTGAATACATTCTATGCAAGTGAACGCTAATTATCTAATTGTTCCTGTCACTAATAATAATCATCTTAATCTACAAAACTCCTATGGATGAGGGGCCCAAGTGTTGCCATTGCTGACCATGTGAAAAGAATGAGAGATGATAGGACGCTGAAAATGGTGACCTAGTTGGTACTTCACAGTTCAGTGGAAGCTATCCACAGTAAGACCAAGCAGGTAGACTGATTGCGTGGGAGAAGATTGGGGCAGGGTATGAATGCTTGAAGCAGGTGGCAAGCATTTGTGGAAGATGCCAAATTTTACCCCATCATGTTGCTGTGATGATGATTGTAACTAAAAATCTATTTAAGATGACAAATTGTTAAAGGATTCTTTTTAGTATGAATAATTTTCATGTCTGCCTTGCTTTCCGATATTTATTTTTCCATTTTGTACCAATATTTATATTAATACCAGCGCAGAAGCGTTAAAAATTACAGAATATAATAAATACAATTATGCAAAAGACAATAAAAATAATTTTCGGTACAAAAATATTAAATTACAATAGGTTCTTCATCACTTTTCTGGGTTTGTACAAACAAACCCTTCTAATTTTCAAAATAATTTATTAAATTGAAAAAAAATCCGAGTTCTGGCTACAGTTCAATGCACCGAAATTAGTACGTACATTAAATAAAAAAATTGTTCAATATTTTTTGCTGTGAGTTGCTCGATTTTTTGTTTGTTAATGTTTTTTGTTTTTTGCATTTTTTGTGCCTTACTTGATTGTTTTATCGATTAAATATAAAATAGGTCGACTGTGATTCTCACGTTACGTAACTCTCTTTGTAGGTATATTTAAAAGGGGACGTTAAATTACATAACGTTGAAGTATTGTATCAATTTCCTTTGATTGAAAGCAGCCTTATTTAAAATGTTTTCAGAATTTATTTTAAACAGTCTTTGCAGCAAACCCAACGTCAAACGCTTTCTTTGAAGGAAAAATTTGAAAGGAAGGTGATACATTACATTGGAGTGACGCGAATTTCCATTGAAAGGCTAATATAATTGATCCGCTATAACCCTTTGATCCTGACAACGTATCAGGTATTATCTACCCCTGGTTTTATAGAATTGTTTACTTAACTGAAAAAAAATACACTAGAAGTAAATAAGAAAAACTTCTTTCTATAACGGACTTACTTAGTGAATGACGTGTGTCCAACAAAAATTGATCACTTGAAAGTAAGAAAAACTATTGGTGACTATTGGTCGATTGATCCTTTATAGAGTTTAGGACTATAAAGAGTTCAATACTCTATTAGTCATTTATCCGCAGTTCCAGTTTGCCAAGGACAAAAAGAAGTAGCTACGTAAAGGAATGTCATAGAACAATACGTCAATGGGAGCTGTAATGATTGTGATTGAAGAATGAAGACCACACGCGTTTCTTTACTGTGGATAATCGGACCACACATCCAACTGGCAAGTGATTCGAATTCTTAGAATTGGAGGAGATAAGTTTAACTAATGAAAGACACTGTATATATCAATTATTGTCTTTTACAGGAAAATAACAATTGAATGAATGAGTTAAGTAGCAATGATAATTAAAATAATTAGAGACTTTAACAATAAAGCCACTCAATAGAAAATCAATACAAGTTAAAAACAACAGAAATCTTAGACAAACATCAATATTTCCTACTCCAAAATGTAAAAAAACACAAGGACAGTTAAGTCATGAATATCTCGGAGTAAAATTTTTTAATTCACTTCCTGAAAAAATCAGAAACATGTAACAGTAATATCAAAAAATTTAAAACTCACCTTAAAAATTATACCGAAAATTTGAACTGAATATAAAAAATTGAAAAAAATTAAACCAATATAATAACACCCCCCATACAAGCCCTGCTTTTTTATGGCAAATATGTACACATATTATGTAATTAATTATTATATTGAATTTATTGTAATTTATGTATCTTTCTCCGAATAAAAAAAAAAAAGGTATTATCTACATACATCGATTTGAAATATAAATTATTTCTTATTGGTAGAAATCAGTCACTTTGTGGTTTGAAATAAAACAATTACTTTGTTTATAACTATGAAAATTATTCAATTTATTACGACAGACCGATTTCAACACAAGCATCAGCAGGGTGCAAAATTATACAAACAAAATACATACAGAAGCCGGTCGGTCGTAATAAATTGAATAAATTCGCGATTATAAACCAATTAATTAAATTGTTTCTTAAATTATTTCGTTAATTCACATAAGACCTTTCGACTCCCAGAACCCAAAAAGGTTAATAAATTGGCTATTTGTTCAAGAGAGAACATCGACGTTTGAAAAAAATTTACAAATTTTACCCGAAGTAGGTAAGATAAAATGTACCTAGCTTCGGGCACACAAGCACGCCCACAAATAGTTTAACAGCTGCACTCTTCAGTGGGCAAAGCTGATATTTTGTGAAGCTGTGAAACTTATACAGATTGTTCTGTCTGCATTTTAAAACTATTTGCAGTTTGCAATATCATTTTTGAACGCGATGAAGTTTTGAAATATGAATTTAATTATCGAATCATAAGAAGAAGCTACATTATTTGTTTCATATGGATGAATTATTATTGTTCAATAAGATATTCATTAAAATAAATTGAACTGATAATTTTTTCTATCATACCTACCTAATGTTTCTTTTCGTGGGTAAAGAAATTTACAAAACGAAAATTTGCAAAATAATATTGTTGCGGATGGATAGGTAACTCCAGTCAAACCTTTCATTTTGAATAAAGCCTTAAAGGTGCTTAAGTTTTCGATAATCATTATGTGAGATAAATTCAAAATAGATGGGTAGGCATTTGTCAAAGGCAATAATAATCTAACGTTCTTACGCTCTTAGAATCATCGCCTTTGACGACTCGTGCGGAGATCTTTAGTCATGCTTAATTTACTTTTATCATTATAAGGCTATACCTATAAATAAACCATGTAAGCCTTTAAGAATGTATTTCAACAGAAGAGATTTCACCACCTCGACAAACACAACTTTGACGACATGCAGATTATCCCAAAAAGTATTTATTTAATTAAAATATTTTTTCAACGCATCGTTCGAGTCATAATTCGAGTCATTATTGTATGTACAACCTCTCTCCGCGGCTACCAATGTATTGATAATTTTTTTGTTTTGTAATTTTTCGTTTTATATAATTTTTTGTTATATACAATTTTTGGCTTCATATTCCTTTCTTTTACATTTAATTTACTTATTACTTATTATGCTGTCTCAGAAGAGGTAAAATCATAAGGAGAAAATCCATAATTGGTTTTATGTTGGCTATATAACACTTATGTACAAATTTAAATGTCGATTTCCCGAAAATTAATAAATAAACAAATAAGCCTCATACATAAATGATAATAATTACATATAATATGATCAAAATATATCCGTTATTTAAGTGCTTAAATAAAAATAAAAATAGATAGAAAATGTCTTCAAGAGAAGAAGAAACGTGGAAGGAGAGGAAAGGATTGAAAGTTGGGTTAAAATGAAAAATGATGCCGATGGATATATATCTAGATTTATGTAATATTTTAACATTTCTTCTTTTTCTTTCGTATGGTGGGGGGTCAGAGGGGGACATTTAGGTCTGCGAGCCAGTCTAGGGCCTCAGGAGTTGCCCTGTGGACCTCATCAATCCCGCCAGGGAATTAATGGAGCGGGCATTCGTTGACCACATGTTCGGTGGTCTGGACTGCACCGCATTCACATATCGCCGACTCTTTAAGGCCCCATCTATGCATTATGTGAGCACAACGGCTATGGGAGCACCTTATTCTATTGATGGCGGTCCAGAGTTTGCGAGGCAATGAGAACCCAGGCTGTCTCTCAGTGGGGTCTTGAACGAGATTTGCGTTTTTGACTTTGGCCGATTTAACATTAGTTATAGTATTGGGGGTCACCGATCTAGTGTTGGGTTGGACAAGCTTTTAGAATGAGAAGAATGGGGTACTCAAATACTCAAATAAAGTGTTGAGGTGTCCCACCTCACATGAGGTGAGGTGTGATCACCTCTCAGGTATATCAAAACGTAGCTTGATGCTTGACCTAAGAAAGAATGTGCAAATGGTGTCAAATGGTTGGTGGGAAACTCAATGGTTTTCTTGTGACTATAGTGTATACTGAACATATATTTTCAATTTTCTCGCAAAAAAATATAAATGTGCTTGGAGAGAGCAAATTTACATATAGAAGTTGATAACAAAAAAAATCCCCTAAACAGCTCCAAAGATAACATAGGCCTCCATCAGAACCACCTGTGGAAATAAAGTTTTATTAGAAAAAAAATATCTGAAGGTAATATTGTTAATTCTGAATTTGAAATATGAGATCGACAAAAATAACTTAAAAATAACAGGTTTCAGTGGCCGAATTGGTGTAAGGCGTTCATCCCAGTTAAACGAGAGTTCCTGGGTATCTGTCCCAGTTGCAAACGTTACCTTTTTATTTTTCTATGCCTAGTTCTTATCATTTTTGTTTAAATTTGATAGTATTATCTTCTTTAATGATATAAAGTTTTATTATAAAATAAAATTGCATTATTCGCTATTCCACGCAGAACGATTTTAACATCAAACCAATAAATCTAGTAAATACATGTCAAACACTTTAAATTAACAAAATCCATTATTTTAAACTCACCGCCGAGTTTAATCATTAATTAGATTGTGAATTAAGTTAAAAGTGATTTGAACGCAGGTTTTAAATATGCTCGACGAAAGCGTAAACTTGTGATAAAAATAGGCGTGATTCAAATTGACCAATTAAAGCTCCGACGGCACTTTCCTTTTTCATGTTAAAAAAAGCTCTGCGTGTTTGAAAGTTCGGACGACGGAAATGACCAACCCTACTTCCTTTAAGGGCCGGTGAAGCTTAAATACGAATCGACAAGGTGGTTCTACTGTTAGATTTCTAGTGCAAGCTTTACGTGAAGGCTGTACTCATATAATGTGAGACAAGACTAAAGTTATTACGATATTTGCAAACGTACACACAGGTAAAACAACGAGCAGGTGTCAATTAACAAGGTTCAAACCGTTTACAAGTAAGTTAAGGAATAGGTTATTGAAGTAAACTAAATGGTATACAGTATAATGGCTACTCGAAATTGTGGATCAAAATTGTAAATTATCAAAAAGTTTAATTTTTATTTTACTCATCGTATAAACATTTTTTTTCTACATTAGCCCCACACAGAGGCCCTGAGGAAAATAATTTCCCTCAGGGCCTATGTCATATTAGAGGATGCTGTGTGGAGGGTTTTTAAGGAAAGAGAGGAGAGGAAGGAAATAGGTATAACTAGGGTAGGAATCTGGGGCATGTGTCCAAGAGTGATGGATTATGTGAATCCATATGAATCATATGAATATGAATACGATACACATGAATCCATCCCTCCAACTGCGGTGCAAGGCAATGCGATGGGTCGAGAGATACTGGCTGGAGGATAAATTATCTCCCTCAAACAGACTCTCTTGATCCTACTCACCACGCAGCGGGTGGGCAGAATCGGGCACCCCTGCGAAGTCACCAAACGTAGCGAACCAATTGGGGTGACCTATGGCAGAGGCGTTGTCCAATGTCCAATAAAAGGTTCCCGGGGCGGTAGTACCCATACCCGCCTCTAAAATTGTGACCATGCTTACATAGAACATTCGGTTTCATCATAAAGTAAGCGAATGCAAGGGTTGATATGAATAGATACTAGGTACGCCGAGGGCAGGACAAAAGTATTGTTAAACTTATACATTTTATGATTCACGGTTTCGTAATTAAATCTAAATTCAGAAGAGTTGTTTTGGGCTACAGTATGTGTACTACACCCTACACATTGTGTAGGGTGAAGATCTCTCTAATAAGAAATAAACTGCATAAAATAGAAACACATCAGAGCACATTTTTAAAATTATAGTTGCTCCACATTTAAATTATATTCTCTACCATATAATATTCTTCCAATGAAAGAAACTACGCTACAAAAACAGAGCTACGAGATAAACCTATACTAAGGAAAGGCAAATTTGAAAAAAAATAATCAAATGAGAGATGAGCAGCAAAATTGGATTTAAATAAAAAATGGACTGCTATAACATAAAATGTCAATGTTTGTACATAAAATTGTGAAACACCAAATGCCAAAATAATTTGAGAATGAAATTATTTTTATAATTATATAAAAAAGAAATGTGAACAGAATTATATTGCCGCATATGACCAAAAAAATGTCACAGAACTGTTTAATGTATAAAGGACTAAAAATGTACGATAAAATGCCGGAAAGTCTGTGGAATGACTTTATTTAAATAAAGTTTTGCTTACTGTAAAAACATAATTTTATAAAGGATGAAATATAACCTTGTGTATATTAGTTTACGTACAAAAATATAATATAAACTAACTAAAAAAGAATTATGAAAATAATGATGAGCAACTTCCGACAGAAGAGGACAATAGAAGAAGAACAACGTTCATACGAAATGTCAATTAGATGAAATAAAAAAATTACACATTTTTTAGCTATCATGAATTATCAACCCTAAAGATTCAAAATATGATCGTGAATTTGATTGTGTACATAAATTTATCAGTAATTGATTGTAGACATTACAAATGAAATCAATTATGGTGAAAATAGCTTATTGACTTTATGACGAAATTAAACAGTTTTGAACTCATCAATATCTTTGACATTTTGATGTCGGAAAAAGGTAATTCTCGGTTCATTTTAAGTTATCGACGGAAATAAATTAATTTACATTGATGATGCCAGTTATTGGTTTACAAATATAAATTTCATCGATATCTGACATGCAGTTGATATTACATGATTAATGATCTATTCTTGTGAAAATAATGTAAACACATACATATTATACGAGTTATAGACACGAGTAGAATAACATTTTCACGAAATTTCAAAGCAGTGACGAATTTTTGCGATTCTAAATAACTAATCATTTCGACGTTTCGCCGAAGGGGTAGGCAGAGAGGATAGATCGCAACACAACTCTGTCTTGGCGCATTTTTCTTGCCTCATTCACATGCATACATCATCTCATACATGCTCTTAGCCAGACCCAAGCATCTGGTTCACTTGACCGAGCCATGTCTTCCTCGGCGTCCCCGACTTCTTCTACCATTCACATTAGCGTAATATATATTCTTTATACACTCCTTTCTTATTTCGTTCGCTTTACGTGCCCAAACCATGTCAGTGTCCCTTTCTTAATGTTACTCATTCCTCTTACATAAATAAAAAAGCTATTAATGTAAAGATTCAGAATGCGGTAAAATGAGATTCCAGAAACGGATGTGGGTTAAAAATGTACACTCGTAAAACAAAAGACGAGATCCGGAAAAATATCTATCTAAGCGTAATGAGCGAGATAAAAAGACCACTACATTGTTTAGATTCAATGCAATGTCAGACGAATAATTAATTATACGATGCGCAAGTCCATTGAATAAGTCGGTAACGTCCAACAATTAGCTAGTTCATAATCAACCGATAAATAAATATCGTTAAACGGCAACGGTTAAAATAAATAATAGTCTGAAATAAAACACTGTTTATTTATTGCGTACACATTATTACAGTACTTGATTTTTGTGCGAACATCAAACTAACGAAATGATTATTTAAAAAAAACGGCAATCGTAACATAAATACTATATATATAATAAAAATATAGATATATCGCAATCGTAATCACTTACGCGTAAAAATGATCTGAACACCACGAAGCCGCCAAAACATGAAAGAAAACCCACTATTCTTAATGACGTTTCGCACAAAACCAATAAATTTGTGAAAAACCTTTAGATAAGGTTTTTTTACGACTATGGAGTAACTAACGATGGCGATTTCGCCCCATATGTGCTTTACTTAAATCTCGATTAGGGCGATAAAGCCTTAGAAACATATTCGTGGGGAAGCTTCCACGCCTTTGCATGCCTCTTCATGGAAGACGAAAATAATAAAAAATTAAATAATAACGAAAATCGGCTACGCGCTATCAAAAGCATAAATTTCCCAGGACCTAAATTACATCGTAAGTTCTAAGTCCAAATCGCGGAATTATACGTTGCAGAGTTAGAATTATTAATTTTGAATTGTGTTATGTGGGCGATATAGGGTTATCGTAAAAATAAAATATCGCTACTGATAGCACTTTTCTTTTTATAACGCGGATCAGAGCAGTAGATGGTCGAATTTACAAGCTGGTAGAAAATAGATTCCTCGGGTCATAAATTAAATGTATATAAGGTTGTCGTATATTTTTTAAGATTTTCAAATTTCTAACGTGTTGTTTTATGACTGTCTTAAAGACGCCGCGGCCGGTGTGTGTAAGAATGAATATTTATATTTCTGATGATTTTGACTAAAACAGTTGTTCATATATACAATTTATCAATATCGACTTATAAACGTGCCTTATACGATATAACTAACTAACTAACTAACCATCACGCCGTTTCCCCGCAGGGGTAGGCAGAGAGGACGGACCGCCACACAACTCGATCTTGGCACACACTCTTTGCCTCGTTCACATTCATACATCGTCTCATACATGCTCTTCTATTATTCCGACTCTTCACATGGCCCGACTCAAGTATCTGATTCACTTGGTCGTGCCATGTCTTCCTCGGGCGTCCCCGACTTCTTCTACGATATTTTTTGGTTAATTCGGACAATTAGTTTGTGATGTTACCAATTTTGCTAAGAGATCGTTTTAATTTTTTTACAACGTACTGAATACATAAATTCATTTCTATTTTTGATTATTTATGAAAGTTTTATTTCGATTAAATACGATGAAATGAATTTTATAACTCATTGGGATTATTTAGTAGCAGGACACAAAATAATAAAAAAGGCGATACACAATGTCAGGCAGTATAAGAGAGACAGAGTGCGGGCTAAATAATCGAGAATCAAATAGTACTAAGCCAGTGGCGACATCGGCTACCATTCAAATCTACATAAAAAGGCATTTCTAGTGAGTAATAAGTAATAACTTTTCAGTAATAATCGGGTAGGAATACATAATTACTACGCGTCGCGTAAATTGTAACATATTAGATATTATCTTGGTTATTGTAAAAAAGCCATCCCTAAACACGCGATGATGACATGATAAGATACAATTACGTAGGGGGGAGGTTATTTATTAATTTTATACTATTAAAGATATTCTCAATTACCTATCAGATCAGTTCTCAATAATTAACAATCAACAATTACAATTGATTACTCATTATAAAAAATTAAGTTATTTTACAAATAGATAGGTAACTACAATTACATAAAATTACAAAATTATAAAAACGTAATCAATCAAATTATAAAAATAATTCAAACAGAAGCAAGATACATAAGAAGAGATATAGGAGACACAACGAAAGACATAAGTGATAATATAATTAACTCAAAAACTGTTAAACGTATTTTTGAGCAATAGCAGAAGAATTTTTAGAAATTTGTATAAACACCAACGAAAATGTCTACTTCAGCATCCTTTTTAGATTACTATATAATCCACACGTTTGGATCAGAGTTTTAAAATAGGCAATATAATTTTTTAATATATTCCGGCGATACAAGATTTGTCTTAAACAATCAAAATTGGGAACATTTTTTTCAGTACTGTGAAGAGTCTGTGTGTGTCTTTTTAATTAAAATAATTAGTTGATAATAATGTAATTCTAAAATTTTAAAATATGAGATTGACAAATATGACGGTTTGACAGAAGGTGGCAATAGCGAAATTGGTTAACGCGCTCGTCCCGGATAGACGGAGAGGTCTGGGTTCGAGTCCCAGTTGCGACCATTGTCTTTTTTCCGTGTCTTTGTTCTCTCTCATATTTTCGATTAGATTATTATTGTTAACTTATTATAATATGATATATTTCACCGATGGGAATAACCTTAAAAAAAGTATAAAAAGAAAGTTTTTCTTATAAAAATTGAATATTCATTTAGACTTTTTTATAAAAGTCAATTGTTCCATATAAATAAATTCGGATATATATATCCGAGACGCTATCCAGGTTACAAACCAATTCTTAAAATTATTGTTTCCAATGAAAAGGGTAGTTGCCCGTAATATGGAGAAAAATAATTAGATAATAATGCAATTCTAAAATGTGAAATATGAGATTGACAAATATGACGGTTTGACAGAAGGTGGCAATAGCGAAATTGGTTAACGCGCTCGTCCCGGTTAGACGGAGAGGTCTGGGTTCGAGTCCCAGTTGCGACCATTGTCTTTTTTCTGTTTTTCTGAGTCTTTGTTCTCTTTCATATTTTCTTTAAGATAATTATTGTTAACTTATTCTAATATCATGATATTACAATTTTTTTTTGTAATTAAGGCGCTGTAAAGGTTTGATGTTTCAATTATTAAACAATGTGGCTATAATATGATGTGTTCACGAGACCATGTCAAAGCTGATTTTATTTTTAAATCAAAATAATTCGCCAAACAGCAGCAGATTAATATTGGAGGAACACTAAGCTACGAGATATTTGGTAGGTAGCGACGGTACCAGGTTTTCCCATGGCAGGCAGCGACTACCAACCAGAAACCAGCTACCGGTAACATAGTTTGCTGAAACCATTTCAGGTAAGCTGCTTTCAGATGTCAAACGGTGCCAAGAGGATTAATGGCAACACGGGATTTGCTTCTCTCTCGGTTCGTATTAATCTCCATCCATTTATTGCTTGATGAAGTGAAAATGACTAAGTGAAATGTTATCAAGGAATAGTTTCGCTAATCATGATGGCTGAAGTTTTGATGCTGAAATAGCTCTCGAATACGGACAGTGCGAAGCAGAAGAGACGGTTTAATGCCGTGACCATTAGTGATTCTTGGTGTTTTGATGATAGGATGGAATTAATGTATTTGATAGCCAGGTTAAATTCTCTAGTGACAGTAGTACCTATGAATAGCTACATGCAATTTGCAGGCAAAATTAAAATCAGTTTTGAAATGGTCACGAGTATCAAACACTTTGTCAAAAAGAGTATATTATAGCAAAAATGTTTAATATTAAATTTAAACAACTTTATATCGCCTATTAGAAATAACCTGTAATTTTAATACTATTTGGAATCCACATTAAAAAAATGCTAAGACTTATCTTTCGAAAGTGGTCTACGTGAAAACCTTAGATAATACGACGTACGTCTTGAATACTTCAACAATAATACTCTTAAAATTATAATATAATTGACTGATGTTTATGTAAATAATTCTTGTCATCTTGATTCTAAATTAAAGCCTACACAGTACACGACATCTTTTTTCAGTCCGATTCCAATTAGAGACAAAAGTCAACATTTTTCGCTGTACGCGAACGCTATTTTCATCCCTATTTTCATATCTACGATTTCAGTTGGCAACACAACAAACAGTATGGTTCATGTGTTGTTTGCAGTGATGACAATTGAAATCGTAGATATGAAAATAGACGTGAAAATAGCGATCGCGTAAAGCGAAAAATGTTGACATCTGTCTCTAATTGGAATCGGACTGAAAAAATATGTCGTGTAAAACGGCCATTAGTCTTAGCAGGATTGAAAGAAATGTTCCCAATTCCCATTAATAATAATAATATTTGGCTGATTTATAAAGCGCCGTTTTCGTGAAAAATCACATCAAGGGCGCTGTACATAAAAGCATACAATAAAATAAGATTAATACGATAGGCTTACAACTAAGATTCAAAATTATAACTAGGTTCTTACATTTAAGACTTATATATTATTATGTACATAGCTAGTGACTTACGACTAAGCTTTATTGCTTAAGAAGCCATGACACGTTTCACGTGAATACTTAAAAAATAATAATGCCTATTTTAGCCTAACCTAAATATGACTTATATTATAATAAGATGTAAGATGCACGTGTATTGTAGTTGGAAAATTCATCGATAATTATAGAAATTCAAATAAAAATAATTGTTGAGCAAATTATATGATGTATCACTTATGTCAATATTTATGTTACTTATTAGTCCCTTGCTTTCCTTTTGTATTATTTGTTATTTGAAATAGTTAATTTATTTATTTTATTTTATGTCTTTAGTTTTAGCCTTTTACTGAGTTGTAAGAATATATGTAAGAACCCAGTATAAACTAAATCCATCATTAACACCCCACAAATAGGCTCTAATAATAATAAGCAAGATTCAAAAAGATTATGAACACAACTCCACCTTAAAATATGATTGTTTCACCTAAAATGAATGCGAACAATCATGGAAATGTATTGTGAAGTTCTGTTTCTTATATGAAAAAATATTTCATAGCGGCCATCCAGAAAGGAACAAAAATAAATCAGAAATATCAAACACAAGCTGCTATAAAAGTGCTTTTTACTGTTAAACTCCTACGCATATTCAACGACTCCCTACTTTGAGATTTAAGGGAGAAAGTTTTTACTAGGTTTAGGCGGTTTTCAAGGGTATACATAAAAACAAACTTTTATTAAAAAACAACAGATATTTGCCAGACAGAAATAAAATTTCTTCTTTTTAATCAAGGTTCATGATATTTATTTTGTTATTTTTGGTTAATAAATTTTATAAACATCTTTTTTTTTTAATTCTTTTCAACTACCGTACTAGGCGTATGCCTCTATTAAGATAGTCGCACGTGATTTAACTTATAATAACTGCTAAGAATTAGGAAATTATATTTTGTAAAAAAAAATAATAAACACAAGAAAAAATATATATTTAAGGAAAAAAAAGACAATATTTAAAAGAGATAAAAAATTATACTGAATGACTAAAAATATATTTCGAGGAAAATAGAAATCATGGTAGGTAGCCACCTATCTAGAAGAGCACATGTTTATGGTCAAGTCAACAAATGAATTTAGTGATATGAAAAAAATTGGAAAAAGATAGAATGGTAGAGTGTGATTTTTTTTATATAATATGTATTATAGATCTCTATTGACTTAATGTACTTCGATGAATAACCATAAATGACTTCGCATTATTAAATTTAAATTTAATATAAACCTACCTTTTGAAACTACAAACTCCAAAAAAATCTTAAGCAGCGTACACTTTCGAACGGTAAGCTTTGGCGATATGAATTTTTCACAGTTTTTTGTGCCTTGAACGTAGCCAAATCAATTTTTTTTCAACACGTTATGTTATTTCCATCGTGAACTACTTCGCTTTTAGACAAACCTACTGAGTTGAAAAAACAGACAATTTTTTATAATCCAACAAGAAAAGAATGGTCTTTAAACCTACTAAGAGATACAATACATTCCTTCGCGACATAAGATAGCAAATCTAGTATAATGAAGAAAACGTGTATTTTAATTTATTAATTACGATTCTTAATCACTAATCTGAACTAAAAATTAATCAAGACCCACTAGGACGTGGCAGTACAGAATGGAATTATCTAAAACAGTGAGGAAGGTTTGTAATTTATTTCTCTGTATGAATTTATTCTAGGTAATCTGCACGAATGTACGTGAAAGGACGTTTGGGAATGCGAAATCCGTTGACTCTTTGCTCTGGGCACTTTCATCAGTGGCGTGGGATTAAATTGACGAACCCAAGTCAAAAGCAATCCTCTAATAATAAAAAGAGCCATTTAAGAACATAAGAATTTTTCTTTTATTACCATTAATTCCACACAGGAAGAAACATTCCACAGGGTTTCTCTATATAACAATAACAGACGACAAATCTCAAATAATGTCCGTCATCTTAAACTGCTTAAAATTCGGTACCAAAATAAGACACGTCGTTTTTTCATCCCGAAACCATATGAAAAGACGATCCATACGGAAACTTTTGAAAAAAGCATAGTAGATATAATACGCCCATTAGTACGATGAAATGCTGCAAGGAATTTTTCACCTTTCGTGGACGATATAATCAAATGCAGGCATTTGAAACCAATTGAGGATACAAAGAAGGTAGTTTTCTCGTAGGAATGATATTTTTTCTACGAATCCTTCCTTTCATCACTCTAGGATGCGGAGAATTTCAAATAAAAGTCATTGCCGAACATCCCATTCAGTGTCAAACCTTTTTTTTTAAATTTAATAGCTTTTCACCCAAACGGAGTGTTCTAGCCAGTGTCAAGTATTGAGCTTGCGAAGTGACCGGTCAGTGGCTGAGTGGGCATCGCGTTTGGGTCCCACCCGGGCATCGCGTATTCGATTAGTGTGGTGGTAGTAGGAGATTTTCAAAAATTGTTGGGTTATTCGTAACCCGGGACAAGATAAACGTCTTTCTTAAATGGTTTGAAAAAAAAAAGTTATGTTTGTAAGTGAAATATATACAAATTTAGGCAAACGTGGAAGTTTCGAAAATAGTAAATAGTAACTACCTACTTAAAAGAACAACGTCATTTTTGTGGATATTACTTTATTTATAATTATATTCGTGTTTTCATTAAAAAAGTGTTTTTACATTTTATTTATTCATTCACGCCCTATTTGGGCATTTAAAATTTAATAGGCTATAACTTCTCTTTCCAAGCTTTCCTCTATTTCTTTTCCATAAAAAGACCCTCCATACAGCATCCCCAAATGTGACACAGGCCATGAAGGAAATTATTTGTCTCAAGGGCATCCTGGTGGTGTTACTGTAAAACAAAGTTACTTTGCAACGACACGTCCCTGAACGCTCTGCTCCCAGCTCACACCTTAATCCTGCTCAAGGACCGAGTGCTTAGGACTTTAGACCATACGGAGGACGAAAAGGCTAACTGCGGGCTTTTAAACATTTAAACCGAACCAAAACACTGTGAGTCAACTTGGGCTGTTTGTTCACGGCCAACAAGAACACTGGCAAACAGTGGTAGTAGCGCGGTGAACCCAGTCCAGTCATAACAACGTAATTTACTCGGCGATACAAAAACATGGCAATGGTATATTTTTTGTGAATTCCTCACAATGATATGGTAACCTCCGTGGTAGTGGGGTAAGGACCTCGACTAGCAATTCGAATGTCGACGGGAGCAGTTGGGACTCTTGTGCGGCATTCACATTTAAAAAATTTCTCAGCTGTCCGGAGTCAGTGGGATTATAGCATTCCCAGTTGGGCTGAAAAGAGGAGGGAGAGGAAGGCGATTTGGTGGAAGGTTGGTATGTAGATTTCAGCGTTGCCAGATTAGAGGCGGGCAAAGCGTCTCAGCTGAGCGAGCCGCTTCACCAGATCTCGTTCAGTGAAAAGATCCGGGTCAGTGAACCGGCTCGATTGAACGACTGAATTTAGTCCATCTCTCCCCTCCCCTCCCTCGGCCCTCCTCACTTTATTAAAAAGGGAACCCCAATATTTTGGGGTTCCCTTTTTATTCGGAAATCCTTTGTTTTTATGAAACATCAGTATCGAAATCTCAATAATAAAGGTAATCGCATAATGCACGTCCCGTTGTACCCGGGACGTCCCGGGATACATAATTACGTATTTTAATACTATTTATTACTACTGAATTGTTAGTCTTGTGACTGTAATTTAAAATTTCATGATGTCATCAAGAAATACGGGTGAAATTTGGAATCATTTTTCCGTTGCCACTAATTATAAAGCCAAATGCACGTACTGTTCGCAACTAATTAGAAAATCGAAGAAATTAATTAAGAAATCGAAGCATCCCACCGTTCAAATCAAGGAATAAATGTCAACTGAGGATAATTCAAACTCTGAATAATCCCGTTCCATTATTTACAAGTAATGTTCTAACATTCAATCATTCTGTTATAATAAACAAAATAATGTGGCGGGAGCGCTGACGTCACGACTGACGTATTACGCACGCACACACGCTTGAATTCCGATATTATTATATTAATTGTATTTCGGTCATTACATGCACACTGAGCAGCCACGGTACTCCACCACGTAGAAAAGTCTCATGGTGAACTGAGCTGTAAGCCGTTACCTTACTTTCATATTTTACTTTTCTGCGTCGCTGACTGAAGTGGCTGTGAACGAACGAACGAACGAGCGAGCAATCCGCATCAGTAGCGACCCGCGAGCCGCGATATCCGTTGAACCATACACTGCTCCGGCTCCCACGGGTCAGTCGGCTCACCGGATCTGGCGGGTCAGTTGGTTCGCAAAGATCCGCGAACCGTGAAGATCGTTCGTTCGGATCCGGATCTTACGGATCCGTGTGAAAATCCGGCTCACTGAACCGACTCGTTCGCGAACGACTCACTTCTATGCCAGATAATTATTTTATAAAATAGGGAGTCTTACTATACGAAATGATAACATAATTTAAGAGCAAAAAGCGGGGCTACCCAAAAATGCGCAGTCAATATTTCAAAATATTTATTTCAATCTTATCAATCATAAATGACACTAAACAAAGTACAAAACTCTTACGGCCTTACTAAAAAAAAACCACAGCGCGACCGATTACCTGTGTTTTTGTAGCATCATGGATAAAACACATTTACACTAAAACACGAAATATTACTAAAAAAGAATTTCACTCTAAAACACGTTTAAATTTGGCAACACTGCAATTTTTCAAATTTTACATAAAAAATTTTTTTGTTTTCATTCATAGCCGCTAGATGGTGATAGCGTCGCGCCTGCACATTTCTACTAACTTGCCCGCGCACAGAATAGCAGTTTAGTTTTTATGTGGCGGGAATATTTCTAGTAAATATTGAGATTTAACTGAATGATTTCTATTATAGCGACCGATTCACTCTTCTATTCATGTAATTAATATATTTGCCGTGTTATTTATGTGGTTTTACATTAGTTTTATCAAGTTATTGCACAACAAACAGTACTTTAAAAGTTGAACTGTCAAAATATTGTTTTGGGTTACATAAAAGTTCAAATTTACGTTTTTAAATCTTTATTTTATGAGAATTTCTTAAAAGTGGTGTTTTTTTTTAATATTAATATCAAATTCACGTGTTGGTATACTTATCAAAGAAATTAACATCTTTAGTGGTGCAAAAAATTTGTTGAAATGTCAGAGATATTTTTAAGGTTATTTTTTTTGGCATTAAAAAAAACTTTGAAATTTTTTATCATTTTTTTATTGTATGCACGAGGAAAAAGTGAGGTGACAGTTTAATTTCAAATTCATTATATAAAAGGTCTGTATTTTTTAAATTTTAATTTTTTTAATATTTCTGTACACTTTCATC
The DNA here is from genome assembly GCA_917563855.2 of Limnephilus lunatus. Lineage (NCBI taxonomy): Eukaryota > Metazoa > Arthropoda > Insecta > Trichoptera > Limnephilidae > Limnephilus > Limnephilus lunatus. The sequence goes on from OU830602.1 coordinate 63,929,337, forward strand.
AAAAATGTTTTGGTAAGAAATTATTTTACATTTTTTCCGTGTTTAAATCTTAAAATATGGCAGTTTCTTAAAACTAAAGTGTATTTCAAATACACAAATCTAAAAGGTAATTTTATCTAGTTTTTAAAAATGGTATTTGTTTTTACGGCACCTTCGAAAATAAGAAATATATAGAACATTCAAAATACTTTGGAAAATTCCAAATTTCGTTCAGACATCATCCCTAAAACAGAGATAAACTATCCCCCCAGGCCGTGTAAACGGCGTGTATTTTTTTCCAAGAACATTTTTTTAATTAGTAATGTTTTCACATCCGCGGCCGTTTGTCAATTGAATAAATTTTTCACAGGGTTTTTTAGTAAGGCCGTTATTGTTCAGCAAACGCCAAGTACCTACCCACCAGTACGGCGCAATTATGAATCCGTTGCGTTCTTTTGATCGTATTTTGGTGTTTTTTAGGCCAAGAGGAAAATGGATTCCTTCACGGCCGATGTCATGTTTAGGAATGCCTTGTGGTGTCTTTTTAAGGAGAGGAAGTTCTGGGAATGAAAAGAGTTGTTAGGGGAGGGTAGGAATTTGGGGGGCAGTGTGTCCAAGAGTGTCGAACGCTTGAATCCACTGAGTTGCAAGGCGATAGAGTTCGGCTGCAGAGGTTAAAGAGTTTCTTTACCGGCATTTCCAGGACCAACCTGCCACGCAGTTGGTGGGCAGGCGCGTCCGCCGCCAAGATCCAAAAAAAACTTCACCCCGTGAAACCGGACACCCCTGCTGAGTCATCGAATGTGGCGTACCACTTTAGGTGACTTACATTTTTTTTATGTAAAATTAAAATCAAGAAAATCTCATATCTGGGTCATAGGTATACTTCGAGGGGAGAAGTATATCTTGCTCCATTTAATATTGAAAGGCAAGAGTTCGGCGAGGGCCTGGTAGGAGAAAAATGTCTTGGCTGCGAAATATATGAGAGTGGACCGGCATTAGAAGTGTGGTGGAGGAGCTATTCCGGGCAGCGCAAGACAGAGAGACCTTTTCAAGAGTGATCGCCAACGTCGGGGGGACCTGATAAGGCACACACAGAAGAAGAAGATGTAAAACATACAGGAATTCGCCAAGAACTCCTCTCCAGCAAGTCAACGCCGAAATATAATAATTATTGACGTTTAAATGCATAATAAAGTGTTTATAATAAAATTCACGCGGGACGGCTGACTCATGGCGGTCGGGTCACAGCCATGGAGCAATTTTTTCTCTTTCTAACAATGGCGTCTCTTGGAATAACACAATAATAACGTTAGCTCTGGCGACGGGAGAGTGGAGAATGTTCGGAGATGATAAACATTCCGAAGGGAAGCTGACCCGCGGACCGACATTACTCAAAGTTAATGACGAAACTTCCCGCAGTCAAATATTGCGAAAATACGCCGTGATTTGCAATATTTCGGCAACTTTCCGACAGCCGCCCCGGGTTCGGGACTCCGCTGTAATAAATTTCAACGAATTTGCATAATTGATTTGGATGCGAAAGTAGGAGACGTGTCGGATTAATGGCAGTCAGTTGTGGGGTTCAATTATATGTGCCCTCCGCTACCAAGACTACCTATTTAGATAAACAAATAATATCATTTTCGTAGTTAGTTTTTGGGGTGTTATGCCGTGTTGCGCTACCTCCTTCTATAGCCGACGTTTCGGAGGTAGCGCAACACGGCATAACACCCCAAAAACTAACTACGAAAATGCTTTTGGCCGTGAAAATCTAAAAACTTATACAAATAATATCATTTTTATTTATCCTGCTGATAAGCTACTCCTGCTGACAAGCTACTTGCAGTAGCTTAGCGGGTAAGAATTCCAATTGTATGCAATTTTTTATACAACAATATTTGGGACTAAACGCTTGCTTAATGTACGGGTATGAAATAGGTAACTCCATAAACCTAACCTAAACTAGCCTATTCTATCCTACCCTAAGTTTGGAGGTATTTCACCGTCCTCTTAGATAACTATCCCATTATAATAAATACTCGCTAAAAGGTAGAAAATTCAGAAGACTTATCCGATATATTATATTGTTAGATATATAACCACTATTCATAGGTTAGGGATAGAATAGTAAACTCTGACATTACAAAGACGTAAAACGTAATTTGTTAAATCGTAATTCTCGTTCTTAAAATATGTCTCTTTATCTTCACACATAATCTTCCTTACGCTACTCATTCATTCATTAGTTCAGTTTTAAGAACTGTTCAAATCTCAGGCGAAATTATCTAAAGATATTCTACGGACTTACGTAATATGTACTATACCATGTAATAATTTCTTTTAATATTCCTTACAACTTATAAACTTATGTAATGTGTATGTCTTAATAAACAAATAAATAAATCGTAAAGCAAAAATCGAAAATATACGTTATCCTATGGATAGTTCTTTTGAGAAATTATAGAGAAGATAGTGAAATATCTTTTAAAATATTCCGCCTCAGCAATTGATCTCCTAGTGAGGATCACTTTGAATTAAAAAAGGTTGTATTGCTTGCTAGATAATTAAAAATCATTATAAATTATAATATTAAAATATTATAGAATTAGCTAACTTACTTCATAATAATATAAATAGATATATAGATATAGAGCCCACAGTTAGACCAAAATTACCAAAATTACATACGTCAAAGAAATTATCTAAATTAATTTCTGAATTAAATAATATAATTTTACCAAAAATTATATTTGATGACATTAGTTTTTTAGATCTTCATACAATAGTGTACGCTAGTGCTATCACTATATGTAATAAGTTAGGAGTTAAATTAACGTCTTCTGATGATAGATCATATAATTATAGAAAACCAGAATGGCAGAGTAGATTAGAAAATGATGTAGTATTTTTAAGAAGTAGCATAGCTAGAATAATAGAGTATAAAAACGGAAATAGAAGTAGGAATATTTTGAGACATGTAGATGTAATTGGGAGAAAATTTGGTTATAGCATTGGTAGTAATAATAATGAAAATATAATCAATGATTTATTAGATTTGTTAAAACAAAAATTAGGTGTAAAAGCTAGTAGATTAAAAAGATATAATTATACGTATAATAAAAAAAATAATAATAGATTATTTCAGAAAAATGAGAAAATATTTTATTCCAAACTTGACGATAAACAAAATATTATTTCGAATAATAATAATCCGTTGCCATCTGAATCAGATATGCGCGATTTTTGGACAAATATTTGGAGTAGAGATATAAAACATAACGAGTCAGGTCCGTGGATAGAAAATGAAGAACTCAATTGTTCAGACATTGAACAAATGAGTTTTTCTGATATATCGGTTGAATTGTTAGCCAAAATTATAAAAAATACTCATAATTGGAAAGCCACGGGTTGCGATTGGATACATAATTTTTGGTATAAACGTCTGACTACTTTACATCCCCTTTTGGCAAAAAATCTTTCAAAATTTGTCAGAGAACCTCAAAATTTTCCAAATTTTCTAACTAAGGGCATTACTTATATGTTGCCTAAAAGCGAACATATTAATAATCCCTCTCAGTATAGACCCATTACATGTTTACCGACAATATATAAAATTTTAACCTCTTGCTTGACAGATTTAATATACACTCATTTAGATGAAAAAAATGTTTTATCTGAACAACAAAAAGGTTGTCGCAGAAAACATATGGGATGTAAAGAACAATTAGTTATTGATTCTGTAATTCTAAAACAGATTCAAACCCAAAAACGTAATTTACATATTTGTTATATAGATTACCAAAAAGCTTATGATAGTGTCCCGCACTCGTGGCTGATAAAAGTTTTAAATATATACAAAATTAACCCAATTATTATTAGCTTTTTGGAAAAAATTATGGCATTTTGGAATACCGATTTGCTTTTGAATTTGAAAGATAAGAAAATTATAGTACCGGGCATTTCAATAAAAAGAGGGATTTTTCAAGGAGACTCATTGAGTCCTCTTTGGTTTTGCTTAGCATTAAATCCTCTATCTAAAATGTTAATTAAAAGCAAGTTTGGAATAAAAATTAAAGGTAATACTAGAGAGAGAAATATAATTTCTCATTTATTATTTATGGATGATTTAAAATTATATTCGAATTCTGAACCAAATTTAGAGAAAATGATTAAAGTAGTTAAAAATTTTTCAGATGATATTAAAATGACTTTTGGTTTAGATAAATGTAGAACGATCCATCTAGAGAAAGGTAAAATTGTAGATGGAGACGAGGGTATATTTAGAAATTTCAAAATTGAAAGTTTGAAAGGGGGTGAGGTTTATAAATATTTAGGATATCCGCAATCAAATAGATTAGATCATACTAGTATTAAAAATGATATTAGGATTAAATTTAAAACTAGGATCAGAAAAATTTTGAAATGCAATCTATCTGCTAAAAATTTAGTAAAGGCGATAAATACTTGGGCAATACCTCTATTAACTTACTCATTTGGCATAATTAAATGGTCTAATACAGATTTAGATAGCTTAGAACGATTGATTAGAACTACATTAACAAAATTTCATTGCCACCATCCAAATTCAGCTGTAGAACGAATTAATTTACCCAGAAATTTAGGAGGTAGAGGTATAGTCAAAATAACATCTTTAAAACATAATCAGGTAGAAATGCTAAGAAATTTTTTCCATAGGAAAGCTGATAGTTCAGAAATGCACAAAATTATTTGCAAGGCAGATAGAAATATTTCACCATTAAATTTATACGACGAGAATGCCAGCATTCTTATAAATACCAACCAGGAATTATTAGATTCCTGGTCAAATAAAATTCTTCACGCAAAACACTTCAATTATCTCAACCAAACATATGTTGACAAATTTTCGTCAAACAAATGGTTGAGTATTGGAGAGTTGAGCGCAGAAATAGAAGGTAAGTTAGCACTTCTTTCACTTTTAGATATGAGCGCTGCATTTGACACCATTGACCACGACTTTCTCATTAAGAGACTAGAATTAACATTTGGTTTACATTCTAACGTAAAAAAATGGCTACAATCCTATCTAACGGATCGCTCACAAGCAGTGAAGGTGGGAAATAAACAATCCAACTTCACAAAACTCTCTTCAGGGGTACCTCAGGGATCCGTTCTGGGCCATGATGTCGCAAGAATTATCGAGTCATTTGGTCTCCTTTCTCACTGTTATGCCGACGATCAGCAAGTCTACTTTTACTGCACACCAAATGAGATCACCGGCCTCAAAATTCGCACAGTTGAGTGTCTAGAAGCAATTAGTCTCTGGATGTCCTCAAACAAACTGAAGCTTAATCCATCAAAGACCGAATTTATGTGGGCAGCTACAAATAGACGTCAACATCTAATAGACAACTCACCAATTGCCATTTCCGGCAATGACGTAACTGCGAAAACAACCGTCAAACTTCTGGGAGTTTATCTGGATTCAGACCTTTCATTGAAAAGTCAGGTGAATAGGACCGTTAGCACAGGGTTCTTCTACTTAAGACAACTTAAGGCAGTTCGTAGGAACCTTTCGACAGAAGCAACTAAGCTTCTTGTGAATTCATATATAGTATCGCGTCTTGATTACTGCAATGGTATCTATGCAAGTCTTCCTAAATGTCAAACTGATAAACTACAATCAGTATTCAACGCCGCAGCACGACTAATCACTGGGGTACCCAAGTTTTCGCACATTTCGGAACACCTCCGAAATCTTCACTGGTTGAAGTGTCCTGAAAGGATCCAGTATAAGTTATGCTGGATGGTGTTTAAAGCTATCAATGAAATAGCTCCACCCTATATCTCTGAACTATGTATTCCGGAAAATATAGGTCTAAGGCAGTCATCTCTTAGATCAGCGACATCGTCTGCAATTGGAAGATTGAAAGAACCCAAGCGAAATCCGAACACTAATTTTGGTGATCGCGCGTTTGGAGTATCCGGTCCTGAGGCTTGGAATAAACTTCCCATGGAATTGAGATGCATAACCAACCCAGCGGAATTTAGATCCAAACTTAAAACTCATTTTTTCAAATACTCATTTCCATAAATTCGTCATTAAATTTAAACTTTGTAATTTAATTATACTCTAATAATTGTTGATGTCCACGAATATATACTATTTTATTTGCTATTCCCTACAACTATTAACGAAAAACTCAAAATGCTATTGATCTACCTACCAATGGTCTGTCAGTGGTAACCTAACACCTCAATCCGGTTAATGTTGAGCGAAGAGTCATCATAATGCGGTAAAGATCGGCGATTAATTTCATTAATTTATTTAAGATATCCATACATTTTCGTAAATCCGATAAATTTTGCATCCATGTCCTTAAATAGTAATATGTATTATGTAAAAACTTCCTTCTTCTTCTGGCGCTGTGGAGTGATTCTGGCGAATGTATGATATTTATAAGATGTTTTCAAGTATTTTTAAATGTAAATAAATATGTCAGTTATAAATCTCTAACTTTAAGCCATATTGTAAATATATATGTCATTGAGCTCAGTTTTAGGTCAGCTTTTATATGTCTTAGTCATAAGTCACTAGCAATAAGACTTAGATGTAAATCACTAGTTATAATTGTAAATCTTAGTTGTAAGCCAGTAATATTATTTTTTATGTATTTATTTGTACAGCGCCCTTGAGGTGATTTTTCACGAAAACGGCGCTATATAAATTAGCCAAATATTATTATTATTATTGCCATACAAGATAGAGTCATTAATACTAAAAATTATAGGAAGCATATCATCAAAGATGCAAATCAAATTGATGATTTATGTAGAAAATGTTTGGCTTTTCCGGAAACTATAGAACATATTATATCGGGATGTTCTGTATTAGCGCCGTCCGAGTATACATTTAGGCACAATCAAGTTTTAAAAATAATTCACCAAAGTTTGGTAATTAAACATAACTTGATTGACTGCCGTAATGTACCATATTATGGATATGAACCAAATTCATTTTTAGAAAATGAATTTTATAAAATTTATTATGATAAAACTATTCTGACAGACAGAACAATTAGTCATAATAGACCCGATATAGTTTTACATGACAAAATTAAGAAAATAACTTATATCATTGATGTCGCTATTCCAAATTCTTGTAATATTCAGAAAACTGTTTCTGAAAAAATAAGAAAATATACAGATTTAGGAAATGAAATTAAAAGAATTTGGCATTCTCAGACTATAAAAATATTACCATTTGTTATTTCGGCTACTGGCATTATACCTAGCTCTCTCGTTCAAAATTTAGGCGTATTAGATTTGTCAAAAAATTTGTACATAAAAATGCAAAAGTCGGTCATTTTAAATACATGTAGGATTACGAAAGATTTTTTAAATATTTATATTGAGGGATCAGTAGGATTTATCGGACCAGTTAGGATTTCATCAGAGCCGAACCCTCTGATATGAAAATATCTGGAGTCGGTGAAATATTTTCCCATTATGTTTCTGGTGGATTGACGTATTGTTCTTGTATTGTTTTATTCTTATACAAGGTGTCCGGAAACTCGTAGTACAAGCGGGAAACTGGGGATTCCCCATCACATTTGGAGTCGATTTTGTGGTATAACTTTTTTTGATTTGAGCTTTCGTTTTCGAGAAAATCGAGTCAGAAGTTGATTTTTTTTTTGGTCAAATTCTTGTTAATTATTACCGACGATCATAGTACCTAACTAATAAAAACAATTTAAAAGAAAACCAAACAAAGAAATCGGTATTTAAAGCATAATTTTGAAATTGCCCATCAATTAATTCAACATAAAAATAAAAAGTTCGCTCGTTCCACGGTTCAAACACAGCTGTGCACAGCTGTTACTACATATTCGCAGCTTCTGTTAAAATAACAATGCAAAATTAGCTCTATCTCTTTCTACGCTAGGTACAATCAACACGTGAAAGAAGAGACGAGATAGCGTTTTCGATATTTCGTAAACAGGTACCATACGGACGAACTAATAATTAAAGGGCTCTTCACACGGCACTGCATGCAGGGAATCTGCCGCAGAGTTCCTGCAAATTGGGTGGTTAGTAGTCAGAACCGCCTGCCGTATTATTATTTACCCTCTTCGAATTCTCTGTCGTGTCAGCCGCAGAGGGTCCGCCTCCAACTTGCGACCAATCTGCCGGAATGAACATGTTACGACACGTCGTTGGCAGCGACTTGTACCAGAACAGCGATTAGGATATAAATATTATTATTTTACTCATCATGCATTGAAAAGGAAAAAGAAGTTTGGGTAGAAATTTTTGATTTATACAAGGACCTTCGATGCTTGTGTGATATTTCCCACAAAAATTATTTGCGGCGAGATCTAAACCATAGATTCTCAACGTGGGCGATAAGGGGGCGACAATTCAGGGGGCGGTACAATTAAAGGAGAACATTGACGGCGTTTCAGACTTTCAGGGGGGCGGTAGGAGACCCAGATAAACCCATCACACCCTATCCCATTAGGGGCCATCCATTCACAAAAATAATTTCCCTATCCCATTACGCCCCCTCCGTTGCGGCAAATGTAGCCCCATAGTGATATCCCGTTACGCCCCCTTCGTCGTGGTGATGGTGGTGTACCGTTACGTCCCCTCCGTTATGGCAAATGTAACCCTGTCGTGGTATCCCATTTCGCCCCCTATTGCTGTTTCGGATAGGGGGCGCTAGGATAAAATTATTCTTAAAGTGGGCGGTGGGCAAAAAAGGTTGAGAATCTATGATATAGGTTCTCTACGTCGGCGAAAACGCCCCCTTGGGGACTTTCAGACCTTCAGTTGGGCGGTAGAATACAAGGAGGGAATTGGGGGGCGTTTCAGACTTTCAGGGGGGGGGTAGGAGACCCAGAAAAACCCATCTCACCCTATCCCATTAGGGGCCATCCATTCACAAAAATAATTTCCCGATCCTATTAGGCCCCCTCCGTTGCGGCAAATTTAGCCCCATCGTGATATCCCGTTACGCCCCCTTCGTCGTGGTGGCGGTGTACCCAGGTGTAGGGGGACCCAGAGGAACCCATCCCACCCTATCCCATTAGGGGCCATCCATTCACTAAAATAATTTCCCTATCCCATTACGCTCCCTCCGTTGCGGCAAATGTAGCTCCATCGTGATATCCCGTTACGCCCCCTTCGTCGTGGTGGTGGTGGTGTACCGTTACGCCTCCTCCGTTGTGGCAAATGTAACCATGTCATGGTATCCCATTATGCCCCCTATGGCTGTTTCGGATAGGGGGCACTAGAAATAAAAATATTCTCAAAGTGAGCGGTGGGAAAAAAAGGTTGAGAATCTGTGATCTAAACGGTGCGGTGTTATAAATATACAACACCACTTTTTAAATTCGAACCTAAAAGTTAACCTCAAAATAATAAAATATGTACACTTTTAAGAAACTTAACTTTCTGACCACAATCTGAAAAAAAATTGTGAAATTGTGTGAATTTTTGAATTAATTTTATGCAAGAAACGACATAAAATGAGTGGTTAATAATGTTTATAATAAATTTGCCTACTAAAATATGCGTGTATTTTTATTTTTTTTCATTATCGGTAATTTTAGTTAGAAAAATACGTAAGGTGGGACATTTTTAATTTTTTTTCATTTAAATTGTTCAATATTGTACCAACCATTTCTCATTTTTTCCATTGTTACCGTTGTCTATGTTTATTATTAGTCTATGTCTGTTATTTTTCCTTGACATCATGTTCTATGTCTATTATTTAAAAATTAGTATTATTAAAACCCCGAAGAAATAAGCGTTGCTTACGAAACATTCGGTTTTTATAAACAATAAAAATGGTAAAAACTAAGTAATTTATTCATTTGGACTTTTTTTATTTGTCAGGGTGTAACAGCACGTACCCGAGGAGATTTTAACCAGAGATACCCGAGCTTATTTGGAGTAAAAAAAATTATAGTCATTTTGAAATTTAAAGTCATTAAAGTCAGTCAGCGAGCGCTCCGAACACGTACGCACAGCGCAAAAACTAAGAACTCTCTGCAAATTTGGTTGTTGCCCTGCTTGCATGAGTGCCTGCTTGCATGAGTGCCTGCTTGCAGGGGTGCCTGCTTGAAGTTACTACAAATCGGGCCGTGAGAAAGGCCCTTAAAAAATGGCCGTTCTTTATAACGTACTTCCTTGCTTTGTTTGGGCAAGTTCAAGGTTAGTTCCAGCTGTCACGCGTTTGATTGAGGTCTTTGACATCTTTTAACCGTTCTGAAAGTGTGTTTGTGAATTATTTGTGTCATTTTCATATTTTAAAGTGATTAATTATTGTGTATTACAATGGAATAATACCAACGCAGAATAATTATGACGTATTAATGTATTTTTTGTGATGTGCAGTGTTTTAAGTTTTTGGATTACCTTTCCTCGGAACATTTCCACATAATGTAAGTAGGTTAACACCTATGCTAATAATTTCTCTCACAAGGATTGTTCGAATTGGTCCAGTACTAAGTCAAGTAGCGTGTACACTGAAATGTTGCTGAAAATCGTTCGTGTTGCTTTCAAATACAATACATTTTTGCTCGCCGCCCGTTACAAATTTAAACCCTAAAGTAGCCGAAAAAATTCATTTATTATTTTTTTTTTAAATTTTAAATATAAAAATGCTTAAATAGAAAATCTTTATGTTTATTTGGGTTCTCTATGTGATGTAGGTTCACCAGTTTTCCGCTTGTACTACGAGTTTTCGGACACCGTGTATAGTGCACTTACATTGCGTTCATTTACTAGATATTCATTTGTGGAAAAGTGTGTGGAAGGGTTTAGTCTTTCATTTGGGAAAGATTCAACCCGGACATAAAATCTGGAGCACCGTAAAATACCCCTACCTAACAATGTCGCATTTAAAAAGTAACTTAACTAAAATAAGCTTTACTTCGCTATTCCTGTTCAATAAAAACATATGCTACAAAGCTTCATAGTTTTCGGTGAGAATTACGTAGTGAGCTAAAATACTGAAATTGTTTGCGTTGACCCAGGAATTCCAGACAGCCGCACTAATTGAATTGGTGCGTCCGTTGCAAAAAAAGACTGAAATTGAACTAAATTGGATGAAATTTTATCGTCTCTCCAAACAGTATAGCTCACATTTCAGTTGAATACTGCCGCATACATTACGTCGAAACTCTTGCCTATAGTCCAGAGTCCTGTATTTGTAAAAAACAAACAGAGCATGAAAGACGTAATATTTATGAGAAAGCGAGGCGTACAAAATGAACAAAAGTGCAACTCGAGTCATTTAGAGAGTGGCTTAAGTATTTAAACATTTTCATTATCGCCTTTGCTGCTTACATGTACGGGTTTGGGCTTACTGTAGGTATGTGTTCGTAATAATGCTGAGTTCGTTTGGTTCGAACAAAAGCTCGTTCCAAGGCGGCGATATCGTATTTCAACCATATTTACTCTTGCCTTACAAATGGTCCAAAAAGGAAAGAAAAAAGTTGTGTAACCGAACCGGAGACGGCGTTAACGTTAAGTTAAGAGTTAAGGAACACTACGTCATCGCGAACAATAAACAGTAAATGGAGCAGAAAAGCGTTAAAAAATCAATTCGAGTTTGTTCGAACTTCGGTCAAGTGTGGAATCGTTGGACTTGTTGGAACGGTTTCCAGGAAACTTGAAAAAGCCGTCAAGTCTTTATTACCAACGCATATTATGTCTTTCGGGACGAGAAAAACGAATATTATTTTTGATGGTTTAACTTGGAGAACTTTGTTGGTTTTTGTATAAGTTAGAGACTGTAAAATTTGTGTCGTTGTAGTTAACATTATACATGTAGCGATTTTGAAAAGTATTGATTGATAATTATGCATATTCTCTTTAGTGATCAAATGTTGTATTACTTTATTTCAATAAAACTAACACTGCAGATATACTATTGTGAAGACAATACCATTTACATTTGATTTAAAGCAGGACATTATAAACACTTACATACTTCCATTTAAAAAAACGTAAAATATGTATTCAAAATTTAAATCTTAACCCTGTGTACATAGCTATATAGGTCCCAAGCAACAATATAATAACCACGTCTTACGTTATGTTTACATCTACCGATCAAACCTCTTACAAACTCAGTCCTCAAAACCATAATAAAACTCATCATATCACTTACCAAAAGACTTTTTTTAATTTATAACTTTAAAAAAAATAATTTTTAAACGTTATTTATAATTTGAATTGTTAGCTATTTTGCCCTCTGAGGCATTGCTCAAAAGATATAAAATTGTTTAATAATAGAAGTTTGATAAAAACTTACCATAAGTGTGAAAACTTAGAACAAATCCTAAAGTTAGAGGTTAGTTTCAAGTCTCAACAAGGCTGGCGTAAAATGAAGGACGATAAGACACGGCAAACTTAAATCAATACCAAGAAAAGGAAAGTAAGTTTGTCAGATAAGAGGATATAAAGAATATCCCAAGTATTGTTGTCACGAACAAAGCGAAGTTTTTTTGTGATATGGTAATGTAAGAAATCCTATACGAGAACTTGGAATCCAGGAATAAAGTGTTATTTTATTGCACGCTATTAAAAACAAAGTTAGGACTCTTTCATTCATCTTAAAAAAAACAGTTGGACAATTATTAATTTAACTAAAACGTTTTGCCAATTTTTTTGAGCAACTCAAAAATTTACAATGAATCTATCTCACAAGTAGATTCAAGAAGAAAACAATAAAGTATTACATAAAATTAGATATTAAAAATAATCTAACACAACAAAAAAATCTAATAAAATAGCGTCGAGATGAACAATTTTACTGGCTGACATAGAGTAATCTGTAGAACGTAGGTTTATGTTGGCATTTTTTAAAATCTTAAACGAAACATTTAAAAAATCACCAAATTTTACCGACACAAAATCACAACAAAAACTTCGATTTCATCAAGCGATGTGAGCAAACAATCCGCGTCCTAATATTATGTACTAGTGGTCTCACAAGTTCCAGGATTTTAAGTCATAAATCTTATTTTTAAATAAATTGTACATTTAGATTTTAAAACCATAGCAGGTCCACCGCAGCAATACATCTGAAAGATATAGGTAGGTACTCTGTTATAAGCGGCATGTAGAATCATTATATTTGAGTGCGTAATTCAAACATCATTATGAATGCAATACAAAAACCATTCGTCTTGAATGAAGTCCACTGTAGCCAAAATGCCTCATCATTCTTAACAATTAGTATAATTTTTTATTATGTGTGGGGAGAGGATGCAGACAGCCTCCGAATAAGCATAACGAATTATTTGATCATGTTAATGAAACTTTGTAGGTAAAATTATTCATAAGAGCGAAGAGAAGAAACCTAACAAGAAATATGATTACGACACTGACAAGTACGTATATTATTTTTTCGTAGAGAAATATCTGACTTCAAATTTTTTTAATTAACCTTTAACTGTGGACGCCGGGTCTCAGAGGCCCAGCTCCTTCTTCAATTTCTCGGAATAAACACCTTCCCCGCGCGCGCCACCCCCGCGCATCTCAGTAGCTTCAGTTTTCAGTTTTAGTTGTGTTTGGACCAAGGAGGGAGAAAGTCGCGTCGCCCGGCACTTATCACGTGAGAAATAATCATTAAAAATTTGATCAGTGTCTGTGAGACCCGCTGACAGTAATTTCCATAGTAAACTCGGAATATTAGGTACAGATGTGCCCCCAGCGGCAATACAGGCTGAAAAAGTTGACCCTACAGATCGCAAAAGATGTAGATTTTGCCCATCAATGATCTCTAGAAAGACAACCCATGCCTGTTATTAACTGCAAGAAGCCAGTTTGTCTTCAGTGTTCCAAGCCTATATGTTCTGAGTGCCAGTAATTTTATAAGTTTGATCCTTGTCAGAATTTTTATTTAATTTCTTTCAGAAGTTTTTTTTTTGAGTTTTTGTTACTGTTTTCTTTATTAGCTAGGAAAAATGATTAGTTTTGATTTATGTGATACCTACGTAATTAAGAAGCCTTTATATGATCTCAAGTCAATTAAGACTGAAAAATGACTAAGTTTGTTAAATTTGGAGATAATTATTAAAATATGAATTAAAATTGATTATTTTTATTACTCGATCTTTTATTTATAAATACATTATACATATAAACCCATTGCTAAAGTCAGATTGGTCCAGGTATGAATATTAGAAGAATTTTATGAAGGGGTCTGTGTGACCCGACGTCCATGGGAGTGTGATTTTTATTTCACGTCCTTAGTAAGGGTTAAGTATATTGTGAACGCAATTGCACGTGTGGCTTTGACTAACGTCATTGTTTTCATTTGACAATTCATTGTACAACGTATGGTTATACATTTTAAACATTCTTTGTTATAGATAATAATGTTTTAAGTTCCATACGAACAAGCGGAAGTCGATAAGCGAAGAATGAAATAATATTGTTCTAAAGCATGGTCCTTTAATAAATAATATAATATTACTTGTCAGAGAAGATTGATAAATTCTTAGAAGCATTATTAATCATTTTAATCACGTCTGATTTTCTCATTTATCTTACACAGCTCGGGGACGTTATCGACTTCTCGCAATTTAATGTATTTAAGCTGTTTATGTTGAGAGATGTTTAATAACGTAAATTAATGAAGAAGAACATGTATATCACTAAATTAATTATATGTTCCAACTTTCGTGACACTATCGTTTAATAAGTACTAAATTGAAAAATTACAGGGAAACCATGATATATGACGACCATCAAAACAAGTCTAGGTGAGAAAGAAACTGGATATATTCTCAAACATACTTCGTATAGATATTATGTCGGTATCATCGACTAACCAAGTTCATATGTCGATGATAGGTATACAGTAGGAGTAGGTATGTATGTACCTTTTCCTTAGATCCTTGATAATTTTTCATTTAATAAATGAATCTTAGCAAAAAGTAACGTTTAGCAAAGAAAATATTGTAATCCCAGCAGATATAAATATTTAATTTCGAATCAAAACGTTTGGTTTGCGAGTCCGCAACAATTTCAAGTTAATAATTTCGCACGACAGTTGTTTCGCCCTACGAATAAATTGTCAAGTTAACAAAAATACAATATAATTTAATCATTGAAGACAATATTAACCACTCTATTTTTAAATTATTTATTTATTTTTATTTTCATTTATTTATCTATGAAAGTTTAAATACATGTAGTTTTTCGATGCCTGTCTCACGTGTCGTAGATGTATATTAATGCTTACAAACACAGTTACAAGAATATTAAGGTTAAATACAATTTATTTTCAATAAAATCAAAAAGAAAGATAATTGAAAGTGTGGAATAACTTACTGAGTACAATCTCAAATGATAATTTTATTTAATCATTGAACATACATAAGTACATAGAATTAACAAAATATAATATCTTCAATTATCTGGAAGAACTTTTGAATCTTATACAAACCAATATAACATGTAACCTCTGATGTGTATAAATTTCTAAAGTTATTCCAATAAATTGAACATTCATTCTAGACTTAAGAAAAGTCAATAATTGTACCATGAAAGCAAAAATTGTAAAGAAAATTTAATATAATTTCGGCGACACTATACAGGTTGCAAATGAATTCGTGTAGAACTTTGCAATCACGTGTAAAGATGGGAGATTTTAAAATATGACAATATGACAATTAATGGAATATATTACCTACTAGTAGAAATTTGTATATCTAAAGGAGAACGTTAAAAATGACCGAGTAAAACTAGATCTAAGTAGCTCAATGGGTAGAGAATGTACCTACCGGAAAAAAGGTTCAATTCCTAGTTGCAACTGTAATCCCTTTTATTTAATTTTAAATTTTCTGTTTCATATTTAATTGAGATATTTAATATTATCTTCGTCTTAAACATTAAAAATATTAAGAAAATTCTTTAGCACAACGTAATCAAATTACGTAAAAAAAACGTTTCCTTGTTACCTTTTTTAATAATTAACTTAACCTACTTAAGTATATTACAATAAATTGTTTTAAGGAAAATTTTCGTCAAGATTCTACCTAATTTCGATTTGTTTACAGAGCTTAATTAAGTCGTAAAGTTTTTAAGTTATCAGGCCTTTCGGAAAATTATTTGATTTCTTATGATAAATCTAATATATACCAGTGAATTGTCATCATATTAATTTAATCGATCAAACTTAAGAATATAATAATAATTTTAAGCACGTAATTAAAGAAACCCTTATAATATGCCCGAATTAAACACGGCGCGCTAAACTTTCTAAATTACATGATTATAATATGACGTGTTATTCACACAAGTACGTATATTAAATATGAGATTGACAATTATGACGTTTTGACAGAAGGTGGCAAGAGCGAAATTGGTTAACGCGCTCGTCCCGGTTAGACGGAGAGGTCTGGGTTCGAGTCCCAATTGCGACCATTGTCTTTTTCTGTGTCTTGTTCTCTTTCATATTTTCGTTTAGATTATTATTGTTAACTTATTCTAATATGATATATTTCACTGATGGGAATAAATAGAAAAATAATTAGTTTTTAATAATGGAATTCTAAAGAGAAACTCGTTGTCATATCTACAATTATTATTATCATCGTATTATAACACCCCTTCGTCGTCAGTGAGAAAAAAGTTCGAATGAAATTTATAAATGTATTCAGGTCACATTCAAGGTGTGCAGAATACGGAAGGATCAAAGGAAACTTTTAGGGGTTCCCCAGGCTTTTTTGGGGTTTCCCCTGGCTTTTTTAGGGATTTTCGGAGGTTTCGAGGGTCTGCTCGGTATGAAATATATTTACGCTAGCGGGACTTGTTTTATATTTATTCCTTTCATATCCGACACTGAGGTCCAGTCATTTGGGATTCTGGGTAAATGGAGATAATCTGCTTTCTTTGATTCGCTTTGGATATTCAGTTCTCGTAGCGGAGGTGTCGGGAATCGTGTTTAAATAAGGAACAAGGAAGGGAGATTTAAATGAGATACTTGCGATCAGATTTACAAGAATATACTATAATTTCGCTTTAATCATTTATGCAGACGTATTATTTTACCCGATAACACTAATTACCGTGAAACCTACTAACAAGGGGTTACTCAAACTCTATTTTAATAAATTCGTGGCGAAAATTCTTTAAGCATTATCATAATAATTATTTAGTCGTCGTCAGTTTGAACGCTGTCTTCGACTTCAAAGTTTATTTATTGATTTATTTGTAAGAAACAAACAGCTTTGACATAATATACAGTGTTAAAAATACAAGTGAACTGAAGTCAACCCACAGATGTTTTTTATGCTAAAGTACATTGGAAATGAAGTTTTATTAAAATTAATCTTGGGTTATTGGAAGGGTAGAGGAAGAGGAATATAGGAAAGAGATAGGAGATGCTCCCGATACATTCTTTACTCTCATATTAATAATCGGTCGTACGCGTTACTTCATATCGATATTTCTTTAGGTTATTACTAAAAATGTCAATGCTGTGAAATTTTGTATTATATTGTGCACATACACGAGTTCTATAGGTCATAATAGAAATTACGTTTAGAGATAAATATAATTGCATTGAATCAAGAAGTTCAATTTGATCGCCTTAAACCACAGTTAACTAACTCACTTTTTGCAACTTCTGTGTAAGAGCTTGAAATGAGGGCTTAAAATCATAATCTAGCTCTGCCAGAGAGATCCAATCAGAGAAGAACTGCCCATGATTGTTCAAAACAGTATTTATCTGATTGGTTCTCTCTGACGGAGCTACATTAGGATTTAGAGCCCAGATTTCAAGGTCTAACTCAGAAACTGCAAACTGAGTTAGTTCACTATGGTAAGACGATCCAAATTTCAGGACACCAGAGTATTTAGTGCTGCACGAATAGATTATCTGGTCACTGATTTTACTTAACAACATAAACAATCATGATTCTTACAATAGTTTACTTGGCAGAAAACAGTTTCTAATAATTATATTGTTTTTAGATCTGAAGAATAAACATAAGGAGTTTCTACTTATGTTATTTTGCGAATCAAAGAATTTTTTTTAAGTGAATGATTAAAAATAGTCTTGAGATAATATCTAAGGCAAATTAATACGCGAATTAATTAACAAATTTAAACAAATATGATCTAAACTTACATAAACTTAAGGAGAAAAAAATGGACGACCGCATGTCTTCAAATAATCAGAATGTATTGAGTAAAATATTGCCAATCATTACATTATTAGTATCAATGATCTTCATTCCACGCATGTTCCCGAAGTAGCTCAAAGACTTGACTCAAATTCACCGGTGCACAAAATTAAATAACTCGAAATAACCGATTGAACCTTATTCAAATCGGTGAATCGGTCAGACCCAAACCAGATTGATCAACATATCTAACCCATTGAATTTTTTGCACGGAGCTTTGTCAAAACCGGTTAACAAGCTTTAATTCTGAAAATAACAAATATATCTCCTTGCTTTGAAAATTTGATACTTTTCCATATATTGTCAATATCATATGTTATATCTACAGCGGAAATTTGAAATGCTGTAAAGGACAATAAATCAAAAAAATGAATTAAATATATAATTTTTCTCCGTTTTTTCTCTTCTTCAATCAGTGTCTTCGAAATATTTCTAGGAAAATAAGTTCGTCGAAAAATTAAAAATAAATTTAATACTGTTATTAAAGAAATTTAAACAAAACGTTAATAATTCTAAAATATCTATTCATATAATCTAATAATAAAAAAATCATAATTATAGGTCTACAAAAACATGATTTTAAGAAAAAATAAAAAAAACTTTCTTTTCGCTCTGCTGAACAATTAACATTTTGTCCTTTACAGATTTCAAATTTTCAAGATGTTTAAAGTCTTATAATTTTGCTTTTTAGTAATTTGTTATTTTAGATGAATAAATAAAAACAAATTAGAGTTATCCCACTTAAAACTACAAACACTAACCCCTTGACAAATAAACGTGTTTTAAATTTGACACAACTGATGAATAACCTTTTACCTAGTTTAGGTGTACATTGATGGTGGTATAATTATTAGTTTAATTACACGTTTATTAGTAAAGTCCTAAACTTAAACTGAGTATACAATGTACAGCACCGAAGCACGCGAAGTTTTCCAGTACTGCTGCAAGGAAATGGAAAAATCTTTTAGGTTATTCAACGATTTTTTAGCTTGCCATCCAGAATGTAAAGTTTGTTAGGAAAACCCAGAAGCCTATGAAACAACATATTATCTTATAAATTACGGGACAGACATTACTTTATAAGATAAAATGAAAAGCGTACAAAAACATTAAACAATGCAAATAAAGCTTTAGTAGAAAAATATATTTGCATATAATTTCCTTTACCGGAAAGCTACCAGACTATAGGCACGCTAATTTCAAATTAAGGATAACATTAATCACTGGAAAAAAAATCAAAGTCACTCACGTTGAAATCTGTTGTTTAGATAATACGAAAAAAATATTGCGCTAGATGACATTAAAAAATGGAGCTCTCTGAATAAAAGTTTGGTTTGCAAGTGAAATAAGTATCATCGACATAATGTATGTATGGAAAGATGACCGGACAACTCAGAATGAAACCAACTCAGAACCTTTTTAGAAAAGTTATAGGGTTATTAGCTATATTTTTTTTCATGGCTTTTAATGACTTTTCAAAGGGGTGTTGAGTTGACTTGATTCTGAGTTGGTATAGAACCGTATAGAAATGCACATCCAGAAGTTTGCGGTTCTAGAAATACAGGTTTCCAACTCAAAGTCAAATATGGAAACCACTAAACTACGAGTATGAAAACCGAACTTGAATGTTAAATCGAAATTCTAGAACTCGTA
Organism: Limnephilus lunatus; assembly: GCA_917563855.2. Classification (NCBI taxonomy): domain Eukaryota; kingdom Metazoa; phylum Arthropoda; class Insecta; order Trichoptera; family Limnephilidae; genus Limnephilus; species Limnephilus lunatus. Next base: position 63,949,163 of record OU830602.1, read on the forward strand.
TATTGGAAGATACGCAAACAATTTTAATATTATTGAATTTCGTAGATCATTAAGGAACTTTATTAATAAATCATTAATTTAGTACTGTCATTAAACCAAAAATTAAGATACATATTTTTTTCTACGTACCGATTTTTTAGAGGCGATTTATAAATACACACTACTAGTTCGGACAAAACGGTAAATGTACGTATATTTATGTTATTCGTATATTACAATATTTCTAATGAATTCATGAATGTAATTAGATTTTACATAATCCCTAGGATGTTACTAAGTTTCACAATGTAAAGCGGAGAAGCAGCGATGAATATTAATCTAAAATTTACGAGTTCACATTGAAGTAATTTTTAATTGAGAAAGAAATTGAAGTCCTTGCGTGACGGTTGCAGGGTATACGAATACACGGTAATAATTAATAGCCCAGAAAGAAAACAAGAAAGTCAGCTTTAATATAACAGAAAAATTCAAAGAACGGTGGATTTCATCAAGTATTTCATCTTGAAGAAAATAATGTAATCGTTCATTAGTAAGGATATCCCATATTCGAAGAAAAAGTCGGAAATGTAACACTCAGAGATAATTGTTTTTTTCTCAAGTTAATTTAAAAATAAGTAGGTAGGCATATTCTTATAAATAAATAATTTAAGACATAAAATTGTAATTCAATACTGATACACCGAAAAAACAGTATTTTATTTAATTTATAATTATTTAAAAAATACTACATGATACCTATATGTTTATAACCAATTCATATTAATTTCTTATAATTAAATTATAACATGTAAATTAAATCCTCAGCACGGGAAATCCCAGTGAGGATAGCATTATCTCTAGATGTTTGTAAAGAAAGGAAGACAATAAATTATTAGTATTAATATTATTATAATGCTGGGGCCATTGGTCTTGGTCGAAGGCCGGGACGCAAAGCGAAGATCCTAGGTTCAAGTTCTAGATATGACCGTATCTTTTTCTGATTACAGTGGTATTCAGATTTTCGATTGAATTTTGATAATATTGTCTTCATTTAAATAAAAATATTTTTCTTATAATTGCAATAATTCGATATTTTTATCGGTATTAATTTAGAGGCACTTACATCTAACCAGTAGTGTTTACAACGGTTGCATGTTTTTTGGTCATTTGTAGTGTTTACGACTGAATGGTTTTTTTACCGGTCACCAAAAATATGTACTTTTGAGTTGGAAATGTAGGTTTTTGAATTTCAGTTCGGATTCATAATGCCTCTTACCTTCTTCTTTTTTTATTCCTTGCGCTGTCCCAACTCATTGCTTAGGTAGGCTATTGGGGTCGGCTCTTCTCGTTCTCAGGTTGTAACATCTTTGGTTCTGAGTATCGCCTTCATCCAATCCCTTCCCCTGAAGTATTTTGGAGCATTGAGTCATCCAGGAGTTCTTTGGTCTTACTCTGGATGACTGTCGATGAAGCTCCATAGACATTGCCTGCTTCACTATGTGGTTTGATGGTCTCCGTATGCATGGTATGGTCTTCACAACGCCTCTTTACCTAATTATTATATTTGTCAATACCTACACTAACTACTATAAAATATAGAAAAAATAAATGATTAGAGTTTCGAAGAATTTCTTCTCCCTCTTCTCATGGATTTTGATGTTTTTTTTTTTAAATATTATTATTTAATTTACATGGAATTCTGAAAAGTAAATTCGATAAGAGTAAAACCATGTTCTTGTTTTTATTTGTGTGGTGTTGTTTTGTTGTTCAAAAACATTATTTTTTCCTAGAATTCAAAAGGAAAATTATAAAATGATTGTTTTTTTATAAAGCATAAGAGATAATTACTTAGGTAACGTTGTTTTCTCGTTTTCTCAATACAAAAGCTTCTGAAACACATCGTATTTTAGGTGATTTTTTAATCCTTTAAAACATGTTTTTTTACAGGTTAAACATGTCTTATTTTTATTTTTGGTACATGGCATCACTGAATCCAACTATTATTAAACGTATGGCGGGATTTAGAAGGATTTAGGATTTAGACTACCTACATAATTGAAATTCACGGTAATCTTTCGGGATTCACGGGATTCGTTCACGGCCAATTGACATCCATACACATTCTCGCTGGTACTACCACATGATGAGAGAAGTATCCCTCCCGAAATTAGTGTTCTTCACCATACTTGTTTTTATTATCATTTCTTGCAGCATACGCAAGATTCCAATACATTGTGAGCAGCTACCTGTTATGTTTTTTTAACTCTTTTAATTACTTTACGTTTGAAATACTTATATTATTGATAATATATTATTCGCATTTTGTATATTATGTAAGCACTAGAATACTGCTTCCTAACACCGTATGCAGGGACACTAGATTCGTTCAAAATTAAATGTAGATTCGTTAATTAAAAAAAAAACAAGTGTGCTTTAGACCACACGACTGAAGTAAAATTTCACTAACTTATATCTCCCTCTCTACTTCCGTTCGCCTCGCCCGAGCACACTGTTTATAACGCTCTCGTCACGCAATCACCAGCTTACTCCCCAAGTCGAGCTTGCATCAAGGCCCGACCGTTCGCCTCACCCGATCACCGTTCGCATCATACTTTTCGTAACGCATTCACCAGCTTACTCCCAAGTCAAGCGTGCGTAAAGAAGTTTTACTTCAAAAATATTAGAGTCCTTGCGAGAGCCTTGAAGGAGTAACCATCTGTTACTTATACCAGGGCGAGTAAGTGGTGGATAACCTCCAATGTCTTTATCTGATTTCTAAAAATTCTATATGAAGTCTAGGCATCGTCGGGGACTACATCTAGTTAAAATATAAATACAGGTACCTGATGAGGTAGAACTTATAGAAATTTAAGATTCATTAAGCAATACATTCTTTACTGATTTACTTTACTACATAAATATATAAAAGCACACCTACTCCTACACCACACAAAGCAATCATTATTGTAATAAACAGTAGGTTCAAAATCTTGAAAATATTACGTGAACTAAACTTTTAAAAAGTTAGTTTGACAAAAATAGCAAGTATGCGAATAAAAATAAATTCGTAATCCTTTGATCATTTTCCAGACTTGTAATTGTAACGCGACACATTCGAAGTGAAAAAGTTCGTTACACTGCCGGGTTGTGAATAAATTCCAACAGATGTCACTCCGTACCCCGTTTCTCTTGAAGCTGAGTTACAAATAATATTCTACGGACGAGACTCCGTGACGCTTTCAATTAAAACAATAATGACGTCACATCCTTCTTAATGAAGCCACTTGCCAGTCGTAATTAAACCCATTTCTCATTCGTAATTGAAAAAGTAAAAAATATTACAAACATTTGTATGGTAAAAATAATTCAGTCTGAGTGATAACGGGGTGCACTTGGGAACGCACAAGAGAACTCTTGTAGGGATATATTCATTTTTTGTTTTAATATATTTGTTATTCTTGGCGCGTTCGAGTCATTTCCATTAATTTGAGAGGAAACTACATTAGTAATTTATTTTCTGAAAAAATTGTTCAAGTCTCTTCAGCTACGAAGGAGATTTCTGGTGATGTATGGTACACACGAATTATTTCATTTGCGCCTGTTTTTAAAATACTTTTGTGTTTATTTTGAATTGAATTGAATTTAATGACGGTCTCCGCGGTCGAGGGGCAAAGCTCTCAACTAGCGATCCGGAGGTCGCGGATCCAAATCCCAGCGTGCGCAAGTAAATTTGATGTTATTGATTAATACCTATTAGATTAGGTATATTTGCAGATACTTCCAGTAGCACCCTAATGTAAAACCACCGTTCAGAATTGAAACGTTGCTTTAAATGGCTTTAGCCGTGTTTGGTAAGTATCTTTTAAAAGCCAGATACTTCCACACCTTCCTCTACCCCATCTTTTTTCCCTCGCCACTTACCTTAAACCTCACAACATACCCCAATTGCAGATGCCATAGTCTCACTGACTACAGGCGGTTGGGAGCAGTTGGGACTCTTATGCAGTATTAGCATTAAATTTATTTATTTAAGGAAAATAAACAGTCTTAGTAACCAAATATACATAAGAGGATGGCAAAAAACATACCAATTATTAATGTTCACAGATAGGTAATTAGAAACATAAAAGTAATTGAATGTAAACTAGAACATTTAAGAAAAAAAAAAATCCGAACTAAAGAGCAAATTAAAAGAATAATAATACTGATGTAAGTTCAACAAGTGATAAACATATAATACACAACAATAAAATAAATGCGATTATAATAATACTTAATTAGACTGCGAAATAGGTAAGTGGATTGGGACGGGTAAGGGGAGGAGAGGGTTAAGGGAAAGTTGCCACGCAAGTCTTATAAAAATATTAGGTAGAATTATTCAATCATCATGAATAAATTACGTCAAATTTAAAGTACTTTACCCATTGCCGACATTCATCCTCTGAAGATTGTGAACAAGGTGTTTTCACGTTGGAACTTACCTGAAACAAAGAAGAAAAGAAACATTATTAATATTAATTTTACAATAATAAGCTGAAGTGGCAAGTAAGATTTGTTTGTTTTGCATAAATCCCCACACAGTCACATAGATTGTATAGTATTATACGTGTAACTGTCGCACTCAAAGTGTATTATTTTCTAGAATATTAACAAGACAACAAAAACAACTTTAACCTTTACAACTGATTCAATTAATCCTGTACGCTTTCAGACAATGCCATAGAAGCCCGTACAGTCATGTAAATAACATTCTCTCAGAAGTAAATAGAGTGCGGTACGTAGTACGTGGGTAGGAAAACAAATAATTATGGTAACTAAGAACGATAATATGTAGCAACAACTCTCAATGAAAATATGAAGACACCGTAAATAAAAATGTTACAGGCGCAACTGGGACCCTGACCCTGAAATCTTACCGGACGGATATTCTCGAGTGGAAATATAATATATGGCCAATTTCAAAATATTCGGGAAATTCATAAATGACACCATCTAGATTGAAAAATAATCGAAAAGAACTCGACAATCACACCAAAAACATGGCTGACAAGGGAAATAGTTGGAGAAAATGTTAGTAATACAAAAACGGTAAATAGGTACTTTTTTTAAAATTTTCTTCGACTTTTTCGCTTTGATATTTGATTGAGAGTTCTCGTTATTATATTCTTCAACGAATGAGGTTTAAAGGCTAATATGTGTATCTTAATAAATTTAAATAATTTTAGTTACCTGTCTGAAAATAAGACAACGTTTTTTTTTATATTTGGATACAGAAGATACAGCAACGCATCTACAATGTTTACGGAGCTATGACTACACGGATTTGCCGGTCTTATGAGACACCGGGTCACTGGAGCCAGGATGCGGCTAATGGCCTCAGTGGTGATCGCAGCCTTCCAGCACCAAGCGCCACTTCCTGAGCGAGCGCTGGGCCCGAGCTCACTCCAGACCACGTCCTACAATATAATTGATTATTTATTTTATTTCTATTAACGCATATGTTTTTTTTTCTTATTATATTTTTATCTGTTGTGTAAATATGTATGCATAACTCTATAAGACGTGTGGGATTATCCTGGAATAAAACATTATTATTATTAGTATTATATACTTATCGTTGAGTTGACTCAACAGTTCTAAACTGTCGGGAACCGGTGGCACCATGGCATACAATTTGGGGTATATTGTGAATGAGATGGCAATGAAAGGAGACGAGGGAGATGAAGGTTGGGTTGTTGGGTCAGACATAGCACCGTAGGATTCGGGATCTTTCTATTATATACCCCGAGCCAGTGGAATCCCCAATTGGGAAATGTTGTGAGTTGCGAGGATGAAGGGAAGGGTGAGGAAGTACCTAGCTATTCAGATCTGGTCACTTAACATTGCTAAAGCTAAGAAAAGCTTCGATTCTGAATTATGGTCTTTCACCAGAGCGATACTGGGAGTATTTAACACTATTTTCAACCAGAAAGTTATTACACGGCTTCAGAAAGATTTTGGCCCACTTATTTTATTATTTTTATATATGCTTAGAATATAGTGCATGATGGACAATGAATTTCAAGCAGTAAGTAGCTGCAATGATATATTTGGAAATAAAAAATAAAAATGTGAAAAGTTAGTAACGCCAGAGCTTCACCCTTAACCTAACGTTTTTCTTTGAAATAAATATAATATATAATCATATTTTCGGCTTTGTCGTCAAGATAAGAAATAATAAGTCGGATTGTAGATACATTAATTGAATTCGTATTCGCTTACTAAGGCACCAGGTGTGTGTACTTTTAGTCGTAATTCTTAAAGCTCACTTGAATAATGAATCCCTTACACAGAGCGGAGTCTAAATGGGTTTCCCCGCGCTCAAATGTGGTTACCCTAACTGGGAATAATTCCCCTACATCTGAAATCTAATAGAAACAGACTTGGATTTGATAAAACACTACTTGTATATGAAGTGACATCTTACGATCTTACGACGAACTAATGTTACAAAGGAAATGGGTTGGGACCTTTTGAAGTATTGATGATAGTCTCGTTTCTATGGATATGAGTTGTTGGAAATCTTCAAGGCTGAACTGATTTGTTTTAGCATAGATAAATAATGAAAGGTAAGTACCAATCAAGAGTTTTTAGGTTTAGAAGCGATATTTAATGACTTAGTAAAAACCTACTTCAGTCTTATAGTATTGATAATAATGTCGTCTCTGGCACCATTTTTTTTAAATGTGTCATTAATTATATCATGCTGTTAGAACTCAGATTTTTGGAAGTGAATACTTCTTTAGCACCGTTGTGATTTAAAATTCGATGAAACGAAAAAACGACAACAAAAAGAGACAAACACATACAACTATAGGATTTTGCCTTCGAGAGAATGAGATAGAATAATCAGTCTCCAGTATTAATTGTTTTTGTGTTTAATTCGTAGAACATTTTTTTAAAAGTAATTGAAATTTTAAAAATGTTTTTATTAAGTTCTGCATGTATTTTAGCTTTTATTTTTGATGCAGCTGTTTCGGCTTACAAGGCCATTTTCAAACTGTCCTTGAAAATTCAAACCTTCAAACAGTTTGAAAATGGCATTGTAAGCCGAAACAGCTGTAACGAAAATAAAAACTAAAAGACTTGTAGAACTTTATAATATCATTATTAAATTGAATTTAAATACATATTTTTTGTGCGGTGCTTCGTAAATAATCGGTCTCCTTTTTATGCGGTGCTTCATAGCCTCCTCACTACTACTTTACTTTAGTTTACTGAAGGTTTTACTTCTACCGCGTGTGAACTGCACACATGTATTTTATTTTAAATACCGAAAGTATCGAATATGTTATAAGACTTCAAAATGTTGATTTTTGGGTCTGGTCGAAAAGCGTGTGATGTCACGGGACGTGCGCGACGGTACTGCCATTCGAATTATGAATTATAACTGACTTATTTATTGTTATCACGTTTAATTTGTAGAACTCCATTTTAATTTTAATTTATTTTATATATTCAATAATTTTATTATTAAATTAATAAAAACAGTTTATTTATAAACAAGTTCTGCTGGTAATTATTATTACGCGTGACCGCTGTTTCGCCTTCTGAGGGCATTATCATTTGTGGATAGGTTTGTACTATGACTCATTTCTAATTTCTGATTAAAAATGACGAAATTTTTTAATCAGAAAATAGAAATGAGTCATTGTACAAACCTATCCAGAAATACTATAAATAGATTGTCTGTATGTGGCATGACCACAGTTTGATAATGCCCTCAGAAGGCGAAACAGCTGTCACGCGTAATAATAATTACCAGCAGAACTTGTTTATAAATAAACTGTTTTTATTAATTTAATAATAAAATTATTGAATATATAAAATAAATTTAAAAAAAAAAAAATATATATATATATATATAACTGACTTCGATAGACACAATTGCTACATTTGACCAATATTCACTTTGAAAGCGCATATCTTCGTCGTATGTAGATATCGAAAAAAATAATCTTACTGTCTTAAATATAATACCTTCTCCATAAAAAAAAATAGTAGACGACTTCATTAACCTCATCGTCCTTCTTGAATGATGTTTATAAAAGCAACAATTGAAAAAATCTTTAAAATTAATGACTTTTTGGGGGGAATGGCCGTAAGCCACTGAATACACAATTCCGTAGAAGTATGATCTACAAACAAAATTAAATATAAAGAAAACTGAAGTTGAAAGTTGACGTAGGATTCAGTAATTGGTGAAACTTTAAAAGGATAATAACCATTAATAATTTCAGTCATTTATTAAGAAATTATTAAGGGCGTACGTAAAAAAAAATAAAAGCAATGAAAAAAAAATTCTACTTAGAAATATTATAAATACATCGCCGGAAATGGTGTAACCACAGTTTGATAGTGCCTTCAGAAGGCGAAACAGCTGTCACGCGTAATAATAATTACATAGCAGAACTTGTTAATAAATAAACCGTTTTTATAAATTTAGTAATGTATTATTGAATACGTAAAAGAAATTAAAATTAAAATGGAGTTCTACAAATTAAACTTGAGAACAATAAAAAAATTAAAATTACGTAAGTCCTTTCGTTTTCAAGGCACAAACAGGCCGATAAAACTGATAATACGTTCAAGAAAAAAATTCAATATTTGATAAGTAAAATGAATTACCTAGACTTCAGTAAAAATGAAGATACTTATGTATTTTGGGCACACGGACACATCCATGAAGAACATCTCTCTCTATCTCCTCAGTTTTACCTAACAGATATTGTAAAAATTGGCTTACGATCCTTATAATATTATAATAGCGATATGCTTCTACGTAAAGTATTCTGTTATGAGATTTTTTTGTTAAAGTTTTGCCATAAATTTTGCTAAGAAATTACAAAATTAATTAAAAATATTATTTCTAAGGCATACTCAGTTTCAACAAATTTATTACTAGTAAGAACAAAAAACTTTAGCGAAGCATTACAGATATAATAACAAATATCGTTTGGCATTATCTTTTATAAATGAAATAATTAAGATAGGTGCATTATAATAATGTGAAAATCATATTCTTTATGGCTCTTGTAAAACTTTCAGGCTGTTATTTTTATTTATTGCATAATGTCAGTTTATTTTTGTATATTTTATTGTATGCCAGAATGGATTATTACGTATTACATTACACGAAAACATTAACCAAATTAAAGGCTTCTTTTTTTCTAAGATAAGAAAGGCATTTATTAAAAATGCTCTCATCAAATGTTTTAAAGAAATTCGTAAAATTGACGGAGATGCATTATTTTATGTGAAACTGTTTGTTTATGGAATTATCCTTCAGCAAAACTTAGAACGCGTTTTTCTCGAAACTACGTTTTTCAACCTGGTTGACAACATATTAAAACATTTTACATCCGATTGGCATTCACCAAGTTTTAAACTGTTCGAAAATCAAGTCTCTATGGCACCACATAGCGAAATTTTGATACATAAAAAAAAGAAAACGGCGAACCAGCGAAAGAAAAACCCGAAGGGGGCCCTAAAAAAATCCCTACGTGGTGCCATAGAGGCTGGATTTTCAAACAGTTTAAGATTTGGTGCACGCAAATCGGATGTATAGTGTTTTTCAATCAGCGCATTCTTAATATTTCTATTTTTTAAACTGATAATTCGTGGTGGAAGTCCATTACAATAGATTATAATAAAAAAAGTAAAAAAACTTTATTCCACTTAATTTTATTCGACCGCAACCGGTTTCAGCTCGTCAGAGCCATCTCCAGACTGGTACAAATAAATCTTAGTCTACGGTTTATATACATTATATTTGGGGGAGGGGAGTTTTATTATAATCTATCTGCGCATTCTTAACAAATGCATATTTCAGATAACGATTTTTTTTCTACATTGCCCTAGTGCCTTAAGCTTTTGGAGATATAAATGCTAAAATATGCAAGGTAATAAGGTAACATCTTGTCTACTATCTTGTATATCTTGGCTACAGGAAGGTAATGATGATAAACGATAATATTAAAACCGAACTTTAAAATCCTAACGATTTTTAATTAAATAAAATGTAAGACTTCTGACCATTATGAAACGGAGTCATTAACTTATAACCCCATAAGGTCAATGTCTCATTCCCTTCTAAATGAGAGCACACAAATAACACTTGTCTTGGAATTTTGCAGCTGTAATCTGATCTCAAATGGTAATAAGATTATGTTATTATTTCCTTGAGAGATTGGCTCTGTATGCACTCCACGAAGCGTAGAAGATGATATTGACTGAACCAGTACCGAGAATTGAGAGACATACATACATTGAACAAATACCATATCAGATTACCTCACAGGATGCTGTGATATAACGTATGCACTGAGAATTAAAAGAGTACTTATGAAGAATTTTTTATATGCATTTTTATGATACGAAGTGTATCGAAAAATTGATAGATGAATTTGTATTATGCACTTCAAAAATATACGAGACAACGCAAAGCCTTGATTGCCCGGAAAATCATTAGACCATGATACCACTGTGATACCTCAGCACAGGTTCTCCTAGTGAGGTGTCCACGAAACACTTTCCAAATTAAAATGAGTGTGCATAAAGTTTCGTACCTTTTTTCTGCATCGACCTGTATACTCAGTTTCAATAAAATCCCGCTAGAAGCACCACACACCCACTTTTATTAACGTGATGTAGGAAGAACTTCTTTGAAATTCAATCAGATGTTTGTCTTTCTTGTAGTAAGTACAAACAACAGAGTAAGGAAAAACCGACGATATGTAACATATGAATATGAATCACTAGCTTTTACCCGCGGCTTCGCTGATATTAGGGAGAAATTACTGTACGAAGAATTTTCAAGAAAAGAAAAATGAAATATTTTTTCCGCGATCAATGGAAGCCTAGGACACTTCTCAGTCCTCCAACTATCTCTTTGCAAAAAATCATTGCGACGTGAAAGAAGGTTAAAAAATTACACGAAAGCACTTTCGTATTTATAATATTAGTTAGGATTTCCATAACGGAATAGTTTATATTATAATTAAAACAATGTATTTTAAAATAAACAGAAATAAATAAAAAACTAAATAATACGATGTCCCTAATTTAAGGTAATTTTGTGACGAAAATGGGAATACGAATGTTGGAAAGTACTTTCGTTTTTATTTCATACAGTTTAAGATTTTGACAGAATTTACAAAAAAATTTCATTTCATCTAATCTTCATCCCTGAGTCGAGGCTTGCATATTCTTGACTATTACAGCAACCTTTGTCTCATTGCAGGTCCAGCATCTCCTCGAAATTTGTTAAATTGTAAACCAATAAATATGTATTAATTTTTCGAAGAAAACTCCTTCGGAAAGGTTTTCGCTTTGTGATGGCATTATTTATTTTAATAAAAAGACAAATAACTTTGTTTACATCACTTTTATTGGTACACAATCAACATGTTTCGTAAACAATGTTTACTTCATCAGGATCAAACGTATACTAAACTTAAAAATTAAATATAGATGACATATGGAAGGAAAGGGTAGGAGGGAGGGGGGGGGTGTAATAGTGGGGAAAGTTTATCAATTAGGGATTTCAAAGCCATTAGCAGGGAAAGACCGGTTAAGTGGGAAGAGGTTCAAAAGAGGGTTTATAAAAATTTGCTGCTTATTAATTATGTCTGCTTTATTATTTACATTTTTCTAATTTCTAAAATCTCTAAATTATTTATCTGTGCTGCCTTATAGCCTGTATGTAATATTTTAAGTCCATGGTTTTTGTCAAAATTATGGTTAGGTACAGAAAGGCAACTGAACGTGTTCTTAAACTTTTAAAATAAATTTCATAAAAACATTCAATTCACACTAGAAATAGGTAAAGAGAAGAGTTTAAATTTCTTAGATTTAAATTTAACACTAATATAAGATTTCAATATTTTCCGTAAAGATACGTACACCGATACTGTTATACATAATTCATCTAATCATCCTTTCAATCAGAAACTCTCGGCCTTTCACTCTATGGTTAATAGATTAGTTACGATTCCTTTGTCTGTTCCTAATTTTACTTTGGAAATAAATCTCATTAAACAAATAGCAGTTAATAATGGTTATTCTACTAAACTAATAATAGATCAAATACTTATTAAAAAGAATAAACAGAAATTCTTAAAACTATATATCTACTCTTTTTCTAAACATAATAATAATCAATGGCGTAGAATTCTATTTGTTAATAACGACATGTCAAAAATAATTAGCAAAAATATTCCCAGTAATATACAACCTGCATTTTACACAAATAACATACATCATACATACATACATACATCTTCTTCCCCTTGTCCTATTGCATCGACAAGGCTCCATAACAACATAACTCGACAACATCGACAAGGCTCCATAACATCGACAAGGCTCCATAACACAAATAACAAATTTTAAAAATTCATCCTCAACAACAAAGACAGCGACATCAAAACGAAAAAAATTGGGCGTTTATATACTCGATTGTAAAGATTGTAATAGCTTTTATATAGGTTGAACAAATAGAAACTTTGAAGTAAGGGTTAAAGAACATCTCAGGGCATTAAATCGCAACAGCGAGTCTGAGTTCGCAGATCATTTAATAAAAATATAATCATAATTTTGACAAAAAACATGGACTTAAAATATTACATACAGGCTCTAAGGCATCACAGATAAATAATTTAGAGATTTTAGAAATTAGAAAAAATGTAAATAATAAAGAAAACATAATTAATAAGCAGCAAATATTTATAAACCCTCTTTTGAACCTCTTCCCACTTAACTGGTCTTTCCCTGCTAATGCCTTTGAAATCCCTAATTGATAAACTTTCCCCACTCTTACACCCCCCCCCTCCCTCCTACCCTTTCCTTCCATATGTCATCTATATTTAATTTTTAAGTTTAGTATACGTTTGATCCTGATGAAGTAAACATTGTTTACGAAACATGTTGATTGTGTACCAATAAAAGTGATGTAAACAAAGTTATTTGTCTTTTTATTAAAGCAATAAATATGTTTTCGTTTACATTCCTGTATTTAACATCAAGTAGCACGTACCGTGTATGCTAAAAGTAAGAGGCTTAATTAGGGTGATGTGATCCAAAAACGTACCTTAAAAGCTCCGAAACCCTCTTATAACTTATAACGCAGACATTTTAAAGCTTCCAAGGGGAGATAATGAAGTGGTGGTAGGTACCTTCTCGTTATTAAGATCTTTCGACCGCAGATACCGTACGAACTTAAGTTATGTATGTGTTATAAATAGCAGTTAGGGGTGAATTTGGAGTGTTTTAGATATTATGCTTAAATGCTAAAGGCTTAAGATTTCTGAAACGTATCTTATTATAATTTAAAATATGAAGAGTTAGACAAGTCCTAAAGTGAACTTGAATTTTTTTGAGATAAGATTTGTGAAAGCGCACACTTAACAAATGTTTAGTCAGTATTTTGCTATTTTTTCATGAACCTAATGGAGTCTTTTCACAAACTACGAACACCGTTAAAACGTGTGGAAGATTTAAAGTTTATTTGTCTGATTTTGATTTTTGTACTAAAAATGTATAATTTTCATTTGAAAACGCCAATGTCTGTTAAGACGGCTGTCACTACGTTGCCCGGCGTGACGTCAACACCGCCGAATACATTAATAAAAACTAACGTGTCGTTTTGGCGGCAAATTGAAAACGGCATATTTTAAATCGTTCTAGAAAATTTATTATTCAATATAAAAATAAATTAAAAATCATTATCGTAATTTTTTCGAGAATTAAAAAAACGTGAAAATACCCTTATACACATGTTCTTAAGTAATAAGATAATGTCACTGCTAACCAAACTTTAAAAACAAGTCAAAAAAGATTTTTCAAATAACTTTTTAACGAATAAGTAACTGACTAATTAACTTATATAACTAACTTAATTTAGGTAAATGTATAATATATTAAAAAAACATATATATGTATATATAACAGCGAAATGTCACTGGTACCAATTATTGCATTAACGTCTATTACTTTGAAATTTTTTTCTTTTATGTAATTATGTACTATTTGTTTCTGCAAAATAAAATAAAATAAAATATTTATTTTTATTTTGAACTTAATGAGTAAAATCCAAAAAAAAATCTCAGTAAAATATAAGCGAAACTTAATCGAAGATCTGGAGACAGAAAAATCAGAAAAGGATATTGGCACCTCTGGGACTCGGACCCAGGACCCTTTGCTTACATGGCAAGTGCTCTACCAACTGAGCTAAGGTGTCCTAGAGGTGCCAATATCTTTTTTAGATTTTTCTGTCTCCAGATCTTCGATTTAGTTTCGCTAATATTGTCTTCATTTAATTAAATTAAATAAAATAAATATGACATGCACTTATGCAGGAAGGATGTTTTAGGGCGGACATACCCCGCTTGTTTTCAAACGAACATAATAGCATTATAATTTATATCGTTTCAAAATTTAATTAACCAGCGGTAACGTAATCCCCGGGCGTACTTTATTCATGAAACGTGCTGTGTTATTTTACATTGCGCGTATTTGAAAGCCAACTCATTGATTCGAAAATCAATCTACTTGCAAAGCCGATATGTAGCCGCTTGATTTATTGGGCGAAAGTGCAAAATACGTCCCATCAATATGCGAAATGCTGGAATTTGTTGAAATACCGCCTCTCAACGACCTGGCGCTCTCAATTCATTAATCGAATAATCGATTGCCATTCCGGACTTAGTTGATTAATTAAACAAATACCTACAATTTAATTTTATATTCGCTTTTATTGTGAAAATATCTTAGCTGAATTCTCTCTTCAACAAAAGATATTTGATGAAATGACAAAAACCGTTACCATTGTGGCTACCGTAGGTAATGGTAACAAAAGGCTATTTAGAGTAAAAGAGCAAGTACCGACTTTCACCAAACTTTCGCACTATCAAATTCTATCCTCCAAACTGCAGAGCTAATTAAAGTTGTGCGTTTAGTGTGTAGGTAGAAATGAAAGCGGGGCGATTGGTAGTAGTATGGATGAACGATGCTGGTTACTATTTTGTATGTGTATCATACTCATTATCGGTTCACTTTAAAATTTGGGAGGCGCATACGGATACTGCCGCCCCGGGAATCACATGACCAATACCTCTGCCGCAGGTCATCTCAAATGTCAGGTGACTTAGCATGGGTATCCGAGTTCGTTGGGAGCGATTTGTCTAGGACTTGGCGGCGGATGCGTGAGAGACTGGTTGAGGGAAACAGGACTTCAGAATCAGGTCTTCAGCAGGACTCTTCCCGAACATCGCCTTGCCCCGCAGTAAACACAGTGACCCCGGATTCCTAGACACCTCTCATTCCTTTTTATTCCCAGAACTTTCCCTCTTTCCTTTTATAAAAATATCCTCCACACAGCACCCCCAAAGATGACCTTATATACCTCAGGGCCTCCTGTGTGGAGCTAATGTTAAAAGGCTAAGCTTACTTTTTTGTTATATTTTTTTTATTTATACTTTTATTTACGAAATTTTTTGACTCCCGTTTTAGGACACTCTAATTATGTACTTATGAAATAGCTTGATTCTATTATCTAGGTGGCTTCATATTTTATTCCCATGAGCATCGACCTTGCAATTAAACAATAAGAAAGTTAATTGTGCGCAAATTAAAATACGGTAATTCATGTTTAGGAAGCAATGTGCACAAAAATAATAATAATAATTAAATATCCTAGCGTGGTTGCATGGTGTAAGCAACATACAACCCGCCATATTACCAGCAGTACGATAGTAATTAAATTAATTAAGTTAATTTAATATTACACACATAAACGTAGACACCTAACAAATACAATATACAAGGGAAGTACTTGACTAACTTTAACCAGTGATTCCTAAAAGTACATTAAATTTCGATGGTGATTTTGTTTTTTTTTTTCTTCAAAACCAAATTTTTAAAAATCCTACACATCACTAGACACTTGAGTAACCGCCCAACCCCTCACCTCAACCCTACCTGTCCAATTCCTACTGATTTTTTTATGTTTTAAGTCGAAATAAAAAAAAAAAATATATATATATATATATATATATATATCTAAAATTTGATTTAAATTCAAATTAAATTTTAGATACATATATTTTTAGAAGAAGTGATTTGATTTAAATGTTTAAATCCGAATAACGTCAGGAATTACTGGTTAAAAAACGTCTTTTAACACCTTACATGTAAGAAAATTCAATATATATCTCCTCGACTTTGTCATTTATGCCTGGATGACATGCACCGAGTAAATGGGCGAGACAGTAAAATGATACTCGGCCGAGAGAGTTGAATGGACGAGTAGGTGCTTACACGTAATTTTTAATTTGGCAACGAGTCAGTTAGTAAATCGCGGGAAAGGGTAGCGTGCGAGTGAACGTTTATACCTGCCGAGTGGGCAAGCGAGTCAACGCGTTCTACTTACTAGGCACTCGGCCTAGTAAGTAGAACAGGGTTCGAGTGAATGTCTCGCCCTTTTACTCGGCCGAGTACCCTGTGATGTATTTACACGTACCGAGCACTCGGCCGAGAGCACTGTCTCGCCCATCTACTTGGTCCGTGTGATCCACGCATCAGCATTATTTGTGAACAGGTTTTTGTGAGCTTGGTTTTATAAGAAATTTCGATATTTTTTAAATAACTTTTGCAGTCTAATTTAAATATTTTGAAACATCGTTTTGTAGTATTAATTCAACATTTTAAAACATCGATGTTGCCTCATTTTTGCCAGAGATAGGAATTGTTCAAGACTTAATAAACATTGACTGAACCGATAACTTTAACCTCAGCTGACGGATGGTAGAGGAAGATGTAACGGTCAAATGATTAGACCCTCATTCGTCTTGTTCGGACCTCCTACGTCAATAATAATTACTGGGACCATCAACCAATTATTACATCATTAGTTGATGATTGAGGATTACTAGATTTTTTTTTATCTGAAAAAATTTACACCCTTTGCAAATTAATAATGCTGCCTACCTAAAAATAAGTCAAATAAAATTCATCTTATTAGAATAGTGTACCGTCTCGCGCTTTTCTTCCCATAGTCAGCGCAAAAAACGAAATTTAATTTAGTTAATCCCTCTATCAGAGTCTCAGAGCTTTATTTTTTTTTGCATATGATGTTGAAGGAATTTAAAAATGATAAATTAAAAAGCTTTAATTTTGTAGAGTCTCATTATGAACATGACAAATAAATCTGGTTTATATTAAAGTAAAATTTAGAGTGGTTTTACAAGTACGAGTACGAATTTACTCGTATGCTTTGTGTACATAAAAATTAATAACAAAGTCAACCAATAAAAAAATCATAGTGTGCAATTCACACGCGGTAGAAACGAAACCTTCAGACAACTAAAGTAGACAAGAGTGGGGAGGCTACAAAGCACCGCACAAATAATAATAATAACGTAATATTTGTATAGCTCAGTTTTGAGTTATTTCACATCAAGTGCTCTTAACTATAATACAGAAGTAATCCTATAGAGTCCTTACAAGAAATTGATCAAATAATATACAGTACACACAAAGCAATGCCAAGAGACCAAAATTAACAATAACAGTGCTGATAAGTTTTTTTTTTTTTTAGATTTTCACGGCCAAAAGCATTTTTGTTGTTAGTTTTTGGGGTGTTATGCCGTGTTGCGCTACCTCCTTCTATAGCCGACGTTTCGGACAGCGTTACAGTGTCCATCATCAGGGCAGATCCGGTAGATCCGACGATGTGTAATTGTTAGTGTAGAGTGTGTGATTATTATCCACAGTGGATTGAAGCTGGCGACACGGTATCGCTTCCAAGTAAATAATCACACACTAACAATACACTAACAATTACACATCGTCGGATCTACCGGATCTGCCCTGATGATGGACACTGTAACGTTGTCCGAAACGTCGGCTATAGAAGGAGATAGCGCAACACGGCATAACACCCCAAAAACTAACAACAAAAATAACCGTGCTGTTTTGGAACAGGTGGGTGGCACAGATAATGATAAACAAAATATCAACCAATAAGAGCATTGATAAGTGAGCTCATAATATAATCATTGCGGTAATTCATTCTATCTCATTCTCTTGCAGGCTAAATCCTATGGATGCATGTATTTGTCTCTTTTTAATGTCGCTATTTTTTGTTTCTTCGAGTTTCAAATCACAACGGTGCTTAAGAAGTTTTCACTTAAAAAAATAATTTTAAAAAATTACTATGTAGTGAAACAGTTTTGACTTTCCGCAACGGCCGCGTTGTGTTATCTATTGGGACGGCTAGTAACCAAATTCAAAGAAATGCGTGTATGGGGCCACCAAAATTGATAGAATGCATTGACTGCCGAGTCTCAGTTCGATTAAATGTCGGGAAATGGATTAATTTCCACTTTCGAGATTTCCTTTCATTAATTCATTCGTTTAGATGTTTTAAAAAATAGATAACACAATGATAATTTTTTCAGGATTAAATAAACATTTTCGAGAAATTCCTACGAGCAATTTCAGTAATAGAGCTAATGACTTGATTGAACGGTTTATTAACAGCATTCCCAAATCACCCGAATAACTAATTGAATAAGCAGAATCCCAGAGCAATCGGACAGCCGAATGGAGCTACTTCGCTAATTAAATAATAATTCCTACATACATTATGTTCCGCACCATCCCCTGCCGTTAAGGGTGAAATCGGGTGGGCTGGGAGTCGTGGAAATAACAATAACGAAGGCATTAATAATCCTAATAAAAATGTGTAATTATTAACCTAATACCGATGTCAATATAAAATATATGTTTAGGTTTATATATTTATAATTATTGAGGTGTTTTTAATGCGAAAATTGTGTTTTTTTGCTCTACCTGAAATATTATACTAATAAGTAAGTATACTAGTACGTAACTTTTAAAGTCTACTTTCTTTCCAATCTGTAACCATAAAAAATATTGTAAATAGAATGTGACAGGTTTAAATTATATACACATATATTTTAAATTAGTTCCACCCCGAGGAAAATAATTCCCCTAAGGGCCTAGTCCATATTTGGGGATGTTGTGTAGAGAAGGAAAGGGAAGGAGAAGAAGTTATGGGAAGGAAAAAAGTATTAGGGTTGGATAGGAATCTGGGGGTCAGTGTCTTAAGAAGTAAGGAACGTGTAAATCCAACCCTCCCACTGCGGTACAAGGCGATGTTACGATACAATCGTGATGATAGGATCAAAAGGACTCCCTCAACCAGACTTTCCACGCAGTTGGTAGGCAGACGTATCCGTCGCCAAGACCCGGACAAAACTCGCCCCATTAACCAAGGCAACCCTGCTAAGTCACCAAACATAGCGAACCACTCGGAATGACCTGTGGAAGAGGTTTTGATTATCCAATAAATGATTGGTTCTCAGGGCGGTGGTACCCATACCCGCCTCCAAAATTGGAAATTCACTCTTTATTGAATAATGCATTAAAATACACCACAGAAATAAACTATATGTTTAAAATAGTAAATTTAAAAAAATATATTTCATATAGTCACGACAGACTGCATGTCCAATACTATTATACATATACATAAATTGTGATTAAAAAATGATTAACCCTTTAATAATTAATGAAATAGGAAGAATGAAGAAAGAAGAATTTATGTAATAACTAAGTAAGCAAAAGCAAGTAAGGGTAAGCACGAGTGAGCACGCAGTGAGACTCACATTACAAAATAATGTTTTATTGCTAAAAAATACTGCTATTGTATAAAAAAAATAATAATAACATACATTTATACTCAGAGCGATGGTATTCTATGAGTAAGGTATTTGAGGTGTATTTTGAAACAATTTTTGTTGTCAAACAACTACGTTACATTGAAAAAAAAATTAACTCTACTGGTTTAAAAACACGGTAATGCATTAAAATGCCGTCGAAAATTTTTAAAACAACTGTTTTTTAAAACATATTCAAAAGACTGAAACCAGTTTACTGCGAATTTAGCCATCAAAAAATAATATTATACAAAAAAGCAATAAAAGTTTGAACGATATCAATCTGAATCCTGTAATCAATTAACAATTCAAATTGAAACCACCTTTGGCACCGTTTTTGGGTCAAAGTAAGAATCAATAGCTTTACATTCAAATGAATACCTTTGTAGACAAGCCTGCCGCGAGCGTTAGAACCGTAGGGATGCAATCGGCTTGGTGAGAGTAAATATGTATTCTGAATATTCACCGTCCATCTGAGCAACTGCCCAGTCAGCGAGCAAACAGCCACCAAAACATTTACTCTAATTTAGTTAAATTTGATTTAGGAATATTTAATTTAATTTAGAATATTTATTGTTATTTAGGATAATTCTATTAAAACTAAGTTGATCACGTTCTCAGTCGCAATCGAAAGCCAGAAAATTCCACTTTGCAGTGGAAATATGATATACACTACATACCTATGTAGTTAGATCTTGTAAGTAAATTATAAATCCACTTATAAAAATAAGGTTTTAATCAATTTACAAAATTGAATGTGACAGTTGTCGTGAGCTCTTAAGATCTAGAAACGTTATATAAAAATCACGCAGGCCATTAATGCCTGCAGTTTAACTGAAAGTAGCAACCAAATTTTGAAACTAGTCTTCATAGCGAAATTGATTCAATGAAATTTAGTGAATTAAAGAAATTTCTAAACCTTTTCCGTGATGTTATGTTATTATGTTATTATCTTGTTTATTGCGTTTCAGTTATCCTCTTTCGGATCTTAATGTTCGTTATTTCGTCATGGTTTAATCACACATGTGTCGGGGACATAATTCCTACTACCATCTCAAAAACCAGGAAAAATTGAGAAAGTAAACGAAGACGCCCGCGAAAGTGATTGCTCGAAAAATGTGATTAAAATATTTTACCCATTGAACTCATCTCGAATATGGTATACTTGGATAGGGAACTGCGACCTGAAATCATGACGTAGCTATCTAAAATCCAAAAGGGTATTACAAAGATAATTCTAAAGCTCCCACAAGAAGGCCAACAAAATAAAGTCTTTGCAGTCCCAAAATGACAAATTCAAAATATCTATTCTAAGAATGTTTTACTCAAATATTTTGAATAAAAACAGTAAGAAAACATACTTTCACGACACAAGAGGTAACCAAAATGATATGAACATACCCAAATTTAAAAACTGCTTTTGGACAAAGGATGATACCCCTCGGCAATAAGCTCTACAATTCACACCCAACAACAACAACAAAGAAGAAAACGGATAATCCAACATTTTTAAAAAGCGGAATAGGAACTGAAACATACAGCATTTAAATAAAATCTTTTATTTTTATTTTTAACTTAATGAGTAAAACCTCAAATTCAAATATTTAATTAATGAAGACACAATTAGCGACTCCCTGAGCCGACGGGACAGGGCAAACAAACATATAACTGCTGAGGAAGGAACGGTCGTTCCGAAACCGGTCGGCGTTAATGAAATACATAAGTGGTTCTAACAAAGTTAGGTATATTGTATCATTTATTTTTAATGGATAACCACAAAGTTATAGCTACATTCAAAAGTATAATTGAATAAAATCTATAAATCGATTAAGCTTTGGAAATTCGGTAGAGCACTTGCCATGTAAGCACAGGGACCTGGGTTCGAGTCCCAGTGGAACCAATATCTTTTTCTGATTTTTCAATGTCCAGATTTTGATTGAGTTTCGCTAATATTGTCTTCATTTAATTAAATATTATAATTTGATTTTTACGCATAAAGATAAAAATAAAAATAAGAATAAAATCTAGTCCACCCTGTGAGGAAGACTAAGAGAAACATTTTAAATTATCTTCCATCCATCCATCCTTATTATTTGTTATTATGCAACAAAGACACACGTACTTAAAAATATTGAAATTTAAAATAAATAAATAATAAGAACGGAACAATGTATAATAATGTGTGCCAAGATGTGAAAGAGAATGATTTTTGGTTATTCAGTTACTAAATAATATAATTCGATAAGTCTTCGCATTAATTTTGGACGCATGCTTAAAAATAATAACTTATCTGAAAATAGTGATGATGGTCCAATCAGTCATGAAGACCACCGAATCGAATGGCGGTTTGTTAAATTAAATTTAACAGCCCGTGTGCACCGAACACTTCGCACATAAGTATGCGGGCCATGTGGGGCGCCCCTGTGGGTAGGTCTGTAGTATCTAGGACCTCTAGGTGAACAGCGCTTACAAATGATGCAAGTCACGTGAGGGAACTAGAAACTAATAATTTACACGAGGTAACTCAAATTCTAGCCCGTGAACTGTAATTCATCAGACTATTAAATGATTAACTGTTGAAGCATAAACCGACAAGCTTAATACACAGTCAGTCAACTCTGTAGTCGTAACTTCTAAGTGAATTATAACGTGTGAACCAAACCATTAATTATTGTGACTCTTAATTTGATTCATATCCAATGTGCCCAGGTGAGTGATTGACTTTTATGTTGAATGGGTGTAATGAATAGCAGGGGTTTTGAATAATCATAATTGATGAATGTTAATTTTTTAATTTTCTTTTTGACGATTTCATTGCGATGTACAATGGCGATGAAGCTATTTCTAAAGTAAGAAGAATGTATGAAACCTTATGTTTATAGTTGTTTATGTAACATGGGCAGTTTAGAAATAAATAAAAAAAAAAACAACTGATCGCTGGAAAGCTTTCAGAAGGCCGGCAAAATATCAACTTACACACTGAACAACTGAATAAAAAATATCTTCGTTTGCAGCTCCAATATTTTCATTTCAAATTATAGATTTACAGGATATTAATCTTCACAAACATAAATTTGAAAACATTTTTTATTTATTTAAAGACGAACTTTAAAATATTACGAATAACTTAGCAACGGTAGGGGACTTACTAGCTAGCAGATGATTGATACTGCGACGCACTGGTTGGAACCTGACATCTGACGCTATGGACCACTCGGCTACCTGACAAATTGCTGTGTGATGGTATTCTTAAGGACAAGAAAGAGAGCAAAGGAGTCGTAAAAAGAGCCGTTCTTATTTAGAATAATATGTAAACCGTATGCAAATGCTGGGGACGCGTTTAAGGTATTTCCCGGCTATTTACCGCATCGAAGTGATCAATGACGCTAGTCCCCGGAAACCATTTATTGGGTAACCAAAATCTCTGTCACAGATCACCCAAAGAGGTTAGCTACATTTGGTGCATGGGATATCGGTTTCATAGGATGAGGTTTGTCTAGGCCTTCGCGGCGGATGCGTCTGACCCACCAACTGCTTGGCGGATTGGGAGAGACTTTGGATTGATATCTTTTGACCTCTCCAGCAGGACTATCTTAACCCATCGCTTTGCACCGCAATGGGAGGGACAAATTCGTACTTCCGTCACTTCTGGATACCCTGATCACCAGATTAGATATAGGTTCCTACCCACCCCTCATACCTTTTTTCTTCCCAGAATTTATTCTACTTTCTTTTCTTCAAATATGACATAGGTCGCGAGGAAAATTACATTCAAGGCCTCCTGCGTGGAGCAAATTTACATACAATTCTAGTATAACAGACACATCATTCCCGCTTGACGTTCTAAAGACCGCAGTTCGTCTATTCAGACCGTAATATAAGAGGAATCGAATGTTATATGTATGTAATAAATGCTGGTCTTGGGTTACAAAATCCTCAAACGAAATTATTCATTATGCTCCGTTGCCATGACTATACCCCACAAAGACAAAATCTGACATCAAAGTTAAAACGAATAAAAAAAGCTCAGGTTCACCAAATCAGGGATCGATACTTGTACAAGATCCTCAAAATTGATCACAATTTCACCGGCCACGTTTTCCTTAACAAGATACACGTACAAAGCATTAGGAGGGAGATATCGAGCTTAAAGCTCGCCCGGCATCTTCACGTCATAATCTCTTAGCAGTTAATAGTGATATTATCTCCCGTCTAACATCTCTCGTGGGAAGTTTACTCGGCTCCTCTCTGCGCTCCGTGCCGGGACGAAAATAAACCAAAAATAAAAATAATGTTGTGGAAGCCGACGTGTTGTATACACACATGTGAGTTTGATGTTTGGACGATGGAATTGGTTTGTTATGTTTGGTATTGGTTTTGAATTTATTACACAATCCATAGTTGTTGCTTGAATTGGGTTCGGAATATTGTTTAGTGTATGCAGGGTGTTAAAGCACATACCTACACTTAAATTGACGTAATTTTAATCTCCGGTGACTTTTTTCGATTATTTTATTATTATTTTTTTTCAATTCATAACAAAAGATATCTTCCATGGCTCACTCTGCCGAGTAACAAAATAAATCCTCACCACAACCTCAACTGTTTGATACCTACTTGTTTTTTTTATGTTTTAAGTTGAAGAAAACATTTTTTTTTAAATTTCACTCCAAATAATGTCAGGAATCATTGGTTAAGTAAGCCGAGTACGTCCCTTATCACCATGTTTAATATCTAGTCCGGTACTTACCATCCATTCACTAAATACTCGATCTTCTTCCCCATTCCACAAAATTTTCCAAATTTGATATGCCATAACCCACTGTCTTGGTCCATATTATATCCATTTAGGTAAAAACTAACTAACCATCACGCCTTTTCCAATAGGGCTAGGCAGAGAGGAAGGACCGCCAAATAACTCGTTTTGGTACACACTTCTTGCTTTAGTCACATTCATCCATCGCTTAATACAGTTAATCATGATTCATGACATGAACCGTATCAAGTATTTCATTCACTTGATCGCGCCGTAGACATACATGGTCGATGTCTATATCTCATGGGAAACCGTCGACTTCTAATAAAATTACTTCTACCATTCAAATTCGTCATCAAATATTCTCCTTACACTCATTTCTTTGTTCATCCCCTCTACATTACATGTCGAAACCACATATAATCTAGGATATTAGTATTACTAATTTTGCTCTATGCAGACATCATAGAGTCGCACTGATTTTTCAAACCTTGCTTTGCAAATTTCTTCACGAAAAAGCCCACCGTTCGCGAACTTTAACTGCTTCAGAACAAAGAGACCCACCTATTAAAACTAAAAATAACTATTTTTTAAAACTAAAAATTCAGGTTCACAATATTTTTACTGCTAAAAAAACGCTTTATTATTAATATTCTTAAAGATTTTGAAGACGGAAATACAGATTGTAAAATTATTCTGAAAGTTAAAACTATATCAACTGGTGGTACATTATAGTTTAGTCTGGAAATATTCTATTTATAAAAAAACAACAAAATATACAAGATCAAAGAAACAAATAAAAAAATCTTCTAACTCTCACACGATTATTTAACAGTCTCTTTACACTTGACATAAATCGAGTTGTTAAGCGGAAATTCTAATTCGAAATATGTGCCACGCTCGCCGGGGATTTCGAACCTAAAAATAAAACGAAGTTTATAATCAACGTCTCTACAGACGCCGTTTAAATATATCTCTCCGCATTTCTATATATTCTGGATATATTTTCAACTTCAAAACAAACGCAACAAAAATAGCTCTGCAGAGAGTGTGCGGAATCGATGCAGTGAGGCAAAAGGTCCGTCGGTCGGCACAAGGGATGAAATAAGTATAAAAGATTTGTTAGTTAAATGTTAACAAAAAAAATGTTAAGATAGCTTTGTACTCATGTTTTTAATTTGATATCCAGACTCCAGACCTCAGAAAATGCACAGGAAATTAACAAATCGCGATTATGGGACAAGCTTAACATTTACACTCTCATTGGTTTTAAACATGAAGTATTTTTAATTAAAAAGTGATTTTAAACAATAATAAATTATTTTTAACTAAAAAAGTGATTTTAAACATTTACTACGGATAATAATATTATAAATTTTCACAAAAAAGGAAAAAAGTATTTTAAGTTATTAATATATTTAATCTGCATTTTACATGATTTCAAGTCATGGTTCAAAATATCTACATCTCGTAAGGCATTGTAAGTTTCACAGTTACGTATTATTACAGAGTTTTGCGCGTATTTGGAATCACTGTCTGGTATTTGGTTTGGGGCAACGAAATGCAATATTTTCTAACAGATATGATGGATCAACAAGGCATTTCATGATTTTGTATAAGAATAATGTAATGCATCAGAGATTTTTCTGCGTTTATTTAAGGCGATAGGGTCAAATTGATGATCACTAAATAATGTTTTTCTTAAATGACGGCAGAGAGTAAAAAAACAAAAATAAAAAGTTAAATTGGTAAATTGAAACCGTTTTCAGACTTATTTATCTAAATTTTTACATTATTATTATTATTACAGCTTGTTGCTGTCTGAAGAAACAGCCACGTTTCATGAGAAAAGGTTTTCGCGACCGTAGTCGTTCAGTAAGCGGCATATTTGGAGATTGAAAATGGGTATTTTAACAGATTTATGTCATGACCCACGCATACCTAAATAATGTTTTCTTCCTTCTTTATTTACGTTCTGAGCAAATTTTTTTTAAACCAAAGTAAAATTATCTTGATACTTCAGATTGTTATCTGATTTGAGAATTATTTCAAAGAAAATATTTTTGCCTTATCATGCTTTTCATTTTAATATCCTGACTCTCTGCATTCCTGTTACCTGATGTATTTTTTAAATTTTTGATCGGCGGTTTAGTTTCAACGTTATATTTATACACAAATTACAGCAGATGAAATCCTGTTGTTCCAAAACATTTTGCATAAATTCTTCATCCGATTACCGATGAAGTGTGGAATATAAACATACGCATTTAAAATCAACCACATAATTTCAACCGATATTGAAAACTGTTGGTCAAAAGTATCTAACTTGTAGATGACTCTTTCATCTTGCTAACGTACGAATTCTTTTCAGATCCACAATACAAGTGGAGCGAGGGAACGCAGGTGTTATATGCGAGATTGCAAAGGCTAGAAATACCTCGTACAAAATGAACAACGTTGAACCTGACACTCTGAAACTGACATGAGAACTTGAAGGTTTTCACAGCCGGAAAAATCTCAAGAAATCTTAAAGGCGAGACCAGATGGGTTGGGCAAGATAAAGTCACTGGTTTCTTATCTCAATTTAGACAGGTTATTTATAGATGATCGATATGATAGAACATCTAAAACTTAGTCTAATAAAATGGTTTATGATGTTGTAAATAAGCTCAGTAATTTATTTTGATTTTAGAGCTGATAAATAGCTCAGTAAGAAAATTTCTCATAAATAGATGCAACACTTCGTAAATTACAGTGTAAACCGTTTAATACGAATAGGTAAATAGCTCAGTTAGATAATTTCTTGAAAATAGATGTAACACATAGTTAATTACCGTGTACAACATTACACCGTTTAATACTAATACGTAAATAGCTTAGTTAGAAGGTTACTCAAACATAGATGCAACACTTTGTCAATTACAGCGTAAACCGTCTAATACGATTTTTTAATTTTTTTATTGATCTATATAATGTATTTGTACATTATCTTATTCGATGCCAGTCTCACTAGGGTATACCTGTGTTGAGACAGGCGTAGAGGTACATACATGAATGCCATATACAGGCGTGTTTAAGAATATCAGAGTATTTAAGAATATTATAAGAATATTTAAGGTTAGATACATATAAATTTGAATACAATTAAACATAAATATGATTGAAAGTGTGGGTAAATCTCATAAAGAGAGTTATCTTATAAATGAAGAAAGAGATAGAGTAAAGTAGTAAATCCTGTCAAATCTATTTATGGAGATAGATTATACAGGACTTTATTATTTTAATGTTTTATATGGGTAAGGACGCATGTAAATTGATATTTCTGTCTATTTGAAATTTATTTTACAGATGTTTGCAATAGTGTGACAACCAATACTTATAATGCATTTCTTTATAACTTGTTTGAATTTGGTCATTGATTCGGTGTGTCTAATCGTAACTGGTAGTGTATTGTGTAGTTTGCAAGCTATGTATTTAAAGTGTCTTTGTCCAAAGGTGGTTTTAAAAAAGGGTGTTTGGAGAAGCTCTTTGTTTTTGGTTCGGGTATTGTTTTTTATGTAAATTAACTAAGATGAATCTTGCGTAGAGCTGTTTGATGTCCATAACGTTGAAAATATTGAAGATGGTATCTATGCCGGTAGTAAGAGGAAGTTTGAGAATTATTTTTATTATTAGTTTTTGTGCTTTAATGATGGGGTCGAGGGCACTAAAATAAGTGTTACATTACGTTAAATACGTTTACACCTGAAATAAAAAAATGATTAACACGAAGAAATATTCCGTTCCAGACAAAATTCTACGTAATTTCATAAGTTTATTTTATTTCAAGATGAAACGCAAAAATGCCAAATAGTAATTGCCAATTTACCAAACCCATCTGGGGCTGTTACAATAAATTCTTCGTTTAATAACTTCTGAATTTATTTAACATGGTGTAAAAATACCTGCTAAAGTTGTATTTGGTCGAACTGTTGGAGACGTTTGCGAGACACTAAAAGTTTTACGTTTTACGAGTTTATACGAGAACACGTCCATCCTGCCATAATATATAGGTATACTGCTGATAGCCCCATTGCGTTTGAACGTCTCTTTCTTTCTCATAAACGTCGCACGTAACAAGATGTGAGGTTCAATTCAGTCCTGGAACTTTAAAGCTTCAAAGTATTACGCGTTTCAGCCATTTTTAACTAGCGCAGACCCGTGAAAAATTGCGGGATATTACAGTTGCAGGATTTTTGATGCCGGTAGTATTTATATATTTGCTTCAGGATCATGATCTTGCCTTTCAAAAGACGATCAGGAATTTACATTTCGAATGAACACCGTTAATAAACTTAAAAAATATATAAAAAGAAATAAAAATTAAAAAAAATGTGATAAAATAATGTTGGTACCTACTTTACCGCTTGTCGGAATCGTTAATAATAAAGTTTTTTTTTTTATATTACGACGAGTTAACCAGTACCGCTTGTTATTACGAATCAGAGGCCATATTTTATGCAACTTGTTCAAACCTTTCGACTACGTGATATAAATAATATCTTCCATATCTATTGTAAATTCCAGGGACGGTAGAGTGCTACCTACAATTTACATACTACTTTTTTTCAGTTTTTGTTCTCAGCGCTGATTAATCTATTATTATTCGTATAATTTGCATTATTTATTAGTAGATAACGGTGAACTCACTGTAAAAACGGAATTGCTAAAGTTGCTCAACTCTTTCTGTCTGGAATTTCTATGTTCACTTAACAATGCTCACATCATCAATCATTACACTTATGAGCAGTAGAGCCATGACATTATGTTCATTTAACTAGTTTAAATTAGAAGAAACGCCTTATTTTTCTACTTCACCTGTCTTTTATAACTTATATTTGCAAATCAAAATGCCTACGCCGAATCGTACCCACATATGAATTGTAAGTTCCTCTCGTCCTAAAATTAGTTTTAGAACCCATCATTATTGCCCTAGCAAGAAATAAAAATTCATAAAAAGAGTGTTGAATCTCGGGCAGGGTACGAATAGCAACAAGCAAAACATATATTTCTCATATTCTAAAATCGTCAAGAATTAGACTAGATGGGCCTTAAAATAAGAAAAAATACATAAAATAAAATAAAACCCATTGTTTCGGCCAAAATCTATTATAATTCGGGTTCGTGGGTTCCATGATAACTCAACAAAGTGGCATTTCAACACCTCTTCGAAAAGAAGTCATTAAAAGTTATGATTTTTTTAAATAGCCCATAACCTTATCCAAAGTAACCTATTTTACTTCGTTCTTTTTTACTCTTCAATAAAGTGATGCAGTGATGTATTGTATATTGCTGTATATTGTAGAATAGCCGAAATGTATGTACGCGCATAACTTCCGAAAGACTGAAACAAATTAGATTTTTTTTTGTTTTCATTATTATCAGGATAAGGTTTATATAAAACTACTGGTGAGCTCTGGCATAATGAAATTTGTATTAAAAAATGCAGTAGGTGGCACGCGAGCTTCTTGAAATCTGAATGTACCGGGACTGAATGTATGGAATGCGGGAGGGGAACTCGGATAGGGGGTTCGTAGGAGGGGGGAGGGGAACCCGGGAAGGGGAGGGGAAACTGGGAGGGGGGGGGGAAACTGGGAGGGGGAGGGAAAACTGGGAGGGGGAGGGTAACTCGGGAGAGGAAGGGGAACGTGACATTTGGGAACGTGAGAAACATTTTATTTATTAAATGGCATAGCAACGCATGCCGGGAACCAGCTAGCATTCCAATAAAACGAGAATGGACAATTGACACAAAGAACTAAACCGATCCATGTCATTCCAATGTCAGAAATAATGTACGTGCGGATTATCTTCCCTTATATTTCATTGTTTCAGTATTTCAGTGTATCCGGCGGACATGACGGCCGGCGGCAGATGACGCCAAATCTCGAGCGTGACGTCACAGACGAAACGACATTTCGTTGACATTTGTACTGCCGCCTCCACTCCCTCTTGGAGAGGATGATTAATCATATTTTGGCAGCCCCTTGTTAACTCGTCGGACAAATTCTAATGTTGCCTGTCTGTCTTGTCATAATGGGGGAGCCGATACATTAACCCTTTGCCTCATGGATTAAATATATATTGTTGCTCGTAATAATGAATTACGTTTTGTAACATCTTATTGTTCTGTGGTCACAGTGATCTGTTGGTAAATTTGACAGGCAATTTTTTATTGTCCTGTGAAATGTTTTCGTATTCATGTGCACGAGAACATTATTGAAAAAATAGGGTGGGCTGCGTATTCTAAACACAGGCAATTATGGGAATGCAATGAAATTTAGTTAAATAAAAAAACTTTTTTGTATCCTAAATATACCACACGGTTTTACTAAAAGCACTTATGATTTATGAAATATGTTTTATGGAGAGGTAGGCGTAAACATACTAGACGATTATAA
Source organism: Limnephilus lunatus (assembly GCA_917563855.2). Taxonomy (NCBI): domain Eukaryota; kingdom Metazoa; phylum Arthropoda; class Insecta; order Trichoptera; family Limnephilidae; genus Limnephilus; species Limnephilus lunatus. The sequence continues at coordinate 63,980,119 of OU830602.1, forward strand.
TATTCACATGTTGCACAGAACGGCGGAATAGAAGTGAGAATGAGCAGACCTCGCAAAGAAGAAAATGCATTGTAGTTGTAAGTTGCAACTCTCCAGTGAACTGGAGAATGGAAGTTAGAGATGCACCAGAAAGACTACAGCAGATGGGGCAAAGATGATGAAAACCGTTAACTGACAGCCTCTGGACATAAACAGAAAACATTGGAAATAATACTAGTATAAAAACAGTGGACAGAGTGCGAAGCCAAAGAAAAATAGAACTTTGATTAGTGTTTTTGCTGTTAATCCCTTTATAAATTAGGAAAAGAAGTGAGACTTAAGAGGGTGTAACCAGAGAAAACCAGAAATATGTCATTTTAAAATTAGATTTTAGAAGTATTGACCCGTTTCCACAAAAAAATATAATTTGATTTCGAAAGATTGTTCTTTTATCTAGAAAACGTATTTTTTAAATTTTGAGAATTTTTTTTTTATTTTTATTATAATAAGGTTATGCCGCAGGTCGTTGGCAGATTTGTTAAATTTTCAAAAAAGATTTTGTATTATACAACACCCATTTCAAATCATACAATCATGTAGTAAAATAAATCAATACGTTATCTGGTAAAAGTATGTAAAGAATTTTAATTTTAATTTAAATAAAATCATTAAAAAATATATACATGTGTTTTTTGACGAAAATTAGTCCGTTTGTGTATTTATTTAAGCAGTTACAAACTAATATATTTCAGATTTTTTTACATTTTTTATTTTGCTTAGACATTATTGAAAAATGATAAATACTTACAAAAAATATATAATAATTACAAAAAGTACATAATTTTAATAGTTTTATCATAACGCCTTTCAGCATTTTTGGATGTAGGTATAAAGAAAAGCAAATTCGGAAAGAAATAAAATCAATATTGAGTTATAATTTAAAAAAGGTGGTACGGAGAATAATTAATCTTTCTCATTGGAACCGCCTTGTACGTGTATGTATATACCTTGTATCTTTCGACGAAATGTGGATTTTCGGCCGCTGTCTGGTTAAACGCCCTTTAACATTTATTATGTTTATGCGTTTCTTAAGGCAAGAAAAAGTAGCTTGAAATTGAAGAGATGACGCTCCAAATCTCAGCTCCATCTCATAATATCCTAATTGTATGTAAATGGAAACATTTACTTTTGTACGCTACGAACCATCCAAAAACTGGTACCAACTAATCTAAATCTAAAGAGCTTCTTTCAAAGCTCATGTGATTCATAGAAGATTCCAGTCCTAACGAGTTTTAAATAAGACATCTCGTTAGGAGATTTCATTAATATTCAAACAGCAACTTGTCACCAAGAAAGTGATTAGTAACGAGTGCCAAAAGATAGTGTTTACCTTTTGAGACGAAATTCCGCTTACTTTCAGAACTAAAATGATAAAATAACGAGCGAACCTTGGGCGGAGACTGACACAGGAGTTGATGCGAATTGAGCAGCCTAATAATTTTGTCAACTTATTTACGAAATAATTAAAGCTTCCAAATAACTTTGTAATCAAAATGGGATTATAACATTTAAATCCACATTGACGGGAGTAAATTCCTGTCATTGTTCTTATTGGTCATTAGTGCCATTACCCAATTACAAACCGAATAAAATTTCAACAATGTTAAATCTTCCATGTTTAAATGCTACATGATAAATATTATAACGGATGAAATGAATACTAAAATCATTGCAAATAAACTCTCTGGCTTCATTTTAAATATGTTTGATAATAATGTAAAATTACAACATTAAATTGGGGAAATTAGTATGGGACATGTCATTAATTTGTCACAATAATTGTACATCATTGGATGGTATGTATCGTTTATTGGATGCATCAATACATAATTAAAATTAATATTCGATGCGGTTCAGAGTTTGTGCAACCAATTGGGATCCGACAAGCGCACAATCGAGAAAATATCGGGAAAATAATGAAGCAATTCGGGAACATTCCGCAGGAGAATTACATAATAAACAGAATACTAGCGCAGTTAAAATGGAAGTTAAATTTTATTTACTGCCGAGAACATTTATTATTTCTTTCATTCCTAGAAGGGCTGGCAAGTGAAGGGAGGCAAAAGAATTACAAATGAGTTCGAGAGAAAAATATTTAAAAATAAACATTTAAAAATAAATATTCACCACTTTTAAAAAATATTTTTTTACAAATTGAATGTCTGTACAACGGAATTGGCGAATAATGATATAATATGAATAATAACAGAGTTGTTCCAGGCTACAGTCTAAGGACCTTCCTTCATCCACATAGATGTAGATAATATGTCGCGCGTAGTGCTTACACATCGCTACAGAAAACACGAGACCCGCGCGAGTCGCCACCAACATTGTAAAATTTTCAAAACGTCAAAACTACAATACATACATTTATAACCTCGCTCACAACCAAACAGTTGCTATTGCTGTAATTTTATGTTTACTGTCATTATATGTTTACTGTAATTATTTGTTTACTGTGTTGTTTCTAGAATTGATCTAAAACACGCAAAACGTCGGACAAATTGTCTGACACAAGTGACGTCATAATGACTAAAGCCTCGAAGACGGAGTCGTAACAACCTAGCCGCACCGTTCGATGGAGACCGGCGTCGCGTAAGAGTTTACAAAATGTCGTCAACATATGCCTGTGAAAGAAGGGCCTAAAGGGTGAAGATTTCCCTGAAAAATCCAGAAGAAGAAGATGATATTATTTAAATATCGAAGAAAATAAAATATGGTTCGAAAATGTTTATTATGTATTCAACATTCAGTTGGATTCCCTATAACACATTTTTTTAATACTCGCTTTATTACCGGCTACCCACGAGATTTTTAACGAAAAATGCTAAACAAACAGTTTGACACCTTCATTAATTTTTTTGGCAGCTAAATGCGCGTCTCGAAGTTATGTACAAAGGACACGATGGAAACGAACGTGCGTGCAGAAAACAGAAATTCTAGACAGGAAAAGCTGCACAAATTGAATGACGCTAGAACTCACAGATCTAGAGATTTGTCTGCTTCAGAAAACGCATTTTAAAGTAAGCAAAAATGTAAGGGGACTTTTGAAAAACTATAGTCGTGCGAGGAAAACCGCGTTGCAATAAAAATGACTTTTTGCATAAAAATAAGCCTTAGAAAAGCTACCGCAAAACAGATCTGAACAAAATCCCACTGAAATAAGTAGACGCGTTTCCCCGAATTACATTTCATCTCCCCTTTAAAGAGGAATAACTAAAAACAAGGGAATAGAAATCCCCTAAAATATTCATAAACATGTATACTTCTCATGGCAAAAGTCGCAATAAAAGGGACGCTAGGCGTAAAGCGTGTTTTTACTCGTCCTTCTTGGGAAATGTAAAAACATAATTCTACGGGGATAAGGAGACAAAAGAAGTAAAAAAAAATCTTCTTAGTAAAACTGTTCTGTAGAAGTTACTACACGTTTATAAAAACTGAATTTGTGTTCAATTTTGTCACTCTTAGTTATTACTGGGCTCTGCTTGAGTAACAATACTTATGAACACATAAGAATACTCATGAACACATTCAACTTGACGACTTTTCACATATAAATTCAGGTTTCATAGGGCCATGGCTTATGGAAAATAAATTATGTTCCGAGCTTCAAACAGTCGTAATAACAATGCTGGTGAAAAATTGAGGAGCGTTTACACAAAGAGAAATATCGACAAAAAATTTTGTTCTCGAGACAGTTTTAAGAAAATAATCACACTTAGTCGATATTTTATGATAATCTTAAAATACTCATTCAATTACCGTTAAGACAGTATGATGAATAATAAGAAAAATCAATATATTTGAGAAAAGCAATCTTTATTTAAAGAGAGACGAAAATTGCGAATGTTGGCAAAAGAGAAATATGTATGTTAGAAAATAAAAAAGTTTTTACAAAGCAAAATATTTCTTACGTTTTAGTTCTGCAATAAAATTATTGTTTTTATTTTTAAAAAAAATAACATAGTACCCACATCTAAGGAACATAATTTTTTTAAATAAGTAAATAAACATTTAAGTTAGCACGTACCTAAATCCAAAAAAATCATAAAACCAAAAAAAATAAATTCATATGGATTCGAACTTCGAACAAAGTTTCTTTGGTAGGTACATAACTTGGGACCAACTCAAATAGAATAAATTAAGGTAATAATTACTTTAACATTAAATAACTACCTAGTTATTTTATTTTTAGATAGATGAAGGTACATAGATTGAGATCACTTTGTAAAAAAATATATTATTACGCAGGCAAAAACACTGATTTGTTAACATTTTAAATTAGCCATTTCGAAGACACCCACAGTCCTGCATAGAGAATATGAATAAAAAAGAAAACGATTGGGGTAGAGAATTCTCTTTGTGAAAACTTTGTGTGCTAGTCAATTCCGATACACAACTTCTAAAATAGTATATAAGTTGAGTATAAAATCAGTGAAGAAAATATAATACAATGAGAAAAGAAAAAGAAAAATAAAAAAATATAATACAATGAGAAAAGAAAAAGAAAAAGAAAAAATCGAAATACAATGTAACAACAAAACCACATAATAAAATAAATGGTACATATGTAAAAATGTTAAGAAGTCTAACATTCAATATAAACAAAAATTGCAGAAATTATGTAAATCTATTTGTGTCTAGAATAATAAAAGTGATAGAATATACAACATTTATACTGATTAGTTTTAAGATGAAATATATCACCTAGATTAGAATATTTATTTCCGAGACTGTCAAGTCTCGGAAACGGAGAATTTTGATAAGAAAGTGTCCTGGTGTTATTGAAGTAAAAGGGTAATAAATGTCGACATGATTTTTTGGGAACATGCATAATGATAAATTGAAGTAATTCAGGACAGTTAATTTTGTAATGTAGTATTTTTTTATTAAATCTGAAAGATTCAAAAGATACATTTTATCCAGGAGGTAATTGTAATCAATGTTCAGTATAGGAATACGCAATTTATAATTTATGAACCTTAGAAACTTCCGTTGTATCTTTTCAATGTTGTCTGAATGAATATTGAAAAAGGGAGACCATAACGTAGAGTTATATTCAAGTTGGCATCTGACAAGGGTTTTATATAACATAATAAATAATGTACCTTAATCATTAAAATCTTTTGCAGCTCTTAAAACAAAGCCAAGACTTTAGGGATTTATTGATAATATTATTAAAATGACATACAAAGGTGAGTTTACTGTCGAACATAATGCCTAGATCCATAATTTCATTAACACAATTTAAATTTTCACCATTATCGTTTATCTGTATACATTTTAATCAACTATTGAGTAAGAAACCAGAATTATTTTTATATAATTAATAATAAGGAAAGGAGTGTAAGGAGAATATATGATGCAAATGTGAATGGTAGAAGAAGTCGGGGACGCCCGAGGAAGACATGGCACGACCAAGTGAATCAGATACTTGAGTCGGGCCATGTGAAGAGTCGGAATAATAGAAGAGCATGTATGAGACGATGTATGAATGTGAACGAGGCAAAGAGTGTGTGCCAAGATCGAGTTGTGTGGCGGTCCGTCCTCTCTGCCTACCCCTGCGGGGAAACGGCGTGATGGTTAGTTAGTTAGTTAGTTAGTTAATTAATACGAATTTTTTACCACTCCCAAATCAGTAGGATCTGGCATTGACATTAGAGGATTGTTATGGTGCTATAAAACCCTCTATAAACTAAACAGTTAGGCAGAGTACTTTGCTAAGTGCTAAAAGTAAGTTGGTTAGTAGTGGTCCTGTGGGCGCATTGTGGGTTCATGGGGCCAACAGGTGTCCGAGATGAGTGCTAGAGACTTAGAGAGAACAGACAGTGGAAATACTGGAAGACCAAAGACCGAAGACCAAAGATAGTCTGAAGACTTCGGTTATGCGGATATTGTAATTCTATATCTTCATCTTACCTAATCCTTCCCCTCCCAACTTCCTTCAATCTAACACTGTACCCCGGAAAGATACCTTAATTAAATACAAAAGCGAATTATGCACAAGAGATCAATAAACTACTCCAAACTGTCCAGAACCAGTGGTATTACGCCATACACAATTGGGGAGAGTTTGAGGTTGAAGGAAGTGAGAAAGAAAGGAGATGCAGTGGAGGGAGGTTTAGATCTGGTTACCAAATGTGGCTGACGCTATTTCAAGCTAATCATCGAATCTGAATGGTGGCCTTTACATTTCAGGTGATGCATTTATCCCATAGGCTCCGGACAATTGAGACTTAATTTCATTTCATTGGGTGAAGGAAGTGTGAAAAATTAAAGAGAAGATAGTTAGAAAGTACCAAGACATTTAAATGTCCTTAGATGGTTACCAAATATAGCCGTAACGGAAGTTTTGAATCGAAATAGTGACCTAATGGGCATCGACACAAAGCTTTTCCCTTCTCTATATGTCGTCTGCTGCTGTTGTTGATCACTGCACTAGACAGAGTAATAATAATTGTTTATCTAATCAGGAAATAAATTCAATGTTTCATCAATTTCCACAAAAATTAGAAAAAAATACCTACTAAGACACTGAAAATATTGAGTGATAGACGTGTAATCTTTAAGGTTTTGAAAAAAAACTGACTGCCGACAATTTACATGAGATATTACGACTCTTAGGCCGTAGAAATGCCAAATAAATTGTATTCGACTCACGAAATAATTTCAATATTTGAAAATGTTGGCCCAAATTTTAATAGAAACCTTGAAGTGACTATCAGTAAACGATGCTGTAGAAAGTTGACCAATGACCATATTATGTATTTATACCTCCAGGTTACTGACCTTACTTTGGGCACATACAATTCTATTAGCTTATCTCCACAATAGTACCACAGCATCCGTACCATGTACGCCGAGAGATGTATAAAAAATACTGTTCCATTCACCGCCCCCGCGGGGGTAAAGGATGATTTGTCACAGCCGCATACATAGATTGCAATTTGCAATGTGAAACACCGCGTGGTGTGGGATGAATATGAAAATGCAATTGGCGCCACCACCCACCGTCCCCTCTCCACAACCCCCCTATGCATGCACCCGCTTACAGTATCGAACACGTGACGTGCATAGGGATGAGAGAAGCCTATTTTTAAAGAAAGGAAGCAGCGCGTTTAGGCTGTATGCGAGTTTCAAGCATTGTCGGATAGAATTCATGAGGCTGGATTTGAATAGGAGAGAAATTTACTTGGAGTGTGTGGGTAGTGTAACGTTTCTATTGTTTTTTTTTAGCTCGTTATATTTTAGCGTTTGCATATTTAATATATTGCCAAATATGGGATGCGATCTTATTGTTAATGAAAAAAAAAGATTAACATTACATTTACCAAATTTAGGGACAATTATTGAAAACTTTTGAAACCGTATTCTTGTGACAAATATTACGTGGATTAATGTTTTAATTCACCGTGTGTTTATGTAACGCATTTTTTTTATTAAAAACTGTATTATTCTTAACTGTATATATACCCCAAAAGTGAATTTATTAAACAAAATCATATTAGGCTATAAAAAATCACCCGTTTTTAAAGCTAACCATACTAGGACCTACATATCGTGTACATTACGTGTGTATTGTTATTATAAAAAACAGAATTACTTAAATAAATGTTTATTAACTAATATAATTGTGTCGAAACACTGATTAAAAATATATGGAAGAGTACCTAATTGAAAAATAAAATATTAATTGTAAATACATGGTATTACAGGAAGTACTTGACTTAATTTAACCAGCGATCGCTGACATTATTTGGAGTAAAAATGTAATGAAATTTTGATCCCCGGTACTTTGATCCCGGTAAACCAAAAAAAAAAAAAACTTTCTTCCATCATTCATTCCCTTCTTAATAGAACTATGGATTTGCAAAAAAATAGTAAAGGTATATTGGATAGCTCATAACAGTAGAAACAATAGGAGAAAAAACATAAATTTCACGCTAAATATATCCACGACTAGACAAAGGAAGGAAACATAGACTAAAGAAGGAATAGGCAATAGTTGATCAGACAGAAGAAAACAATTAATAGTTTTTTTATTTAAAGAAAAAAATATTATCAATCTCGGTCAAAGAAAGGGAGATCATTAGACACTTGGCCACAGATTCGATCACAGCAAGGTTAGAAATAAATTTCATAAAATTGATTCGGAATAAGTAGCGCATATTAGAATATGGTTGGTATTAAACTATCGTCATAAGTGTGTTGCGGCTAGATTACATCACACTCCCTTACATATAGATAGATATTCACTAACCAAAAATAATTAGTAAATGGACTCTTCGCCAAACAGACGTGTTGTCATTTTGTACTCCTCGAGACGATACTACTATGGATGCAATAGATACACTGGTCCCGGACAGAAACTAATAAAAAGAAGAGTAACCTAGTTTACGAACTTCTATCAAAAGTTCAGCAGAGCTATAAACATCTGCAAGTAAAGATAGGAAAGAGAGAGAACATCGTAATAAAGTATTGGCAAAGGTATAAAACAGAACTGTTTTGTCTTGGAATGTGTTTTGTGTTAAACGGAGCAATTTATTTAACAGGGAAGCACCTACCGGACGTAAAATTCGTTTAAGAAACACACTTCCTTTGAATCAGAGAAAACTAACGTTAGACGTTCCTGTATATATTTTACGTCTTTTACAGCCTGTACAGATACGTTTGAAGATCTGTACGAATCTTATTTCGAAGGAATTTTATTTTCTGTAACTTTTTTTTGTTGAATTAGGCAATTCACCCTAAAAAGAGTGCTTTGTGCCGAAAGAGTTAAAGAAGATAGTCATACTTTTGAGGATAATTTCTGAATCTTAATAACAGATTTAAAACATGCTATGTACAAGCAGTGCATTTGTGTGAGTAATGTGTCAAAGCGATGTTTGCATGAAAATTCGCTACGATACATGGGTATAACCTTATAATAATTAGTGAAAAGAGGGGGGAAAAGTAGATACCTACATACGTTACCTACCTACAATGCCTTGCACATAGATTTTAATCAGGGTAGGGCATCGGAAAAACAGCGAATTCATTCAAATTTAATAACCTCACCACGGACGTGATAAGTTTTCGCTAAGAATGGCCAGGATGCTGGCTTTAGCAGATATTGGTTTGGATTTATCAGCCATATCATCACATCACATCTTCTTCCCCTCGTCCTATTCGGGTCGGGGACCCATTGCATCGACAAGGCTCCTCCATAAGTCCCTGTCTTGTGCTGATTGTTCGGCCTCTGTCCATGGTAGACCCATCCTCTCCTCACACAGTTTCTGGAGTTGCCTCGCCCAACTGTGTCTGGGGCGGCCCACTGGACGTCTTCCCTCTGGAATCGCACTCAGTATTTTCCTCGGAATTCGGTCATCAGACATTCTTAGTACATGCCCAATATCAAATTTTTATAAGCAATAATATATACACAATATCAATAAGCCATATCAAATTTCCAAATAATTTCTTCATGTCACAATAATGTTCTGATACTAAAAACATATTTTTTCGACCGCAAAATAAGAAGCTAACACAACGCAATACGATACGATACGATTATATAGCCAGGAGCACTCCTGTCCCGATGAGACCGGTATACCAGGGGCACTGATTTGTTAGAACTTGGAACACGTGCTCTGAGGATAGGAAGGAGGTTGGAGTTTAATCGACTGGTAGGTATAGATGGCAACCTAATAAGCCAATATTGAAATTTAGGATGGCAGGAATAAAGGAATGGTTTGAGCGTTATATTTTTATTATATCTTCCGTTTTCTTGCCTCTTCTCGTCTCTTCTTGTCTATTTCTGGCTGCTTTACCTCTTCCTGGATCTTGTCTCTTCTTACTTCTTCTTGGATATTCAAGTCTATTCTTGTCTATTTCTGGCTGCTTTACCTCTTCCTGGATCTTATATCTTAACTCTTCTTGCTTCTTCTTGGATCTTCAAGTCACTTCTTGGTTCTTCTTGTCCTCTTCTTGGAATCTACTGGTCTCTTCTCGTCTCTCCTTGCCTCTATTGTCTTCTTCATGCCTCTACTTGTCTCTTCTTGTCTCGTCTGGCCTCTGCTTATCTTATCTTGTCTCTACTTATATCTTCTTGAGTGTTCTCGTCTTTTCTTGCTCCTTCTAGGATGTTCTTGTATCTTCTTGGATCTTTTTGCCACAATAAAAAGCTAACACAATATGATTTTATTTCATTAGCAAAACTTTACTAATTAGAGGAGGTTCCAACAGATGGCACTGACTACTACATTAATTTGTGATTTGGGCCGAAAGGCACGGCCTTTTTCATCACTAACACAAACGAATCTTCCATTGAATGAGTCTTACGCACACTTGTACTTTTTTTGAGTAGAACACAGCCAACATTTAAATACGTTATGTTGGTCATTTTGCATACTAGGTTCCTGCTTTTGACGGGGACGGGATAAAAGGACGGCAAGGTGTGCGGCGCAGCGAATCGACTAAAAAAAATTTTCTTGCAATAATTTTATACATTTTAATATTATTTTTTGGTAACATGAAATTTGGTAATATAAGTGTATGTAGAGTGCACGCCTTTGCCTACCTACTGGTCTTAAATACAACAAAAATGATTGCCTATCAGCGCATTTTTAAGAGGGCGTTTTATAAATGAGCAACCTCTATAATCTTCATATAAAGAAGTTAAAAACTTGTGATTAATATGAACTGGATAACTTTGAATAAATAACTTATCTCTAATAAAGTTATACAAAGATCGCTCGGCCAAACCAAAACAAATATTAAATCATTTTATGCTTCCACGACTACTTTTCCAAGAGATAAACATCAAACAACGGCAAAACTGAATCAGACGAAGACGCGATATTTAATTTCACGCACCAAGGCCGCAGCTTCCTATATAAATAATATATGAGAAAATAAATACAAACCGACCGAGAAACTCCGGAGATGAAAATTTCTATCATTCAAATTTTATTCTAAACTTTTACCTCGAGAAAGCTCGATGATAGCGAAAAGTTTCGAGAAATCGAGGAAAATCTCTTTCAATGAAAGAAAACATGAATGGTGTGATTTTGAGAGATATTGTATTTTATTGGATTAAAGCAGTGTTTCTCAAAGTTTTTTTTATTATTATTTATCAAATCATGAAATATTTCTATAGCTACCTCTGGTCTGAAGCCTCAAAATTCTTGGAAAAAACCCTTGAATCTATATATGTAGAAACGGGCGGTCCGTTTGATAGATTGCTCTATCTTAACAAACGGATCGCAATCTTTAGAGTACAGGCGTCATGTAGATATGCTGTCCTTAATCTACCGGTATTACAATGAAAGATGCTTGTCATTGAACCCTTCAGTACCGGTGTATAGTTGGGAAACACGTCAACTGCACGGCCAACTTATGTACATGGTTGACATTTGTCACATGTGAACGGGTCGCTTCTACAACTCGTTCTTGAGTTCAACAGCTCAGCTGTGGAATGATTTGCCGGTCCTGAGACCTCATTCCTCTTCCTCCCTCTTACAAAATGGATCTCTTCAAGACCAATGTTCATTCCTTTCTCTCCTCAAAAAGACTCTCCACACAGCATCTCAAATGACACAGGACCTGAGGGAAATTATTTTCCTCAGGGCCTCCTGTGTGGAGTTAATGTAAAAAAAGGGAATGTAGTTTAATACCTTACGCAATGAATTATAAGGCCCTAGCTGGTTGCATATGGCTCTAGCTGTACGTTTAGTATGTTCTAAATTGGTAATTATACGTCCTATTAAATTATTTTCTTTTAAATTAATTTTAACTAAAATGCTTATGACAAAATTTAACGTCAACATCAGAAAATGGTGAATAGATCATGAGAAATCGTGTTTGCAAACCTGACACCTCAATCTTAGAAAAATGTAAAGTAAAGTTAAAACCCTGCCCAACCAAAGTGACGAAATGCTACGAATATCTATGTCAAATAAATTTTATTTGATTAATTTGTGTTATTTCACAATTTATTCATTTAAAATAATAAATAGTATATTTGCGGCACGTTCCAGAGTGGAAGATACTCTCTGTATCGCCCTGGTGTAAGACCACCATTCAGAATTGAAACGTTGCTTGAAACGGCATTAGCCGTGTTTGGTGACCAGATCTGAATAGCCAGGTACTTCCCCACCTTCCTCTTCCCTATCTTCTTCCCCTCCCCACTACCCTCAGCCTCACAACATTCTCCAATTGGGGATGCCATAGTCTCACTGGCTTCAGACGGGAGCAGTTGGGACTCAAAAAAAAAAATATCAAAAAAAAATTCATTTTACCAAAAGGGGTTGATCTCTAATTTAAGTAACATAATTTCTGTTTAAATCCTATGTTATTAAACAACGTGGCTTACATCTATACTTTAAACCCATAAGTCAATTGTCACACCAACATCTTCCCTAGCCGTACTGTTTGTTTACACACGCACTTCACACCTCATAAATTATTTCTTAAGCGTATTCTAAAATAGACCATTTAGAAATAAACAAATGGTAGAAGACCATTTCATAATGTGTGAAGGGATTCCTAGGGGAGGTGGCGGGTTGATAATTTGTTGGGTATTTGTAAGTTTGTAGGGTTTGTGGAGAAAGAGGAAACGGAGTTAGTGATAGAAGAGAAAGAATAAAAGTCGTGCATTTATCTCCTGGTGCAGAGAGATGTATGGCTTTGTAAGTCGGAGATCAGAGGCGGATTAGCAGAGACGGGCAATAGATTAAGGGTGAAATTCCCACAAGGAACTAAGAAGTAAAACATATATTTTTAATGTCGGCTAAATTATGTTAGATCTCGCTTAATCGTACAAGTACTTTGAACAGATGTTCTTTTTAGATTTAGACGAGCTTTACTTAAAAAAACAATGTTAATAAGATGATATGACGTTAAAAATATGCCGTTAATTGAAACCAATGTATTAAAATGGGGGTTTACATAATGAACTGTACTAGGAAACTACATTTGAAAATTATATCAATTATTTGAATCTTTTTTTATTTTATTTTATTCAAGCGACTATATAAAATAATTCTATAAATATAAAAAAATATGATGGTTATATTAGGTAAAAATATTGTGTTTCTTAGGGCCGGTATATCAGTTGGTCTAAAGCTCGGCTTTGACGGAATGTGGAGCTTAAGCGGGGCTTAGCACACAATCCGTATATCGGTAGTAAACCTAGAGTTGACTAATTTTAAACGTTTAGTCGAGATAATCCTCGATATTAATCGAAGATAAATCGAGATAATCCTCGATATTAATCGAGGATTTCTATGCTGAACCAAGCTGTTTATGGAAGTATCTATGGATTCTATGGTTATTAACAAACAACCAAAGGTCAAACATATCGTTCGACGAAATTAACGATTTCTAAATCGTCATCACTCGAACAAAGTTCGAATTCTATGCTGATAGGTAAACTTATTCCTCCAATGTAATTTATTGAGTCCGTACGTAGCAGATCGAAATCGAAGCAATGTGAAATCTGACAGATGACAGACGTGTTACTGCCAATAGCGACACAGCGTCTAGCAAAGGAACTATTCTGCGGCTTACCATGGCTTAAGCGGCCGATTTGGTTGGTTTAAGTTGAGCGAGGAATGTCGTCATTAGCAAAAACTGATATACCGGCCCTAAGTCCTCCTCACTAGGGGTTCCTTTGCCGAGGCGGACTATAATTGTATAATTATAGTTTATTTCAATATGGATTTCGAAAGAATATGGGAGTACAAGATGCAATATTAAAAGTGACAGAAACCATTTTAAAAAATGTTGACCAAAAAAAAAGCTGCATTGCGGTTTTTCTAGATCTAAGTAAAGCTTTTGATACAGTGTCCCATAAGATTCTCTTAAAAAAATTATATAACATAGGTATTAAAAACTCGGCTTATAACTGGTTCAAATCATATATAACTGAACGCAGCCATGCACTAAAATTAGGCAATGTAACAAGCCAAAACAGATACATAACTTACGGAGTTCCTCAAGGAAGTACATTAGGACCCATCCTATTTTTACTTTACATCAATTGCCTGTGTCAGTTAGATATTAGCGGAGATATTATTTGCTTTGCGGATGACACTGTTCTCGTTTTTACTTCTGACTCCTGGACAAATGTTTATAAAAAGGCTGCCCATGGAATCAACCGGATTAAAAATTGGCTAGACAATAACCTGCTAACACTAAATATAGACAAAACAAAGTACATGACATTTAGTATAGATCCCAGACGTCAACCGAGACCTAATGAAAACTTAACCATACACGACTGCTTATCTAAAGAAAACTGCCTATGCAACCCGCTAACACGGACTGAGATAATAAAATACTTAGGAATTTACGTTGACAACTATTTTAGGTGGACAGAACAAATACATAAAACAGCGGGTAAAGTCAGAAAACTTATATATTTTTTTAAGAACATACGAAACATAATGCCAATGAAGACCTTAAAAACTATATACTACGCTTTAGGCCAATCAATTATCACCCACGGTATGATCGGTTGGGGTGGTGCTGCGAAAACTAATATGGACCCTCTCAACAAAGCGCAAAAGGCCTTAATTAAAGTTATTACTAAAAAACCTTTTAGATTCTCGACAATACAGTTATTTAAAGACTTTGCTGTATTGAACATACAGCAACTGTACATCAAAATTATAGCTACACATTACCAACAAGACAACTTAAACCATCATACTGCACAACACAATTACGACACAAGACATAGACATCAACACATGACTCCGAAGACAAATACTACATATGGACAAAGACATTATCATAATCTGGCTCCAAAAATTTTTAATTTAATTAAAAAAGATGTTAAAGATATCCACATGACAAAAAATGCAAAACACAAAATCCATATGTGGATAATCGACAAAGGCATTATATACTGCGGTCAGATAACCTGAACAATACAAGAACACACTCAACGCCTGTATTTTCCTCTTTTCCTCTCAATTATTTTTATGACTCTAATTTGTTTCTTTCATATTTTTTTCTATTTTACTCTTTTATTTTTCTTTTATTGTATTTATCTTTCTAAACTTAAATATTTATTTTTTTAATCTTATTTTTCTTCCAAGATTAAGATATCAAAATTAGTTTAAATTCCTGCCACCTCGGAACAGGCTCAGCCTAGTGAGGTGGTTTATACCAAAAAAAAAAAAAAAAAAAATGTACATTGTATTTTGTATATATGTATTGCAATATCTTGGTCAATAAATAATTAAAAAAAAAAAAAAAAAAAAATTGTTTTCTATATCGTTTTTAGTGTCTTCATATGGGTATTTCCGTTGGCCACTTTCAGACATGTTTTTATTCCTGATTTGTACTAATTATTATTTTTAATTAGTTTTATGACTTGGGGAAGAATATTAAAGCGTTTAGTTGCAAAATAAGGGTAGTTTCTTTGTCCTAATGTGGTTTTATAACTTGGAATGTTTCTTATGTCGTTTTTATTCGACCTAGTGTGATGGATACGCGGTCTAGTAGAGGATTCAGTATTTTAGAATAGCTTCAATAATATATTTTTGGCATATATATTCGTTGTACATTTGGTACGTCTAAGCTATTGAAACGTTCAATTGAAGGCGTTCTAATAGATACTTTCAGTATGGTCTTTATGATTCCTTTTTGAATTGCTTTCAGGTCGTGTATGTATAGTAGATCCCCATCCTATAATTCCACATTCGATTCGAGAGTGACATAAAGCGTAGTAAACGTATTTAGGTAGATCTAGATATACTTAAACAATCAATCAAACCCGTCTCATAACAGACATCGTTTGTGAGATGGGTAATGTGGGTACTTACATTTTAACCTTTTATTTAAGTCAATAAATACCCAGTTTGCCTAAACTCCACTTTATTATTATCGGTATTAAATAAAATTTTCAAAACATTAAAATAAAAAATTCGTTACATAAATTGTTGCCAGTTTTTTTTTTATTCCAGTTAAATAATTGAGACCCCATTTAGCTTAAAAATGAATTTACGACGTGATACAAAAGATCTTGTGTTTTTTTAGAACTTGTAAAAAGCGTACATATTTAAAGAACCATAAATGATAATTTCGGTCCTGGGTGCGGAGCGGCTTACGGCAGCCAACGTAACTCCGGGTCCACCATTTATCTTCATATATTTTCGCAACGAAAACAATGGGGGACCGCAGAATGCAAGCTGGGGAGACTTTCACACATGCAGCGCCGTCAAAGTTTATTAAGCGATTGTTTCCAGATACGAAACAAACAAATAATACCAAAGATACGATATATGCATGTTTTATTGGATAAAGTTCTAAACAAGATTAAAAGTTGTAATATTTTCAGACACGTTTATTTACGTAGGTTTTCGTAAATATTGAAATAGGAAAACAAACAAGTATGTTATCCCTAAAGCATTGATAAATACAATATATATGATATAGTGTTTTTCTTATGAAAAATAACTATTTTATAACTAGCTGAAGTCCCCGGCGTTGCACAATTTTTTTCAAAATCAGACTTAGATAGCGACCTTCCTCTAGTTTTGAAGGTCAAGCCTGAAGATTTTCATCAATCTCTGAAAAAAAAAACCGTTAATTTGTATAAAAATCAAACAAAAGGTTGTCCGCCCATCCTCCACAGACAATATTCTTCTTTACGTAAATAGATAATTAGATGTCGATAAGTTACTCAAAGTATGATAGAAGAAGTCGGGGACGCCCGAGAAAGACATGGCACGATCAAGTGAATCAGACACTGGGGTCAGGCCATGTCAAAAGTCAGAATAATAATCGAGTATGTATGAGACGATGTATTAATGTGAGTGAGGCAAAGAGTGTGCGCCAAGACCGAGTTGTTTGGCGGTCTGTCCTCTCTGCAAAACGGCGTGAGAGTTTGTTAGTTTTTTTTTTTACTAAAAGTACATTATAAAGTAAAAATTGATTCACAACCAAAACGAGAATTATACAGCGTAATTAAAAAAATAATCCGTTACTTGGGCATAAAGAATTAGTTGCCAAATCAAAAAGAGCAATTCCATTGATGTTATTTAATTATTGCTAAAATGCCTAAAATGTATTTGCCTAACGCTTCACGCCTTTTCAAGGTCTCAAGAATGTAGTTAGCAGTTAGGTGAAGATGTTGTTAAATATAAAAAAAAGTAAACACTTACATTTAAAGATTGTTATGTCAGAAATGGGTGGTTAATTGATATCTTCCATTAGAAGCCTCTGAAGATTTAAATCTTGCTTACCTGAAAAAGAAAATAAAAGAAAAATTAATAATAAAAATAACATCATAGAATAAAGAACGTAAAAGTGCGATGTGGGATTGTTTAGTTATCCAAAAGACTGACTAAAATAAACTATATTATATATAAACTATATTTGGCTAAAATTCTAATTTAGATATTCGTTTCATAATCTTTTGAATTCGATAAAATTTTCCAGCGTTGTACGATGTGCTGTGTAAGAGAGACAGAGCGCGTGTTAAATGGGCTGGAACCATAGACATTCAAATTGATAGATCAGCCGATCAGGGAAAACGGAACTAACCAAGTTATTGAGAGCGGGAGGCGACGTGACCGTCTCCCCTTCAGTGATATATCAATAAAATAATCTGATGTAATATTACCATTCAGTCTTCGAAATTAAAATCCCAAATCGGGTAAAAAAACTTCGGGCTTGTTTCCAAAATTGAATATTTTGTTACACTATTTAGTAAGCCACTTTTACAAATATGACATAATTTACCCATCTCACTCATTTTTTGCGTCTCCAAACAAGGCACGCGGTCCGTTTTTTTTGTTTATGTAAATTTTTTTGGTACATACATTGGTATAATTTAACAATACTTGAAGGTTTAAAAGCAAACATTCAGAACATGCGCAGAGAAGTCCCACAATGGGTTGCGCTACCTTTGCCTTATTTTAGCGAGCATTTCTTTTCTGCGCAGGGTCTGTTTACTTCAATGTGCGGTCTTCGGCGAACAATTTATCAACAACAATGGTTATTCAAAGCATTCTCGAACCCTTATTGTGCCATAAATATGGACACGTGGTTTGCCTCCGGCTCGTTTAAATGATGCTCAAATTTCATGTTACGGCAAGTCTATCAATGCTAAAGCCAAAAGGCACTGTCAGTGGCGACGTCAGTTGCCATCCAAGTCTACGTGGAAGGCATTTCCAATGTAGATACCAGTGAATCCTTGCCTGTAGAAGAAACATCTAGTATGCACTTAGCAGTTCGAGCCAAGGTATCATCTCCTATCAGTAAAATATAAGGGTAGCATAAATTGCTCCCTTATTTTATTGTATGCATTCGCCTACTAAATAATTCAGAGTATCGCCTATTTATTCACCGTAACGAAGCTTATTGCAGAATTTCAACCCTTGCAATCCATAATTTATTAGCCTTAAAAGCCAGCGCCGATGGCATTTTAAGAAGTCGGGAGAAATTTTGCGAACCTAAAGCTGTTTCAAATGTTAATTATTTTTTAGCGTCTAATGCAACACTTGGGAATTGGATCCGCGACAGATAAAACAAGATCAAGTACTGATTTTGAAAGGAAAGGGGTTGGTTTCTTAGATAAATTATATTAATTAAAAATAATTAGCAAGTACTTGATATATAAATAGGCATAACTTAAGGTCATTTTAAAAGAGTAACGGCAAATAACTACCCTTGTATTTGTTTGCTGGATGGTTATGAATTTAAATAATGCTGTATACACACGCAGCTAGAATATATGTGGCTTGACGTATGTCAGCATATCGGTCACCATATATTCTAATTGGGAATGTACGGCGAGCGATATGCCGAAATACGCCAAGCCACCTATATTTCAGCTATGTGGGTACACAGCTTAACGGATATTTATGGAGTTGCAGCATAAAATATTTATTTCTACAAAATGCCCATTATTTGACGAAGCTTTTCCGGTATTTGGAATCCTGAAAAAAAATCCGAATTATTTTCGGCATGTAAGAAGCTGACTGAAAAATGTATTATTTTCGTACTTTCCTGTTGCTGTCGTTTAATTTTTTTTTGTAGTTCTATATATATATATATATATTTAATTTAGAAAGATACACATACTTTAAAATCCTGCTTTGGAAACTTTAAAATGTCCACTTGATAATTGAGAAATAAAAAAAAAACAGCGAAACATTTTAACATCTCGAGTTAATCCGTATACAAATTATTATATACATTAAATTATTATTACATGTTGAGGTTATTTAACTCTATATATGACACAGGGAATATACCCCAAGATTGGCTAAAATCCACCTTCGTGACATTACCTAAAAAACAATACCCTAAGAAGTGCAGTGACTATCGATTAATAAGCTTGATGAGTCATGTCCTTAAATTATTCCTTAAAATAATACATGCCAGGATACGCGATAAGTGCGAGCAGGACTTAGATGACACTCAGTTTGGCTTCAGAAATGCGTTCGGTACGCGTGAAGCATTATTTTCTGTCGACGTACTATTGCAAAAGTGTCGTGACCAAAGAAAGGAAGTCTTTGCCTGTTTTATTGACTACGAAAAGGCATTTGACAGGGTAAAACATGCTGACCTAATGAAAATGCTTGCGGATTGTAACGTTGACACCAAAGACCAGAATTTCATTAAAAACCTGTATTGGTTCCAAACAGCAGAAATAAGACATGAGAATGAGAGATCTAATGCAATCGCCATTCAGCGTGGAGTACGACAAGGATGTATCCTGTCGCCACTATTATTTAATCTTTATTCCAACTATGTCTTCAAAAGAGCCCTAAGTAATACCCAGAAGGGTCTCAAGATCAACGGAGTTGTCATTAATAACATAAGATATGCAGATGATACTGTATTACTAGCTGACAGTATCAGTGACCTCCAAGACCTATTAGATCTTGTTAATAATGCTGGTGAGCAACTGGGCCTAACAATCAACGTCAATAAAACTAAATGGATGACTTTTGGACCACTAGATCTTTCTGGATCAATGATTCAGTTAAATGTCGAAAAGGTGGAGAGATTTAGATACCTCGGCAGTATCCTCACGGAGACTCTTGACCCAGATATAGAGATTAGGTGCAGAATTGAAGCAGCAAGAACTGCATTCATAAAAATGAAATCCCTCTTCTGCAATGACAATATAAGCTTAAAATTAAGGCAGAGAATGCTAAAATGTTATGTGTGGTCGGTCTTGCTGTATGGTTGTGAAACATGGACCTTGAAAATAAATACCATGAACAGGTTAGAGGCTTTCGAAATGTGGCTTCACCGGAGAATGCTCAAGGTCCCATGGACCGACATGATCACCAACATAGAAATTCTCAGGCGGGCTAGAGCAGATAGGGAACTGCTTACATTAATTAAAATCAAGAAAATTTCATATCTGGGTCATATACTTCGAGGGGAGAAGTATCACTTGCTCCATTTAATATTGAAAGGCAAGATAGAGGGTCGCCGAGGGCCTGGTAGGAGACAAATGTCTTGGCTGCGAAACATACGAGAGTGGACCGGCATTAGAAGTGTGAAGGAGCTATTCCGGGCAGCGCAAGACAGAGAGACCTTTTCAAGAGTGATCGCCAACGTCGGGGGGACCTGATAAGGCACATAAAGAAGAAGAAGATCTACATTAGACAGTCTTACTTATTTTAAAAAAAATGTTAAGGAAATTTATTAAAAAACTAGCTGACCCGACGAACTTCGTACCGCCTCACAATCAATAACTGTTGTATTAAATTCAGTTTTTTTATTAAGTTAAGAATAACACAACAAAGCAATCATCAATGCGCAACTGTCCGTGTTTTGTTTTTGTCAGTGCAGAGATGGAGTTGTGTACGGATTTATATTTTTTGTGATTTTCTTACTTTTTCACTTACGTGAATTTTGGAGGCGGGTACGGGTGCCGCCGCCCCGGGAACCATTTATTGGATAACCAACACCTCTGTCATAGGTCACTCCAAGTGGTTCGCCACGTTTGGTGATTTAGCAGGGGTGCCCGGGTTCATGGGGTGACCGGGTTTGTCTGGGTCTTGGCGGCAAATACGTCTGCCCACCTGCTGCTTTTCCAGCTGGACTCTCGCCCCATCGCCTTGCACCGCAGTTGGAGGGATGGATTCATACGTCCATCACTCCTGGACACACTGATCCCAGATTCATATCCACTCCTCATACCTTATTCTTTCCCAGAACTTCCTATCCTTCCCTTCCATTAAACCCTCCACACAGCATCCCCTAGGATGACATAGGTCCTGAGGAAAAAAAATTCTCGGGGTTTCCTGTGCGGAGCGCTGTGGAGCTGATGTAAAAAAATGCTTTTCATTTTCTGTATACGTGCGAGGGATTTTTATTGTAATTATTGTCTTTCATTTGGATGGGTGCAGACATACGTTCACCGTTTGTCTCATTTTCGGCTATTGATACTTAGTGTGTAAGAAAGAGGAGCAGCATTACAGGATTAAGAACAAATGCAAAACAATTTACGCATTGACATTTGACGTTTTTGAATTTTTGGAATTCACACACAGTTCAGTATTATAGGTACTTATCACAAAATGCCCTCAGCTCTTTCAAATATGAGAATTCGTTCCATACAAAATGTATGGGGAAAAGAATTTTCTTAATAACTTTATTTTTCCGAAATTTTTGGGATGTTTTAATAGTTATTATCCTATCCGGGGCGGAGACAAATCCAACAAATCAAAGATCATCAAAATCGGCCCGGCCGTTCTCGAGTTATAAATAGTGTAACTAACCCGACTTTGTTTTATATATTAAGAAATGGTTTACCTTATCTTTTAAAGTACCTAATTACCCTTAAACAATAATAAATAACTAAAAAATCTTAACGTTGAAACATAAATAAAAACGTATGTACAAAGGATTGCATAAGTAATACGGTAGCTTATATTGAAATTTTAAAATAATTCCTCTTTTACATTCTATACCTATCTAGTTATAAGGGTAGATTTTCACTTTCGAAAAAGTATAATTTTTTGTTACACATGAAGCAGGTAAATACGTAGTCACCTACGTAGTGAATAAGAATAATAAAAAAAAACGTTTGGGTTAGATATTTCTCATTGTAAAAACGCTCCTCAATTTGATTAGGTGTAAGTCTCTCCGAGTGTAATTTCATATATGTGTAATTTATCAGTGTGTAATTCTGGCAGTGTTATTTTAGAACTTGAAATTCACGCCTATGTAATTTCGTCTTGATTTATTTATTACCTTACAAACAGTTGTTAATTTCTTATAACTAATAACTAAAACCTAAACAAATCCATTACTTTCCGAAAGACTTTATTTGACCCATTAAAGTCCTGATACAAACTATTCTATAAAACAAAATATAACAAGAAACTATTAAAACTCTCTACGAGTAAAACATAAAATCATAAACATAAAGGGCATATTAAATCACAAAGTTTAGGGGTTCAATTGTAACGACAGCGTTCAAATTTGAATTTATCGTAATCATGAATTGCCTAAAGTGTGAGATAGTGTATCCACACTGTTCAGTATCTGTGTACAGGATCAACGCGGCTCCCTGTGGATCGTGTTTTTCTATGTGTCGGATAAAAAGTAAATATATCTTCAGGAAATGCTCACAACGGCAGAATACAAACTACGAGCTGCGTGCTGTTGGCTGACAATGTGACTGATGGTGGTGATAGGGGAATTGCGATACGATGTGATGACTGGAATGTTAAACTAGGATGTATTGATAGTTGTGCTAAAATATCAGACAACATTTTGAGACAAAACAAAGAATTCGAAAAGTTAAAATTTCACAAAATTAAAAAAAATGGATTAAAAGCTTTACGTATATGTTTCCGCACCTATAAAGGTCTACTGGGGTATGTTGAAACCGCTCGTATTTAGATCAAATTTAATATTGGGCCAATGGTTACGTGAGATTGTGAGACTCGGTGCTTCACTCAATAAGAAGAAATTATTTTTTGGCATACCCTAGAAAACGGCATCGATTAAAATAAAACGATGAACTAGAAAAGGTTATAATTGTTTGTGAAACCATTTTTAGATTTTGTAGGTCACAAAGGTTGCGATGAGCTGGCAATGTTGAAAGATTGCCAAATGGCAGGAAACCAAAGGTTTTTATCAAGCGGGTAACGGTGGCAACTAATGGTTTAGAATTTAGAAGTTTAGACAATCCAAATAATAATACACAGTTAATACAGTCCATCAGCGTCCATTACATTACTACAAGTTTTACGAAGAAGTCAATGTGAGTGCTATTTTTCGCTGTGACAGTAGTAGACGAAGTTGTTATGGATCCCATCATGAAAGCTAGACCCACTAAATGGCATTGCTTTCTACTCTGTACCAAAACTGCTTTATAGGTAGTATTCAATCATGCAGGTTTTATGTTGGTATCGAATGTTACTGGTTATAAAATACAGATGCCTAAGTGGAATGAGTAAATCTAATTTCTGCACGAAACGTTTGAACTAAACCGGCGCACAGAGAAAATAACTCTTCGGAAATCGGCTAACTACTTAAAAAGTAAAGTTTGCAACCCTCACGTGGGGAGGAGTGAGGAGGGATGGGGTGCGTGCCGCCTTGCACTCAGGAAGTGTATTATTGCGGTAGAATTAAATTGGATAAAGTTTAAATCATCCCTTAATGCCATAATATCAATAGGAAGTTCGCCAATAAATAATGTATCAATTTGAAAAGTTCGCCGTTATTCTTGTTCCCCGTCCGGAAGAAAGTGAAATAATAAAATAAATCATACCGATTGAGGAAACTCGCTGAATTGCTTCGCACGTATTTTCGCTTTTTTATACCTACGCTCGTTGAATAGAGGGAGCTTTCACACCTTGTATTGGGATTCAAAAAGGCTAAGCCGTATTTTTACTCCATAAAGGCATACATGTGCGAGTTTATATACAATCAAATTAAATCAACGTTTCAAACTGAATATACTGCTGACTTAAGTATTTATAAATAAGTTTCTTTGCAATTTTTTTTTTTATAGTAATACCTCACGAGAGTCTCAGCTGCTCCTGTCTGGAGCCAGTGAGACTATAGAATCCCCAATTGGGGTATGTTGTAAGGCTGAAGGTATTGGTAAGGAGAAGGAGATGGAGAAGAGGAAGGTGGGGCTGGCTATTCAGATCTGGTCACTAAACATGGCTAATGCCATTTCAAGCAACGTTTCAATTCTGAATGGTGGTCTTACACCAGGGCGATACTGAGAGTATCTTCCACTCTGGAAAGTGCCGTAAATGTACTATATATTTTGTTAAATAAATTAATTGTGAAATAACACAAAATTATCAAATAACATTTATTTGCCCACGCCGGGATTCGATTCCGCGACCATCGAATTGCGAGTCAAAGCCTTACCGCTAGACCACGCCGGTCGTCATATTATTAATCCAAAAAATAATAAAGTTTCTAAAGGTACTGTTAATATACTTTATCACCAACACCGCACATAAACAAAAATACTATTTTATGTGCTTATCATTTAAAATATGTTAATGTATGCGTTTGGTTTCCACAAGGCGTCGTGCGTTCAATTCCTCGGCCAGCTAAATCCTCCGTCATGAGACAAGCAATATTTTTTCTAACTGTGATGGTAGTACAAGATTTTCAGATTTTCAAATATTGCCCGTTTATTCATAACCCGGGAATGTTTTTTTCGTGTGTGGTTCCTTAGAAATATCTGTTTATCTGGTCTTGTTGTCTGTTTTAAGTTGTACATTAAAAAAAGTAAAAGACCGGTAATAAGAAAATTCGAACAAGCGACGGTCATGACTATAAATTCTTACACACGAATTCTACCTGACGCTAAGTAAATTTCCTACATGCGCCTGAGCGTACTGATACGCTTTTAACACACCCCACGGACCTCAGGAGATGGGGAGAAGTAATGGAAGGAAAGGGGAAGAAATGGGAGAAGGGATGGTAAGGAAAAGGAAAGATTGGGGAACAAAAAAGAAAGAAAGAAGAAGAATAGTAAAGAGTAGAGGAGAATCATACCCTTGGCGCTCTTTTGGACCACGTTCTAGGTAATAAATGCAGCTTTATGGGCGAATTAATCTCGTGTTGCATTTGCACATAATATGTAGGTACCGACTCGCAAAGTGCTTTTGATGGGCGCAGTTTGGTTTGTTAGAAGGAATTAATAGATTTTATTGCAGCTGGCGCGAGAATTAATTAACGTTGACGGATTAAATTAACTCCTTTGCTATATACAAGCTACTGTAACAAAGCAAACACAATGTTAGATTGAATTATCCAAAAGATATCTTTTAATTCACAACATTATGAGTTCAGGACAATAATGCGCATATTTTTTTTATTTTTTTTTATTATTGTATAAAAAATTGCATACAATTGGAATTTCTTACCCGCTAAGCTACTGCAAGTAGCTTGTCAGCAGGAGATTAGTTCCGCAGATTAGTTACAACTACAAATAAAATAATCATAAACGCGTTAGCGTACCCACAATATACACAAATACACCTATAACATACCTACCAACATTGTGATGCAGAATAGGAAAAATATTTAGTTATCAATCTAAATATTCGTTCGTTTGGCCGACGTCGTTTTATTTTACGGACAAAGATAAATCGTCGCCAGAATTTTAAAACAAAGCAGAAAGAATTTGCAGAGATAGCCATAAATTTAAAATATTCCCGAGGGATGATTTCGTTGCACCCCTCAATTTAATAAAGGCATAAAATACGACCCTCATGCGGTATGCTGCCACCATATTTTTAATATGAACAATTCAATCAAATCTATGTCATTTTTTAAATTGCAAAATTTCATCGTGCATTTTTTCCGCACTTCGACGCCCAAAATTTTTTAAAGCGCTCTTAAAATTCGTATAATTGTTTTTACAGAAAAATTATGTAAAAACCTAAAAATCTGTGTAGCAGGAAAATCTCTCCCTCCACGTCCAACTATTTTTTCAAAGAAATTACAAATTTAGTATCGTATGTACGATGGACCATTTCATCACTTAGCATAACTTGGGTCGAAAACGGAATACCGAAGTTGATAACCTTAGTGAATATTGAACTCAATCCATTGTACTATTTGCTGGGCAGTACAGGAGTATGTGAGTAGAACAATCAGCAGATCATCCTACACATCGGACAACCAACCATTTCAAAGGAGTGCTAATACTCAAATAGAGCTGGGTAGTGAATAATGAAGACTACTTATTCAGACGGATATTGTTAAAAAAAAAAAAAAAAAAAAAAATAATAATAATAATAATAATAATATAATTTTGAGTTTTATAGCTTAATTGAATCGGTTTTCGTTGATTATACCATTGAAAATCAATGTATTTGCCTTTTCTATACTGTCCATAGGTATTAGATTTGGTAGAATGTTACATATCCTTGGTCCCGTGTATCGAAACATTTGCGGAATGTTACCCTTCCGCTAAATCTATTAGAACCGATAGCGTATCGGCTACACGTCCCCTGATTAATTATTGGAGAATTCGTGGATTCCCGCCATTGTTGCTAGCGGACCGGATGTCCGTTACAAAATACAAAATGGCCTCCGACCGCGATCATCAATTTGCGTATCAGAATGCATCATTTTATTGGTTTTAATTGTTCCTCTACTCCATTTGTGTAGCGCTAAATGGGTACATTACTCGCGGCTGAGAATTCGCTCATTCGCTCTTTGTATACTAATAGCATTTAAATACACAATGTTATTTTGCAAGGGATATTATTATGCATTAACTTAAGGACTGCTCATATTTAACGACTGTCTTTGTTAATTAATATGAGGGTGGTTAAATATTTCATTCACGGTGTGGAAAAATAATAAGTTGAGGCGATCAAGAGACATATAACAATAAATCTTTAACTTTGCACGTACTTATTTTATAATTATTAATTTACAAAAGTGGGTTAATCTACCTAAAACTATTTTTTTTATTAGGATGTGATTCTTAATCGAGGAAAAATATCCCCAGACCGAAGAAATTTTGGACTAAATGTATGGAAGGGGGCTCGAACAGAATCGAAAAAAGTGTTGATCTAAGCCCCTGCAGTCCGAATATCTAACGATTTATAACATATTTATCTTGAACACTTCAAATTTAACTTATTAAAAAATATATATGTTATTTTTGAAGATAATATCAATACATTTGTAGAGCCAAAACGGTAATTATTTGAAATACCCTCGATGGAAAAAAATCGCGAAGTATGTATGCTCCGAAAATTATTTAAAACATATTTTGTTCTGTTATTTAACATGTTATATATATGAAAAAATCACAATGTGTCTTTAAATGCAACTTAGGCATTTGAGGAGAGATTTTTGCTCTAGTTTAAATAAGTCGTGTATTAATAAATATTTGCAAAATTTTCGCGTAATTATTGGTTTTAAAATAATTGGTTTTAAAATATTAGCGCGCTCCCTCTAACATATGTTATTATACTGCCCCGTTTCACGCCATCTTCTTCTTCTTTTTGAATGCTTACTGCGGAGTCTTAAAAAATGAACATCAGACAAGATTCTAAACTGCTCCCAGCTGTTCGAAGCCATTGGGACTATGGAATCCCCAATTGGGGTATGTTATAAGAAGAAGGAAAGTATAAAGGAAGAGGAAAATTGGAAAGTACATTCAGACCTGGCAACCGATTAAAGCCATTTCGAGTAACATTTCGATTCTGAATGGTAATTTTTGATCTGATCTGGAACTCTGAAAAGACAGGAGACAAATGGCTATGGAATGCGGAGAAAATTTTTGAAGGATGCATCCGAATATGGTTTCGAGTTGATAACATAGAACTTTTATTTTTTTTTATAAAAATAACAATATATTTTAACTGTCTCTTTTCCGGAAACCAAATGAATATCCAAGAAGGTCCTTGAATAAATTTAATGTCGTGAGGTGCAAAAATGCAAGTAGATTCCACTTGCAATGCATGGGACCCCATAAAATGCAGTTTCAAAAACAAGTTCGGTCCCTGGACAGCTATTACGCCTAGTGTACAGTCTCCACAGCACACTGAATACTGAGAAGGGTTGTCCCTTACTCTACCTACGAGGTCCTGGTTAAGATAATGGAATTCTAGAGGATAGGTTATATTTAAATAATGTGATGCCACATATTCCGAAAGTCCAAATTGTGAGTATTTTTATTTTCCAGAAATACATAATTTTCAACACGTAGATCGAGCATTACGTGTTCAGTTTCTAAAAAGATTTAAATTTTGTGTGTGTGATTTTTTTTAAATTTAGACAGTTCTCGAATTTTTGGGTAATTCGTTAGACAGTTAGGCGGTGAATTCAGTACCTGAAAACTACAGCTAAAATCAATTCAAGCTACCTTTCTTTCTTGGTGTCTGAGTGGTAGTCTCTCACCAGATTATTATTGACAGTTTTCAAGAACATATTTTACCGAAGCAAGGTGCAAATACCTATATCATATTAAAATTACTTCCCATGTGTCGGTAAGGGTAAAAAAATGTTATTGGATCGACATAAAACGCAAGACTCCACGCAGAAAAACATACTCATAAACAGGCGAGCGTTTCAACACAGAAAACAAGGTCCCATATACATAGCTATTATGAGAATTTGTCTACCAACAGCGCTTTTATCCCAACCAGTGGAACACCTGTCTGCAAAAAACCGTTGTTTCTATGGAATCATTAACGTCAATACAAACCGCCAATGCTTCCATCATTCAGATTATCTTTGTTTCAATTAGCAATAATAATTGAACGATTGTTGGCACAACATTATTCCTGAATACAATGAAATTTATAATATTATGGTATGTCTATATTGCTTGTAAGTGGGAAAATGTGAGTATTTACATTTGAACTAATGAAATTAGAAACATACAACGCAACAAACAGTTGTTATTTTTGTTAAAATATGATGTAAGTGTATGATGTACCTACAATGGAGTAAAAAATGCACATGAAATTTTGGTCTCCGGTGACTTTTTTGATAACTTTTTTTTTCAATTATTTATCACCAAAATCAAACTAAAGAAAAATTATTCTACATTTCGTCACTGGTCACTCAGCCAGTAAACGTCTAAAATCTTACTCCGCCCGAACTACTTAATACCGATACGATACGATACGATTGTACCCCCCAGCCAGGAGCACTCCTGTCCCGGTGAGACTGATACACCGAGGGGCACTGATTTGTTAGGACTTAGAACACGTGCTCTGAGGATGGGAAGGAGGTTGGAGTTTAATCGACCGGTATACATGGCAACCTAATAAGCCAATATTGAAATTTAGGATGGGCAGGAATAAAGGAGTGGATTGAGCAATATGATTTTTTTAATCCTTTCTTTATGTCTTCCTTCTTCTTGCCTCTTCTTGGATCTTCTGGTCTATTTCTGGTCATTTTTTCCCCTTCTTGCCTCTTCTTGGATCTTCTCGTCTCTTCTTGTTTCTTCTTGTCACTTGTCACTACATCAAGTGGCGGAGATGAGACGTGATACTGTGAAATAAATAACTAACAACATGTACGCACTCGCATATTGCCTGCTAACAATGTATGCCCGGACATTGGAGGTCTAGAATCATTTTAAAATAAAAAGTAGCTTCTTTATAAACAAAAATTAGAGTCCTGAGGTGTACGGTGAAGGAGGAAACCATCTGTTTCTTTAGAACACCGTGGGAAAGTGGTTGGACAACCTCCAATTGAAGCTTGTCTCTTCTTGTCTTCTACCGTCACTTCTTTTCTACTATTGTTTCTTCTTGGATGTTTTCCTCTCTTTTCGTCTCTTCTTGGCTCTCCGCCCCGAACTGCTTAACAGCTACTATTTATTATATTTTGTGGAGAAACAAATTTTCACCGGAGACCAAAATTTCTTTTATATAATGTCAGCAATCACTGGTTAAAATAAGTCAATTACGTCCCCTAACACCCTGTATAACGGAATTATTGTAATTACATCATATTTTAACAAAAATAATAGTATTGCTTTGTGCGTTTCTAATGTCATTGTACTTTTAAGATATTTATAAAGGCTTAATAATATTAATACTTTCAATTATTATAAGCAATAATTATCAGCCTGAAACACTCATCTATATTGAAAAAATCTTCCGAGAAAAGATACTGGTCGCCAACGGGACTTGAACTCGTGTCCTTCTGATTGCCGGTCAGGTGCTCTACCACTGAGCTACGGCGGCTTATAAAATACGCGCCAAATAATTCAATATATACTAGTGCTTCATTCAACAATTACTGCTTCTTACATTTTTCCACCTGAAAAAAAAAAACTTTATTTTTTTTTGTGAGAGAGGCATTGTTAATGCTAAATCGCTCGCTAGGTGGCGTCGAGACAAATTATGTCTACATTTTTTGGTGAAATACTTTAACTTGTCAAATATTAATTATTATTTAGATTTTTCATGCATAGCACAAAGGGTAACAATTATTATAAGCAATAATTATCAGCCTGAAACACTCATCTACATTGAAAAAAAATTCCGAGAAAAGATACTGGCTGCCAACGGGACTTGAACCCGTGTCCTTTTGATTGCCGGTCAGGTGCTCTACCACTGATGGAAAATGTAATAAGCAGTAATTGTTGAATGAAGCACTAGTATATATTGAATTATTTGGCGGGTATTTGATAAGCCGCCATTGCTCAGTGGTAGAGCACCTGACCGGCAATCAGAAGGACACGGGTTCCAATTCCATATCGCTACTCCACAGTAGTGTAATCTAAGGGTTCTTCCACCCTGTGTGCGGTGGCCGCGAAGGATTTACTCTGAAATGTACCCTAATCCAGGCTCACTGCAACTCCCACCAACAGGAACGGGACCAGTTTGATATTTATCGCACTGAGAAGTAATGCTACTTTGTGGTTAAATAAATGCGTTGCAAATTGAGAGAGCTCGGCATTGTCATTATTACAAATAGGCCTTCATGGCAATTCTAATACGTTATGTTAGATGGTAGTTAGACTAGGGTGAAATATGAGCGTAATTATTCTGAACTTGAAATTGAAGTCGCTGCAGTGTGTTCAGTGGGAATTACTTTGTTTACTGTTTTAATTTTTTAACCAGTTTGTTTATTGAATGAGCCATATGTCAATGGATGTTGGTAACCAAAGATATTCAAATATTTCAATATCTTTGTTGGTAATTCTCTCTTTATTTGTTTGTTATGGATGCTAATGGTAAAATAATAAGGAAATTAAGACAAATCAAAGAAAAATTTCAGTGAATGTTCATAAATATGTTTCAGAAGTGATAGGAATTACTGAAATGATATACTAAAATACATATCGAAACATTTCAATTATTACTTATTTGAAAAAAAAAATTCGTACGGTTTCAGAATTGATTGTCAATTTTCTTTATTTATTTCTTTTTATGTGAATTTCGCACAAGATTCTTAGCTGCTACCAACCATCTGGGGCCTATGAGACTATGGCATTCTTAATAGGGGTATTTTGAGAGGCTGAAGATGTTGAGGAGGAAAAGGAGATAGGGAAGAGGAACGTGGAAAGTACCTGGCTATTAAGGTGTAGTCACCAAACGCGGCTAAAGCCATTTCATGCAGCGTTTCTGAATGGTGGTCTTACACCAGGGCGACATGACACATTTGCGGCACTTTCCACTTTGGAACGTGCCGCAAATTTATTTTATTATTTTAATATTATGTCTGGTAGGTACGCCTCATATGGTAATGTTTATAATATCGTGAAAATGGATACGAGTGGTTAAACGAATAAATTGTGAAACAACACAAAATAATCAAAAACCATTTACTTGCACATGTCGGGGTTTGAACCAGGATTGCGATTCGAGAGCCATACATGACCATGACCATGACTTTGACCATGGTGGCCGTCAAACTCAAGAATAAATAAAAATAAAAATAAACAATTTTACTCATCTCCATGGCCGTGAATTTAGTTTTTATATTAATATATCCCATGAAATGAACCGAGTTACATAAATAAATTTAAAAAAAAAAACAGTTTGAAACAAGCTATTGAGGTAAAGATGAAAATGATTTAAGAAGATGGGTTACTCTTTAACTCGCGTAATAAATAATGCAGTAGGTACCATCAAGAAAGATGGATTTTAATTCTATAAGTTTAAATAAAGGTTTTACTGGCGATAAGCAAAACAAATAAGCAGCACTATTTAGCCAAGACACCCGCTACGATAAACCTTATTTGCCGTGTTACGTGCTGCACAGAAACAGACTAGTAAACACCCAGAGAAGAAGAAAAGCCAGGAAAATTAAATTGCCATAGCAATTCCGCCTGAATGCGACTGCAGCGATCAATTCCCAACTGCAAGAAGTGCGCCCATTACTGGGACATTGTGATAAAAGGTGTTAGAAATTGCAAAGTCGACTCGTGTAGGAAAATAAGAAGAAGTTGCCGGAATCACGGAGTCTTTTCAATATATCTTTGTAGCGAACACGTCTGCAATGAGTGCTAAAGGACCTATGACCCGGTAAGGAACTGAATGGAAAAGAATTATCTGTCGCTTGAGAATAAAGTACCATTTGAAGCTAAGAGTTTTAATATATAAAAATTGCTTTAAGGTGAAATGCGATCATTTAAAAAAATATATAAAATGTAATATTAGATATATTACCGATTATACAGACGAGAAAATTTAATACGTGACTTATTATAATAATTCATACAATTTAGGGTGAGATTTCTGAATTTTGCAGTTAGTGGTTTAGCGTCTGTACGATGGAAGAAAAATTCTGAAGACATACTTTTCTTAAAAAGCTCATAAAATAAAAATAAAACAATATTCCCACGAAACCACCCAACAAACAAAACAAAACAAATTTATACTATGAAAGGAGCACATTATAATTTACGGCAACAGAAGATTACTGTAACTTACCGCAAATCATCAAAAATATTAATTATGATCCTATCAAATTTAAAACACCATTAAATTCCATTTAAAACACCGTTAAAAATTGTTTCTAAACAATAATTTCAAATGCTACACCTTATTCATACCCACAATTTTAAGTGCCCTTTATATTTGAGATGGTTTTATTTAGTTTCTAGTTTCACTATTTAGATTTATTGAATATTTTCCTCTTACGAAAACTCTAATAATCACTAAAATATTTTAGTTTAAAGCAGTGTACCTAAGTATTTTTATTTTTGTGTAGGCACAACATTTTTTTTAAATTATGCAAATCTAGTGAAATAAAGTTAATTTGTTCTGAATTCGTAAATTTTACCTTAATCTCAATTAGATTTTAATTAAAGGAGAGAGATTTAACTATATAAGATTGGAATTTGGCAAGTCTTCGCCGCATTTCAACCGCTTCATCAAGGTAATATTCTATGAAAATATGCATGCATGACGAATTGCTTTAAATCTCGGCTTAGTTCGTTAGTGTCTCCACCCTTCGGGCCTCGGAGGGAGGTAATAGATTCGCTAAGATTTAGGTGCGCGGTAAATTAGAATTAACACGCGTGATAATAATTCAGATGTGAATTATTTTATTGCCTTTCCAACGCCGAATAGACGCAAGCTGTTCTGAAGATATGCGTAGTAAGGGGTTGTTGCGTAAACTATTGGTTTAACAATTTAAACACAGGTAAATGCAAAAGTTTAGCAGATAATAAAATATTAAACTTACAATTTTGCAGTGTGTGTTTATGTTACCTGTTCTTCAACTAATTGCATAGTGGTAATGATAGATGGATTATGGTATTTCTAGATTTCGAAATCAAATAAGTTAAAATAATTGTTCTTGAAAGATCTTTCGGTAAACCTACTGTGTCACCACAGTAGGTAAACCGAAGAAGGAATTTATTGGCACATATAGTTTGCAAAATGCAATTTTTTTTTTCAAAAAACAGTTGTGCGGATTTTTCATAAAAAACCTTATTTTTTTATTTAATGCCAATAAATAATACTCAACCAAATTAAATTACAATTTTTTAATT
Organism: Limnephilus lunatus; assembly: GCA_917563855.2. NCBI lineage: Eukaryota > Metazoa > Arthropoda > Insecta > Trichoptera > Limnephilidae > Limnephilus > Limnephilus lunatus. The sequence continues at coordinate 64,014,083 of OU830602.1, forward strand.
CAAATATATAGTCATTCTTTAGTACGGATATGTGCTACTTTATTAATTTATGTTTTACATAATAAAATATAGGCCATTAAAGGATTCTATTTTGAATGACTTTAGTGGTAACTTAAAAATATTGCCGTATCCACTGCATTAATATAATGAAAAATAAATGATTAATAAAAAAATATTGAAAAAGCTATATCTTGCGTAGAAATTATATTTTATACAAGACAAATTTGTAATGCAACGCAAATCGGTCATTTTCATACATTTTTTTATATGCTTTATAATAAAAACAAAAAATAAATAAGGGTTGCACGCATCCATACTTATAAATATTTGATATTGCTATTGATTAAAAAAAGTAATTATTCAATTTTGTTCAGTATTTTGGCCTCAAATCCAAAATTAAATTTTGTATGAAAAAGGCCGCGCAGCCGTTCTTCTCAGAGGGGTCGCTTTTCGTGAAATCAAGTCATTGGAAAAATAATAATCTCTCTTTTATAAATCTCACAAGTGATTTCTTAAATTCTTGACACTTAAACTGCAGTTTTAGGATAACCAGAGTCTGTGCAATCGAGCTCTTTTTCCACAATAAATAATAAAAAACTTAAAACAATTTTATCGTTTATTCATAATTAAGCATTTTTAATTACAAAGCCAACACAGCACCTATATCTAGTGTAACAATTTATTTATAACCAATACTACTTGTACAAAGTGTGTACCACAAAGTTGGGCAGATAATGATGAAGGGCGGGTTTATGAAGGTATTCAATACCTCTGTTTCAATAAGCCCATTATGAGGGGTAAAATTAAAGTTCATGTACCGGCATTTTGCGGTCGCCGGCTACCTCACTCTATTATAATATGCCGTCTTAGATACACTAACCACCCTTAGTCGATTTATGGCACGGGTCAACCCAAATAACTGCGGGTCTTATTCCGGTGCGGGCCTGTGTTGATAAATATAATCGTGGTGTTCCACATACCTCCACGCTTTGGGCTCCGGAGCTGACTGCTGTGAGCCGACAATGCTACTAGTATTTGGTATTCAAGCAGCTGTGTCGACTATTGTTGTGTAAACTAATTGTTGTAGCTCGAACAAAAAGCCCTCCCATCTTTCTCAGCCCTCACTGGGGCGGACTTGCAGCGGAATGACGGAGTTTTCCGATATCAGGAAAATCTTTAATTTCCTTTTTAGTGTTTTCCCTTCTTCTCTTGAGGTTGACTATCGTCAGGTCAATCTTCACCCTCAGGCTGCAGTCCGGAAAATGGCTTGAGTCTGAATACATGACGTCATTATGGGTTTCTTGTCTGAGCGGACAAAGTATTGTAATATTGTTAAAATAATTATAATATTACATTGCAAACATTGTTAATGTTACACCTAGAAGTACCTACTATGTCGCTGCATGTCATATGTATCATCAATTAGTATGATGTTATTTTAGGATTAAGATATCAACAGCCTTACTAATAAAAATAACTTGCCACAAGTTAAACGGTGTTCTAGTGAGATGTTGAATAAAGACTGTTAAAGTTTTTTTTCCTTATTCAGTGGTTACATAATTAGTGGTTTTTTCGACAACCATGCTAGGCACATGCCCATGTAATGGTGGTCGATTGTCCGTGTTCAATTGGGTACTAATAAAAAATAACTTTATACATTTTTTTTCAATCCGGCACCATTGCATTTGGCATTTCGCAATGATCCCACGCATGCGCATTATATTTCTTTTTCCGCCAAGGGGGGTGGTCTAACTGAGAGCGATAGATTTTTTACTGCCTTCCGAAATAACTTTAAAAATCTGTTTTTGTTAAAAAATGGTCAAGCAACTAATATATTCGTGTAATTGTGGGGTATTGAGGTTATCAAATTTCTTACCTACTTGTTTCATTTCAAACAGAAAATATTTTGAACAATCTTTCAACGATCAAAACGAAATATTTTAAAAACGTATTACTTGTAATCTAATATAATTGTGGTGTTCATAGTAATGATGCGACATTTGTTTAATTTAAATTATTTACTCTGGCAATATGCTACACTAGCGCCACGCGCGGCCGGTTTACGAACCGACCACCTGTCACTCGCGAACGAAGTTTCTAGATTTACTTTTTACTTGGCTTGTGAATCTCGATCGGAGTAGTTCGTCATTTTATCATAAATTCTTTGTCGCATTAATATTACGAACTAAATTACAAACTAAACTAATCTAAAAACCTTCTGATATTGTATTTACTATTTTAATAAACGTGAGTGTTAAAATCTCGAGTATTATTCCTGTACAAATCCCCATGGTAAAGACCCACGCGCCGGATTGTTGTAACATTCTGATAATTCTTCATACCGCGTGGATCTAATATATCCATATAATATTCAATTTGTTTGTTTACTACGATTATTTACACAATTATTAATTAAAGAAGAATCAAAGTCTTTTAATTGAATGATCATACGATATGTGATCAATTTCTATTAAAAAAGCATGTTGATAATGACAGTCTTCAACTTTGAATGATAATTACTTCAATTTTCAAAGTTAACTAGTATTTATTTTTAACACCTTATAAATTACCACTCGGTAAAATCGCTAGGCTACAACTCCGCATTTGTACCCTTTGCACAGTAATAATTCTGTGTTGTCTGAATGAGCCTCACACATACATACCACGATTAGGGATGCCATAGTTCCACTGGTACCGGGCATTTGGCACTCTTGTGCGGTATTATTATTACTATTTTTAACGAGAAAGAGAAAAAAAAAATTAGGAAATACGTACCTACCCAATTTTCCTAATTTTAACAAGTTTTCGTTGTCTATTATATTAGATTTCCGGTCCACCCCTATCCTCCCGACTATTTACCCCCATGTCTTGTCTTTAATACCCCCGAGGTAGCGCCCGTGCCCCCCTGTATCGGGGATGTAATTTACAACTCACCTTCCCCTAACGGCTGAAGGCTGTATTGTGAGGGCGGGGATGTTTCTTCTGCCACACATACATTACTACACCTTGATGATTTTATTGCCCTAATTGTAATAGATGCATTCGCATGATGAGGCAATTAAGCTTGATATATTGCGTTCGGTGAAATAATACTGATTAAACGATGCTAACTTTTGCGTGAATGGCGCTTTATAAAGCTAAAAATTACCTTTAAACAATTCTTTTCGCGCAGATTAAACAAACTTGAACTGGTACCAACATACCTTTACCTTGTGTGAAGCATCTCACTAGATTGACAACTGATCCAAGTCAGTATGACTATGGCATATCCAATTGAGGTTCGTTGAAAGACTAAAGAGAACAAGAGGAAGGTTGGGAAGTAATAACTTGGCTATTTAGATCAGCTAATGCCAAGTTGTCAAGACTTAGCAACGGTTTTACTATGAATAGAGTTCTTTAATTGGAGTACAGGCAAATCATTTTAATGATGATACATTAGAATGTACATATTTGTGCATTCAGGTAATATCGGAAGTTTCAAAAAGTTTTACGAACTAGTTTGAAACACCCGACCGCAGATCCCCTCTTTCCCACAAATGACCAAAGGTACAGGGTATTGTATGGATGGAAATTGGTTAGAAATTATCGGAAAGAGAATGTTAATTATTCAGAAGAGCGAAAAGAAAGTTTTTTTATTATTTAAAAAAATCGTATTATAAAGTTACGTTGAATAGATCTTTCAGAATACTTACGTTTCTGAAAATTCTTTAAAAACAATATTTAATTAATTTTTAATTTTTCAGAAAAAAATCCTCTTAGCCCCTCAGGCCTAGGTCATATTTTGTCAGAGGGTCAAAATATTTCCGCTTTGTAATAAAATCAAAACAAATGGAATATTTCTAACGCATCCGAAAACTAAAAACTCTCTTTGAAAGATACATCATAATACGTCATAATACGCTTTCAAATTTTATAATTCCAAATAAACACATAATTTTGTAAATATAAAAATTTTGCATGCAAACATAAAAAAGTTTCAAAAATTTGAGTTTTTTCTAACTGAATATACTGATAAATTCCTGTACATTTTATTAGACAATTTTTTTAAAAACGTTTTTGTCACCTTACTTTTTTGCCGTCCCATGTAAAAATAATTAATAAAAAATTCCCAAAGTTTCGTACTTTTTTTCCGGAACTTTGAATTCCTAAAGTTGTAAATTTTACTTATTTTGTGGTTAACTTTTAGATTTGAATTTAAAGCGTGGTGTTTTCTTTTTCTAACACCGTTTAGAACATATTTGTCACCAAGATAGTAAGGGAGACACAACGATTTCTATGAAACCTTTACAAGTTGTTTAGAAAAGCGAACAAATTAGTCTAAGGTGTTAAAATGCACGTCGTAAAAGACGCACACATTTTCCTAGAAATATTTCGATTACGTAGATCGAAAGACGAAAAAACTGAGAAAAACGACAAAATTCAGTGTTCGATATGTATACAAAATATTAAAAAAATATATTTTTACCTAGCTTATTTAAATAATTGAGTAAACTGTAAGAAACATAATGTACCTAAATGTTTTCACCGTACAACAACGAGATGCAACAAATTTTAATTTGCATCTAAACGTCGAGCGTTAAAAGGGTAATTAATCGTTACTTTTTATCCATCCAGTATACCACCACGCAAATGAGAGTCTACTTAAAATATTTTACCTTTACCTATCCACAGCTCTTAAAAAACTTTATATAATTTATTTATTATTGTTATACGCCCATAGGGGCTTTTACATAGATTATAAATAAGTTTTACATTAGTAAACGAGTTAGAATTTATACCAAAAAATAAAAAAGTGAAAAAAAAAAAAAATAACAAGTAGTTTTTGAAGAATATGGCGCAAAGAAATATTTTATAGAATATAATATTTGACAATAACATGATTAAAACATTACAATAACACATCAAATCGTTAAATATATTATACCCACATTACAATAATTTGTAGGATTCCACAAAGTGTTGCATTTAAGATTATAAAAGGACATTTGCATTTAAGATTATAAAAGGAATCAGCAAATATATCTATAATACCACCAAACTTGTTGCCCAAATCGTGCATCCTATTGGTAAGTGAGTATGATTGATAGTTGGTTGTGTATGTGTCGCAAAAGAATGTTGTACTTTGTCTAGCATTGCTTGTCGGTACATGACTCTGTATAAAAAAATTAGGTCTAAAATGGTCCTTCTGAAAATGAAGTCGATTCATCAAATTTACATACTTAATGTTTTCTATTGGAATTTTGAGTTTGAAATTTAAGTACCTAAGAAATTTGTGTTGAACCCGTTCTAATTTGTTAGAGTGTACTTTATAGAAAGGAGACCAAATAGGTGAATTATATTCCACTTGGCTTCTAACTAGTGAAATGTAGAGTATTTTCATCAATCCAAGGACTTAAAATCAGTTAGGGTTCTACAAAGGAAGCCAAGAATCTTTAAAGCCTTATTAGTTATATCATCTATATGTGCTGTGAATGTTAAGTTTGATTCAAATATAACTCCCAAGTCACGAATTTGTGATGCTGGTGTTAATTTAACATTATTTAAATTATATTCATGTAAGAATATATTATATTCATTATATTACTTATTTCATAACTCAGTTGCATTTATTTATTTTAGACAGAACCGCAGCAGTTTTCGTCAGACTGGTGAAATATTAAATTGCTAACTTGTGGTTTTTACAAGTTTACAGAGTGGCGGGTTGTTTTAATGAATAAACTGTCAACATTGTTAGTAGAATAACTGTTTAAAAGACAAATTAAATTTGTACATTAGTGCATTTAAAAATGTAGCATTAAGGGTATCTAGATATCTCTACAAAAACATTAGATAGCTCTAAAAAAACCAAAGGGATTACTTTGAACCAAAATTAAGGAACTTATTTTACTTTGTTTCAATTTATAGGAACTAAGGTACTTTGGTTAATTAAAACTAGTCAGGTACCTATATATTCAGTTGTAGAAATAAATCGCTTGAAAGCATTTGCGTTTTTATGCACTTGTTCTCGGGAACAGAAAACTTTATTCTAATGCCGCGGGGCGCCAGGGAACCAGCGAAACAATGCACAATGCAAATACGTGATCACAAAAAGCTTCGCAAGCGAAATAATCTTATCCACGCTGTGAAACCTCGTGTGCTTAGTTCAATGAAATAAAATATATAAGATGAACCTACGCTATTGAGGATTCCTGTGTGTTTGATAATGTCGAAATTTAAAAAAAATGGGCATTTCATAACATCGCGATGGTACATTCATCTTATTTTTATACTAACTATTTTTGTTTAGCAAATTACATCAGTATTATTAAAAGGAGGCGTCTACTAATATCTACAGGAATTCCAAACACTAAACAAATCGGACTAATATCTATGAGAATCCATGTTCTGACTAATATATATACGAGTTATGTTGGAACAATATCTATGGGAACCAAAGTGAGGTCGAATATCTATAGCTCAACTACACTACACTCGACTAATATCTATGGAACAGGTGATGTCGACGAATATCTACAGCACTGGCAGAGGTTAGGTTGGGTTAGGTTAGGTTAGGTTAGGTTAGGTTAGGTAAGTTTAGGTTAGGTTAGGTAAGGTTAGGTTAGGTTAGGTGCTCAGCTGCCCTCTGTAGATATTAATCCCACCTACGCTCCATAGATATTCGTCACCATTGGGACCGTCATAGATATTTATCTGACCTTAGCACTGTAGATATTAGTCTTCACTCTGAAGTTCATAGATATTAGTCCAACATATGAGCTGTAGATATTCGTCCGACATACAGGCTGTAGATATTAGTATCTGGTGTCTATTAAAACCCTGAAGAAGTGAGCGTTGCTCACGAAACATGTCGGTTTTTTTAAACAACAAAAGTGATATAAATTAAACATTTTATTAATTTTAATTTGAATATTATATTTATTTATTTATTTTATTTATTTATTAAAAGTATACAATACAGAATATAGTATATTATATAAAGCATTGTACTCCCAAGAGTTGATAAACTCATTGCGGGAATGATACGCATTACATGAAACATATAGCTGTATGTATTAAATGGACATATCATAGGACATACACAACATTATTATTTCAGATAGTCATTCATAAAATGAAGTTTGAGCATTTTAGTTTGGGTCTTTTTACATTGACTTGCACATTTGATCTCGTTGGGTAGTTGATTATATTTTGTGTTAGCTATGTATTCTAGGGATCTTAGTCCATATTTTGTTGATTTGATTTTTGGTATATGAAGTTTGTTGTGATTTCTTGTGTTGTGTTGGTGTACGTCGCAATTGTAATTGAGTGTAGTGTTGGAATGTGCCGAGTGTTGAATTACTTGTAATATAGTTTTTGTTATTTCAAAAGTGGGAATGGTGTTAAAAGGAAGTATTTGGGTGTTTCTGTAAATGTCTTTGACGTGTGTATCCCAAGGTAAACTGAATATATTTCGCAGGGCTCTATTTTGGACGACTTGGACTTCTGAAATCATTTTTTTTGTAGCAAATTAATTAAATAAATTAGCAAATTTTTAGTAAAAAGGATATGTATCAAAGTAGACATGGGTATAAAAAGATAAAAATATAAAGATAGAAATACATGATAGCATGTACACAATGTTTTATATTAAATCTTTTCATTTAAATTTTTTTATTAGACAATTAATACAGTATGATAATTAATTAATGAGAAAATATAAATACAGTGGGTACATACAATAATATTGCAAACAAGCAGTACCCTACATACTTTGTGAGGGAATTATGTGAAATGTGTCTATAATATTACGCGTTGAGTTTTGATGCAAAAAAGTCCGTGCTACTTTTTCTAACCAATGGGGTATTTTCACAATCTTAACTTAAAAAATGTGTGGAAGTTTTAAAGTTTATCTTTCAGATTTTGATTATTGTACTAAAAATGTGTAAGTTATTTTAATATTTTCATTCATAATTATGAATCAATTATAACTGGCTACAGCGTCATTATGACATAGAAACCGTTACTGGCTGGTAAGATGGCTGTCATTAACGTTGACCAGCGTGACGTCACCCGGCCGAATTTATGAATAAAAACGAACATGTCGTTTTGGCGGCCAATCGAAAATGGCACATTATAAATCGTTATAGAAAATTCATTTGTCAACATAATAACAAAATAAATTTACCTTATTTATAGTAAATTCTTTCTGATTTTTTTAGTGAAAACAATCTATTATCGCCAATGTTTTAAAACAAGTATATACTTTGTCAGAAAAAGACGATAGGAGCTCTTCAGAACACACGTGAAAACCGCACAAAATGGAAAAAAAAATATATAATAAAGATCAACTTTTTATTCACAACCAATTTTAGATACACGTGTCTATAAAATATATTATGTACATTAAAAAGTTCAGAACGCGCAATGTTTTTATTGGACAATTTGTTATTACAAAGTTCACAGAAAAAATAATAGTAGGTACTTTTAGATATTCTTGTTTTCCGAAATACGAATTTTCCTACCAGACTTATTGTAGGCTTATGTTTTATGCTGTAAATCCCGTGTGCTGTATTCAATGTCAATGCATGTGCATAATGTATGCATGAACTATGATGTATGTAGGTAGCGTGCGACTGATATAATTTAAAAAAAGCTCTTTCAATAACGTGAGAAACAAAACTTTGTAGGCAATCTAGCACGAAAATCAAGCTGCAGGTTGGAAAGTGAACACGTGTAAGTTCATTGGTAAACATATGCATTTTTTAATGCCTCAAACGTTTACAGAGTTATACTTGTACTTAGTTCTTCGAGTACGTAAAGGTTTATTTTTTTGATTTCGAGGCAGTCGTGTTTTACACAGTGGTTTAGGCGGGCTGACAATATATTAAAGCAATGGGACGTTATTATTACGTGAACGTCTGTAAGGTTGAAATTTAAGAATACGGCTGAGAATGCAACTCTGATGCCGTGTCGTATGCAAAATCATCTAGTACTTGAAGTTTCTTAAAAAGCTACTTTTGTAATTCGGTTTCAGTAGCTAATAATGTCAAAGGATGGCGCCACTCACGTTAGCAGATCGCACAAGGACGTGCCCCTGGCAGGTATAAGTACTACAGATTTGTAAATTTGAGTATCTCTCCAGATATGGAAAAATTTACGGTAATATGATTATTATTGTAACTAGCAGTTGTGAATAATAGTATAACACGGCTATATATTACATATGACATCATTGGCTGTCGCTGTTACTTTGTCCCGCTGACTGGGCTCTCACTGGATTACAGTGGATCCGAGGAACCGGCCAGTTTTGGAATCAATTCCTATCGGATTTATAAAATGATCACCAAAACTCAAACTGGGCGAAAGCCAAACCAAAAGCCGCCCGCAGGGCCTAGCAGCTAAAACCTGCGGAGCGGGCTTTTAACTGCTAGTTTAAACTATTATGAAGATGACCGATTGATAATGACTTAAATTACTATTGTTGTCAAACTAGATAGTTTTAGAACTTTTTTATATTAACCCCACATAGGTGGTCATGAGGAAAATAATTTCCCTCAGGGCCTATGTCATCTTTGGGGGTGCTGTGCTTTGTGTAGGGTCTTTATAAAGAAAGGAAGGTGAAGAAGTTCTGGGAAGGAAAAGGTATGAGGAGTGTGTTCAGGAGGACGAACGTAGGAATCCATCCCTACCGCTGAGGTGCAAGATGATGGGTGGAGATAAACCAATTCGAGATATCAAAGGGTCTCTGCAAACCGGAGTTTTTGATTCGGCGCACCCTCAGAGTAAGGGCGCACCACGCAGCTGGTGGGCAGGTACATTGGCCGTACCACCTCATCCAATCCAACCCGGGCACCTTGATAAGTAACCAAACGTAGCGAACTACTTGGGGACCTTGGGGTGACCTGTGGTAGATGTGTTGGTTATTCAATAAATGGTTCCCAGGGCGGCGGTACCCATAAACTTATCGACCTTATCTAAACGCACGACTTGTTTCGAAAATGGAACTGTTTAAAACTATTGACAAAACATTAAATAGTTCCGAATGAATTTAAAAAAAACTGATTACGTTGCATAATAAATTATCTGTAAGAAAAAGCATGTTTATTGGGTGTAAAATGTATATTTATAAAATGTTTGTTTAGAACTAAACAACACATCTGTTTATGGTTAACGTAATAGAAAACAGGTGTGCCATCCTGAGATCATGATTCGAGACCAACATTAACAAGTTTAAAAAATCTTTTACAATTAATTCAGCAGAAATTGTGAAATTATCTTAAATAATGTAATACGAACATATGAACTGAAATTGTTTTCACTTCCTAAATTTCTGCATTTTGCATTTAAGAATATTTTAGTTCGCGCAAAAATGATACAGTTAAGACGACCTACTGGCATTGTGTGCATTCGTATTGGTGCATGAATGTGAAGATTGTGAAGTTTTTGAGAGAAAGCCTTTAGTCCTTTCGAATCGAATTTGGAAATTCAGAATATTTTTTACGTTATAAATTAGTTATTCGAAAAGATTTACAGGGTTTTCTTTGTAATTATATTACTAGCATGAAAAATTACAAGAAATTATAATTGTAGAATTTGTGAAGCTGGAAGAATTTATAAAATATTTGCCTCATTGCCCTTATAAACAAATATTTACTGTAAACTGTTTCCATATTAATATTTAACATCTGTCAAATATTTAAAAAATATACATTTTAAAAATAGAATGAATTCTTTTCATTTTTTAAATAAAATATTTTTGGTATCTACTTTATCGCTTGTCTGATATGATTTATACCTACCTACTTATCAATTCCAATTTTTAAACTAAAAGTTAATTGAGAATGAATAATTTTAATTAAATTAAATTACATTAAATCATGCAGCAACATCCGAGAATATTTCACAAATCAACGTCAAACGAAATTAGTATAAACCATTTTCTTTTCATTTTCCGTGAAATTGTTCTTTTCTGATAAAAAGAACTACATTCGCTATACACAAGTAATGCATCTGTGGGAGCGCGGTGGTTTCCTACTCTCACTGCGATAATTATAAACAATATTTTTATATAGGGTGTGAAGAGGATTGTTTTGTCGTTATCACATCTGTCGGATCTGCCAGATCTGCCCCGATGATGGACACTGCTACGCCGTCTGAAACGTTGGCTAAAGAAGGAGATAGTACAATACGGCATAACACCCCAAAAACAAATAACGAAAATACTTTTGGCCTTTAAAACCTAAAAAATGTATCAGAATTGTGTTGAATCATTTTGGTATTTTAGAGTAAATATAATTTTTTTTTTATTTAAAAAAAAAGGTTAAAGTTTTGTTTTATAACTTTACAATATTGGATCGATAGGCGTATCTTCCGACGACTTTATATCGATATCCCATGCACGGTTCACTAGCATGAGGCAGGCGTAAGTAATCTTGGATTTGCATTTTCATGAATCTCTACTAGGCGAAGCCAAACAAAAAGCCACCCGCAGGGCCTAGCAGCAAAAACCTGCGAATTGGGTCTTTAACTGCAAGCACACTGTAATATAGTATTCAAAGTAGTTAATATTTTGACACATTACGTCGTTTCCCAAGAATACGTCGCCGTGTTTATGTGTGTTACACGAGTACAAAATAAGACGAGAAAAGACCGTCGCTTCGTCGACACAATACAATACATAGGATATCGAATCTCCTCGTCTCCACGTATTGTTATGAAAATGTTGAATTTGGGCACACAAAGCAACTCTTTTAAAACCTCAAGTGCCCAATGCATTATTCATGTAACCGGTTGACCTTACATGGGCGGAAATACGAATAGACATAAAGAATCTAACTACTATTTTGAGAGGACGCAAATGGGCCAAACATATCTACTGACAATGTAGTTTTTTTAATACATCTACTTGAATTTCACTTTTGTTTTCTTGACTGAATGAATGTATGAATAAAGCGGATTCTTGGAAATGGAAATTAACCCCTTCACGAATTATCACGATATTCGATCGAGCTGAAACCCAGCAGATAGCAGTTTCAATCAATTTGCGGCGTAATCACACGTAATCACGCATTTTCCGAAAATTCTTAGAAATTAAAGCACTTAATATACGAAAAAAAGGTTAATATGGATTGAGCCCACCTCACGGATAACACGGAATATTCCTTTTTTAAGGTTAAGGTTAAACTACGAAAGCTGCATGTCATTATAATTTTAAAAACATCCCAGGTTTTGAATGCTTTGTTTGGCAAAGCAGGGTTTGTCTAGCGGGTTTGTGTAATTATGATTGATTGTCTATGAAATAAAAACGGTAAATACAAAATTGCGTTACCGCGTAAGCGAATACATTTAAACAAAATTAAAATTTTAAATGCATATTTTTTGCATGTTTTTTTATCTTTCGCAACATAAATACTCACTTTTTGTGATAATAAAGCTAAATCTAAATGTTTGAATAAAAAATACTCCGTAGATATTAACGAGTAAGCGGTTCAAAACATAAATAATGAAAAAAAATGTCGGTTTCACCAACCTCCGATCGCGGCGTAGGAAGGTTCAAAACTCAATCAAACCAAAAAAAAGTTATAAATGACATTTGAAAATAGATGATTTTTAGAAAAAAAAAAGTTATTTTTAAGGTTGATTTAAAAAAAACATTGTGTTGCCATAAATAAATCGAACAAAAGAGGATGGCAAAATAGCTTTTTAAATATTTTTTTCCTGGTGAAATTTTTTCCCGACTAACTTTGTTTTATACATTTTTTAACCTCTTTTATTCGGTTTTGATGTTTTAAGTGCTCCTTACGATTTTGAATAAGATGATGTCACAATAGTTGTCAATCTCTCCATATTATTCAGCAATAGCACGGAGAAAGTATTGAATGAAGTTTTACGGCCTCTGTGTTTCCTCCCTCCTACAACATGGGTCTCTTCAAGACCCATGTTCACTCCTTCCTTTCCTCAAAAAGACCCTCCACACAGCATCCTCAAAGATGACATAGGCCCAGAGGAAAATTATTTTCCTCAGGGCCTCCTGTGTGGAGTTAATGTAAAAAAAAAAAAAAAATGGGCGTTTTGCTCTATTCATTGGTATGACATTCTAGGTAATCTAGTTAAGTATATTAAAAAACAAAATTATTCGTTACATTAAATGAACAAAATGGTTCAAAAATTGTATTGTGTTATATTTTAAAGTAATGTATTTATTTAGGTACATAACGAATCTAGTTAAATATGAAAAGACGCAATTTACCTTTTTCTAGAATAAAAAAAAAAATTAAAAAACGTATGGAGTTTGTTGATCTTTTTGAAAATATTTTTAAAGTCATGATATTTTGGGTAGGAGTTCATAAATGATGGTGAAAAAGTGGAATTTTGCTGTTTGAAACAAGTAACTATCAAGATTTTTTTAGGTTTGTGTATTGTTTGGGTGGGTTGAATTTCATCCGTCTTTGACGAACAGCTTTGTCAATGTTATTAGGGAAAATAGGTAGGACAATTGTAGATTTTTTATTAGTGTGTAATTGATACCACGACAGAATAATTAATCTGAAAGTTGCAATGCCATTTCAATATCCAACATTCAAATAATATACCTAATAGTAATTGGTCTTGATAATCTAAAGTCACCCACGTGTTCAAGTTCTCGATCGATTTAGTTCTGGAGTATATATGAATATTTAAATAAAACTAAATGATTGAAAAAAAGCATAAGTACACAACCTTGTGTACTTAAATTCGTTTAGATTTTTCCGTTTTCCTCGGTACACAAGATCTCAAAACAAAAGTCTATTCGTCTTTTATTTTATAGCTTGAATTCTACTCAATCACAATTCAGCTTCAAGACAATTCGATTCAAAATCTATAAATGAACATCGAGAAAGGGAAGACTTCCATACAAAATACTTAGATTTGTGGGAGTTGGTACTTTCGGCAATAGTGGTACGAGAACTCCTTAAGAAAACACAATGTTCGGCGATCGCTTTTCGTATTTCTGGAGATTTCTTTTCCAAAGAAGCTACAGCAAAACGGAATATTCGAGAAGCAACTTTACCGATAACGCTTAAATCGAAACTATCGAGTTTAGAATGTAAGAGAACAATCTAGAATAGAAAATAAAGCGGTGTAGAAATGCAACCAGAAACTTAAATGTGGGATTTGAAAAAGTTCTTAAATTTATTTACACAACTAATTTTTAAAAAAATATTTGTCTTTGGTTTAATGACTCTTTTCATTCAGACTTCACTTTATTACTTTATTCATTGAATTAAAATTACTCGAATCCTTACACATCAATCTTGACGAATTACATTTAGAGAGATCAAATCCTTGTACTACTGTACCGCCCACCATTAAATAATGTTGCTTTTGCTTCCCAAAATACACTTTGATATTGAAATATATTATATATTCATATTAAAATATATTTCAGTATTAAAAAAAACATGTGTTCACAATTATATCCTCTGCGTGCGAACTCTGTCTAAATTTCTTTAAATAGACATTAAACAGTATAAGTATGTTCCTGTATATATTTTTAGGCAGCATCGCGTACATTATATATATATATATATTTTTTCATATCAGTGATCGATGAACCGGTGGATGCAATTTTTAGCCATAAGTTGTATTTAATTGTTTGTCTAGTTTGTAGTTTTTTCTAAATTTTAGAAATATTTTATAAGTTTGTACAGCGCCCTTGAGGTGGTTTTTCACAAAAACGGCGCTTTACAAATTATCCAAAAATTATTATTATTGTTGATGCATTATTTCGAATGCCAGGTGGTAATGAAGAGATACCGGAAAACTAAGTAAAATCTCTACTTATCTTCATAAAGTTTTATCGCTTTTACAAAAGATTTTCATTCAACACAAATTAGATTGCCAACAGGGAAGAAAGCAAGCATCCGGAAATCACTTACGTACACGTACCAGGCCGTCCAATTTTATAACAAAATCCCAATTGAAATTACTTCGATTCAATATATATGTTTAAATTTTAAAAGAAAATAAGAAAGTATGTTCAACTCAACTATTGATTGAATAAAGTTAAATTAAAAATATTTTAAGGTATAGTATATTTGCCAAAAACTGTAAATTTTATTTATATACAGGGTGTTAAGGCTCCGCAACCGGGCTCAACAAGAAGAAGTTTGAGAGATACCAAATTACGAATGTTAGAGGAGCGCGCTAACATTTACAACGACAAAATCGATGCGAAAATTGCGAAAATGTTTAATAAAACACGACTCGTTTAAAATAGAGCAAAAATCTCGTGGGGAGCATCTTAAGTATCATGTAAAAAAACATTGTGAATTTTTTCACAAATATGATTTATAAGATAATAGAAACAGACTTGTTTTTAATAATTTTTGGAGCATACTTTGCGATTTTTTTCTATCGAGGGAATTTCATATAATTTGCGTTTCGGCGTGGGCAGCATCTAAACATTATCTTCAAAAATAACATATATTTTTAAGAGCTTAAAAACTAACAAATTTTTAAGGGAGATATATAAGAGATCAGTAGAAAATCGGGTTGAAGTGATTCCTGACATTACTTAAAGTAATTTTTTTTCATTTTTTTTTTCTTTCGTCGTCACTGGTCACACCTCCAAATACACAACTAACCTCTTACCCTCCCCCAAATTTTCCATACCTACTATTTTTTATAGTTTTTGTGGAAAAAAAATCAAAAATGTCATCGGAGACCATCATTTTATTTACATTTTTAATCCAAATAATGTCAGGAATCACTGATTAAAGTAAATCGAGTACGTCTCTAACACATACATTATACGTTTCTCAAATATAAACGATGTTGTGAGCTAACTCGAGATGAATTAATAAATAAAATAACCCATTAAACCAGACGCACTTTTATTACACTCTTTATTTTCGACGCGAGATCTTTTTGAAATTTTAAACATAATACTTGTATGCAAAGGAGAACGGGAAATAAGACTGGAACACGATTATGAGAAAGAAAATTACATATGAAATGAAAGCGATAATATGCAATTCACAAACAAAAAACCTTTTTGAGGGTATTTTACACACTTTATACGAATGTATGCTATAATTTGAGAGCTTCGCGCGATAAAAACAAACGCGTACGTATTCTGAAGGTAGTTACATAACGTTCACAAAGGGTGAATATTAAAAAATATTATCCTACAAAAAGTAAAGTTTAGAACGAAAAAATGAAGGTAAATATTGTTACATTTTGAGTCGTGTGGAAGATTTTATTCAGGATATAGCAGTTATATAGACCGCAAGAGCAGAAACTTATTCAAGCAATTCTCGCCCTTCCTGAATGCTGAGAATTTATGTCGGGCCCTAACCTTTTCACGTGTCACGAGAAGAAAAAAATCACCACGCCACCTGCGTAGGTTATGCTCATTGTTGTGTGATTCATCGTCATTGGAGCAAATAAAAAATCAAACTCTACCAAAGGTCATTTCGCTTGGGAGTTTTACTTATTTCACGTAAAAATAATATATATTTTCGATGTTTATATTGAAATGCTTATACTCACCCAACCCAATAAAACGTGTGGGAAGATCCGGCTTTAAGATATTTTTATGTTGTGGTTGATTGAACATACCTGAAACAAAATAATTTTAAATTAGTTTTCTGCTGACTTTGGCTCAAGTCAATAAAGAGGAGGGAATTCAATTGGATTACACCCCAGATTCAAACCTCCTCCATATTATAAATTCCAAGTGTACACCGCATAAAGTGCATAGATAAAATATTTGTATTATTTGTGCTCCTCCTTTCTCGTCTTCAATTTGGGAGGCGGGAATGGGTACCGCCGCCCCGGGAACCTTTATTGGATAACTAACGCCTCTGCCATGGTCACCCCGAGTGGTTCGCTACGTTTGGTGATTTGACAGGGGTGCCCGGGTTCACGGGATGAGGTTTGTCTAGGTCTTGGAGGTGGATGACCAGAATACACTGAACCCCAGATTCCTACCCACCCCTTTTACTTCCCAGAACTCTCATCTCCTTCCTTTCCCTAAAAAAAACCCTCCAAGCAGCATCCCCAAAGATGATATAGGCTCTCAGGGAAATTAATTTCCTCAGGGCCTCCTGTGTGGTGATCATGAAAAATATCATACTTCATTTTTTTTTTCTCCCTTTTCTTTCTTTTTTGTTTCTTTTTCTTCATTTTATTTCGTTTCTCTCTCCAATTTCTTTGCTTTCTTCATTTTCTATTCATTCTTTTTTTTGTTTTTCTTGGGCATTAACTATGTAACAATTTCTAGACATTTTTGTTTTAAGAAGTTTTAATTTTCAATGTACATGTACAATGTTACTTTAATTTTAAAAATTTTTGCGACGGTTTCGAAACATCCGTGTCATTCACGAGCAAACTTAAAACTAACTTAAAAATTCTATACAAGTACAAAAATCAATTAGGTGGGGGTAGTGGGGGAGTGATTTTGGGGGAGGGGGAGAACGGTGAGAGGGGTCAATATTATATGGAAACACCGTAAATAAAGGTGATTTCTATTCATTCCATCATATATTTTATTTATTTTCATTAATTTGTTTATTTCAACTCTCTTCTTCCTTTTCTCTCCTTTCTTTTTTTAACTTCTTTTTCACTGTGTTCTTTCTTTGCTAATTTTCTTTCTTTTAATTCTCTATTTTCTATTAAGTGTTTTCTTTTCTTCTTTTCTTCTTTCCTTACTTTTCCTTTCGTTTCTTTCAATTCTTTATTCATTATTTTATGTTCCCTATAACGTATCTATTGTATATTATGACATTAATTTTCATTTTAAAGATTTGATCATTATTAAGTATACAGTGGACACGATATCTAGGTACAGATTAAATAATAACATTTCTTAGTATTCAGAAACGTGAAAACATAAAAAGATAATTTCGTTGGCAATTAAAACAACAAAGTCAATAGCGTTTATAGTTTTCATGAACATAAACTTCCAACATGAACATGAAATGTTAACTTCAAAATATACCAATAATCTGCGCCAATCTTCATGTACGTCTACCATCTTTATGACCAGGGGATCATACGAGACCTATTTTCAGCGTTTATGAGCTATTTTAAAATCGTAAACTATTGAAAGCGAAGCATAAATATGTATTTACATAATACCAGGATATGGCGTCATGCTCTGGATTTGATCATTATGTAACAAGTACACTTTCTGTGTTTTGTTGATTTTAATGGAAAATTCGGAGCACTTGCTGCGGAATCTCAGACGTTTTGAACACATGAATTCATACGTACCAAATAATGTAAAAATCTAAATTGATAATGAAACAGCGCAGAAAATATGGAGGAGCATTATTTTAATTAATTGACAGACTGCTTGGAATGCAATGTTCATCTGTTCCCAAGATACCTACTTAGGTCTCATTGGAACTTTATCTCTCTGCTATAATTAATTAAGGATGTAAATTAAGTCACCAAGAAATTATGTACGTCGGCGGTTATGTTGTTTAGTGTTTTGTTAAGAATTGCAGTTATGGGAAGCTTTTAAGTTAACTTAACAATCATACCAATAGGCTACTTGCATCACATTTAAAAAAAATTTCGGCTTAGGCAAATATTCTAAGACATTGTATGTATTTTTTTTTTAATCGTATTTTTGAAACCCTGGCGATTTTTCGAAAATTTCAATCTGAAAAATCAGACCATTTTTTATAAACCGGAAAGACGGGACATAATTTTATTGGTGCGAAAAAACGATAATTATTTAGCCGAAAATCATTTTAAAAAAAGAACGTTTTCCACACGAATAGCAATAAATTGTACGGGGTTCGTAACATCTGTAAAAACACCGCCATCTTTATCAAAAAATCAAACCAAAGGATAAGTTCGCATAGAACAAACAATAAATCTAGTGAACGTTAAACACAAGTTCAAAAATTCGCCGGAATTCAAAGTGTTGCCATATAAGTACCCACACAGAGTACCCACATACACCAAGTCTAGTGTTGACGTATTTCTATGTCCACATTAAATTAATAAAAAAACAACAAACAAAACGATTGCGAACTAAGTTTAAAGTTTTAAATTATACTAAATTGAGGAACGCGCATCACACCTGTGTATTCTTATCTCGCAGAGTTGCGTATTTTAGTGTTTTTACTTCAAAAACAAAACTGTCACCAAGTGTCAATCTTTTCGGAAAAAAATCGGCCATTATAAAATAAACAAGTGCCCTTTCCTGAAAACTTTAAGTGTAACTCAAGTGATTAACATCATATATTTAAAGTAAACACCTAACAATCACTTTTTACGGAGAACTCGCATAAAAAAACATCTAAAATGAATACACAATGCATCGTATGTCAAAAAAATATCGACAACCCATCAGACTTTGTGTGCTGTTGTCTTTGTGAAAGCAATTATCACCTCGGCTGTGCAGAAATTGTGGAATCCACCCGTCGTAGTGCAAGGAGCACACAATGGAAGTGTAAAAAATGCATTCAACATTTAAAAAATAAGCCAAAACAGACGACAAAAAATGACATATTATTAAATGATGAACAGCCATCTACCGGAAAACAACGTAATCAGGTGACTCAATCACCAAAATCTGCACCCGCCCAGTCGAAAGGCACAGATAATTTACCAAGTACAACCACAGATGGTGCATACCAAGGGCTACTTACATCTGATTTGTTTATTATGGAATTATCCAATTTTAAAAAAAGTATAATGGATTTTGTCGAACAAAAGTTTGACTCATATACTCAAAAGTATGAGTCGATCATCTTGCAAAACCAAGAAATAATAAAATCAATTCAATTTATATCGGAGGAACACGATGAACTAAAAAAGCGTATAACTGATATTGAAAAATCCCAGAAAACAGTCAATGCTGATATGTTGGTAATAAATAATCATAATGCTGTCCTTCAAAATACTATTACCCAACAAGAAGATAAAATTGACCGCCTAGAATACCTGACCCAAATATGCAATGTCGACATAAGAGGTGTTCCAGAATCAAATACTGAAAATAATATTGAAACAGTAAAAAAAATTTCAAAAATTATTGACTATGGAGATATATCCTTACAATCAGAAATTACAAAAATGTATAGGCTAGGACCGAAACTGTCCGAGAAGAACCCCAGATCTTTAATAGTGTCTTTCAATAATATTAAATCCCGTGATGACTTCCTGAACAAAATCAAAGCATATAAAAAATCCACTACCACCAGAGCAAATAAACTCAATACAGCGGACTTGGGACTTTCGCATGAAGCCAAATGGATTTACGTGTCCGAACATTTAACACAAAAAGGAAAATTTCTACTTTCTCAAACCAAAAAATTTGCCAGAGATAATAACTACAAACATTCTTGGACGACTTCTGGGCGTATTCTACTTAGACAAACGGACACCTCCAAAATTATTACGATAAAAAATGTCCTTGATCTTGATCGAGAAAAGCGTCAATCACTATGACAGATGATAAAAGGTAAATCAACCTCTACTGTGCTGCAAAACAATAATCATTCAGCTAATATCATTTTCACTGCAATTTTTTGTACCGGTAGTACCACTAACAACAATATATGTACCCAAAATAATGCATTTTTATATACCTTATTAGTTTTTTCTTGTATCAACACAATTGTTGTGATAATTGCTAATCTCACTACTTATTATTCTTACTATATTTTATCTCCTTTAGCTGGAGCTCAAGTTTTTTCAATACTCTTTAAGAAAAAAATAGTTCATTCCGCAAATATTATTTTCCTTGCAAGTTTTTGTTTGAATCGTATCACTCTTAACAATGTATATATTCAAAATAATGAGTTCTTACCTTATTTAGTATATTTCTCTTGTACCAGCATAATTATTATAATAACTACTAATATTATTGTTAAACATTATTACCATACTCTACCTCATATCACCCACACAAACGCTCTTTTAATATTATTTAAGAAAAAAGTAGACCATTCTGTAAAAAAAAAAATCCTTGCATATTTTTGTATGAGTCATACAACTATTAACCATTTATATACTCAAAATAACGTATTCTTACTTTCTTGTATTAAGATAATTTTTATAATAATTTCTAATTATTCATACCATAGTTTACCTTTTTTGGCCAAAGCCTTTTTAATATTCCTTAAGAAATCGGTAGATCATTCCATACATATTTTTTCACTCGCATGTTATTACATAATTTACATTACCATTAACGATGTATGTACCCAACATAATGTATTCATACTTTTTTTAACAGATTACTCTAGTTTTAACATAATTAATGTCACAAATTGTATTGTCATGTCTTATTACTTAAGTTTTCATTTTTTATATAATTTTCATAAAACGAAATGATTGATATTAATCTACAAATAGAAAACCATGGAAACATAATTACTCCTGCAACTAATGATGCCTCAATGTGTATAGATATTCTAAAACCCTACAAACGATTAAAAATATTTTCAACTAATATTCGGAGCATTGACAAGAACTATAATAACCTACTTGTAACACTTGCCGGTTTGAATAATATTTTTGATGTAATAATTTTAACTGAATGTTGGATCAAATTAAATTACACTCACAAAAACATTGCAGGATTTACAGTTTTCAACACACAAAATAATAAAACGCAGTCAGATGGAGTAATTGCATATGTAGAATCCGAGCTAGACCCGATTATCTCTGAATTACTCATCGAAAATGCCAACTGCCTTAAAATAAAAACCAACCAAACCACAATTCTTGCACTATACAGGTCACCTAAACAACAAAATACTTCAGCCTTCCTCAGATCCTTAGACTTGGCATTATTGAACTTTACACCAAACGAAGAGCTAATGGTAATCGGTGACATTAACATTGATCTACTTAAGCCCATGTCAACACAAACGCTTGATTATAAAAATCTAATGACTCAACACGGGCTTTTCTCTTATATCAATGCTCCAACCAGAGTAACAGACACGACCAAATCATGCATTGACCACATATTCGTAAGAACAAAAAAAAATGCTAAAGCAACTGTATATCAATCAACCATAACTGACCACTTCTCAATAATAATTGGCCTCATGAATAAAATACCCATTTCCAAAACATCATGTGATAATATAAAAAAGAAAAAGGTAAATTTCGAGGAACTAACTTCTAAACTTAAATTAGAAAATTGGCTCTCTATCCTAAATTCAGCAGACGTAGATATTGCTTTTAATATTTTTTCTGAAACCCTATTGCAACATATTGAGGCTGTCACCGAAGAATCCCCCTTGAACAATTCAAAAAATAAAAAACTGAAACCATGGATTACAGACGGCCTTATTTTTTGTATTAAAAAACGGGACAAGCTCCACAAAAACCTACATAACAATCCAAATATACAAGCCCAAATATTTTATAAAAAATACAGAAACATATGTAATAATCTCATTAAAATCACCAAAGAAAACTACTACAAAGACAAACTGTCCAAAGCCGGCAATAATAACAAAAAAATCTGGCAAATTATCAAAAAAATATCTGACACTGACCACCCAACACCATCAATTACTAAACTAAATATCAACGGACAAGACACTTCCCTAAAAGACCACCCTGATAGTGTGACCAATCACATAAATGAATATTTTTGTAATATCGGCAAAAATTTAGCATCACAAATTCTAAATGAGACTTCAACCAATGAAAATGCTCTTGCGGACAAAATCAATAAATCTGCTGGTAAAACAAATAACATACTTATATTAAACCTCACTAACTCTGCTGAAATTTCACAAACTATTAAACAATTAAAGCCCTCTAATTCATGTAATCACGATAAAATATTCCCAAACATACTAAAAACAATTGAACCTTTTATAAAGAAACCACTAGTACATATCATTAATCTCAGTCTCAACAAAGGTGTATTCCCAAATAAACTCAAACTGGCATTGGTTCAACCAATTTTTAAGACTGGAACCCCTACAAACATAACAAACTATAGACCTATTTCTATATTATCATCACTGTCCAAAATCATGGAAAAAATTGTGAAAAAGAGACTTATCGACCATCTTACAAAATACAACATTCTATCGTCAAACCAGTTTGGCTTCAGAGAAGGGCTAAGCACAGATTCAGCTATTTTAGAATTAACATCTCATATAACGCAAGCCCTAGATAATGGTGATAAATGTTTGGCAATATTTCTGGACTTAGCTAAGGCATTTGACACAGTCTCTCGTCCAATCCTTTTAGCTAAGCTACGGCAAATCGGTATACAAAATAAGGCATTTGAATGGTTCAAATCATACCTAACAGATAGAAAGCAATGTGTTCAGTTACCATCACTGAAATCATCCCGTCCAACCAGAATCAACTTTGGTGTACCACAGGGAAGTGTACTCGGTCCCATACTTTTTCTCATATACATTAATGATTTATGTAGATTACAAATTGATGGTAATATAATCACTTTTGCCGATGATACTGCCCTAGTATTAAAAAGTAAAACATGGGAAGAAACATTTCGTAGAGCGGAAATAATATTGCAAAATATCAAACAGTGGCTGGATGATAATCTACTTACGTTAAACATATCTAAAACGAAATATCTAACATTTAGCCTCAATAACCCAAGTCAACCCTCAATTAATCATGTACTAAAAATACATTCTTGTAAAGATCTCGTTAGATGTATGTGCAATCCACTGGAACGAGTAGATTCCATTAAATACTTGGGGGTTATAATTGATAATAAACTTCGGTGGGAAGACCATGTAATAAATGTCACAAACCGTATACGGAAACTGGCGTATATTTTCAGATCTTTACGAAACATATTAAACAAAAATACACTAAAAACAGTTTACTTTTCTCTATGCCAATCGATTATATCTTACGGCATAATTGTTTGGGGAGGATGCTCTAAAACAATATTGGATCCGTTAATAAAAGCGCAAAAACTGATAATACGTACTATTTACAAAGTACACTACATTCACCCCACGAAGGACTTATTTAGTGACCTCCAAGTGCTTAACATAAAATCCTTGTATGTCAAATACCTAGCTTCATATTTCAAATTTAAATTTAAAAAAAAATGTATTTTTGAATCAAACTACAGTACAAGATATTCCAAACAATCTAACTATATTATTCCAGTTACAAAAACCTCAATGGCCCAGTCACAGTTTAACTTCCTTGCCCCGAAAATCTTTAATAATCTACCAATTGAAATAAAGACGGTAGACCAATATCACACTTTTATGAAAGCGATTAGGGATTTTTTGATGAATGAATGTAACAGTGCCAGTGGCCTGTTTCTCGTTCTCAGATAGAACAACTGTATTTTTTATATGTTATGATATGTATATGTATGTTTATACCTGTACGAGTATGGATATGTGCACGTTTGTATAATATGTATGTGTGCACCGCATTCGTTGTGCTTGCATGCACACATATTGAAAAAAAGTTATGCACGTATGTTATATCTGTATAGATGTGTGCACCTACATACGTATATAGTGTGTGCTTACATGCACACATAATGAAAAAAAAAAGTTATGTACATTTTTATGAACTAATGCTAATTTACTTCTTTTCCCATTTCTATTTTCTACTTTTTATTATAATGTTTTCCATTTTTAGCATAATTTATACTAAATTTATATATTTACACTAGACTTCATATTTAACACAAAGTAACAGTACTCCATTGGTCTCCATGAAACAGGCAGCCGCCTAGTATGGTGATCTTATATATCTACTTTATGTAAATGTCTTAATTATGTATCATGTGTTTTATAAATAAATAAAAAAAAATAAAAAAAAATCAGTGTGGAATTTTAAAAAATTAAGGGAACATAATCGGAGAAGGGACTTTTTCATGTAGTGACGTCACGAGCTAAAATAATGGATTTATTTATTTAAAAATAAAAAAAACTATAAATTTCTAAAAATTTTTACTAATATTTTAGTAATCTTAGTAAAAAAATCTATCCACACGATTTTTTCCAAGTCGTTATGAAATCCACGCAAGTGGCCTATTCCAAGTTCCACACCGTGATTCCAGCATGCAATTCGGTATTGTGGCATTCGTTGCTTCATCCACAGGCACCATAGACATAAGAAACAATAGACCCGCTTAAACAAGTTGCGCGTAGCGGGGAAGTGGCATGACCGTCTCCCTTTTGCGATATATAAATAAATTAATCTGACAGTATACAGGCAACTTGAAATATTCTATTAGATTTTAGGTCTAGAAAATAAAATCTGCTTTTGAATAAGTGGGCCTTTTTCGGAGTTCGGACTTGTTTCCAAAATCGAATGTTTTGTTACGCTATGTAGGTAGACAGTTTTACAAATGTATTATAATTTACTCAAATCTATTACTATTTTCGCTACGCAACCCGATTTAAAGACGCTGCGTTAAAATGAACATTCAGGCACTGCGCAGAAAAGTCCAACAATCGACTGCGATGCAAACTGTTATCTTACTTGCTAACTTTACTTTTTTGAGCAGGGTTTTGGTATTTCAATGTGTGCTCTTCGGCGGTTAACATACAACTGATTTCGCAATTTATTCAAGACATTTTCGAACCCTCCTAATGCCAAAAATTTAGTCAAGTCTTTGCCTCCAGAACGTCGAAACGTCTTTGATAAACGTCAGTGATAAGCACACATCTTATTCTTTCATTATAACAATCTTATGCTTTTCCAACTCTTCACAGGATTGGAGCTTTCATCGTTACAATCTTATGCTTTTTCAACTCTTCACAGGAGTTGGCTCAAGTATTTGATTCACATGATCGAGATCCTGTGAATCGAATCCTTGTGTAAATGTCTTCCTGTAACGTCCGCGACTCGGCGATAATTTTTTTTGTGTATTTATATATAGTTCTCAGCTCAATTTTAAGGTAATTTGATGGCAAAATTTCTCAAAGAGAGGCTGGCGATGACTGGTTTGCATATTAACCCATCAATATGGAACAAATTTCAAATACACGCACGCACCATTGCCTAAATCGTTGTACTTCTCAATTACCCGACCTAGATCGAACTACAAGAGGAATCCATTTCGATTAGGTACTGTACTCGAATGAACATCACTACAGTATTATTAATATAAGGGCTCGGGGGCACGGAGTGTGAAATTAATTGGCGTGCCTGCGCAGGGCACGCGGAAAGCCTGGGCGGAAATCACAGGCAGTTACGCCACTGAGAAAACACGGGGAATTACCCCATTGCGGAATCACCGCTCGAATCTATGGCGGTATTAGGTGAAAACACCGCGTCGACACTAATCACTACATATTATCGTAACCAGTGGCGTTATTCTAAACAGCGGAAAGAGCAGTACCTACGGCGAGAGTTCAAATTTATAACATAACGCTTCCCCGCTATGTAAAATTATAGGTTTACAGTGCAATGCGGACATTTTGGAGTAATAAAGTGGATTTGAAATCAGATACAGGTAGTTTTATCATCAACGTGAATAATATTTTGAAATTGATACTTGTCGAAATAAGTTACTTTGCAAGAGATTAACATTACGTTTTCTCTAAGACATGTCTACACAATTGCGTCTATCGCTATGCAGGCGAAGACTTCTGCCTATCAGAACGCGCCAATCAACAGAGCGACTCAACTGCTCAACGATTCTGCACCGACCATCGACATTTTCAATGTCACTGACAGACAGTTCAGCAACTATCTTTTGACGCATGTCACAAATGGTAAAGCTGCCTGCCCCATGACCTTTTTGTATTTCCATGTACATTAAGATTGTAATCTTCTCCGTATATATTGGTGAACAACCCTTTTTCGGGGAACACGAAGAAATTAATAAATTAATATAAAGTAACAATGATAGAACGTTGAAAAAGAAAAAAATAGTTTTATATGGATTTTTGTTCCTTTGCTGTATTTTTCAGCATTATAAACTTAATCTGAAAATTTGATTTTAGCAGTATTTTTTTATATGACATAAATACTTATAAAACGTGAATAAAATTTGATTTAAGCATCTAACACGTATAACATAAAATAAGTGTTACATAATATGTTGAAGTACTTTTTTACATTAACTCCGCACAGGAGGCCCCACACTGAACAATATAGTTTCCCCCCGGGCCTGCCATCTTTAAGGATGCTATATGGATGGTATTTTTAAAGAAAGGAAGTAGAGGAAGTTCTGGGAAGGAAAAAGGCTTGAGGAGTGGGTGTGATTGATGGTTGAATTCATCCATCCCACTCCGGAGTCCGGATGGAGAGGTCTAAGGGTTTCCCTCACGCAGTAGGTGGGCAGACGCATCTGCCGCCAAGACCAGCACAAACCTCACCCCATGAACACGGGCACCCCTGAAAAGTCACCAAACTTAGCGAAACACTGGAACACGAGGTGTTGGTTATCCAATGAACGGTTCCGGAGCGGCAAATTGTGTGTCGGTTTTGACTTCATACAACTTGTATGTACAATGAAATTCTATTCAGTGAAATTTGAATACAAGTACAAGATGTTATATAAGATGTGGTATGAATATAATACACACCAAGCGTATTATGTAGACAGCTTTGAATACTTAAATAACGTATATTGGATGTGATTTGAATATCCTAAGTATAACGTGAATTGAGTGTGATATTGAGAATATGACCGAAGGAAATCTGCTTGCTGCCTTACATAACTTGTCACTTTGTGGGTAAGTTTTAATGTGTACAGCAGAGATCTTCCAACTTGCGTTACGTATATAACACTCAACAGCTACGGATGAGGGTAGGGGGGGGGGGGGCGATTTACATTACGCTTTAATGCGAATAATTATAAACAAGACTCAGACAAGTTTCGGGAAAGAAGTAATAAGAAGAAGTGGGAAGAGCGAGGGATTTAAATAAAGTAGAATTATTAGACTTGTAAGGAATCCTAAAGAAATACATTATTTATATATGAAAGAACCATTGTACTCAGTGGTTAGAAATATTATTATTTAGATAATTTTCAAGTGCGCTTTTCCAATCATACTGTAACTTCTAATTCATAGAAATTACATTAATTACGAGCACCTTGAGTTATCGAACCGTTTTGAAAATAAACATAATAATATGGGCTAATTTATATAGCTCCATTTTTGTGAGAAAACACCTCAATAAAAAATATTAGGTTACACTATTTCTAAAGCTCGGCAGATATTTTTTTTTTACATGAGCTCCACACAGGAGGCCCAGAGGAAAATAATTTTCCTCAGAGAATATGTCATCTTTGAGGATGCTGTGTGGAGGTTTTTTTAGGAAGAAGGAGAGGTTTGGGGAGGAAAAGGGTTTAAGGGGTGGGTAGGAATCTGGGGTTCAGTGTGTCCTGGTCATCTGCCTCCAACCCAGACAAACCTCACCCCATGAACATACCATTAGATCTGTGAAAAGGAAAGTTCGCGTCAAAAAATATTATAATAATAATGGTCTTTATTCCAGAATGTGGGGAGCTACTCGTATATGCAATCTCACTGAGGCGCTGACACTGACGGCAAAGACGGCTGAAATGCTGGATACTTTTGAAAGAAAAGTGTTGAGAAGAATATGTGGACCCGTGAAAGAGGGGGAACAATAGCGCATCCGGCACGACAAAGATAACACTGTATGATATATATATATATCAGGCCCCCAGTATCTCAGCCCATATGAGACTCTTCTGGTTGAGATTGGTCTGGGCATGTACAGAGAATGCCGGACACACGCGTCCCAAAAAGAATTATGACTGGAAACCCAGTTGGAAAGAGAAAAGTGGAAAGACCCAGACTGAGGTAGGAAGACGAGGTAAGAGAGGATGCAGCACAGCTTCTCCAGGTAACAAACTGGAAGTCAGCCGCTGAGGACAGGGGAATTTGGAGACGAATGTTGCAGGAGTCCAAAGCTCGATATGGGCTGTAGCGCCATCGAAGAAGAAGAAGTGCAATCTCACACAAACCATAGAGGGAAAAAAGTAGGAATGTTTCTAATTTTCTTTATTTAATAAATCAAAACAAAAATTCCCTCCGAAATCTTAAGATTTGTAAGTAGGTACTTAAATACTCACCTCCTCACTTATAAACCGTGTATTTATTTAACTTTTTTAAATTTCAAATATCAGGCGTGACTTATTGAAACACTTTTTAACTTTTTTCATTTGTAGTGTGTAGGTTAGTCATGTAGTTTCAACATATTTCAATAGATGTCGTTAGTATAGTTAGTTATACGAAGTTTCGTGGTATCACAACAGATGTCAGTTAAATATTATTTAAGAATAATATCATCTATCCTTGTTCGTATTCAATGTATGGACGGTTCCGATGATAGACAAATACACTTATTTAGTTATTACCTTTGATTATTATGACATTAATTTGTGATCTATTAACACGTTTTCATGTTTGGTGTAGCGCGAAAATATTTTTAATTTGGGAAAACCAACCAAAATTGTTGCGAGTTAATATCTTTGCATCGATTCGAACACTCAACTGTTTTAAATATCGAAACTTTCACTAAATCAAATAAATTTAAAAAAATACAAAGAGTATTTAAAGAGTGGTTACACGGGCAAAGAAGATACGATTTTGTTTAAATAGTAAATTGATGTATGCAATGAAATAGTTTTTCATTATTCCAGAGTGGTAGATACTCTCAGTATCTCCCAAGCGAAGTTACAACCTATCTGGGGGCCTAGTCACTATCTTTTAAGATGAAGCCATACTAAATAATGCAAAATCATACAAAATCGTATGTTTTAGATTTGAAAATTTGACCGCTTAGGAGTATTATAGATGATTCAATTAAATACTACGTGTAGAAAATATCTTGGCCCTTAAAAATATGGGCCTTTTTGTTTAATAAGCCTTTTAATAAGCTTAGAAAAAAATAAAGTATTAGGTCTATAAAAAACATTTTTAACTGAAAACTCTCCTACTTATAAACACTTTTTCGGATATGGTTTTATTGCATAATGTGGCAAATTCAGTTTCTTATATAATTATCGCGAAAAAAATGATATTTACGCCCGAACCTCACAAAATAAAATATAATATGCATTTTCGTGGTGGTATTTTTGACATCACGGCGACAATACGGCAGTCGACGAATTTGTTATATCAAAGTGAACCTTATACCGTCCACCGAAGAACGACTGGCAGCCGCCCCGATTTTCTGTCATTACTCCTCCGAACGGAGCGGAGAGAAGGCGCGTTATGCTCCGCGCCGCTTATTTTCGTGAAATCAATTTAAAAATTCCGTTTTATTACAATAAACAATGCATAAAAAGGAATTAATGTTTTTTACAGGCCTTTACGAAATCAACATGTAAAAAAAAATCTCTAAAATCTTTTCCAACCTTTCCAAAAGCTTTTTCGCAAGTATTTTTAAACTCCTCCCATAAAAGGGCGTGAATTCCGATTTCGATTTTTTCCTGTACTAGTGGATCGCCTTAAGCTTCACAAACTGCATGTTTGCGAAACTTGGTGGTTGATTAAGTTTATCACAAATGGATAAAAATGGTAGTCAGTAACTATTATTTGATTATTATTTTGCGACAAAACGTTATCCCAATAGTTGCCTACTGACCTACCATTTTAGCCATTTGTGATAAACTTAATCAACCACTAAGTTTCTCAAACGTGCAGTTTGTGAAACTTAAAAGATAGTGACTAGGCCCCCTGAATTGAAGCGTCGCGTCGCTCAAAGTGCGTTTAGCGGTGTTTGGTGACCAAACAGCCAGATAATTTCCAACCTTCCCCTTCTCAGCTCGTTCCCCTCCCTAACTCCCTACTCATATCAACCTCACGCCATATCCTAAGTTGAGGATTCCATAGTTCTACTGGTTGAGGGTGCTTGAATATTAGTGAAGTAATCACAAACAACAACAAAAAAATAACTATCTAATAAAGCATTTCTTTTCCCGCAGTATGTCTGATTTATCTCAGTACTCTAATTTTTACGTTCAAATTTCATAAAAGCTAAAGGTGTACTTTTGTTCCAGAAAAGCCGAGAAAGTTTACACATTTTAAAAACACCGTGCTGCATACGGAGCGGCGTGAACGAACTGCGAACGAAACTAAACTTGCCTTTTGAGCTTTTTTCCTAATTACCAGTTCATAACTCTGACATGCTAATTTCCGAACTTTGATGTAAACTCCCTCTCCAGGGGTAGTGAAGAGAGGGCGGGGCAGAGGTGTTTAATCAGCGACCGCGGGTAGAAAAACCAACATTAATATTCGTAGGCCGAAATTTGCTAGGAAGTGGTAGGTAGTATTATGTTTAGTTTTAATGAAAACTGAAAAGCGTGAATTTATGAAAATGTTTTCAGAGAGAAATTTACTTTATGCGACATACCTATACAGGGTGTATCAACACGTATCTGACAGTATTTAACAAGCGATATCAGAAATCATTTGAACTAAAAATTGTAGATATCATTTTGGTTTCCGGTGACTTTTATTACACATGTCGCCACTAGTTACATCCTACGCGCTCCCCCCCATAATGCTGCATTGAAAAGTAAGGGATGGGCGGTTTATGTCCTTTTCTTATTGCATCTTGTAAGAGGAGATATGTTAAAAATATTCATATGCATATAATAAATAAGAAATAAATTCAATTATGCAAAGAAAACATAAAACGTTTTAATAAAATTAATATTTAAAGTATAATAGAGCGTAAGATTATAGAAATATTCTTCAGTAGACAGCAAAACTTATTATTTAGGCGATACAACTATCAATGCATTTTTGCTAATGGGACAATGTCTGAACTAGTAAAAAAATTATGCAGAAGAGGCATAATATGGCAGTCACTAAAGCATACAAAACACGACATCTTTTTTCAGCCCGATTCCAATTAGAGACCAAAGTAAACATTTTTCGCTTTACGCGATCGCTATTTCAATCTCTATTTTCATGTCAACGATTTAAGTTGGCATCACAGTAAACAGCATGGTTCATGTGTTGTTCGCGGTGATAATCGACAATTGAAATCGTAGATATGAAACTAAAGATGAAAATAGCGATCGCGTAAAGCAAAAAATGTTGACTTTGGTCTCTAATTGGAATCAGGCTAAAAAAAGATATCGTATATTGTAGGCATAACTACGGAAAATGTTAAATTATCAAAATTAATCTAATTCTTATATTCTGTTGAATGATGAAATGTCTTAAAAAGTGGTTCAGGAATTACGTTAAAACAATTACTTAAAATGGAATTCAAAAGCTTGAAGATGAATGAATACAAAAGCAAAGAACCTTACAAATATTTATTCTCGGGACTACAGCAAATTAATTAATGATGGTATCTCCAAAAGCTCTCAGAGTAATTACTTTCATTCATTTGTCGCAATGAATGTGTTCGGGTATCTCGGAACACCGAGAAATCGTGTATTATGTAATAGATATGGCAATAAATCAAAACATTAGCTGAAAAAAGGCAGTGACGCAGGGCAAGTGAAATATTGTCACATTTCCTATATTCGTCGAAGCCTCCATAGAAGGAAAATGCTTTATATTTATGTCCTAATAAATTCGTTGTATTCTTCGTCATACTTCTTCATAATCTATATTCTTTGTGTGAATCCTACGAACCCATAAAACGTGCGTTTATATATTTTTTAAATTTTAGCGTTGCTTACAATCATTTCAAGGATATACTCTACAATGTTTACTGTAAAAGGCAGATTTTTCTTAAAAATAATATTTTTAATTGATTCTTAAAATATTCAAAATCAGATTTTGACCTAAAAAAAATTCCGACTAAATGGTAGATTTTACAGTTTTATCAAAAAATAATGCATTATCGAGGTGATGATTTACATGTCAGTAGTTCTGTCAACAGTTGACGTTCGTTCAAAAAATTACGTTTCCATTTTCTCTCAACCAAAAAATGTCCTCTGAAATCATAATACTTGTAATTAGGTACCAAAAATACCAACCTACTTCATTATATATTCCTATATATTTTAGGTTTTTTTTTTTCAAAAAAGGAATTACACGATTTATCCAAAGAAACGTCACGGTCTCAATGACATTTTTTTTCAATTCGTCAGGCAGGTTATGTACCATAATTATACTCGGTCAAAATTAGCCGCCTAGTTAAAGTAAGGCTTGCTTGAATAATGAAGTTGATGCAATAAATTTTCGAAACCGGAAACGGAACGTACACACAAATTTACAGACAGATGAAATACCAAACGGTCAAGTAAAAACAGGACTAGGCTATGCTGAGTCAACGAGATTAATATTTTTAATTTTACCAAACATGCAAACTTTTCCATGGTTCATAAATTAATGTCATAACGACGTGTCATATCTCTAATTATGATTCGTAATACACATTGAAACATCGCATGTACCCTCACGTTATTAAGATATTATGCTAGTAGCTAAACATATCTACCCCTCAATAGATATATCCATCCTTGTGTGAAGAAACGATCTCGTTACGATATCCATTTATTGGGGAATAGTAGCTCCTTATGTCTCATCTTCCACCCTTCAAAAATTCCACAAAGCAAAAAATCCTACACAAAAAGGTCAAACAGAATTAAATGTATGTTTTTAATGCTGAATATTTGAGAGGACCTTTTGGTGAGGGGTTGTCGATTTATTTGTATTTTTATAAGGGTTTGTCATGTTCTTGGTTCGGGATAATGCTAAGGGTGGTGACTCAGTATGGAAAAGGCAATATATCACGAACAATGAAAGTATGATTTACAATAATAGGGATAGTCTGCTATATGGAGTAAAAACTTACGATAACAATGCTCTAATGCGAATCCTTGCAAATTGGTCAGAATGAATAAAGTGCCACTTATAATAAAAAGATAAAAACACAATTTAACCACTCAGATCTCGGGCCTACTCAGGTCAAAATATTACCGCTATGCAATAAAATCCAAATAAATGGAATATTTCTGAACGTATTCGATAACTAAAAACTGTTTTTGAAAGATGATGAAATACGCCTTCAAATTTAATGATTCGAAATAAATATTTATTTATTAAATAAAAAGGTGACTGCAAAAATGTGCGACAAAATTTTTAATTTCCCAAAAAAAGCTGTTTTAATTATTTGAAAATAAATATCTTTTTTATTAGTAAATAAAATAAAAAAATATTTATAATCTATATTTATACTATTAAGAGTTACACTTAATACAAAATAATATATATTTAATAAATATTTAATCAAAATAATTAACAGTTTCAAAACCAATGGTTTCTTCATCAGTGTAAACATTTAATGAACATTAACACATGTAAAAATAGACAATTAAGTACTGACACAAAACATGAAAACATGAAAATGAGCGGGTATTGTTTTGTTTTTCCAGACTAATTTAAAAAATAATAAATATTTCGTTTTACCCAAACTTCATTTTCAGTTTATTACTTAGATAAAACTGACATGTTTGTAGAGCAATATTTTTAAAAGTCTAAAATAAGCACTGACGAAACATGTCGGTTGTAAATAAACATTAAAAGGGGGTTAAAATGAAGTTCTATTTATTTTTAAATAATGTTTTTTTATTTTAATGAAAATCGATAACTTAGTATAAAAAATGCCATTATTGAAGAAATTTTGATTATTTAAACTTTCTTGATTAAATTATTTTTTACTAAACACAAATAAAAAATGTCTCCCCCTCCATACATTGTCATAAATAAGTTATTGTGTGTCGTTTATCAAAATGACTCAACTTACATAATATTCCATTCCCCACCCCGGCTTAACACTTGGCAATAAAAAATATCGCCTTAGCTTTACGACAATACACATTAAAGCACTCGCAGATTAAAGGTCATAATATCACTGCGTACATAAACTTTTATTGAAATGTACAGGGCGGTTGACGATCCACGCAAAATAATTTGGCAAGAAAATGTTCAAAATTATCGTGTAATTAAACTATATTTTGTATTTCCCATATTGGCTCCACAAATGAGGCCCTGGGGGAAACCACATCTCAGAAGATGTTGGGTTACAGTGTGGAGAACCTCATTGATAAGTTGAAGGGAGTTTATCCTGGCCTTGAAGAGATCGTTGAAAGGATCAGTCATAATAACTGAGCTTTCTTTGGTGTGAAAATTCAGTTCAGGGAACGAGAACACATTGCCCGGCAAGACTACTGACAGGCAATACAATAATCGTTCGGCAATATGCCATAATAGGCATTTTTTCTTGTTCGTTTACCAGCCCTCAAGGGTGGCAAAAAAAATTAGGAGTGTACTTCCCAAGTATCTTGTTCCCCTTCACACTCTTTTCAGTTTCACAATATACCCCAATTTATTGGGGATGATATAGTATCACCAGCTCACATAGAAATAGATAATTATTATGCACTATGTCGTAAATCGTTTACGCAACTTCTCGACTTTAACTCAAATGCATTGAAATACCAATACTCTGAAAAAAATATTTCAACCCGAAAAAAAAACCACGTCACAATATTTTTTGGTCTCAGTATGCGATGACTTTTTTAGTATATTCCATGAATTACCAGCTTCCCTTTAGAGGTCCAAGTGTAGTTTACACTCTAGGGGACGGATGTAAAACATTAGATTAATCATAAATGTAACGGTTTAGTCTGTAATGAGTTATAAAACAATAATGTCTTGATTACACGACTCAAATTCAGCTTTAAATGTTAAGCCTCGCTCGAGGTAACTTGATGTAAATAATATATTAATTTATTTTATAGTGAGAAGAAGGTATCAGTATTGAAAACTGTCACACTTCCTAGATAAATCTTAGTATACGTAATTCCTCTACAAATAGATATTAAATGGAAATATCGGCATTGCGTACTACAAGGTTTTGCTTGTGAACATAATGATAAAATATCTAGGTCTGGTTTATCAAAAATTGTCAACAAGTTGAGAAATTAAATCATCAGCAAAATTGCAGTCCTGCAGTAGACTGTTGTGTTGAAATACATCTTATTAATGTATAAAAATTGAATATAGAAAGATAGAAAAGTAATGTTGGTGCCAGTGTTGCCCGGTACACATAATAATAGAAATGTTAAAGGCACAATATTTACTGATGAAAACTAATTCAAAAAGATTTATTATAAAACAATTTGACATAATTATTGCGTCGAAAACTTTTATGACGGCAACGTGACCGAAGCAAGCCGTTATTAGTACTTATCTAAAGTAAAATCAACATTGTGAATTGTTTATTAGCAAACCTCCAATTACGGTACGCGAAAAAATCATTAGGTAGGTTCTATTTCAGGAAATCGGTAAACTCATAATGGTTTACTGTTTACAAACACGAGCATCAACAGTGAACCTGTTTATTCTGATCGCAATACGAATTATCAACTTTCGACCTGTATTTGCCATTCTAATAAAAACCAATCTCTGAAATTAAAGATATTGTCTAAAACAGTTTGGAAAATATGCCAAATTG
The DNA here is from genome assembly GCA_917563855.2 of Limnephilus lunatus. Classification (NCBI taxonomy): domain Eukaryota; kingdom Metazoa; phylum Arthropoda; class Insecta; order Trichoptera; family Limnephilidae; genus Limnephilus; species Limnephilus lunatus. Next base: position 64,050,461 of record OU830602.1, read on the forward strand.
ATCAAAATAAAGTAATATAAATTGTTTATAAATTTTTAAATGGTAAATGAAAGACAATCCAAATTAACATGATTGGATCTAGATGTTTGCATAGCTTACATGGTAAATTAAATTGCATTTTCAAGGAAGACTTAGTAATTTTATCGCAGAAATCTACGCGTTGGACTGATATTGAAAATACTGTTAAATACTAAGCTTAGCAATATGATATTATGTGGGCATTATTTTTGTAAATAACATTTTCTAGGTCAACGTAGAAGTTTACTTCTATCTACTTCATCTATTAGATGAGTTAAATAGTTGTTCATATCGCAAAAAAGAATTAAATTCGACATTTTGATATGTTCAACTATTAAAAAAGGCGTATGCAAATCGTACAATGTGGTATTTAATAAGCCCATAAAAATTGTCATTAATTTGCTACTTAATCATTTAATTTCATTGATTGTTGTCTGGTTCTTATTCAGCACATTGGATCATGTTCAAATGATGCTCAACAGGAGAATAATAAGCGAAAGCAGAATTTAATCATTAGTACAAGATAACAAGGAAGGTAATAAAGATGATCACCTGAGTCACACCTAACCTGAGCCAAGCTTGCTCGGTACATACAAAGGAAGAAGTAAGAGGGTAAATCCAGGCCTAAATAACCAATCATTGAGTAGCTGTTAAGCTAAGAGCTTGGAATTTATAAATAATATAAAGCATAAATACTTATGTACATTTGTTAATAGTAGGTATCCAAAAAAACAGTAATTACACACGAGGCTTTACAAAATTAGCCCCAGGTTTATTAATATTTCGGTGGGGGATAATAATTGAAAACCCAAATAGGTGAAAGTAGAAAGCAATTAGTTTCGGATTCCAATAAGGAATAACGTTTCGGAACAAAGGAAGTAATGAACATCCCTTCGAAACGATAAACCTCCTTCACCCCTTTCATAAATATTATCCTGGAATTCAGGTGTCTGAAACCAGAGCTGAAATGAGATATGATTTAGCTAGAGCGTTACTTGTAATTAACATTTACGTTGGAAAAATATTTGATTAAGCAGAGAAGGTCTGTGGGAAATTTTCTGATACATAGAAGTCGAAAAATAGCTTTCATTCGAAGCTCTCTAAACGATTGTCTAAGGAAGTTTCCTATGCCACCGTACCATACTTCTAAAGAAAAAACACATTTTTATGAATGAACAATAAAATTATTTTGTCATTAATTTCACGTTCTAATCTTCTTTTTAATATATACAACAAAGTCGGGTTAGTTACACCATTTATAACGCGAGAACTGCTGGACCGATTTTTATGATCTTTGATTTGTTGGATTTGTCTCTGCCCCGAATAGCAGAATAACATCGAAAAATTTAACGAAAAAAAAATTTATTAAGAAAATTAATTTTTTCATATATTTTGTACGGAACGATTTATCATTTATTGAAAGAACTGCAGCAATAATTTGATAAGTATAATATTGAATAGAGAGTGAATTCCAAAAACTCAAAAACGTCAAATGTCAATGCGTTTGCTTTTGTTCTTAAACATGTAATGCTGCCCCTCGTTCTTACACACTAAATGTCAACAGTCGAAAATTAGACAAACGGTGGACGTAGTATGTCTGCACCCTTTCAAAGGAAAAATACAATAATTATAATAAATTTCCATCACACGATACAGAAAATGAAAAGCAATTCCCGTAAGTAAGTGGGAAAGTAAGAAAATCACAAAAAATACAAATCTGTACACAACGCCATCTCTGATACTGATAAAAAAAAAACACGAATAGTTGCGCATCGATAATTGCTTCATTGTGTAATTTTTAACAATAAAAAAACTGAATTTAATTCAGCTAATTAGCTAATTAACTGTTATGTTTACTTATTAGTAAACACAACAGTTATTGATTCTGAGGCGGTACGAAGTTCGCCGGATCAGCTAGTTTATTATATTGTGTTTACTCATAGAACTCCAGAGACATATTATTCATGTGGAGTTGTTAAACAAAAGTATTTTTATAATTAAAATAAAATAATAGAAGAAGGCTTCCCACCATTTTTAATAATAAAGCTCACAAAGTATGATTTTATTAACAAATGCTCACATAAGCTTTAATATATATTTATTGAAGAAAAGTTTCATTACTACATTTAGTCCAAGTGCTTTGAAAAGCAATTCTCTACGACGACGACGATTCTACCAGAGCGGGCTCCAATACTCTATTATACGATGCTAATTTTGTGTTCAAAGACACAAGCTTACTATCAGCAGTTCCGACATTCCAAATCGTTTTCAATTTTATTTTCCGTATATCTTGATATTTATTCCATAAAATTTATTTCTCAAAGCGCAAGTAATTTTTCATATTTGAATTGTTGACTCACAACGCAAACATGGTATTGATTTTCTATTACTGAAAAGATTGTGCGAAATGTATTCAGTATTCACTGAGTTCAAATGCCTGTTATCGTGCTCCCATTCTAAAGAAGAAAGGCCAGTTGCCTTGAAACGTTATCATTCCAAGACACGAAGAATAAGTCAAGATAGCAGTTTTTCACGTCCCCAAAACATCGTTAATCTTTTTCCACAAATCTTCAGCAACCCGAGTACTTTTTCCGCGACAGCCTTAAAAGTCTTAAAATAAACAAACAGGGCGTTGTCTGAGGATTTATTGCAACGTCTCGGGTCCCAGTTATGTAGATAGTTGGCAATCCTGTTTGAATCCTGTTATCCGTGGCTAATTATAATACTCCTAGGTAGGTACTGCCGGTGGTACACGTGTAAAACGAGAAAACTGATGCTGAGGCATAAATCCGAAATACAAACAGATTTGGGAGGGAAACGCGACGATCTTCCGGTGTAAACAGATTCAGGGGAAAAGGACTACGAAGCATTTGTGAAGGGGTAAGGGGTAAGATGAATAAGAGGAACATGAACTGAACAGGGAAGGAAAAACAAAGGAGCCAGCTCATTACAGAAATAGAAAGCGGTCGTTTACTTTTCCATTCAAGGTGGTATTAGGATATTTTAACTCCATGAGATATTACGCCGTGCAAATTTTGTTTTATTACTGCAGTAAAAGGGATTTGCGGAAGTTTTGCTGCATTTCGCTGTGAAATTGGAAGAATATTATTCCGCCTTCCCAAGTTTGAATCTGATAAGTAGCGCATAAAGAAATTATTATTTTTTTAATTTTTAATCAATTTTAAGGTTTAAACATTTATGAAAATATTTCATTTTTGGAGTTGCTGTGAGAAGGGTCCTTTTAGGGAAAGGAAGGGGAGGAAGTACTGGAAAGGAAAAAGGTATGAGGGGTGTATCCAGGAGTGATGGACATATGAATCCATCCCTCCCAGAGTGGCGCAAGGCGATGGGTCAAGAGAGTCCGGGAAAATTGACAAATTTGGGATTACGGTAGGGGTAATTACTTCCATTAATGGTTAATGAAAATATGAATCATTAATTCTAAAAACATTATATATCTACACATATCCACATAGAAACTTTTTATTGTGTATGTAATACGTACAGAGTAATCGCGAGTAAAATTTAGCTTCATCTATTTAATTTTATCACTAGCCCAATTTCGAAAAGTTAGAAAAACAACTGTTAAAACTATTTACGACATTTAAAAAACAAGCAAAAAATGGTTACGATAACTTGAAAAAGATGCTCCCGCTTATTTAGGCAAGAAAAATTTAAATAACAACATTTAGAACAGAAAGTTTAAGTAACAATATTTAGACCAGAAAAGTTAAAATAATCATCTTTAGATAAGAAAAGTTGTAGTGAAAACTTTTATAAAAACAAATGCATGACATGGTGACTGGTGACGTAGTTTCGTCATCGCGTGGTGGTTTTACCCCTTCAGCGTGATGGATGATGTCTCAGGGGATGAAAGTTGAGATAAAAGCGAGATGGTTATTTAACTTTTTACGTTTTAGCCTGTCACAAAAATGTCGCGAGAAAGCCACGAGAATGTTACAATGAAATTCTGTGAATTTAAAGAAAACGTAAAAGCTTTGCCGCGAAATGTAGAGTGGAATACTTACCTGGTAGAATATTTCGCACAGTCTAAGTACATACTTAACTACGTACGTGAGATAGTTATATCAAAATTAATTGCTATACGCTCTACATAGAATCACTGATTACTCTCAGTCGCCGCGTCTGTCTGTCTATAATTCGCGATAAACTCAAAAACCACTGAATGGATTTCCAAGCGGTTTTCACTAATATATAGAATGATTCATGAGGAAGGTTTATGTATATAATTTGTCAAGGTGTTGTGTAAATTGGTTGAAATATATAATATATAAAGGAGAATGTCTGTATGTGGTGGACGAGCAGGCTTGCAAGCGGGCGGTGTGGGTTGGATTTGTATGTAGATAAATTTACAACTTTATGCCGAGGTTAATGAAATTTTTCAAATCTGACTTTCAAAACAAGAGGAAGGTCACTATCTACATTTGATTTCGAAAACTTAGTGTAAAGCCCGAGCATCGCCGGGCCCTTCCGTAAGTTTTGTATATTTTCCATGTCCATAAATGAAAAATTATTTCTTCTTATTTTTACAGCTATATTACAGTGGAATACACTCTCGCTATCGCCCCGGTAAAATACCCCATTTAGAATCAAAAATTTGGTTGAAATGGCTTTAGCTTAGTTCACTGACCAGATCTGAATAGCTATAGATACTTCCCAACCTTACTCTTCCCCATCTTCATCACTTAGCCAATCCATAAACTCAAAAATCGTTCACCTTAACATTCAATGCCCGCGACACTGTAAATAACTAATTTGTAAAAATGGAAAAAAAAATTAAAATATCCTATTTGTAAGCGTTTGTAAAGGTCATTTCATGAACATTCTCCAGACCTAAAGAGTCCTAAACTCTCCAGACATTCAAAATAAAAATCAACTATACTTTTACCACTAATCTTTTCATAAATGTAATACTAATAGTGATGGGGGTCGCAAATGTAAAATCGTGCAATGTCCAGTGTTTTAAATGTAATGTCCTCCGCGTTCTAAGCCGTATCTTCTCCACGCATAAATTTTCCAATTAAAGTGTGTTTATCGGAAGTGACCTGCCAGAGCAGTATGTTTCTGTATCCATTTGTAAATAGTAAAATTAGATAGAACCTAAGAATTCTTAATAAATTGTACAGCATCCTTGAGGTGATTTTTCACAAAAACGGCGATATACAAATTATCCAATTATTATTATTGAGCTTTACTTGTACGACTCCGGACATCCGGGAGTAGTTGAATTCTCTTGGGGTATTCACATTAAAATAAATTTATCAACAACAATTTTAAAAAGCCTTTAGTTTTCAGAAACAGCCGTGTCCGCTGTAAAAATGACTTACCTACCGCAATACAGAATTTTTAATATGATATTTTAATTAAAAAATATGTAATAAATGATCGTTCAAAAAGTACAACCTCGTAGTTTGGTTTGTCGAAGGCTTAATCATCATTTCAATATTAATTTTTGATCATCAAAATTGAAAACTCGGTAGAACGTAACTATAGCAACAAATAATACGAGAGATACCTTTTCAGCGATTAATTTCTATCCGAGGAAATCAAGTGCTTTCCAGAAACTGTGATAATTTGAATACCTTGTACTATTGATGATTATAGGTTGTATTACATTTGAAACAATGGATAGGTAATCGAAGATTTCCGTAAACTTGAGCAATATAATTCACAACATTTCACTTTTTTTCACAACATGGGAGCACAGAAACATTTGTAACTAGCAAGCACAAAAGGGGTAAATGATGCATTCAGAATATTTGTAGGTGAGTGATGTTCTACTTACAACATGTAACCTACCTTACATTACTAACAACATGCACATACTTTTTGTTATGTGAACAGTAGACCTCGCGTCACAAAAAGTATGTTTCTAATTTTCGCTTATTTAATAAATCATATCCAAAATTTCATCTGAAATCATATGAATTCAAAGTAGATATACCAGCCTTATTAATTATAATGCATAAAATATTTCACAAAACAATTATTTTATTTCAAATTAAGAATTATATGATTTGCCCAAATAAATGTCACCATCTCGATAACAATTCAATTTTCAAACCACCATTATAATATTGATTATTCGGATTTGGCAGCTCGTAGCAGGAACCACGATCCTGCAAACTCTGGCGGAATAAAGGTAATATTTAAAAAGACCAACGTCTATTTAAAAGCTAAATGGTTTAGTTAAAACAGGACTTCACCACGTCCTCTAAGCATATGGTGATAACTGATAACATTAATTGAATATGACTATCTGAAATCGATCTGGTTGGAAAGAAATAAAAGTGGAATTAAGTTTTAATAAATGGATTTATGGAACTTGATTAGTACGATACGTTTTACATTTATTTATGCTTTAAAAACGTTTTGTATACTGTTATTATAAACTTTGGAAAAAAACTGATTGTAAAACTAAATAAAATATGTAAAAAATGGGAACTTAAGTCACGAGAATCTGTAAATCAACCATCACGATTAAATAAATACTAAAAAAAGATTGTGCAATTTACACGCAATAAAATTGAAACCTTCAGAAAACTGATGTAGACAAGAGTGGGGATGCTACGAAACACTGCACAAAGAGGAGACCGAATATACTATATCATTCACTCGCAGGCTTATTCCTATATGTATATGTGTGTATCTTTTTAGTGTAGCTATTTTTTGAGTTTATCATCGAGTTTCAAATCACAACGGTGCTAAAGAAGTTTTCGCTTCAAAAATAAAACAAACTAAGTGATTTTTTAATCTTTAACTTTCTTGTTTGCCGCACTCGCAACGAATACATTTTTTTATGGGTAAAATTTGTGGGAAGTGGGGTTATAAAAAAGAAGTTAAAAGTTTTTACAAACGTGGAGAGCACTGCACCGACGATCACTCGCATTAGAGGAGCGAGGCCAGGTCTGGTCTCCTGAGAGAGCGAAGGTTAGACGGTTAACCACAGTACGGAAGACTAATTTATCGCAAACCCCGCTGCACTAACTTCGGTCTGAATCGTGCAAGGTGCAGGGAATTCCGAGACCGAGTGTTCCGAATATCTGGGTGCAACACTGAGCAAATAAACCAATAGAACCAATGTTTTGGGCACATCCGTGTGGCAAAAGTAGGCTCAAGTTTTCCCTAATTCAGATGAAATATGAAATCGATGATGAGTAAAAATATTTTCATTGGCCCATCTGCGGACTAAGCCGAAAGGTCTTTTGATGACTATGGAAATCGGTTTTATTATGGATTGGACAGATCGATCTTCTTGGAAATGTTATAAAAATGATTTTATTATGAAAATGCGTGTTTCGCTTTCATCCAAGACTTAACAAAAAATAATATCATATTAGGCAGGGTGTAACAGCACGTACCCGAAGGATTTTAAGAGGTGATTCCTAAGCATATTTAATTTTAGATGTCATTTTGCAGTCCGATGTACTGTCACACGATAAGTACTCCATCTCGTTCTAGAAGCAAGGTAACTCATGAAACAGCGCGCGTATCATGAGTATCATGAGATATTAGGGGTGGAATCAATGGCGACCAGTGGACCAGTGTAGCGATCAGTGTGATTAATTTATTTATTTAGAAAAAATATATAATCAGACAGCAAAATGTACATTTCTTAGGTACTCAAAATATGCTCGGGAATCGCTGGTTAAAATCATTTGGGATCCTGCTATATATCCTGTAGATATATCTGGTTAATTTTATAAAAGAACGTCAAATGCACAATGCTGCTTTTGGGAGGTGCACCGCTCCAACAGACGATGTTTAGGTTCTAGAGTTAAAGAGTCATGTAACTATCACCATTAGAAGCGATTTTTTTTTCGTATTAACATTCCATAAATGGTTTATCCATAAGTGCATTCTGATTTCCGTCCTTATGAACATTATGTAAATGTGGAATATTATTAGTGCGCAGTTCTAAGGTAACTTAATTCATATGTACTATTTGTCTTGTTCGTCGTTTCCACTGTTTGGGAGTTCACTGCACTTACGCTCCTTAGAGAAAACCACCACTGGTTGGCAGTGTTGGAGTATTGGGGCGTACGGCGAGTTCGGTGAGGGGTTCGAGGAATCGGCAGTCGGAAGTCGGCAGTTACGTGAATTGAATTTATCGCGCTTTCGGACTTCGAAAATAAAGTGAATTGTTAAAAATTTAAACCCATTTATTTTGTTGGCTAGAAGCAAACAAGGTGGTTTTAATTTATATTGCAGTTCGAGCTGTTGTTTCGTGAACACAGAAGGATAATGATTCCATATTTAAAATTAACTAGTACCAATTAGTTTCAACCCGGCTGAGCACATTTAAAAAAAAAATATTTTGTAGAAATCGAAATTCGAGAAATACGAAAAATGGCTTAAAGCAATTTTTACTCTTATATGAATGTTTCAAAGTTTATGATCATTTTTTTTACATTAATTCCACACAGGAGTCGCTGAGGAAAACGATTTCCTTCAGGGCCTATGTTATCTTTGTGGATGCTGTGTGGAGAGTATTATAGAGGAGAGGAAGGAGTGAACACGGGTCTTTGAGAGAGAGACCCGTGTTGTAGGAGTGAGGAAACACAGAAGCAAATTATTGAAATGAAGTTCCGAGTTTTTGCAATTAAAACATATTTTCATGTTCCATGGCTAAGATGATGTCTTCAAACCTAGAACTCCCAATATTTTTTAAAAGCATTCATAATCATGATTTGTCTTGAATAAGTCACTCGGGTCTTTAAAGTTAAAGCTTGTAGTCTTTGCCTACTCTAACGATTTAAATTTTTATATGTTGCTTTTTTCATCCAATTTTCCTGAGTCGTCTTTTTACAAGTGTTTTATTTTGGTACCGAATTTCGAATAGTTTAATATGGCTGACATTATTTGACATCTGTCATTGCTTTACGTTACTAAATTACGTGCAAATTTTGCATGTTTATTGCGATTTACATTTGAAATATTGATTAAAAAAACTGTAACATGTGTTTATTACTGATTGTAAGTGTGTAATACTGTTCGATATTGCGAATTTCACGTAATTTTTTGATGATTTGTTGACGGTAAATGACAGATACTTTTATATTGCGATCTATGGTTAAGTTTAAGGTGTTGTCGTATAATATCGTAAGTATAAAAATAATGATAGTATAAAGCAAAGATTTTTACATAAGTCCCGATAATTTTTATAATCAAATCAAAAAAAAAATTATTGTTCAAATGAAAAATACAAAAGATACTACATGGGTACATGTTGTTTTATAATGTTTATACAAAGAAGAATATTATAATGTATATATATATAAGAAAATAGAAATATACCAATAAAAATACAAAAATAGGTGTTTTATTTATGTGAGGTATTCACTTAATGTGTAATGACAATACGTGTGCAGTTCACACTATGTAGAATTAAAACCTTCAGAAAACTAAACTTCGAGAGAATGAGATGAATGCAGAGTATCAGTAGTAGGATAATTGTAGGGTTTATTTATTATAATATTGTTATCAACTTAAAAAAATATTTTACATTTTTATCTACGAAGCACCGCACGAAGAGGGGGCCGATAGGATTCGAAGCACCGCACAGAGAGGAGACCGGTTAGTCTATATTAAATCCTATAAATGTAAATGTTTGTCTCTTTTTAGTGTCGCTTGTTTCCGTTTCATCGAGTATCAAATCACAACGGTGAAGTTTTCACTTCAAAAAATCTTCTAAAACACCCATTGAAGTAAAAGTAATGGTAGAAATATACAAACAAATGAACGAATAAAAAAGGTACCTATGTTAAAAATCTTACACCTCAACCGTAAAAAGCAGAGATGGTTTTTACGCCCCTAAGGGCCGTCTGTTTCAACGCTCGCTAAAGCAAAAGTAAAGCAAAACGCAGTTACTAAAGTTAAATTTCACTAAAATGCGTTTTTCAATCAATTTGACTGCTTGTTTTACGTTACTTTTAACTTTTTTGTTTACTTTCCGAAAACCGATAGTTACTCTTGAGTTACTCCGCCATATTGGCATATTTGACAGTTCTCAGTTTATTTATGATAGTTCTGCTCGAGGTAATCTACGAAATTCCGTGCTTTAACATAGTAATCATGATAAATATATTGTAGAAGCCGATGAATTCCTCATCCAATATGTCTGACAGCGAAAACCAAAAACATTTCGACCCCGCGTCAATAATTTGGTTATCCGGGATGATCTCGAATTATTGGCGCGGCACCGCATGTCGAAAACATCTTGCTGTTGAACAGAATCAATTCTGATATCGACATATTTAGCGTTACCTTTTAAAGACAAGCTCTATAAATGGATGTATCGCAAGTTTTACAATATCTTCAAATCAATTAATTGTCTCATAAACATTACAAAAATATAACATGAGTAGTAGGTAGAGCCTGAAACGCCTGGACAGAATCGTTTCGGATATCCACATATTTAGCGAGTGAAGCTGCCTTTAAAAGACAAGCTCTATTAATGCTAGTATAGTTTGTACACCTACTACTTACCTTTAATGTAATACTCAAACGGATTTTTAAAAAGCTATAAAATGTATGTTTTTCTGTTTTCGATACCATAAATAAATTGAATTGAAGATCTCGTAAAATATGTGACACTTCAAATTCAAGGAAATATCACAACTACTGGAAAGTAAATTACATTCATATTGTATATTATATGTATCATAATAGGTCGTCACTTATTTGTAAATATGCATACAAATACTTTTAATCGGAACAATCCCGTCGTCCTACGATGCGAAACAAAATACAACCGAATATTTTGACAGTTGTTCCGATTTTAGGATTTAGTTTACGGTGTTGTCTCATCAAAAAATATTTCGATGCGTGTTTTAACATAATTCCGAGGAATATTCTGCTTTTAGACTGGCCACACTGACAACTTTTACTTTAGCGAAAATAAACTTGAAACAGCGCGCGGTCCTATTTAACATCCTTGTTACTTTAACTGACAGTTAAAATTTAACTTTAGGACACGATATAGCTTTCTGTTGAAACAGACGGCCCTAAATAACACACAGTACCAAGTACCAACAGTGTTACGTCCGTGACAAATAATTCAGAGGACTTGGAAAAGGCCCGCTAGAGATGTCTTCATAAAACGCCAAATAAACATCACCAATGTGTAACAGAGTGTTTTTTTCGCTTGTCCCGCCTCATCTGTGTACAATGTGCCATGATTTCTCCGTGCTAGTGTACTCTGTAGCACTCTCTAGTACTCTCTGAGGGAACCGCTCGATGATGAAGATAGTTAAGTCTTGTGACTGCTTTTCAAACAAATCGTCTAGGTATCATTAAATAAATCGTTTACTTATGATTAAATAAATCATTTATTAAAAATAAAAAAAAAGTTTTGATATCATTTAAGATATATATAAATTTCTTTTAATAATAATTAATTAGCGCAACGACGGGTTAATAGTTCCGAAATTTAATAATAAGTACGGACAGAGAACGTTTGAATACAACATACCGAAAATATTTTATTTATTACCTGACACTATAAAGCAATGTAATTCTATGAATAAGGTTAAATATATGCTGAAAAATTTGCTAAAGGAAAAAAATATTTATATTTAGATTGATTTGTATGAAAAAATGTTAAATTTGTTGATATAAGATGTAAAATTATAAAATTTAAAATTTATATGTTACTTAACCATAAGCACCTGCTGGACTTGTTTGTGATTTGTTATAACTATTCTTACAATAATAATAAAAATAAAAATATTTTTCTATAAAAAAGTGTTACTAAATTCATGTAAGTCTCAGCTTGTATAAAAATATTAAATTTAACAACGAGTTTACAATCGGTAGATATGAATTTAAAACTATTTTAGGGAAACTGACACCTAAATATTCATCTATCTAACAAATTCTGCACAACACATGCATGTAGAAATTTTTACAAAGTTTTTATGTAACAAATAAAATATTTACCCTTATTGGGATTTATTTTTCGGGTATTATGCCGTGTTGAGCTATCTCTTTATTTAGCCAACAATTCAGACAGCGTTGCAGTATCTATTATCGAGGCAGATGTAAAATCGAAGATTATGGTATATGCGACATAATTCCCTAAAAATAAATCGCGAAAATACTTTTTGGCCGTGAAAATCAGAAAAAAATATTTATTCATATGAAGCAGTTACTTTGTGATGTGACATTATAATATTGTTTTATTTTAAATTTTTAAAAGAAAAAAAACATATTTCCGGTATTTTCGGAACCCAATGGTTAAGCATTAAAATTATTCGTATTATCAAAAAATATTAATAAAGAATAAGTTTAATGAACACTCGTGTTTTTCACATCAAAAGTAATAATAGTTTGTCGCAGAATATTTGTCGATAGTTAGATTTTTTTTCAGAATTTTAGAATTCCGTTAATTTATCGATATCACGAGTGAAACTGTCCTACATTTGTCCTACAGCTATGAAGATAAAACAATCTACGGTGACCCTGTCTTAGATAGTGTCCAGACTAACGGAGATAGAGACATATGATCTCCGGAGTAAGCTCGTGAAACAACGCCGCAAAAGCCTTAAGATAGGGGTGGTGACAAACCACCCCCTCTGGTCTGCGGGGGATGAAATTCGAGCACTAGAGGAGTCAGAGGGGACATACAGGGGTAGTAACGCTACCTTCTTGGGAAGAAAACTTTAAGACATTTTATTTAACCTAAGAAGCTCTTTCAAAGAAAAGTTAATATTTAAAATATGAGAATATGCGTCTTAAAAACGGATGATTTTATACAAAGAATTTAATCTCTCATTGCATCTTTAAGAAATGCTATAAAAATTCAGATATAAAAGATAAAAAGTCATCTACTAAATGAAGTGCATCTACTATGACAGTCCACGGTGGAGTTCTAATACCAACCCCGAAGAATGGCAGTAAGGCATGATACCGACAGAAAAAAAATTGTGTGGTAAAATCTGACATGACAAAAAGAGGAGCATTTTCACAAACAGAAATATCTACCCAAGACGGTTTTATTTTTTTAATTTCTGTTTTCTTGGAAACCTACGAAACTGGCTAATTCAGATTTTCAAAAATCAATATATTTACCTGCTTTATGTGTAATAGAAAATAATAAATTTTCTTAAAGTGAAAAATCTACATGGCTACATCGTCACATAAAAAAATGTTACAAACAAATATTAACGAAGCAAGGAGTGTGTTATATCAAATTGTTTGTGTACCTTATTTTCATAAGCTGTGGAAATGGCTGATTGGTTATTTAAAATTAGAATAAATCTCCAAGAATAACAAACAAACAAAAATATTATTTTGTATTCATCTCTGAAAATAAATTAAATCAAAACAAACTCTCGGCACTTCGAGCGCAGTCCTCAGATATGGGCATGTCACGAATGTCGACAAAGCCGACAAAAAATACGTAATGACGAAAAAAAACAATCGTTTCTGTGATACGCAAACACACGAGGGGCATCGCGTCACAATTCACACACATGTCATCCGTACCGTACTGTACCGTACTGTACTGTAATAACATGGCATGCCATTCATAAAGCACTAAAGTTGTAATGGAATTCTTTCTCTCCACGATGAGAGGTATTATAAGACCATATAAAACAAAACGACGACGCAATGAAATATTATGTGAATATTTTAAATCTCATGATTTGAAATATTGTCATGAATGATGGGTTGAAATAAACACAACGATTTCTAATGGCCTGGCCGTACGTAAAAGACAAGATTAAGAATGAAAAAAGACACGATATATTTTTGGAAATAGCTTGTCAGCACGTATTGCTTAACGCAGGTATGAGTATTGAGTAACCTATTTTATGAATATTTAGATCTAAACAGCCTTTTATTATGGAAAGAGTTGATGCTTTCTGAAAGTTCGTCGTTAGAAACAATCTGAGTTATTCTGTTACCTTCTCAAAAAAACATGTTAATATTGTCAAAAACTGTCTGATATTATGATCCACATTTTATATACATGGGGTATCAAGTACATGTTTTTTTAAATTATATTAATTAAAATAACAATAATCATTCATTCATCACAAATTTGAGACCATTATATACTCAGGGTGGAATATACTCTCAGTATCACCATAAGACTACCACTCAGAATTGAAACGTTGCTTGAAATGGCTTTGGTCGTGTTTGATGACCATATTATATAAATAGCCAGGTACTTCCCCACCTTCCTCTTTCCCATTTCCTTCCCCTCCACAATACCTGCAGCCTCACAACATACCCCAATTGTTGACGCCATAGTTTCCAGAAGGGAGCAGTTGTGACTCTTGTGCGGTATTAACATACTATTTTATTCAAACTAGCAAAGCCTGAGAAAAAAAATGGCATAATCTGTTAGACAAAGGGCGAGCAAAGATTATGGGATTCTTCATTATACCAGATCCTATCTGTCGGTAGTCCCCCTACAAAGTAAATTTGTTTTTTTTTTCTTTAAAAAAATGATCCCGCAGCTCTAGCTATTTTTCATGGCCCACACAATTTATCATCGCGGAGAGCATAAAAAGATCTCACCTAATAAATACTAAAATTCGGGGTGATATTTTTTGAGAGTAAGTTGGGATACAGGGTGCCAAAAAATATTTTTTTAAATGATCCCGTTCAGTTTTAACTATTTTTTCAACTTTTTCTTTTTAAACAGAATTAACAAACCTGTGAAAATCATTAAAGAGTTGGACGTGTAGGTAGTTTTATATGGAAATCGCGTTTTTTGTGTACTGCGCATTATTTATTTCCAACCCTGTATCAACAAAGATAAGGTTTTAGAAAAACATGGGTAAAATTACGGCCCTGAGGGAGTTTATTTAAATTTATATGCTTACTTACCGTCACAGGTTGTCGCTGTGGGGAAAATTTAACGCTAAACCTTTCTACTTACCAAATTATTATCGACACACCGTATTAAATTATGTTTTGTGTGGGTGAAAGTAAATAAAAAAACATGTGTGTGCTGTAAAATACGAAGCCGATTTGAATCATAATAGAAGCCTTAAAACGACACAATGCAGAAATTTATTATTTCTGCGGAATTGTAAAATAAACACAGCGTTGAATACAACACGTTTTTTTCGTTGATTTTGATTTATTTTCACAAAACAACATCTTCAAAATATTAAGAAGTTCTAACCAGCAACATAATACTAAATTTCAACTAGATTAACAACATAGCTACCTTGTATGTGATTCATTGATTGGTTATTTCAATTTATGAAATGGATAATTTCGACAAAACCGGCATTGTTCGATCAAATTGTTTGGAGCTAGTGGAATAATGTCATCAAAAAAGGGATATTTCACAAACTACAGATACCGTTACAAATGTTTTATTTTTATATGAATACCGCACAAGAGTGCCAACTGTTCCCTTCTGAAGCCAGTAAGACCATGGCATCCCCATTTGGGGTATGTTGTGAGGCTTAAGGTAGCGGGGAGGGGAAGGAGATAGGGAAGAAGAAGGTGGGGAAGTACCTGGCTATTCAGATCTGGTCACCAAACACGGCTAATGCCACGGCAATAATTGAAAAATTAGAATTATATAAAAACATAAGCTGCACATCTCACTAGGGCATTCCTGTATCGAGATATGCAGTTTTACAATAATGTAATAAAAACATAACAATAAACCTAAAGAAGGAGCACTGAGTTGAGTTATTCAAATATTACTAAATAATAATTATTACAACTGGGCAGTATGCTCATTGTTGGCAACAATAACATTATACACATATTATACTGTAGCAACGATTATACTGTAGTATTGTAAATATATATGTCATTGAGCTCAGTTTTAGGTCAGCTTCTATATGTCTTAGTCATAAATCACTAGCAATAAGACTTAGATGTAAATAACTAGTTATAATTGTAAATCTTAGTTGTAAGCCAGTAATATTATTTTTTATGTATTTATTTGTACAGCGCCCTTGAGGTGATTTTTCACGAAAACGGCGCTATATAAATTAGCCAAATATTATTATTATTATTATTATTACAATTATACTGTAGTACGAGAGATGGGAAGGCTGATAGAGATATTGAAAGGAGGGTGAATGCAGGTAACTCTATTAATGGAGGACTGAACGCCGTTGGCACCGACAAAAAACTGTCCAAAAAACCGAAGCTAGCCGTCCATAATGGAGTGCTGGTACCAACCCTTATGTATGGCAGTGAGGCATGGAACTGGAAGAGGAAGGATGAAAGTAGACTGAACGCTGTAGAAATGAGATCCCTGAGGCGAATGTGTGTAAAACCATGTACGGTCGTGAGAGAAACGTGGATATCCGCAAAGAATGCAAGGCTGATGTAAGCGTGATGTGTAAGATTAAGAAAGGGACTCTCCGATGGTTTGGGCATGTAGAGCAAATGAACGAGGAAAGGAGTGTAAGGAGAATATATGATGCAAATGTGAATGGTAGAAGTCGGGGACGCCCGAGGAAGACATGGCACGACCAAGTGAATTAGATACTTGAGTCGGGCCATGTGAAGAGTCGGAATAATAGAAGAGCATGTATGAGACGATGTATGAATCTGAACGAGGCAAAGAGTGTGTGCCAAGATCGAGTTGTGTGGCGGTCCTTCCTCTCTGCCTACCCCTGCGGGGAAACGGCGTGATGGTTAGTTAGTTAGTTAGTTAGTTACTGTAGCAACGTTTCAATTCTGAATGGTGGTCTTAGACCAGGGCGATATTCAGAGTATGTTCCACTCTGGAAAGTGCCGCAAATATACTACATACTATTTTAAATGAATAAAACGTAAAAATAACACAAATTAATCAAATAAAATTTATTTGCCACGCAGGGAATCGATCCCGCGACCTTCGGTATTGCACCTATGCGTAGAAGATTAACAGTTATTTCTTCTAATTGTTATTATCGTTCTGAAAATTAGTAATTTTAATATTTTCATTCAAATGTTCAATTTAAAAACAACCGAAAATCGCACATTCCTAAACGGTTGCAAACTGGCTACATCGTCATAATGACGTAGAAAATTCTACTTGTAAGACTTTTTTTACAATAGTTCTACACAGGAGGTCAAATAGTCTAAATATCTTATTATGTATTAGCAAATGTTGTGAGATGAAATAAAATTGAGAAAAGGTTTATAATTTAATTTTATATTTACAAGCACTGTGCTAGTACCTAGCATTCCCCTTGTTCCTTTTTCCAAAATTTTGATTCCCACCCACAAATACTTTTTTTCCCTATTTACCTTATGCCGACTAAATACGATCATGTGTCATCGTATTCAGATAATAAAAATTAATAATCATCCTGTCAACACATTTTATGAGTGTTGATTACGAAGCCGTGTGTTTACCATATTACGTTCGACCGTGATTACGTTCGACCGTGTCGAAACAGATAAGAACCATCATGACCTCGCGAATTAATGTGATGAACCAGCGAAATTCAGACAAGCGAAGGAAGAAAACAGGTTAAGTGGGCACTCCTTGATTTTCCCCATTCTTCCGCATCTTTTTAAGTTCCCAACACATCGCATGATATAATATAATCAATTAATGAAATGGTCCCATCTTACATCTCCGAGCTATGTGTCCCAGAAAATACTGGTCCGAGGCAGTCAACCCTTAGATCAGCAACATCATCAGCTATAGGCAGACTAATGGAACCTAAACGCAAGCCAAATACTAAATTTGGAGATCGCGCTTTCGAAGTGTCTGGACCTAAGGCTTGGAATAAACTCCCCCAGAACTTAGATCCATAACAAGCCCAACAGAACTTAGGTCCAAATTAAAAACCTACCTTTTTGGGCTCTCATAAGCTTCAATAAAAATACCTATCGGAGAGTATCATAAAATTTTGCTTTTGTTTTCAAAATACGCTCATTACAGAACATATTATATATTATAGTTCCCAATTATGTCCTCTACGTACGAACTGTGTCTTAATATCTCTAAATAAAAAATAACAGTGTTAATCTCTAGTGACCCTCCAGTTAAGAATGGTCTTGTATATATTTTCTGCTTAGTTTACAGTTAGAAATAAGATTGTAAAAACTTATTATAAATTTGTACGGCGCCCTTGAGGTGATTTTTCACAAAACGGCGCTATACAAGTCATCCAAATATTATTATTATTATTATTAATATGTAGGTTGTAGGTATTAATCACACATATAAAATATCATCACATCATACATTGAGAATATCAATGTAGTACGGCTGACTTCGTAACAGAAAATTTGATATTAATTAAGATTAACTATTGCAATTAGCTTGGTCGTTAATTCGTAATTTTAATTAAAACATATGCCACAAGTTTTTACTACCAACCTACGTCCAATATGAAAAGTTCTTACGTAAATCGCTTGGTAAATTAATAAAATTACTTTTAACGAAACATGTTGGCGGGTTCCGACTAGAAAACATCTTCTACTTAACACGGCGGAACATTGGACATTATGGTAATATTATTGGAGCTTTCATACCTTCAAAGTACTTCATAAGCGTAATGCCAACATAACCGTTTACTAGGAAGCTAAGCCATAATGCAAAACCTTCATTTGCAAGTTAACGAAGAATATTTCGGCATGAATATCTATTTAAGCTGTCCAAATGTAACAATCATTTGTACCGAACTTTTAAGCATCGAAATACAACCTATCTACGCTAAGAATGAGTTGTAAATATCTATATCTATAGGCATTGGATTGTTTTAACGTTTGAAATGAAAAACATGGAATATCTTATGGCATGAAAAAAATCATTCGTCGGTGAAACCGGCCAACGGTTTTATTTTTCTCTCTGATTTCCCGACAGTTGATCAGTTACAATTTTGAAAATAGCCATTAAAATCATTTTATCTGAAAAAATTTATAAGCAGGTAAGTACGATATCATTTATGAAATCTCAAAAAAACACTTCCAATTTTGAAAACGTCACTTAAATTCAAACCAAATTCGAGTTAAGTTCAGTTGAACGTAATTACAGATGCTGCGGTAAAAAGCGAGAGTTCACCAGAAATTGAATCATCGATCGAAATCTTATTAAAATCACTTTTACTTTTAGTGAATTAGAACTCGAAAAGCTCAATGCGATATTTGGAACCATTTTTTTTGTATTAGTCAAATCATCATAATCAAATCGAGGAAAGGAGTGTAAGGAGAATATATGATGCAAATGTGAATGGTAGAAGAAGTCGGGGACGCCCGAGGAAGACATGGCACGACCAAGTGAATCAGATACTTGAGTCGGGCCATGTGAAGAGTCGGAATAATAGAAGAGCATGTATGAGACGATGTATGAATGTGAACGAGGCAAAGAGTGTGTGCCAAGATCGAGTTGTGTGGCGGTCCGTCCTCTCTGCCTACCCCTGCGGGGAAACGGCGTGATGGTTAGTTAGTTAGTTAGTTAGTCAAATCATAACTTTTAAAGATCATTTAGCAAGAATTGTCTCAAAATTTACATTAGAAAAGACAGAAGAGTTTTGCCAATTGCCCAGCTACAACATACTCAAATGAAGTATTTTTTGATGCTAAAGAGGGTGGGGAAGGGATATAAATGGGGAAGATGAAGGTTGGAAATTGCCTAGTTATTCAAATCTAGTCACCCAACATGGCTTGAGTAATTTTCCTGAGTGTTCCGATTCAGAATGGTGGCCTTTTAGAACTCATTTTATATCCATCTTTGAACTTATCTAATAAAAATAAAATTTTAAAAAGTAGGTACCCAACTAATTTATTTTATCGAATTATTAACCAACCGAATAATTTAGGTAAGTAGGCTAGTTTGTAATTTTACAGGGGTTGGCCACGCATATGTTTAGCACCCCAACTAGGTCGTGTCCCCGCAAATTAGGACACAACATTATTCCCAGTAGAAAGTCCTTTACAAACATTTCAAGGGGAACCCTTTACAGTCGGAAGAAGTCGGTTAGGCTTTTCGGTAAACGTTTTAACAGTAGTTTAATTCCCGGCTTTCTGAAAGATTTCACGAATATCTTTTCTGAGACAAATGAATTACTTCTTTACATATTGTTACGATACGCCCTTGAAGCGAATAGTTTCGAGAACGCGAGCAGCTAGCCACAGCTGGCCGCCCCCTCTTCCCCCCATATCCTGTCTGCCTCTCCTTACCGCCCCGCTTGCCCGGCGACTCCGCTGCCCGCTGCGCTCGCCCACAGAAGCAATCTGAGCGCCTTTAAGAACGCACGCGAGCGGCTTACTCGCAGCCGGCGGACCCAATTCATTTGGGGTCGCGATGTATTATTGAAGTACCTTTGTGTATAATTGGCCTTTTGCCGCACCATAGTTCGGTCTATTTAGACTATGAAAGTGCCTGATGAAGCTGCCACATGAGACGAGGTTCCTGCCAACCTACATGTAAGCTGTATCTTGATTTCCTCTTTAAATGTTGTCCGTAATACAGTGAAATGTAGGGCCCCCGTGGAAATCACGACCCGGAGAGTTTCGTTTTGAGAGTCAGTCAGAGAAAGTTAAACACTTTAGCTAGGTTTGTGTAAATTGCATTTCTTGTAATTGAATTGTACTGTAGAAACCTATGTATGTGTTTGAGCTTACAATACATGTCTAAATGATTTAACATTGTTATTATTCTGCTACGGCGGGAGGATTGTTGGCCGGTGAGGATCCCGAGGGTCACCGAAGGATGGAGAGAAGTTCCCTAGCCTTGAGCTGCCCACTCCCCTGAATAGAGAGTACCCTTGTCCCGCTGAGAGCTAGCCAGGGACGTGTTGGTGTGCTGCTGCTGGTTTAGAAGCCGGCATCGGGGTACCCTAACAATTGGCGCCCCACGTTGGGCCGGCATCGGGGTACCCTAACAATTGGCGCCCAACGTGGGGCGCCAATTGTTAGGGTACCCCGATGCCGGCTTCTAAACCAGCAGCAGCACACCAACACGTCCCTGGCTAGCTCTCAGCGGGACAAGGGTACTCTCTATTCAGGGGAGTGGGCAGCTCAAGGCTAGGGAACTTCTCTCCATCCTTCGGTGACCCTCGGGATCCTCACCGGCCAACAATCCTCCCGCCGTAGCAGAATAATAACAATGTTAAATCATTTAGACATGTATTGTAAGCTCAAACACATACATAGGTTTCTACAGTACAATTCAATTACAAGAAATGCAATTTACACAAACCTAGCTAAAGTGTTTAACTTTCTCTGACTGACTCTCAAAACGAAACTCTCCGGGTCGTGATTTCCACGGGGGCCCTACATTTCACTGTATTACGGACAACATTTAAAGAGGAAATCAAGATACAGCTTACATGTAGGTTGGCAGGAACCTCGTCTCATGTGGCAGCTTCATCAGGCACTTTCATAGTCTAAATAGACCGAACTATGGTGCGGCAAAAGGCCAATTATACACAAAGGTACTTCAATAATACATCGCGACCCCAAATGAATTGGGTCCGCCGGCTGCGAGTAAGCCGCTCGCGTGCGTTCTTAAAGGCGCTCAGATTGCTTCTGTGGGCGAGCGCAGCGGGCAGCGGAGTCGCCGGGCAAGCGGGGCGGTAAGGAGAGGCAGACAGGATATGGGGGGAAGAGGGGGCGGCCAGCTGTGGCTAGCTGCTCGCGTTCTCGAAACTATTCGCTTCAAGGGCGTATCGTAACAATATTATAACTTACAACCTAAGTAAGAATCGTGGCTCCCTTATCAGGCACAAGAGCTCCTCTTTTCTGATAAGGTATACATGACCAAAAACGACCTTCATTATAATATTTTACAAAATATATATGCATACATGTAACTCATATTTTTTTATATTACAAATATATAATTTTTTTTTTTTAAATAACTGAATTCTATACAATTAAGGGCGGTTAGTCTGATTCACAATCCATTGTTAATAAACTGACTGCCATCTCTAATGCACAGACGCAATGTAGGCGTTCTAACTCTGTTCTACAGGTATTTCAATAGAACCTGCTCGAAATGAGCGGAACACTTGTTTTATGAGAACGGGTCGCTTCTTCGATAGTCGTAGGTACATGAAATTCAATGAGGTTAATTAAATCCGGGTTGACAGTACTACCATTTACAACTTTCAACATTAATATTAAGTAAGGTATAATTCTTCCACCTCATTGTTTTAATAAATTTAAGACTTTCATCAAATAATTATGGTAACATAATGCAAATAAACGAGTGGTTAGTTAAGCAAAGATCAGAAATGTTTCTTTATAAACAGGAAGCAAAGAAGCCAAAGTGGTGTACACAAATAGCTGCAGCAAGTTCTTTGAAGAGATGCTAAGAGTTAGTAGAGCAGTAAGAGCTGCAAAACTAAAAACTAAAGTCACCGGTTCCTGCCAGAGGAGAAATTCTTTTTGTGACACAAACTTAGTTGAACCAGGAACGGAATATACACCGAAATAATAGACTAAAATAAAGCCATTAGTTGTCGACTATTACGTAAGTGTAGTTTATAAATACCACGATTGTTCAAGAAACATGAAAGAGTAAATCAACAACAAAATATAGTTCACGGTGTTTTATGGAAGTTTCCAGGTAAACTGGTTGTAGAAATTTTTGTGCAGTTAAATGTCATTTTTCTATCAGAATTATTATGAAATAAAATGCAATAGTTAAAAACGTTTAACGACTAAGCCACATAAATACAGATAAGTTTTTAGATTTTCACGGCCAAAAGCATTTTCGTTGTTTGTTTTTGGGGTCAGCTAAAGAAGGAGGTAGCTCAACACGGCATAACACCCCAAAAACAAACAACAAAAAAAACACATAAATACAGTTTTCAACTACCTTTCGGCACATTTAAAAAATTAGAGACAAAATCTTCAAGGCTCTATTTTCTTATTATTTTTAATTGATAAACTAACGTTTAAACAAGATTTTTATGCATAGCACAAAGTGTAGATAACATATATTATTATCAATAATTATCAGCCTGAAACACTCATCTACATTGAAAAAAATTTCCGAGAAAAGATACTGGCCGCCAACGGGAATTGAACCCGTGTCCCTCTGAGAGAGGATTTTTTCAATGTAGATGAGTGTTTCGGGCTGATAATTATCGATTATAATATTTGTTATCTACTCTATTTTCTGATTTTTGTTCAAATATAATATTGACCCTGCAAATAGCTTCACAGTATTAGAATTCTCACTTACTTACTTACACGTAATTTAGTATGTTATTATTTTTAGGTTTTTTACATCAATTAAAACTAAGCAATTAAAAAGAAAAAAAATACAACTGTAAAGATATTGATCGGTAAAGATTTCTGCAATTGTACGTATCGTGAGGCGGGGAACAAACTCAATACGAGCGGAATAGCTATGACACCAACACAAAACAATAAAGCGTATTTACGAGTACAATATCGCGCCTTCCTTTGCTTACAACCTTAAACACTGCTAATAATGAGCATCGAGTGCGAGATTGTGCAATTAAGGTAACTGGGCCCAATAAACTCACATAAACTTCGCCATCCCCTCCCCCGAGCTACCCCCATGTATGAGCGGGGTTGAAATTATTAACCGTAAAGTTAGAGAAGCATACCTCCTCTCTCCTCCTACACCTACTAACAGTCTGCGTTCTGTTCCGTTTATGCACCAACGGTTTAACTTCCTCTGGTGATAAATATATTTTTATTGCCATCTTCCGGTGCAATTCTTAGGTTTCGCAAAGGGATGGGGATAATGATTCCACTTCCGATTTTGTATGTTCTTTATTGGGCGGTGTCAACTCAAATCGCATTTCCACTGAGTTATTGGCGGTATCCAGCGGCTTAATCGAATACAACGAAAAGGAAGAAATTGTTGCGGATTTGGATCAATTCACATAACATTGAGTGGACAAAAAATGGGAGAAAATCTCTCCCCCCTGTAAGTTAGTCGATATGAAATTTATGGTGGGTAATAAATAATAATAAGAACTCTACACAGTCTATACTCGTAGAAGTCGTGATCTAGAACCTAGATCAGTGATGACCAACTGTTTTAGCCGGAGGGACAAATTTCATTCAATTTCAATTTGTCGGTGATATCGCAAACCTGTTCTAAATGGTAATTTTTAATAAAGCAATTGCAAAAAGCAAAAACGAAAGCGCCGCGGGCGAAGATATTACGTCTCCAAGGCAAAACCAATAAATGTTGTCGATTTTTCTCTTTCTAAATGTTAGAACATACCTTGTAAACAAAACACTTACTTGAAAATTTGGGAAACTAATGATTCTTATCGTTCGGAAGGTTAAATAAAATTTGGTCCAAAAATTTTTTTTGTATTTTATAATAAAACCTTTAAAATGCATAAAACATAGATTCCCACAAAAAGTGCACCTCGAAGGTGAATTTTATATATGAATTAGCCGTTCAAAATTATCATTAAAATCTTATAATTTTTTCGCAAATCAGAACAGAACTATTGGATATTCTTTACCGCATTTTTTTATATCTTATTAGCCAAGTGGGCGGTACAAAAAGGCTCGCGGGGCGCGGGTTGCTTATCACTAATCTAGATGCTGTAATAATTTTAAGTAATTTAGGTAGGCACTAAATAATATTATTTTCGATTAGCGTTAGACGTAAAAAAAGTTCAGTTGTTGAAGTGTCTGTCAATCACTAGGGGTCAGTTGTTTAACAGAACTTGAATAGTTAAACAACCGGCCTACCGATTGTTTAAATAGTTTTTGAGTAGTTCTAGTAATTTCCCCATAATTCCTGTCGCCTCCAATATCTGTAATAGTTTTGTCGGATCAATGGTATCAAACGCTTTAGAGTTGTCTATGAATAAAACCAGAATACCTATGTTTAATTTTATAAGAAAAACTTTATTTTATAACATTTTTTAATGTTATTCCAATCAGTGAAATATAAGATTGACAAATATGACGGTTTGACAGAAGGTGGCAATAGCAAAATTGGTTAACGCGCACATCACGATTAGACGAGAGGTCTGGGTTCGAGTCCCAGTTGCGACCATTGTCTTTTTCTGTTTTTTTGTGTCTTGTTCATATTTTCGTTTAGATTATTATTGTTAACAGAATATGTTTTTTATTATTGAGTTCTTGATTTGCGTAATTCGAAAAGTCCTGTAGTAACATTTCTGTGCTTTTATTTTTTTTAATCTGTTTTGGTTGGGATCAATAATGGCCTAACGAAAATAATATTTTTAAAGCCCTTTTTAGATACTTTTGTCAAATATAAATGAAGTTTAGATTCATTGGTTTGATTGGAGACTGAATATCAGATAGGTGAAGGCCTTCGCAAGCTGCTTTCGTTGCACACGCAACAATGCAATTGTTGAATTCGACAATCACTAACTATCCTATATCCAGCCCAAATAAATTTTCTTATTTTATTGAAATTAAAAACATCGATTACAATTCTAAACATATAAATCGACAAAGATGCATTAAGAAACCATACATATTAAACAAAATTTCAAAATATTTGATTTCGCTTCTCAGTAAAACCGAAAACGCGTAGAAAAAGTTGGACAGGATATCTTGATTATACCCACTAGTATTATAATATTCATACGTCCCAATAGCTTACACCTCTTCAAATCAGTAGGTAATCTGAAGTGCAATCCATGGTTTTGCGTTACAAATGTTCGGTGCCCTTAAGCATGTGCTTAACTCCCTCTCATCAGTTAAGCGGCTTACGCCAAAATTAGATATCGCCCTTCACTGGCTAACAAAAGGAAAAAAGCGGCATATTTTTGCTTGGCATAGGAACCTACCATTTTACCGAGGATTTGCATTATTATAATGGGGCAAGAGATTATTTCATACGAATAATTACATTCATTGAGTTGGAGTAGGGTCGGTGGCACGTGGCATATGTTCGAGAATTGCATTTATTTTATTAAAGTGTGTATTTATTTTGGTAACCTTTTTTCGGATTAAGAATTACTAATAAGCGTTTTTTTGCGTAAGATTATCCTTACAAGTACTTAATTTCTAGGATCTTAAATTTAATCTAATGCAATAAGCTTTGTCAATCTAAAATGGAAATAACGTATACAATAGAAAAGATACATTTTCATTATTCATATCACGGAAGAACTTTTTGATAAATCATCGTTGTTAAAATTTCTTCGCAGAAAAATCATTTCATGACTTAACATCCCTTTAGAGCACAAATCACTTAACTTAAAATCACTTACTATCCCTTTAGAGCACATAAATTACCCGTCGTTAATGAATATTTTAAATATTCCAACTTTAGAAAACAGACGAAAAATAAACGACCTAACCTTTTTATTAAAATAATTAAACTCTAAATTCGACTGTTGTGAACTCTTGCAATTAATAAATCTACATGTACCTACACGAACAACTAGACAAACAAATGTAACGTTTTATATATGTACGTACATCTCATTCCAACTATGATTTGCATTCTCCAATACAACGTTTACATAGTCTTGGTAACAAATACTTAAGAGCGTATAACCAGCCAGAGGCCGAAAATTCACATTTCGTCGAAAAAGGGTTCTTACGATCGTACAGGGCGGTTCCAATGAGAAAGATTAATTACTCTCCGTACCAGCTTTTTAAAATTATGACTCAATATCGATTTTATTTCATTCAAAATTTGCTTTAATTTATACCTACACCCAAAAATGCTGAAAGGCGTGTTGAGATAAAACTATTAAAATTATGTACTTTTTGTAATTATTTCTTGATTATAAGTATTTATCATTTTTCAATGTCTCAACAAAATAAGAATGTAAAAAAATTGAAATATATTAGTTTGTAAGTGCGCAAATAAATACACAAAAAGACCAATTTTCGTCAAGAAACACATGTACTTATATATTTTTTTATGATTTTAATTAAACTAAAATTAAAATTCTGTTACATACGTTTACCAGATAATGTATTGATTTATTTTACTGCATGATTATATGATTTGAAATGTGTGTTGTAAAATAAATGTACTTTTTTGAAAATTTAACAAATCCGCCAACGACCTATGGAATAACCTTATTATAACTAAAGTTATCATTTTTTCTGGAAATTTAAAACATACGTTTACTAGATAAAATAATAATCTTTCGAAATCATTCTATAATTTTTTGTGAAAGAGTCAATACGTCTAAACACTGATTTAAAAATGACATATTTCTGGTGTTCTCTGGTTTAGAGAATTATAGATGTATTTGACAATAATTTGAACTTAGCAAACTTCAAACGCCGTATGTGCCAACCACGTATTTTTACCTATCCCATAAATCTCTCAACTCCTATATTTTATGGACAATATTTTGTTTCTTATATTTTATATTACCTGTATTTTGTTAACGCTTATATTTTATGTAACCTATATTTTGTGTTTAAAAAATATTATGTTACCTGTATTTTTTTAATTCATTATTTTCACTGTAATTAAAAAAACCACTGCATTCCATGTAAAAGCCTTGTGGGCGTTTAAATAAATAAAATAAAATAAAATTACAAAATGTTCCTGACGAAATAGCTACAGTTAATCATGTTCAGTCGAAGGGTTTCTTTACAAAATATATGAGTTATTACAAAATATCTTTCTTGACGAAGTCTTCTTGACAAAGTGGCTTTAAATAAAACCTATGAACAATTAAATTCGGAACAATATAACTAGAAAATAAGGCTGATAATAGCGATAATGATTAAAAAAACAAAATATAATAGCTACCCCATTCTTCGAAATAACTTTGTTATTATTTAACAAAACTTCTGACTATGGGGCTCGAATATCAGCGAAATGTACAATTTCACAGAGACATTTGGTGGTTAATATTCATACAGAGCCGAAAGCAGGCAAATGCAATGATAACAATCCCACTGTGAGAGCAAATGCACAGACGCATGAGAAATGAGGACTTATTTGATTAATCCCCCTTGTCAACAATGGTTGACATTCAGATATGCTAGGAAGTATTTAGTATGCCACCGGTGCATAGTGTCTTCCCGCGTCATTTATATGCACAGATTACCTGGCTGCAGGTAGTAATATATACCAACCAGATGTAGCGTTTCTCAACCGCGGTCACAAGTGAGGCACTGGGTAAATGTATTTTTTTGGTAAGCCTTTGAAAATTGATTCAGATTTAAAAGTTATTTGAATTTCTGTTACATTTTACATTACAATAAAATTATAAATGAGCGTCGCGCGTCGTTTAGATTTGATGATGTTTACCTCTTTAAATAATCGTCGAAACTTGGCATGTGTCAGCGTTTAATTAATTTTTGATCAGCCGTGATGCATCAACATTATTTGACTTAACGGCTGATATAGGCAGAGAATCGGACGTTACAAATATTAACGATTTGAAATTGCACGTATTGCGGATTTGTGACCAAGTCAATTAAATGTGCGGATCAAGCATTATGGCATAAGTAAAGAACGCATTGATTTAATGCATACACAATGCTTTTTATGTAATGCTAAGTATTTTAAGGATTAGGGATTTGTGATAAAGTGTAAGCGTTTTGTAACTAAGTTAATTAAATTTGACAGAGGTACAAGCACTACGATTAAACGATTCTTTTTATGTAATCTAAACACGATAATTTTTATCTATTTATATAAAGGATATGTGTGGAGGGCGGTAGGTGTGGATTTGATTTATACTTCATTATAAAAATCTACGGTTTGATTCTAAGATTGCTGCAAAAAACTCTGCATAAATTTCGGGCATCGCCGGGACTTCAGCTAATACTTTATTTGATAACAAAATATCGAATGTTTAGCGTACAAAGAGTCAAACATCGTTTGTAGCTTACAAGTTTGGAAATAGACATTAAAAACTTGCTAGTTTTCATTAATCTCAGGGTTATGTCCAGTGAATACAATTACTTTTAATTTACGATAGATTTTGCATATAAAGCGCCAGTTTACTTGCGTTTAATAATGATATAAACTTTGATTTTACCTTTTTATTGCAGGAGGGGGGGACACATACGAATATGAAAGCCTAAAAGGGGCTACAGGTCTAAAAGTTTGAGAAATGTGTGCATCAGCAGCAACTAGATAGTGAGCTCGTAGTGCATTTGTGCACCGAGCCGTGAAGGTTCTATTACAATAGAGCAGTTGCAGCGCGTGAAATAACTGCATTGATGTACGGTAGAAAAATAGGTTGTCATATTGTTTATATCAATGATTTGTTCCTGGCTTTCGGAGTTAAGTTAGAAATCTGTTTTTCGCACTCCAAGAACAAAATACAAATAAAAATTAACAACATTAATCATAACTGTGTTCCTAATATAAATATGTCACCAAACAAATTATGCGGCAAAATCGCCAACCCTTGTGTAAAATTTTATAAACATTATGTACCAAATATTAAAGCTCTAAATATATAAGTTACATTTATCCCAATAAATAAACTTTAAGAATCTGTGTGCTCAATAATAATAATAGTTTATTTGTATACCGCCGGTTGGTTGAAAAATCACCTCAAGGGCGCTAAAGAAGGATACTTGACATTTGTAAGTGATTGATTCAAGGAAGATTCATAACGCCATTTCTATCATGAGCTATGAAACTTTGAAATATCAAATTTTGAAAAGAAAGGTATCTCTCTAATACATAATCGTCATTCCATTATGAGTTACGGCGCTTTGAAAATGAATGCAATAGTACTAATACGATGATAAATCCATAAAAGAGATTTTATGGAGGAAAAGTGAAAATCAAGCGCAAAATATAATATTGATTATGTCGAAAAGAGATAAATAAACCTAACCAAACCAAAATCCAGCTTATTAATAACACAACCTCCCTGATACCAAATACCTTCGATATTCGGAGTGTTGATGCAAAATAGGATTGCACTCCTAAAGACATGATCATTTATTGGCCGGGAGATTAAATAGAAGATGATGATGATTCGATGACAGGGCCTAAATCACCACTAAACTAGGATTCAGTTGTGGCTCTACCAATAATGATTCGGCAAAGGTTGTTCACCAAATGTAATATTCCTAAATTCGGATAGAAAACACACACTGTCAGTTTTAGGCCTGTGCTTGTATGTGGTCGATTTTGATTTAGTTAATTTAATGATTCTTTTTTAAATCTCCTACTACTTCTTAATCGGATTATACTGCCGGCAAATTAAAAAGGCAGCTAGGAATTGGCAATTAATAGTCACATTATGATGTGTTTTTTTTATTATAATAACGTCTCGTGTAGAAGAATGTGATTTTTTTCAATTCCTGGCCTATTTACTTATGAGGGCAGAATATGACTTACGTTTGTGTTTCATCATTCCTACAACATGGGTCAATCGCCGAATCTCAATTACATTCTTTCGTTTCTTTAAAAAGAAAAGCATCCCTAAAGATGACATAGGCCTCAAGAAAAAACATTTTCGTTGAATATGTGGCCTGGAGATCTAACTGCCAATCGGTCTTTTACCCCTAACGTAACGGAAAATATTCTCTTTAAAATTAACTTTTTGTTCAGTTTCACTTGAATTTTCTTTGCTGAAGATAAATACAAATAATTTGTTCGGAATACGCTGCATACAAGCATGCATCAGCGTAAGTGCTGTATTTCTATCAATATTCGCATTTTTTAATTTAAAGTACAATATGAAAATGTTTAGATATCGCATGAATCTTCTTTCAATTTTGGCAAAAAACAAAAAAAAAAAATTTACAACACGCCAGTGCAAATGAAAGCGTGGGAATGCGTGTGCTTGTTACTACATTCGGCGTGAGACTACAAATACATTTATTGAGTATGCAGCACATAAGAAAAACAAAAAATAAATAAACGGAAAAATGATTGTTCATTCCTTGAAGAGGAAAGTGATCCCAGAATTGCCGTTCAAATATTACTTTACGTAGACAAAACACGTAAAAGAAAACTACGAAGGCATAAAAACGAGTTTAAATTATAACTTTTACAATAACTAAAGTTGTTTGAGAGGCTTCAGCGGCGGCAGATCGCATCAGCAACTTGGGAATTGTTCGAGAGGAAGAAATAACGTGGGAAAACGAAATGAGTCGTGAGGAGGCTTATTAATAATGTAAACCAGGGGAAACACGCCGACTGATGACGATTCTGTAGTAAAAATAAAAGTAAATTCGTTAAGATAAACTTCTGATAATGTTTCTTGTAAACAAATGATGAATAATTGGATTATAACCCTTTTGTGACCAATGAAAATTAAAATAAATATAATATGAACAATTTTCATTCTGAGTTTATCAGAAGCTGAGACGTTCCGAGGCGTTTAATGGGGACTATTCGAATGTCAAAAATTCAACTGTTATTCAAATGTGATCAAAAAATAAACAAATATGAACAGTGAATCTACATACATAAGCGAATTTCGATTTCTTTTTTGTATTAGCTTGAATTTTAGCATTCTCATTTTATATAACTGTTTTTTATAATTGTTCTAATTTTCCGATGTAAATTGTTTTTTTTTCACAAAGTTGACCTTTTAAAAAAATATTTATTTAAAATCAAAATTTACGGCACAAAGTGCCATTTACAAACATGTTTTTATTAAATATTTTTTAACAGTCGTAATACATTAAAGAAAGAAAAGTTTTTTTTTTTTTAATTAATATGCAGGTATAGGTAGTCAGCTACTAGCCTTTTACTGGTTGACGCGACTTAAGTCTAATTGAACCAAAAATATAAATCTAAATTTCCTCGACTTGTTTCGGTGTAACATGGGCTCCAAAGTGTTCATGCCACATTTTCAATTATAAAAGCGCAGTTCGCATAAAACGGTAAAAATGCAAAAAAAAAATTCTTTTCACAATAAAAAAATACTGTGTGCGAGATGCTTTGTAAAGCGTGTCGGAGGTACAGATTTAAACAAAACTCCAATGTTTAATATTAATAGACAAGTACTAATATTTTATAAAATATTCTAAGAATTTACAATTTACAGAAAGATATTACAAAATATTGATCTATATCAAGTTACCAGGTGAGAGATAATAAAATAATTTTATAACGGACAGAAAGTACCTAAGTGACACGAAATGAAAGGTGAATACTATATTTAGCCATCGATGCTTCTTGGGTTGCCATTCGTTTTAATATTAA
The DNA here is from genome assembly GCA_917563855.2 of Limnephilus lunatus. Taxonomy (NCBI): domain Eukaryota; kingdom Metazoa; phylum Arthropoda; class Insecta; order Trichoptera; family Limnephilidae; genus Limnephilus; species Limnephilus lunatus. The sequence goes on from OU830602.1 coordinate 64,082,514, forward strand.
CTATTCTCAGAACAAACCCACTTCGGCTAAACTTTGAAGGATGCTGCGTCAATTATTTATACCGAAAACGAATCAATGATATTTCACTTCACAATTACGCGGAATTATACTAAAAAAATTCAACTGATACCGGTGAGATAATTTTTTTTTATTCCTAAGAATTTTTTCAGTACCAAGTGTTTTTAACTTAACCTAGTAAAATAACATCACGTACGCCAATAAACAGGTGATAGAGATTTCACGTTTACATGTTTTCATCTTCGTCAAATTTCACATCCATTTTCCAGAGGCTTAACCGTAGAGGCCGCAAAAATTTTAGGTTATTGCTACCAATCTAGCTGGAGCAGACAATCTCTTGTCAGATTTGAGTGATTTTCTAAGGCTATTAAATGAATAAATAATCATGCATACTTGCATGAATTCGTGTTTAAAACAACCTAAACTAAAATACGTGACAGCTCTCAGCTGAAATTCTGACATCAGCTCATAGAAAAAGCTAATAATAGCCATATATGTAAAATCACACAAATTTGATAGCAGATCTCGGCCGAGAACTATCTCGTTCCTACAAAAGATATAGAATAGCTCGTCAGACTCTCATCGCACAGGTGTTGAATTATATTATCAATCATATCGCGGTAATTATAATTTAATTTTTTATTTAATAATTTAATTTTGGTCATCAAATTTAATAACGACTGCCCTAGAATCTGGCGTGCGTGTTCCAATTAAATATATAACCAAAGCTACGGAAAACACACACCGCATAATCAAGGTGAGTTTCTGCTTATGCAAGGTTGATAGAAATCACCTGCCTCAAAGAAGGGTAACATCAAAGACAAGGAGAGAACTTACGTTTGAGGATTCTCGTGGTTCGGAAAAGGGTGGTTTTCCGAAAACCTTCTAATGAGTAGGCACTGGAGACTTTAATGTTGCTTACCTGAAATAAAACAGAAATATTATTAAAACTTGGGTAGAATTTCGTATGTGTACATTTTATTGCAGGAATATGATTGTTTATACCATAGAATCTCAACGTGGGCGCTAACGCCCCCGTGTGGGCGTTTCAGACTTTCAGGGGGGGGGACGCGGTAGAAGACCAAGAGAAAATTAGGGGGCGTTTTAGACTTCAGGGGGGGGGGGGGGGTAGGAGATAGAAAAAACCATCCAATCCCGCCCCATCCCATCCCATTCAGCCCCCCCCCCCGTTGTTGTAAGTATAATCGTGACAATAGCTGTTTCAGATTCACGACGACATATGTAAAGTAAATGGTAAAAGTAGTTAGGGGGCGCTAGAAAAAAATATTTTCCAAGTGGGTGGTGGGCAAAAAAAGGTTGAGAGTCTATGGTTTATACGAATAAAATTATTGCAAATTATTAAAAATGATATTTTAATGAAGCTTTGAATTTCCATCTAAAATTTGGCGGTCTATTCACATTTTTGGTGACAATTATATTTGGGCATCAAATTTCAAGAAGGAAGGTACTTGTTTGAATACGAGATTTTTTTAAAATAATTCAATGACAAAACTAACCAAAGTTTTTCGAAACAAACAAAATCAAAGATCAACATTAGGGGTGCAAATAATATTCAATGTTGCATGGTCGTGTGGTTTTGATCCAAAATTACGAATCCAGAGGTCCAGAAATCCAAAACCCGTCGCCTCATTTTTTTCTTAAAACTGATCGAAGCTTCTTAAATTCCTGTGCTGGCAATGGTCGATGGTCCAGCTTTACCGTTCCGCAGACCGCGGCTATTTGCAAAGGCGTTAGCGGCTCTTCAGACATCAACTATTTCACATCCACTCAACCAGCCACATGAGATGTAGCCGCTAAACGAACTTTGACGAGAACAGCATCAGTATTGCCAACTAACCTAGATTTTTTCGGATATTCTAACTATTTACTTTATCAGAACTCATTCATATAAAATGATAATTTAAAAATGATTTGCCTAAGCAACTGGTTATTTCTGTGTAAATCTTTGATTTTGCTCCACTCTCGGCTTTCTTGATAACTTGACTTTTCTCAGTTAAAAGTCTACGGACCACTTGTCTGGGGTCAAAGAATACAAAAAAAAAACTGCATGCGATTCCGGGTATAAGTTTGAATGGGTATTATAATTTGCACAGACTCTGTTAATGGAAAAAGTCATAGAAGCTTAGAAGACCAAAATCTAAGAAATATTCCTTATATATTATCTCGACCTTAATCCCAGACTTAATCTTGGCAAGAATCCGGCAAGATAAAGGGAGAGAAGGGGTATTATAAACTACTAACCAAAGTAAGAAAAAACCTACGGGACTCGTTAATGGCGTACTAAATTGTAAAAGAGATAAAATTCAACTAAAACTACGTAGGTTGTGACTACCCTGTAGGAAAGATAAAACAGATGGGAATAGAGCATAGAAGCTTAAAACTAATATTCCTAGTTCATCGTACTTATGTTATTTCTTTTATATTTTCTGTTAATTTCATATTATTTTATTCAAAAAGTTCGTGTACATTTGTAGCTCATATCGGCATATAGTTTAAAGATTGACTCATTTACAAATTAAAAATTCAAACTACCAAACATTAAAATTACATCCATAAAAATAGAGGTTCCATGACTTCGAGAAAGTCGTTAAAGGTGAATAAAAACAAAATAATAGCCCATAACCTAACCTAACGTTACCTACTTAAGAACGTTTTTTTTCATCACTTTTAATGAATAAAGAATATTTTTGTAAGGTTCATGGTTTTCTTAACAGAATCCAAGAACTCAATTGTAACTAAAAACGAAAAACAATTAGCCGTTTCACAAATAAAAAAGGTTTAGAAAAAACATGAAATCTAATTGGAAAATGCGGTTGGAGTAATTTTAAGAACAATTTTCTAATTAGAAAACAGATAAAAAATTAATAAAAAAACATACGAAATTTGCAAAAAACAGATAGCTCTTGTGATGAGTATGTAGGGATATACAAAGACTTAAGGCTTTCATTTGTCAGTAGAAATACGCTGGGAACTTTGGCTGCCAATATGAACACGGCATCGGATGATTTCCCAATGGAATATTTCGCTGTAATTTGGCAAACTGGATCGAAAAAATTACAGTCAATATCGTTTTAAATTGATCACGTACTCTACCGAAAGCATTGCGTGAAACATAAATCAAGAAATTTTCAACACTTCGTAAGAACAATTCAAATCGTTTCCATTTGCGACTAAACTGAATTTAAAAACTGTGCAAGTTTAAGAGTACCAAAACATGTCTTGCAGCTACTATACAAACCTACAATGTGAAAATTATTCATTTACCAGTGAATATTTTGTTTCAGGGTTCATCTTCCTGCTTCATTTAACGTATGTTTAATCAAAAGAAAATAGTCGAGAATGTCAGCAGAACATGTAAGAATATCTTCATTTCACCTGATGATACTGCGCCTGAGTAGGATGAAAGTATGGGGGTACGTGGGTTATTTAATAAAGTGTTCATTCCAGGGACCAATTACCCGAGGTAAAGAATTCCCCTGATTAAGGCTTTATATTCCCGGGTAAGGCTGAAGGGGTGAACACAGAACACTTTAACCTTTAACAATTCCTTGATTACTTGATTAAGATTAACATGCCCTGAAGCTTTATAACGCTTTGCAAGTCAAATAGTTGCAAGTGTTGATAAAAAATGTTTTTGTTAAGGAAAAGTTTTTATTTACGTTTTATATTATATCAAGAGGCAGTGAGGATTCTCCAGAGCCTTACACTTATTGGAGAAAACTGTGGATAGAAAAGGATCCAAGAATTGATAAGTGCGGTGTATAAGGAAGGAGAAAACACAAAATCTGTCATTGCCTTAATTGAACTAATGAGCCAGTCATTAACGCTAAATGAGAGTCACTAAGTGTCAATACCTGGGAAATGTTGTGAGACGAAAGGTAATTGAGAATAACCAAAAAAATAATGTCTATTAAACAGAGCTGACACAATATAATTCAACAATCATTTTTTTAAGGACGGTATCTTCTACTCTTAAAAAAATATTATTTAAGAAAACAAAATACCAATTAGATTCAATCGTATCATCGCAGGTTCAAACTTCTATATGGGTAAGTCCAACCACAGATTGAAAATGGTCTTGTAAGCCGAAATAGTTGCAGAACATTAAAAGAACAACATTAACTTTGATTTATATTAAATTAAATACAAAATCAATTAATTAATGTATTCTATGTAGGTAGCTATTTTCAGGTTATTTTTGTAACCGGAAAATATTTTTACTTCAAATGATTTACAAAAAATATCAAATAACTTTTGGCAATCCAATTTGCCAATAAATACTTGCAATTTCATTTTAATATGAATTCGCAAGCAATTTCGCCGAAATAAATATTGATTGGCGTAATCTGATATTGATTTCCGCTATTTTTAACGATAAAGATACCTAACTTCCTACGTACGGAAATATTTATCAATAAATTAAATGAAAATGAACCCACCTCTTTGAATCAGAAATAAAATGGGTGGGACGCAAATTTGAAAAGCAAGAAAACCCTTTCATTATGAATGATGTTTCTTTTACAGAGAACTGGTACCAAATAAGATAAAATTTACACTTTTTATTTTATGTGTTTTAGATCTATGAACGTATTTGGATACTTATGAGCGTCGTGTGTCATTAGTGTAGCTATAAAAAAAAATGAAAAAAAAAAACAGTTTCTCTTCTGGCCGCTTGCACAGATACTCGTGCATTTGCAGGTCTGTAGGAACCAAAAATCTGACATATTCTCAAAGGAATATCTGACATATTCTAAAGCAGGTCATGATGTTAAATTTGCAGCACAAAGTGTGTTTCTTCGGCTTAACATACATTACAGTTTGCTAAATTTGCTATTAGGAATTTTTATGTTAACATAACTATTTTGAGTTCGAAATTTTCTTTACAATATGGGCAGTGGAGTTATGTGATATCCACTGAACTGTCGACTAATTAGAATGTAGTACAAAAATGTTACAAATAGAAAACATTCAAATATGGTGGTAGAGTGTAATATAATCAGTTAAGTAAATGGTTTAGAAGTGTTGTGAACACCTCTCCAGGAGAAACTGTGTTGAGGTGTTCGCTTGATTTAGATAAAGTATTATTGTATATTAGGTTAGTAGCAGTTAAAGTAGATCATACCAGTATATGTTGATAAAGTAACAGTGTGTTAACAATGTAGTAACAATGCAGTGAAAAGAAAAGAATACTAGGTGAAATGAACGTAACAAAACCATCACGTTGTCGAAAAGAGAATAAAACAAAATAAATAATTAAATTAATATTTTTTTTAATATTTTACAAATTTATTTTCACAATGATAATCTGTTTTTAAAGCGATCTCTATCATATTACCTATATTAAATAATTTAAATACTAATTTATTTCTATTTTAAAACCAGTTCTTAAACTTTAAGAAAAATACATTTTTTTAATTAGCTCCTTAAAGGAGGCCTTGGAAAAAAATATTCCTAAGAGCCTATGTCATCTTAGGGGATGCTGTGTGGAGGGTATTTTTATGGAAATTATTATTTTGACTTTTGACATGGCCCGACTCAAGTATCTGATTCACTTGATCGTGCCCTGTCTTCCTCGGACGTCTCCGACTTCTTCTACAATTAAAAACTAATTAAACCGTAGATAGTATATACCCACCGATGTTGGAGTCTCCAAATATAACAAAAAAAACACAACACCACATCATGAACTTAAGCCTTTATAATCCTGGTTGAAATGAGAAAACCACAGCCATTTTTGTGTGTACTAGACTACAAGAGGCTGTACGCATAGGTATTAAAAGTCCTCGCCCCGAAAGCATCCTGGATCCGGCTTGTGTGCACAGGTCTTGTTCGCTTAGGCATAAAATATACTTTATATCTTCTCTATGACGTTAAGCACAAGGGCGGCAAGAAAATCGCAACCGGGCGAAGAAATAAAAACGTTGGCTTTGCGTTCCAAATAGGGCGGCGATTCACACAAAATTTTATTCTAACGAACCTAAAAGCTCTATCGTAGCAAAATGCGGTGAGAATCGCATAAGAGCATTTACTTATCTGCAAGAGTTCGCTTAAAACTTGGATTAAAAAACATGGAATAGTAGATAAGTAGGGCGTCTTATCTTATGTTTTGGCGAGGATATGGATATTTATCGTTATCAAATTTAATATGTAGAACTCCATTGTAATATTAAGTTTTTATTTTATGTATTCAAGAATAGAAATACTTAATTTTATTAAAAATTATTATAAACAAATCTGCCGTCTAATTACGCGTGATAGCTGTTTCGCCTCTCTTCGCCTCTAAGTTTAATAAAGCCTTTAGCAAAACTCGTTTATAAATAAACCTTTTATATATAAATTGAATAATACCATTATTAAATAATGTAATGTAATATGGATATTTCAAAGCTCCATAGCTTAAGGTGGCATTTAAAAACATTTAGTAGTAGCTTCGTTAAAAAAAAGTATTGACCGATCTGGCCCCCTAGCACGGTCGATCGATTAGGATTGTATCGAGAACTTTCGGTAGCTACTCATTATTTTCTAAGACAACTGTAGATCGATAATGTACAAACAATAGTTGGATTCAATAGTACAATAGGAGTATATTAAGAACTCTTAGTCATTGTGAATTGTTATGTACCTATTCGTTGACCATTTGCAGTCATGCTAGGGAATGATGAAAATATACCGAAAGTTATCTATAAAATCCTTATCGATCGACCATGCTAGGGGTCCTGGTCCTTTAAAAAGCCTTGGGAAATGTTGGATGCCCTTGAATAAGCTCAATAGCTCATGGCAGAAATACTTAACTTCGGTTTAATGTAAAACTAAGTCTTTCCATTGGGTTTCTGCTGTCAATGACAATTCTGATGTTCAACTGTTTGCTTATTTAACTAATATACCTACTCTTTATAAAAAAATTCTCTGATGCTCACAGAAATATTACCGTCCAAAAAACGAGTGTGCTTTAGACCACACGACTGAAGTAAAACTTCACTAACTTATAAAAGAAGAGAGAAAGACTCTCTCTTGCTCCTACAGTGTGATACAGACAATAGGCCTGCACTGTGTCTTAGATATACGAAACGTAACTGGCTATGAGAGAAAGATATAAAGAAGATGTCTGCTCGCAGCTCTCTCTCTTGCCCCTACAGTAATATACGAAACGTAACTCTCTCTCTTTCTATCATCACTAACTTATATCTCCCTCTCAACTTCCGTTCTCCTCACCCGATTACACTTTTCGTAACGCTATCGTCACGCATTCACCAGCTTACTCCCCAAGTCAAGCGTGAGTAAAGAAGTTTTACTTCAATAAATCACAAAAGAAAAACATCCAGCCGAATGCACTGATGTGAATCAGATGTCGCTAATTTAAATGCATTACAGTGTAGCCTGCTCTTCGAAATCGTAGGAGAATCGGCCCACCAGGTAGGTAGGTAGGTAGCAAACAAACCGATTCTACCCCTATCTGAGAGGATATTATCGAATAAATTAGGTGACAGCGCGCGGAAACAGTGCGGGGAATTAGAGCGGAATTCCGACACGGCCATTCTTCCCTCGGGGCGGATTTAGAAACTATTTGTAAGATCATTTAGCCGAATTACAAACAGGTCTCAGTAGTCTGTATTGATTGCCGCATCGGAGCACTTTGAATTTTATTGGAAGCTTGAGAAATGTCTTACAAACTATTTCCTAAATCGATACTGGATAGATGCATAATATCCTAGCGTCCTTACGAATACAAACAAACAAGATGCTTTATTTACGATTGATTCCTGGGGCGAGGTTTGTATAGGTTCTGGCGGCGGATGTGTTTGCCCACCTACTGCGTGGCAGGCTGGATCGGGAGAGACTCTCTCAGAGATTTGTTTTCCTCAAGGCCTCCGATTTGGAACTAATATAAAAAAAGCATTCTAGAAGTAATGTGATTGAAAAACTGAAGAAATTCGAAGGTTTGGTTTGTAGGTTTAGAGTTGCCAATTTTGAAGAGCAGTGTTGTTATTCAAAATTAAATTCAATTGAAAATGAAGTTCATATATTTTTTTTATTATTTTTTTTTTACACCTGAAAAAACACATTTTTGTGCAGTCAGGGAAACTATATGGCTACCTGGCTGGGCATTCTGGGCAATGATATAAGGCGGGTCAATATAGAGTTAAATTAGGCTTAGTAAGTAAGGTAGGGTTAAGTGAGTCCAGAAGAGGCCCGGATTATATGAAGGAGTAAAAACAGATGACAGTTGCTCGTTCCATACACAAGCCGACTAACACAATAAACGACTCAAAGAAATGATCCGTTCTCATGAAACCAATATCAATAATTCGTGTCCGTTGAGTTTCACGCACGTGCACCGATGCACTGGGGATCAAAGCTACTAACTTCTTAAAGCAGGCTCCTTCAAAATACCTATAGAACAGACACATTGTGTGTATGCATCAGCTATGGCAATCTGTCTATTAACAACGGATTTTGACGGACAGCCTTCCTTTGCAAAGAAAAGGGTAGGTTTACCAAGTATTGTGGGGACTCCAGCCGAGTTGGCTCTCAAATTCAATTGTTATGCCTACTTGAGATTTGTACAACTGAAACTGGTCACTATTGGATAATCTGCTAGCCCTATACAACATGCTGTTTTAATTCGACATTTTGGCATTTCATCTGTCCAAAAATTTTGTTTATACGCTCCGTTGCCACTTTCGCAAATTTGATGCATTCACTTTATTATTGATTGAGCTCTTCGGTGGGTTCCTACCTGCCCGAAGAAAGTTTGAAACAAGAATTGTCATTGAAATTGTGACGTTTCTTCGGACAAAATGTATAGGTACTACCTTATTTAAAATAAAAAAAAATGTTACATACAATATTATTTGACTTATAATTCAGTAGGTAGGTATTTAAGTACTTAATTACAAATTTTATGATTTCAGAGTAAATTTTGATTTTGATATACTTAATAAGGGAAACGTAGAAATATAATTTTTTGGAAGCAAGGTCTACTCTTCACAGAACTACTACTAGTTATGTTGCATATGCAACATATGCATGTATCTACCAGCTTTTGCACGAGCTTACATTATTTAAATTTAATGCCACATTCTTAACAAATAGTATTTAATATACCAACATTAAATATTTATGTCAAATGAGTTGGGTATATAAAATAAAAATCCTACGAACTTTTGATATTAACTTCTTATCATTTTATGCGTGCAAGTTAATGCTTGCATTTTACACAGAATAAGAAAATAAACTAATGTATCATTTAGAATATTTAGATAATGCGGGAGGGTTTTTTTTCTCTTCCTACGCCGAAGTGGACAAAACGTGAGTTAAAGATATGCATTATTGTATTTTTTTCGTAATATTTCTAACAACCCCTCCTTGAAAAGCTATAACTTACAACAATCGCCCACACCTCCCAGCAGATGATAAAGTGGAAATGAAAACGGAAAAAGCGCACAGTTGACACAAAATGACCAAACATTAAACGGCACTAGGTGTACGCTTAATTTTGGGGAGTCGAGTTTAAAAGTGGCGCAGAAAGAGAAGGTGCTGGGGGAGATTAAGTGAAATGTCAAGAAAATGTGGAATGAACGGTGTTAAAATGCAAGAACGAAGGGTGGTGTCGCGCAATTTATTCACTGTCAAAAGGCTAAACGTTAACGTGAAAAGTACAAACAGGAAGTTAATTCACTGAATATAACAGGTGCCCGCGAACAAGAGCCAAATAATGCAGCCTGCGCTGCCTTTTCATTAGGCAACAACGCCCCATAAAGAGTTTTACTATTAATTTTGGCTGCGCACATTTTCACAAACTTTCAAACAGTTTTAAAATATTAACAAAAAAAGCGTAAACGCGAAAACGTTTTAGAAATTAAAATTTTAAAAACGATCAATGAAATCTAAAGCAAAACCGGGAAGAAAAGTTATTTCATTGTTATTAATGGTTAGAGAGAAAAGAGCATTAATTTACCCAAACTGTGCACAGAGAGAGTTCAATGTTCAACGGATCTGAAAGTTCGTTAATAAATCAAAACGGGACTTAACTTTGTCACTAGCGTGACTAAGAATCATTGATCTTAATATTTATGATCATGTTTTATATTACCTATAATTTAAATTAGCCGGTTACGTGACAATTGTGTTTTTTTCCTCTTTTAGTGTTTCTTCATTCTTGAGAATCGTGATCCACGCTATACAGATGTTATAAGCGTACCTTGTGTTAACCAATGATTCCTGAGGTTATTAGAAATAAAAATGTAAATGACATTTTGGTATCCGGTGTTTTTTTTCAACTTAAAACATTAGTAGGTTGGAGATTACTGATCTAATTGACAAGTGACGATATGTGAAAGAAAAAAGTGTTTCGAATGTAAAAAAAACACACCGAGGACAAAAATTTCATTCAAATTTTTACACCAAATAAAATCACAAATAAATGGGTAAAGTTTTTCAGGTGTATCTTTTAACACCCTATAATGCCTAGATGAACCTGGCTCCTTCACATTTCACGGATTTGTGCTGCATGAAGAGCCACGGAAACCGAAGTTATGGATTTCCGTGATATTTCTGTTCAAATGCACAGTCCAGTATATCGGGATCTTCCTCCGTTTCTCCTACCTTACACTTTGCCAGATTCCAAAGAATCTCTACTTGATCAGTCCAACATTTAGGCAATCTTCCTCCGTTTCTCCTGTCTTCAACTTTTCCAGTGATCATGTACACGTCGTGTTCAGTTTCCAAAAAATCTCAGACAATTATTTGATCAGTCCATAACACATAATCGATCTTCCTCCGTTTCTCCTGTCTTCTATTTTTCCATTGATCGTGAGCATTTCGTGTTTAATTTCCAAATAATCTCACACAGTTGGCAGCCTCTTTTGAATGCCTAGCTCTATTATTTTTTTAAAGCTCTTCAAAATAAAAAAAAGTAGCTAAAAAAATGGCTACTTAGCATTAGGTGCTTTTCGTAAACGCCATTCCTCCAAGGCTAGAATAACAATGTTCAATCAATTGTTCATGTTGAGTTTGCCCGAGTTTATCGCGAGAATTTTATTGTTTGCAGAACACAAAAGAACAAAAAATGTGAACAGAGTTTCAGAAGCAGAAGAAAAGAGGTGAACGGAAAATAATACATCAAAAGAAATTTTTTCCTTCAAACGCGAAAATATCGAGCATTAAAATTCAGACTGAATATACCGGGAACAAAAATTGATGAAGAAAATCTATTCTATTGACGCAGATATTTAGATTTTTTAATAAAAGGCCAAGGAAATAAGTTCTAATATTTGAAATAAAACTTCCGGGAAGCTTATTATTGGTTAATGGAGACATTATTTATAATTTTATGTAAATTTGTTATGTCAAATAAATTGTACAGGAATTCAAAAATTATATTTTGAAATTGTGATATGACGATGAAAATAAAAATTGAAACACACCTGAAATCTAAAACATCGGATATTCGCAATTTGTTAATACACAGAATTTCACAGCGGTCTAAAGTTTCTTTGATAGCACTTGATTGGGTTAGGTTGCATTTTCCCGTACAGTAGAAGAATACAGCATTTAAATCTTGGTTTCTTACATGTTAATCGTATTTTCCCTTATGCGTAATATTTTGATTCAATGATCACTTGTGCACGGTGGGACCATGGCATCCCCCACCCCCGATTGGGGTATGTTGTGAAGCTGCAGGTGGTTGGGAGGGGAAAGGTGATATAGAAGAAGAAGGTGGAAAAGTACCTGCATATTCAGATCTGGTCACCAAACATGCTTAAAGCAATTTCAAGAGACGTTTTAATTCTGAATGGGGTCTTAAACCGGGGAAAGTCGAACAAAAGTTACTTCCAATCTTGAACGTGTCGCAAATTTGGAGACGATTAAGAGTAGGAAATAGGTATCTGGCTAAAAACACGGTTAAAAACCGGGTTGTTTCTCAGAATTTGAACAATTCAAAAATTTCGAAGTTAATTTTCAAATACTGTGTACGTTCAATGCAAGTTCTGTTAATACATCATTATACCCCAGTTGCTTCACAAAACTGAAATAATTACAGAACCTGAGTAGAAATTTTAGAGAACTTGAAAATTAACCTCGAATTTTGATAAATTGTTCAAATTCTTTGAAACCACCCGTCCATAAGATTCATTTTAAAAAATGTGAATAGTAAGTTTTCCTTCCTAACATATCGTAATTGTTATTACGAATCATATTATATGTTTTCAAAAAGCTTTTTCAGCACCATAACTTTGATAGGTTTATCACAAGCCTTTTAAATTAACAAAATCATTTTCTGTTTTCACCACACGTTTGCAATCACAGGAGAACGCAGTATTATAATAATTTTACCTGTGAGAGGTACCCAGACCTCAATGGCTTCTCTGAGGAATGAATCTGTATATCACGCTCCTGCGACCAGGTATCGCCCGCACAAAGGTGAAGTTTGATAATATCATCAACATGGGATACCGCCGACGTAGAATATCATCAACATTAAATATCTCCACCAGGGCGGCGGCGCTTGGGCGGGTGCGGTAATGAGAAATATCACGGGCGCGATTACGGGTTAAACTTCACGCTGATTAGAATGAGATCAGAGGGTTTTGGTTAAAAAGTTATTGAGTTCTACGTCCGGTTTTATAACACGCCATACGAGTTCAGTACATTGCAGTTGTAGTGGAAAACGGGTGAAAGAATACCTGTCTTTGCAGTCCAAAAATGTCATAATATCAGACAACGTCAAGCAACAGGCGATGATGCTTAGTAAGAATCTCAAACAAGGGCGATACTCTATTTATTTTATTTATTAAATTTGTTTACTATCCAACCATTTATTATCAAATAATAATATATGATACACCCGTAGAAATAAGCGAAGAAAATGGTAGGTACCTAGCTACAAATTATCAACAGCTGAATAAAGCAATGACATTATTTGTTGATAATTGCACAAAACATACATCGGTAATATTATTATTTCGTAATATGATTCATGGTTAGTTTTTTGGTTTCAGTGCACAGTTCTGACAAATCCAAGGCTTTATACAGAAATGGTTATATTAATCGCTCTAATTTTTCAATATTGTGCACAATGCGTTATATTTATTAAATGTATACATGTGCAATAATTATGCTTTGTCTTTTAGATATTAGTTCCTAGCTAGGCAGATTGCCTGTTGATGAATTAAGCAGTAAAAAAAATAAAATATTAATACCTACTAAAACAATCTACCAAAATTTTAATAAGTGTGTCATTAGGTAACTACGTATAATTTTAATATGTATACCGCTAGAATATTCCATCTGGAATAAGGCGTATCTATTATTTTAGTAATAGTTTTTGAAAAGTCTAAATTTGAAGATAAAGTAAAAATTATTATCGCTCTGTAAATGAGCTCGATGTAAACGTAAGATATTTCGTGAAATATTTGATGTTATAACAGATTTATTCAAAAATAACTGAATATTATTTAAGTACGAAGCTTGTTTCTCAATATTTAATTTTAAAATGTACCGTTATTTTGAATACACACGTTAATGAACTTGTACTATTAACTTCTTTCTTAACAAAGAGTAATATATTACATTATACATAAATAATATAGTAATATTCAATTACATTGGTTTTTACAAAAATCTGTAAACTGGTTTCGTAAAAACCCGTCCTTCGTCAGACAGATAGAATTGATTTAATTTTAGTTTTTTTTTTTAACATTAGCTCCACACAGGAGGCCGTGAGGAAAATAATTCCCCTCAGAGCCTGTATCCTCTTTGCGGATGTTGAAATTAATTAACATAACTGACGGTAGGGTTTCAGTCAAGTTCCGAACCTAATACTTTTGAGGTTTCACTCCATAGAGGGTAATGATGGTTTTTGATTTCTGGTGTAGGAACCATTGGTTCTGAAATAAGCTGATTTGTATCATTAAAAACAGTATTTCATCATATTTCAATGGTGCCACAAATGGTTGTGGTAAAAAATGAAAAAAAAAAAAGATTTCAAAGGTAAAAATACGTGTAAAATTTCACATGCTTATGACAACACTTTTAAGTCAAAGGCACAAATTTATTGATATTTTATTTAAAAACAATCGATTTTCGGAACGATTTCAATATTAAAAACATAAACATCTCTTATTTGGCGTACCGTTTCCGTGTTTGTCTTTTTCAATAGCTTAAAAATGTTAATTTAATAAAATATTGCTCAATTTAAGAGCAGCCCGCCCTATCGTGGCTCGAGGGTAATGCTGTGCTGAAGTAGGCTCGAGTATCTTAGGACTAGAATGGGATGCTGAGTCATGGGGAATAAAGGACGACTAAACGATACATCTGCAAAGACTACAGGAATAGGCTACAAAGAGATAAACCCATGGAAATGTATTATGGGCGTGTCTGAGAAACAAGTAACTAAAATTTTCTCTTATTCAGAAAAAAATGATAAAACTTTCTCAAACATTGATTTTTTTTCTTTAATAGATAGTCAAGTTTATTGGTTAATTTGGGGCCTAGGAACTGAAATGTTTTTGTGTAAATTGGCGACATCGATTATCTTTCAAATTGGTTTTTCTAGGGATTTTCTGTTCAGTGGCTAAGAGATACGCAGAGGCTTACGATATGTAGGTATCTACGTATACAACAATATCATGAACATGAACAATAATATCAGGACTGAGTCATTCAGTACCTAGATCGTATGCAGTGGGCAATACTTTTTCAGAAGTAGTAGATGTGTTCAACAGCACGGAATATGGTTATAAAAAGGTATAATAATGATAAAAATGTGGCCATAATACACGGGCTGCACAGGTTCCATAATAATATAATTTAAATTGCATATTTTATTTACGTCATGATTAATGTTCCACAAAATTATTATGTATATCACTTGATAGTAAAAGGCGTATAAGCGCATAATAATAAAAAATACTTAATACATAAAAATGAATGTTTGCTTGTTTGTCCCTTATAAACCATCGATTGCCATGAATCTTTGGTGATTCGTCGTGCGCACGCCTGCGAAGGTTTCTATATGTGAAGGCAAGCTCAAGCGTTTGTAATTTGAATACGATATTGAAACTAAGATTACGATAATTGTGCCCGAGTTGTTTGATAAATGGGTGTATTACATATAGTTTAGTGGCAGGGAGGGAAGGGGAAAGGGAAAAAAAATTAGAAAATTCATGCTTCTCACATGGATATGTATATAGCCTACTCACGCATCGGAAAACCTTTTGATTGATTTGTGCAAGCACTAGATGGAAAAACATAGAAAAGCGTATATACAAAAGCACTTTAATAAACAGAATTAAAATACCTATTTTTGATACTGACAAATTGTGGAATTCCATTATAATATATTATAATAAAACGAATATAAAACTTTATTCCACTTAATTTTATTTTACCGTAAACGGTTTCAGCCACCAGTCTGAAGATGGTCATGACAGGCTGAAACCGGATATGGTCAAAAAAAAATTAAGTGGAACAAAGTTGAATCATTTACAAAATCACAAGAAAGAATCAATTATCGAATGGATATGAATTTGGTGGGTAAAGATAATGATTTTGGTAGGCACCTATCTAATATTGTGAATAATGCTGGAGTGCATTATATTATTTTTATTTAGTAAAGTTAAAATAATTATACTAATCTTATTTTACACAAACGTGCCGATGTTATTGACTGAGCATAACGAAGTCCTTTTTTTAACTCCATCGTTCTGCGTTGGTTTGTTTGTAAATTTGTGTGCGTTCTGTTTCCATCTACAAAAATCTCCTATCTACTTTATCATTCAAGCCATATTTTGAAAGTGTGGCTAACTTTTACTACGGTTCAGTAAAGACTATTTTTTTCAATTGTGAAATCTTCGTGTTTACTTTGACTTTCTTTTTTGCATTTTTATTTTTTCAATGTTATGTATGTACCTACCTGTAGAAAATTTGAAAAAGAATTGTCATCGAGATAAAGACATTTCTTTGGACAAATTGCAAAATTCCACAATTAAAATTGTTAAAAAAAAAAAAAAAAGTATTGTTTTTTTTAATTAATTAGGTGGGTATTTAATTAGATTATTACATACAAATCATATGATGTCAGAGAAATTTTTTGTTTTTATTTATTAAAATGAAAAAAAATTTAAAAACATATTATTTAAATGCAAGTTGTACACAGAACTTTTATAAGCAAAATCAAGATAGATACTTGTATCTACCTTCAGTATTATTTGAAAAAATCAAAAGATATTCAGAACGATAAGATCACACTCGGTTCAGTGACACATTTATTTCGTGAGAGGATTCCTTATTCACATGGGTACCTAGCACTTGATTCGTTTTCGTATATTTAAAAAAAACATGTGTTGAAAGTTTCAAAGAGCTTTAGGCTGGGAAACGTATTTGTCAGACACATGACGGACAGTGAGTGACAAGACCGGATGCTAAATCGTTGTATTTTGTTGTATCTATTTTTTTTACTTGTACGCGAGTAATTCAGTTCTATCACCGCATATAAATAAAATAAATCTTTAAAATATTTTAATATAATATAATCCACAACAAAAGACATACCATTTTTTTTAATCCATATTGCATAATTAATTTATATCTTGGTCGGTGATTCTTATCCAGCATCCTAACAGGCAAAATTAATTTTTATAATTTTATTGAAAGAACGATTTTAATCAAATATATCCTGTAGCCTCCCCATTCAAAGTGAAATAGTAAAACGTTATGCTACGTAGAATGATACATGACTTGTAATGCAAACCTATAGTAAAATTAATTAATGCTTAGAAAGGGAGCAGGAATATGCAATTAATATTAATACTTTCGTAAACAATTGTAAACATCGCGAGTGTGTTGTGTAAACTTGTGATGGATTATGTCACAGAATTTAAACAATTCATCGAATTTCAAAGCTAATTTTCACGTTCTGAGAAAGTTCTATACAAATTCTGTTATTATTTCATTATGGGCCAGTAGCTTCACAGAACTGAAATATGAATAAAACTTTCACAGAACTTAAAATACGATTTGTACGTTTTTAAAATAAAATAAAGATTTGTGATTTGAATAGGTAGATGATACCCATCGGATTTTTTTTATCGGAAGAAACATGAAGCAATATATCTCATTACATTCCATTAGAAAGATAATATTTTATTGTATATTATTATAAAACTTGTTACCATGTTAATATTTTCTTTTCTTCTCTACTTTATAATGTAACTTAAGTCCGTTTATGCAGATTTTTCAGAAATCAGACACTGACCTTCAGCTTCTTTTGAAGGTCAATCGTTAATCTCAGGATAAAACAATAGATTTGTATACAAATCAAACAAACGCCGTCCGCCCGCCGGCCGCGACAAACTTTTTTTTTATATAAATAGAAGATAGATAAAATTATTCGTGACGGTCCGTGAGTTTTCAGTGAGCTAGAATGGGAAGATTAAAAAATACGGCACTATTGATCTTGTTGTAGCTGAATAGTTTTTTTTTTAAAGTCTTCATACAAAAAATGAATTTTAAAAAAAAAAATCATTTTCAGCTGCAACAAGATCAATAATGTCGTATTTTTTAATCTTAGCACTCTAGCTCACTGAAAAATTACGGACCGTCACTGATATTCATTTTTGCATCCAATACTCAAAGCATGTCGAAAACATTTTGTAAATTGATTGATGATTAGGTACTCTTGATTTTCTTACGGTGCTCCAGATTTTATGTCCGGGTTAAATCTTTCCCAAATGAAAGACTAAACCCCTCCACACACTTTTCCACAAATGATTATCTAGTAAATTCACGCAATGTAAGTGCACTATATAAGAATAATAAATACAAAACAATAATTTAATAAACAACAATCATTTGCCATATATTGGGTATATAAATGGTTTCTTTCAAGATATCCTACGATATCTTGAAAGAAACCATTCCCTTGTTAAAAATATTATGAACTAAATATACAATTTGGCTGTCCTGAAACAGGTATCCTTCCCAGTTGGACAGACAAAGTATCATTTTGTAACGTATTGTAATATGTATGTTTATAAATAAATAAATACGTCAATCCACCAGAAACATAATGGGAAAATATTTCACCGACTCCAGATATTTTCATATCAGAGGGTTCGGCTCTGATGAAATCCTAACTGGTCCGATAAATCCTACTGATCCCTCAAAATAAATATTTAAAAAATCTTTCGTAATCCTACATGTAATTAAAATGACTGACTATTGCATTTTTATATATAAATTCTTTGACAAATCTAATACGCCTAAATTTTGAATGAGAGAGCTATTACGCCAGTATGAGGTATAATGCCAGTAGCCGAAATAACAAATGGTCATATTTTTATAGTCTGAGAATGCCAAATTCTTTTAATCTAATTTCCTAAATCTCTATATTTTCTTATTTTTTCGGAAACAGTTTTCTGAATATTACAAGAAGTTGGAATAGTGAATATTTATTACTATTTAAATTATTATTATGTATTTCAATCTGTTAAATGTTAAGTCCTAATAAAAAATAAACAAAAATTGTAAAAAAACTGTTTATTGAATACAATCATTGCATTGCATTGCCATTATGACTTTAGAAGCTATTGATAAAATATTCCAATCTAAAAGTCTGCAGTTGGTATAAAAAAAGAATCAATGACCACATATCTACAATATTTATTGTGTAATGAATAACATATCACACTGAAAGAAAACCAAAACATCTTCCATCATAAAGTGCAGCATCCGCAACATAACGCCAAAGTACACCGAGAAAGCATCATTTTTCAGTGGTGAAACCAAATCATAATAATCCAGTACCTAACGCTACAAAGGATAACCCGTGAGCAAAACGCCTTCGCGTCGTAACGTAACGCCTGTTTATGGCGGGCACAAACCCACAAATGCAATAAACACCTTTAAACGGATCAAAACAACAACGTGCAATGTAGTTTTGTATAGATTTGCACACTACACTATGCAGAGGTGCGCAACTTGTGGAACGCCGAAAGTCCCTTATTAAGTACGTGGAAGTTAAAAAATGGAATATTATGTGCAGCCACAACCGTTAGTCAAGGCAAATACAAACTTACGAACGTAAACTGACTAGTTAAGACGAAACCGGTTTGTATATTGCTATGAAAGGAATGGAATATGGGAGATGTACATTGTGCACAACGAAATATATATTTCATTTAATAATCCGATGATTACGATGGCTTAAAGTTAAAATATTGCATCTCCAATTTTTATCGAAAATTAGTCATGTAATACTGAAAATGTTTTGTAATGTATTATATTTTTGGGATCATTTATTGCGTCTCCTAACCTTATAGCCCCAAAGATATAAACATATTTTAAAACTTCCAGGTAATGTTTTTATGAGCACAAATCTAGCATCTCCTTAACAGTATATTTTTTTGGTATTTCTTGGACATTAACTATGTAACAATTTCAAGACATTTTGTTTGGAACTTTATTCACAATGTACACGTGTTACTCAATTTTATTTATGTGTTGCCGGTTTTGAAACGTCCGTGTCATTCAGCAACATTCTTAAAACTTACTTTAAAGATATACAAGTACAGAAATGATTAGATATTATTAGGCAAGGATAGTGGGAGTGTTGATTTAGTAGAGAACGGAGGTAGGAGTCAAAATAATAAGGAAACATGGTCAACAAAGGTGACTTACAGGTTGCTGTTATTTTGTTACCTAATTCCATTTTTTTATTTAATTTTTGTTTATTTCTAAGGTTTCTAAGGCGCAAAAAATAAAATTAAAATATGTTTCAATATTTCAATGTTTAAATTTAGATTTTTTTTAACATTTATTGAAGCTTATTAGAGACAGGCCGTAGATTCAATTAACGAAAAATTATACATAAATATTTAAAAAATGGTTGCCGGCATCTGTCTTGTGCAATAGGGATGAAATGTAGAAAAAATGTGTTCTTTTGAAAAGGAACTAACCCGCCCCGCTCTGCTGTGAAAGGGACTAACTACATTGAATGCCTACGCTAAGTAGATTTGACACGAATAGGGGTGGATAAAATGAATGGTACAAAATGCGTGAAAAATTGCGTGATCTTAAGAAATTTTGTATTGGGTTGGGTTATGCGTCTGGCTATAGAATTCGAAAGAAAAAGACGCACGTATTATCGACTCAGATATAAGTTGTAAGGAAAAAATGCAAAGCTGACGAATGTAAGCTGTCAAGATTAAAATGCGATGTCCCGCGTGATTAAGATATGTAGACTGGTTTATAACAAGTACTTTTCGTTTTTTAATCGATCTGAATCGTCATACATGCAGTTCAAAATACCAAACATAAACTATTATGATCATTCAGTCAGATATCTCCGAAAAATCGAAATTTGAGTTGATTGTGCAGTTGTACGTAAAAGGGTATCCTTAATCTGGTACAATACTCAGATTATTCATAAACACCACCAAAATCAATTATAATGCAGAAAAACTGGAAGTGAATTAAACAAAATGTTGGTGTTTTTGGGCCTCGCGGTGTCATTTTATAGTATATTTACGAGAAAATTATATAGTATATTGTATATGACATTGCTTTCATCATTATCTCAAAGTTTGTATTTGGAAATGTCCAACTAATCAACTAGACCATAGATTCTCAACCTTTTTTTGCCCACCGCCCACTTTGAGAATATTAATTTTTCTAGCGCCCCCCAACTCGTGAATCTGAAACAGCAATTGTCGTCACGATTATATTTACCACAACAGTGGTGGAGGGAGGGGAGGGGGGGGGGTATATACACAAAATAAATTTCAAGATATATGACAATTTCAAAAAAATTGAAATACATTGCTGGAGTCATCCGTTTTTATCGATTTTTGCTGTTCGCTGACGATCTAAAATTTTTCTTTTAATAATGGGATGGGGCGAAATGGGATATAATAATAATATTTTTTTATTAATTTCTTACACCATTACAAATTTGACTTTATTATATACATATAAGAAATAAGGCAAGAAATATGGCAATTTAAAAAAAAAAATCAGGCGGTGGTGAAGATTTCGTCAATGTGGAGAGACTCTTTCAAGAATCAAAAGAATTTCCCTTTTGAATCTCACTGACGCCAAATATATCAATCTCTGAGGAGATTTGGTTCAGAAGCAATATACTCCTCCCTACCGGGAGAACCATTGGCAAGTTAGTGCTATAGGCAGGAAGATAGAATAATCTATGATGACGCTGTCTAAGTTAGTCATATGGAATATAGAGACACACGGGCTCCGAAATGGCTGAGTTCTCAATATAGCCTCGCAGCAGTCTGAATAAGTGGGTGGTGGCATACCCCTCTCTTCTGAGCTGCAGGGAGTAAAGTCCCAGCATGTCCAGAAGAAAGTTCGTCAGGTAGAGCCATAGATAGTGGTCGTACTCCCTCATGTGGAGAAATCTTAGAAACTTTTTTGAACCCTTTCAAACATAAGGGATCATCCCACCTTATAAGGATTCTAGATAAGCGAACCACTCTCCAGCCTATTGCGGACCAGGGAGAAGTATAAAATCTTCAGAGCACGGGTATCGCGAAAAACTCTGACGGTTATATGAGGACGAAATGTCAGCTTACTTTCATACATAATCCCAAGATCCTTTATATTTGAAACTCGTTTGAGATTATGACCGAGCATAGTGTACCTGTGGTAGGTGAGACTGGTATGCTCTGGTAAAAGTCAGAACTACGCATTTCAAGACATTGAAATGAAGCTGGTTTCGTTGACTCCATTCTGAAATGTTATCAACATCAGCTTGAAGGCGCTGGCAGTCCTCAATATTTCTTATTAGAAGAAATAATTTTAGATCGTCAGCTCACTGTCATCGTCACTCCAGCAATGTTATTAATGAAAATAGAAAAGAGAAGAGGCCCTAGGATCGATCCTTAGGAAACCCCACAAAAAACGAGGAATTCAGCAGATTGGAAGATTCCGTGTGTGACAAATTGCTTTCTGTTCTTGAGGTAACTTTTAAAAAACTTTAACATCCGAAAGGAAAAATCCAACTGGGCAAGTTTTATGAGTAAGATATCATGATTAATAGTATCAAAATCATTGGAGAAGTCGTTATACGAACAGTCTACTTGGTATCCACTATCTAGGGACCTAGCAACATAGTCGGTGAAAACCATCAGATTGGTTTCAGTGGATCTTCCTTTCCTGAAACAATGCTGTTCGGGGATAATGTATGCGTCTATCTGAGGCATAAGGAATTTATGAATTAATTGTTCAAATAGTTTAGCTGTTAGCAGGATCTGATAGTATGGCAACTGGTCTATAATTTTCGATTAACTTTTTCGAACCTTTCTTAAAAATAGGACATATTTTTGGAAGCTTTTCACACTTCAGAAAAAGTGGAAGTACTAATAGCGAAGTTAATGATAAGACATATAATGGTGTTTTTAGGAACTCAGTGCACCCTTTAATAAAAAAATACGGGAACGAAGTCTGGTCCGATAGAGGGTGAATTCTTCATGAGACTTATGGCACTCATAAGGTCAGATTCCGTAAATATATCGAAATCAAAGTTTGAAGCTCCTCTGGTAAATGTGACCGTATTATTAATGTCTAGAAGTGGAGGGTCTTTATTGTAGACCGATTGAAAATGATCAGCAAATGCGTTAGCCACACTCAAGCCACGAAATTCTTGATTACCTTTTATGATAGTGTGTTCAAGACTACCATCCTTCAGAAGGGATTTTATATAGTGCCAAAAAATCTTGGGATCATGCGTGATGTTTTCCTCGATTTCAGACACGTAGGATAGATAGGCCACTCGAAACTCGCGCCTAACTTACGCTCGGTAAGAACTGAACAGATCGTATTCACTCTGGAGGCCTCCAGTTTTCCAACGCTTATGAAGGGCGTGTTTGATCTCTATATTCGAGATGACTTCTCTCGAGAACCACTTCTCAGATACTTGCGACCACCACCGCTTGTCGTTAGCAAACGAAGCGCACTAGTTTCCTCGTTAATATCAATTAGGATAAACTTGTAAATCATTTTAATAATTTTAAAATTACGGCGCGCAGCGAAAAAGACGTACGTCCTGCCGGCGAACTATCTGGAGCACTGAAGGGGTAAGATGGGTTTCTCTGGGTCTTCTACCGCCCCCCTGAAAGTCTGAAACGCCCCCCAATTTGCTCTTGGTCTTCCACCGCCCCCCTGAAGGTCTGAAACGCCCCCAAGGGGGCGTTATCGCCCACGTTGAGAACCTATGAACTAGACGATCGATGAAGCATGTACGGTTAGCAGAAGTAATTCCAGAGACTGTGTAAGAGGGGTTGGGCCTAATACCGGCAGGACGAAGATGCCTGGAGGAACCACGTTGAGTCGGTAGACAAGGAGGATTTCCATCATGAACTATGGAGTTATTATATAATATACCTTAAAACGTATTAAAAATAAGACAAAACATATCATATTGAGCTATCCATATTTTTCAAATTAAATCAAAAAATGAATTGTCATGATTTATTTTTAAGGTATTATGCGGTTTTAAATTACCAACAGGGCAGATGCCGATCCACATCTGTCTTTGTGATGGACACTGTAATGCTGTCCAAAACGTTGGCTAAAATAGGAGTTAAACACGGCATAATACCCCAAAAATAAATCACAATCAAATTATACTTTTCGCCATGAAAATCTTAAATCATGTAAAAAACAAGAGTGTTGAAACTCGAACGAAGCCCCAAAAATAAATCACGATAATATAATACTTTTCGCCATGAAAATCTTAAATCATGTAGAAAACAAGAGTGTTGAAACTCGAACGAAACCAAGTAATAAAGTTGTTTTTTTAAATATTTTAAAGAAATTGCCATAGACATAAAAAAAACGACAATATGGATCAATTCTTCTTATTTTTATGAATAAAAGCTATGATTATTGTAGTTAACACATAGGTACATGTCGTGGTTTGGGAATTTCTCAAGAACTTTTCTTTTATTTACGTTCAAACACAATATTATTAACTTCCATGTTATTTTTACCTTTTCAACAATGAGCCGGATACGTGAATTCGTTAAGACGCACACGGTCAGAAATACCCGTTTTATGCACTGCTGAAGTGTTAAGAAAGAATGTAAACACACGCCAGATCAAATGTTTACGAATGTGGTTCAAAATTATTATGAAAGAAATAAAAAATTCGGTTCATCCACGGTGGTCGGCGGTGCAAAACATAACATAAGCCAACATCGTAAATTTCTCAATACCTGCAAATATTTGTATTAAGAGAATGTACTCACGATAATGCTATCAAAACATACCGTTAAGCAATAAGTACGTATTAAAACAAACTATATCCTAAACATAGAAATAACTCGGTCTTGGCACACACTCTTTGCCTTATAACATTCATACATCGTCTCATAAATGCCCTTCTATTATTCTGACTCTTGACAAGGCCTGACTTAGAAATCTGATTCAATTTAATCGTGCCATGTCTTCGTCGGGTGTCCCCGACTTCTTCTACTATTCACATTTGCGTAATACATTTTTCTTACACTCCATTCTTCGTTCATTCGCTCTACATACCCAAACCGTCTGGGGGTCCCTTTCTTAATCTTACTCATTACCCTGACATCAGCCTTTTAATTTTTGCGGATCTGTACACGATCATATATGGTTTTACTAGCATTCAGTCTATTTTCGTCCTTGTTTTGCCAGTTCCATGCCTCACTGCCATACATCAGGGTAGGAACCAGAACTTCATTGTGAAATGCTAGCTTTGCTTCTTTTTACAGTTTTTTGTTAGCGCCAACGCCATTTAGTCCTCCATTAATGGAGTTACCTGTATTTACCATTCTTTCAATAGCAGCCTTTCCATCTCTCGTAAACATACTTCCCAAATACACAAATTCATCCACCTGGTATAAGTATTAATCATTCACAACAACAATATTGGACACTGTTTTCGTACTTTCTCTCTTTCAAACACCGTGACTTTAGACTTACATACATTCATCATTAATTCATTCTTCATACATACTTCGTTCATCCTAGACACGAGAGACTGTGTGTAGATCTTCCATACTATTAGAAATCAGCACCGCATCATCACCATACTACAGGCAACATTTTCGCCAATTACTCAATTTCGCGCCCAATCCCATCTCTTTTAAAGCTTGAGTACAATTATTCATGTATAGATTGAATAACCACGGTGAAATTACACAGCTTTGCTTAACAATCATTTTCATGCAACATAACAAACATAAATTAAATAATAACTGACAATCAAATCAAGAGCTCCACATAACATATTATATAAACGAATTAAAACTTATTACCGCGAAAGGAAATTTATTTTAAATTGTGCACGTATGCTTTAATGAAAGCCGTTTCTTATCTTAATGCACGAACAATAGTTACTAATATAACAAATAATAAACATATTACATTTAATTACATTTGAAATTTAGGGTAATCTAGTTATCATTGAAATAAATTAAAAGTATTAACATTAAATTTGCGTGCGGTTGTACCGTTAGATTTCGTGCCTTTGTTGGGGTTTTTATTTGATTTAGTTATTGAAAACTGTCCACCCTCTCCAAAACTATAATTATTACCCATTCAACGCATGAATATCGTTGAAATAAATTAAATAAGTAATTCATAATTACAAAACACATTTATTGTTCAATGGATTTATGGTAAAAGGGATTTTTAAAGATTAAATTGATAATATAAATCATGAAACATTTCAACTAGGTAAAGTACATGGTTTGTTAAACAGTAATTTTTGTATTTGCGCTTCTTTTTACATCAGTTTCACATAGGAGGCCCTGAGGAAAAAAAAATCCCTCAGTACCTGTCATCTTTGGGGATGCTGTGTAGTGGGTCTTAGGGAAAGGAAGAAGAGGAATTTCTGGGAAAGGAAAAGGGTATGAGAGGTAGGTATGACTCTGGGAGTCAATGCGTCCAATAGTGACGGACGTATAAATCCATACCTCCCACTGCAGTGCAAGGCGATGCGTCGAGAGAGACCGGCTGGAGAGGTCTCCCTCAACCTTTCTGTCCCGATCAGGCCCGCCACCCAGTAGGTGGGCAAACGCATTGGCCATCAAGAAATAGACGCACCTAACCTATGAACCCGGGCACCTCTGCTAAGTCACCAAATGTAGTGAACCACTAATTGTATTCCGTGAACGTTTCAATTCCCGAGCGGATGAAGCAATTTCTTATTAAATAAAATGTATAAGTGTACCTATCTTTCGCTTTTCGCTTGTCAAATAATACTTAAGAGGGTTCCCGTCTTTACGTGAGGGGCGTGCTTTTGATGATATAAGGGCTGATAGTTTTGCCCTCTAGAAATTTCTAGAAGAGTCCAGAACATTCTAGAGTACCTACTTTAGAGCATTCCATAATATTCCGCAACATTTGGTACATTGTGGAATGTTCGGGAATAGTCTGGAACGTTCGGGAACATCCCAGATAATTGTGGAACATTCCAGAACACTCTCGAATATTATGAAATTTTCTATAAATTGTTGTGGACCATTCGAAGCCTTTAATGTAGCTATTTATTGTTTGGGGTATATAAGCAAGATTCGTCGTGGATTCGACGTCATTTCATACTTCGACAATATACACTATTCTACTGTAGCATTCATAAGCGGAACTACATTGTCCACTCTCCGATACAACCATTTCACACTATGGGAAATAAGTAATTAGGTGATGTTGACATATTTAAAATAAACTTGGCGAATTTTGTGGATCTTGTAAAAAACTTATTCCAAAACTATTCATAAACATATCTGTATTTTTGTAAACCTATGAAATCGCTGTATTTTTGTATTTTTATGACTTGTGTACAATTTTTATCTAATTTTATTTTTATTATTTCTTTATCTGTTTAAAAATCATCTGTCATGAATTAATTGTAGGTACTACCAAATACGTAAAAGCCCTTTGGGCGTTAAATAAATAAATATCAACTTCCCGAGCGAAGCCGGGTACTCCAGCCAGTACACAAAAAATGTCCATTAATTAAAATTAAAATCTTGAAGTTTACTTCACATTGCGAACATTACACGCAAAATTAGTCTCTGTCTCTACCATACAATTCCATGAAATAGTGATTTCAGGTGAGGCATAATATAACACATTTCGTGTTTCCTAGTACCTATATATTATATCGTCGTTATTACATTGTGCACGAATAGGTACGCACTACGCACGATGTTTACAAGGGATCCTACATAGGTAACACTTTCGCCGGTAATGTATGAAATGTTAAACTTGCTTATGGCGTTACTTTAGCCCTGAGGGAGGTATGAATTTATGCGCAGAAAGTTTGGGATGCAATAACCAAAGAATAGTACCGACGCGTGTGGGGATTTACAGCCTAGTGGTGGACCAGAAAGTGCCTTCAACAACGCGGAATATGGTGAACGTTATCTTGCTTGTTTATTTTTCATAATATTGTGTCGTGGCATCTGTTATGTAATCTTATACAATGCAGAGTTTATAGGTTTAAGTTTACGGTGAGAATCTTAACTCCTCGGAGATTGTAAATAAAACTGTGTTTGAGATCAACACTTTGATCTAAGCTTAATTATTCAGCATACGTTTTTGCAGGATTGTTTACAATTGTAAACCGATTATTGTGTTTTGAAAAGTAGTGATGGCACATAATAAAGTGAATCACTAAAGTTTAACACCGGATAGTGATAAGCTTTAGTGATTCACATTAAGAGGGAATAACCAGAACAAAACAGGAAATATGTCATTTTTAAATTAAATTTTAGATGTATTGACTCTTTTCCACAAAAATTATAAATTGATTTCGAAAGACTGTTGTTCTATTATCTAGTAAAGCTATCTTTTAAATTTTGAGAAAATATGTTTATTTTTAGTACAATAAGGTTTTACCGTAGGTCGTTGGCAGATTTGTTAAATTTTCCAATAAAATTTTGTATTATACAACACACATTTCAAATCATATAATCATGCAGTAAAATAAATCAATAAATTATCTGGGAGAGCTCTGTTTCAGAATTTTATTTTTAGTTTAAATAAAATCATTTAAAAAAAGATCCGCACACGTGTTTTGTGACGAAAATACGTCAGTTTGTTTATTTATTTACGGTATTACAAACTAATATATTTAAGATTTTTTTAGATTCTTATGTTGCTTAGACATTATTGAAAAATTTTAAATACTTATGATCAAAAAATAATTACAAAAAGTACATAATTTGAATAGTTTTATCATAACGCCTTTCAGTATTTTTTAATGTTTGTACAAATTAAAACATATTTTGAATGAAATAAAATCGATATTGCAGTCGATATTGAGTTATTATTTTAAAAAGCTGGTACGGAGAATAATTAATCTTTCTCATTGGAACCGCTCTGTACGATCGTAAGAACATCTTTCCACGAAATATGAATTCTCGGTCGCTGGCTGAGATAGAAAACAGTTCTTATAAATTAAAGTGTTATTTTTTTATTTAGAAAAAAAAGTTTAAGGTGCAGCACCGCGAAGTAATTAATGTAAAATCAAAGGCTTTTGTTGTGAAAATTTTACCACTTAGAATTATTTTAAATGTTTAATTAAATACTGCGAGTACAACACATCTGAAATTACCTTCGAAATAATAGATCATTTTTTGAAGACCAGAAAAAAATCAGACCTGTAAAAACTATAAGTTCAAAATCTCTTTATAACGTACCCATTTTCCGTTACGGTTATACTAGCTGGTCCCCGGCATGCGTTTCAATGCCATTCAAACAAATAAATTGATCCTCCCTGCATGTCCGTTCCCGTGCGTTCCCGTTCCCTTCCATCTTCCCCGCCTTTTCCCTCCCTCGTCTCCTCCCTCTCCACGAACCCCATCTCCCCCGTTCCCCTACCTTTCCTCTCTGCCGCTAAAATATACGAAATACACACATTTTAATTCATACAAATTTCATAACACCAGAGCTCACCATTATATATAGCCTATCTGATATATGATGAGCTGTATTATTGTCAATTTTCATTAAAATCCAGTCAGTAGTTTTGCGTGAAGGAGTAACAAACACACATAAATTAATACAAACTTTCGCGTTTATAATATAATTAAGTATTATTGTATAATATGGGAAATTAAGTAATTTGATAAATGATCGTAAAACGTTTAAATATTAATGCTTAAACTTAAATAAAATAAAACACACTAACATTATACATCGCAGTAAAATATCAAATCTAATAACTAAAATAAGACTGGTGCTTTATTTTCCAACAAAAAGCTAAAGAAAAAAAGCTTCTTTGAGTTAATGCAAACTATCAATCATACCGCATTTTGAAAAATGATACTACGAGAGCTTTAGAAGCTTTTGTTTTCGTGGAAAGCGATATTCAAAAAATATTTTCAAGGAAGCATATTTCTTTCATTTGACACCCTTTTTATCTTTCTGAATCCTTTATCCTTTTTATTACTTTCTGACTGAGATGGAATCAGGCTTTGATGGAGGCACCCGCATCATAATGATCAATTTGCCTCCACTAGGTGAACTGGTACATCCCTGGAAGTTTCAGAACTTTTGACAGTGAACCTAAAGTTTATGCCCAGTACGAATCTCGGTCAATCTCATAAAGTGCTGACGATTAAACCTAACTAATGTTTGTTTTCAAAGGCTTGCAAAACCATTAGAAGTGTATACGAATAGGCTACGTTATATGGCAGAGAGGTTCAGAAGCCGTTAAAGACCGACGTTTGCGGAAAGTTCCTGAGGGTTCTTGAAAGTTCTGCAGTAAATATAAAATCGAATAAATGCAACATGTCTTGTAATGAAGATTTGTTCACGTAGGTATTAACTGAGCAATAAATTTTTAAAGATGAAACGATTTCGATTTAGGTACTTACAAATATACAGCTTGCTACAAATACCATGTTTTATAGCGTATATGTATCGCAGCGAATATAGTAAACGTTATATCGAAACGAACACAGTACTCACACAGATGCATTGCACTGGCATACAACATGTTTGAAACTTGTTTAAAAAGTTAATGTAATGAAATAAGCTTTTCGAATACCTTATTATAAAATCTTTCTGAATATTCAAAATCGTATAGTGTGCACATTTCTTGTGTATAACTAGGCACGATACAAGGCTGTTTCTTAGTGACTTTTCGCAATGAACATACTACTGTTTGTAGACCACTAATAATTTATTTATTTTTTTAAAGAAAGACAAACATTCACCGGTTACGAATAACAATTTTTGAAAATCTCCTACTACCACCACAGAAAGCAGAAAATGTTGCTTGTGTTATGATGGGGGACTTATCCAGCCTAGGAATCGAACAAAGATATTCAAATACAAAAGAGATATGCTATGAGATATTCATTTCATTGATTTTTTGAAGGTGTGCATTAGTATTCGTTAACAATATAGTTTGAACACGGAAAGAGTTCGTTCATTTAGTTTAACGTTCGTTTGGTTTATTCGTTAATTTAGTTTATTTGTTAATTGGTAAACAATATCAGCGACACCCAGAAGCGCAGTCCCACCTAGTAAACACGGCGGATAGCACATCTCTTATATTTCAATATCTTTGGAATCGAACATGCGACGCCCGGGTGGGACCCAAGCGCTATGACCACTCAACCACTGACCTCTGTTTGTTGCTCTCATTATTCTTATTGTCTTTTATTTAATGAATCAAAACCAAAAATTCCTCTGAATTCATATAATTTGTAATTAGGTACTTAAATACATACCTAATTAATTGTAGGTAACCAAACATTTTATGTAATTTTTTTACATGTCAAATAAGAAATATACAACTTGTCCGAAGAAATCTTGTCGTCATTATCTCAAGGAAGATTATTTTTTTCAAATTTTCAAACAGGTTTGCTCCGTAATATCTAAAGAATACGAATAAGAAAGTCCAAACAAACACGAAGATTTAACTTTTTTAAAAAGAACCTATTTACTTAAGAAGGTATCTACCTATTTATTATCATAATTATTTCCAATGTGAATGCTCTACATAACGTACATCTCCCAATTAATAACGACCAAATAAAATAAAAATAGAATGGTTCAACGGTGTTCATAATCACGATTAGTTTCGGAGAGCCGCATCTGTGAATTCAAATTTCGTAATCGAACGATATTCTTTTGTCCATCAAAACAGAATCCGTTTGAAATTATCTCCGGACATAAATATACCGGACACAGAAACCCATTAAAGCCATCAAAACATCGGAACCATCAAACCCATTAAAACCATTAAGCTGCATTTGATGACGCTTGAAATTTCAAATTTGTCAGTAGTGAAGTAAGCGAATTTGACGCGTTTAATTTGTGTTGAGGAATGGGAACACTGCGTAACGATAATTTAAAATATAAGTAATGTTGGCAATCATTCACTTCTTTTAAAAAATAAAATAAAACAATTTAAATGTATTATGGTCATATCAGATTCATTATAGGTATCTACTTAATATGTTATGTTGAGGCAATGTTTTTTTTTATGTTCTGGTTATTTATCTATCTACTACACTATATAAAGAGGTAATCTACTTCTACTACACTATATAAAGAGGCTATATAAGAGGTAATATGTGTAGGCTATATTATTTTTTTTTTTAAATAGGCATCCTTACTAAAACTTCAATAATGTAACCCAGGGTGTAAAAAAATTACCTAAAATATTATTTAAATCGCGTGCGCTGCGAAAACTACTGATGATAGAATAAAATAATGTACTACGACTTTATAGAACACATCATTATTTACAAAAAAAGTCGCGGCAGCATATGTCTAACTATTATGGTTATGCCACAATAAGTATTCTTTTATTTTAAAAATTTAATTTAAATGTCGCCGCTTGAAAAGGCTTTTTATTTGTATCTTGGTTTTAATCCTTATCAAAATAAATTACTTCATATTCAAGACAGCTTCAATACCTTTATTTAACTTTTTGAATTTTTCAATTCGGATATTTAATTAGAAAGATATCACGAGTATAAAATTGTTAGTATTAGAAAAAAGTTTCGGCTACGGGCCGGGCGGGAGAGGAGTCAAGAAATGCAGTGCCAGGGGGGTTGGCGGGACGGGGGAGCGGGAGAGCGGTGGTGGGGAAGGTGGAAGTGGAACGCTGGAGGGGAACGCACGGGAAAGGACATGTAAGGAGAAACATTTTATTTATTTGAATATGGCATATATTATAAAAGAAAGTCCAAAAAAACGTGCAGCTCGCAAAAACTCAGAAACGAGTCCCGGTTCGATCAAGGGAGTTATATGGTGTGGTAGATCTCTATCCCCCCTAGGGAATAAGGGTATCCGTTTTTACCTAAAGGGCGTGCTTTTAAAGATATAAGGGTTGAAAGTTTCGCCCTCTTGAAATTTCTAGAACAGTCTTCCGGAAAGTTCTAGAAGGTTCCATAGAGCTGTAGAAAGTTGTGGAAGGAGTGGCGGAGTATGTCGTGGAATGATCAGGAATAGGGAATCGGGAACATCATTGTGCAACATTCGAGAACATTATCTTATTGTCCTGAGCGAAGCCGGGTAACCCAGCTAGTTCAAGAATAAACTCCGATTAAAAACTATCAAATTAAATTAAAATATTTTGCAGACATAACACTGAATTCTGCAGATTATTTTCTCTGAGCCAATTTATTTTATTATCAAATTCATTCATTAGTAATGTTCAATAAGAGCCTTTTGCATAAAATTACTGCCATAAAATTAATTAATTTAATTTTTTACTGCCCTTTTTTATTGCTTTTATTTTTTTACAAAAAAGAATTAAACATTCCGGCGTTGAACGAAATCTCCTATTGCCCTGACTATGTTAAATGAAGATGAGGAAATCATACACCTTACGAAGTAACCACAAAACAACTTGAAGATGTGGAAATCAACAAACATGAAGATGTGGAAATCAAACAACAAACGTAAAGATGATGAATGGCATGAAGATGAGGAAATCAACAAACATGAAGATGAGGTAATCACGATGTAGCACCAACACAACTTAGAGCCTAGAGGACACCTCTGAACTGGAATCCTTAGTGAGGCAGTGAGGAAAACTGTGAATAAAGTAGTTTACTTTGAATTTAAATAGCAATTAAGTAATAAAAATATAAATTATGAAATTGAAAGGATTATTGCAAACATTTCGATTATTGCAAGCAGGTTACACAATAATCGAAAAAAATGATTCAAGAACTGATGGACTGTCCTAAAAGGTGAATCCTTCTAGTTGGGCAGTCAAAACATTTTATAAATAATGTAAAATAAATGTATAAGCTTTGTTAAATACATAAAAAAATAAGAAAAAAAGAATTCTTAAGATATGCAAAGGGTAATTATTGTAAGGAAAAGGCTTTCTGTTTTTAAAACAAGAACTCCAAATAATAAAACTAAATAAAGCTTTTAGACAATCATTAAACGAATATCAAAAGAAAAAGAAACTCCGAGTTTGTTATTGTTAAAGACAGATAGTCGATTGATTCCACTGGGACAGAAGCAAGCCATGTCAACGTCACAATTCTCACGAATTCGGAGCAAAAAAATATTATCTTGTCAATATTATTTTTCCCCGAAATAAATATGTGCCAAGCAGAAATTGATTCGAGCGCACAAAAAACCTATAAAATGTTCGGACGGAAGCGGGCGCCATTTCCTTTTGAAACTTTCTGGTAAACCCGTCAGTTCGTCGTTAACTTTAACGTCCCGTACCGTAATTTACCGTGAAAAATAGCACGAGCCCGACCCGCGTAGGTCATCATAAATACTGACCTTCGGGGACTTGTTGGTCCAGGGGACGGCGGGTCCGGGAGAAAAGCTGGTCCCAGGGAGTGCGGAACTAGACCTGGTGGTCTTGTAGACACCCAGGGCAAATAAATCCAGCGGGTGGCAGTTTAAAAACTGTCAAAGCAGCTGAGCACTTTATCTTCCTCCCTCTGGGAGGCTGCGATGTAAACGAGCTGAGATAGAATTAAAATATATCTGTACACGGTGACGCGTATACTCGACGCAAATTCTTCTTCTTTGGATGGTAGCAATATATTGTCATTCAATGGCATCCGGCGTTATGTAGCTTTAACGTGCCCCAGGGGAATGGGGAAATGAAATAATAGAGAAAACATATAAAAAGTAAAATAATAAAACTCATTTGAACATTGTGTAAAGTTATAATAATTAAGTATTCTTTTGTCATGTTATAAATTTCACAAATTTCTTACATCGGAAATCGGCTCAGTAATGGAATAATTTACCGTATCGCTACGGAAAGGATTTCGGGGCGGATTCTTCTCAGGTTAGTTTTAGTTGACGCTTAAAAATATTCCACGGATAAGCAATATCTTCTTATTAATAATTCCTAGCTTGTCAGGGTTTTTTTTAATTAGATTTTTTATTGCCTAAATGCGATATCTTGAATGTGTTGCATTAAGTACGATATCTCAAATGTGTTGCATTCAGTACGATATCTCAAATGTGTTGCAATAAGTACCATTTCTCGAATGTGTTGCACTAAGTACGATATCTCGAATGTGTTGCATTAAGTACGATATCTCGAATGTGTTGCATTCAGTACGATATCTCAAATGTGTTGCAATAAGTACCATTTCTCGAATGTGTTGCACTAAGTACGATATCTCGAATGTGTTGCATTCAGTACGATATCTCAAATGTGTTGCAATAAGTACCATTTCTCGAATGTGTTGCATTAAGTACGATATCTCGAATTCGTTGCATTCAGTACGATATCTTAAATGTGTTGCAAAAAGTACCATTTCTCGAATGTGTTGCACTAAGTACGATATCTCGAATGTGTTGCATTAAGTACGATATCTCGAATCTGTTGCATTAAGTATGATATCTCAAATATGTTGTAATAATTACCAGTCACCTGGTATATAAATATACGGGAAAGAATCAAGAAAAGAGGTGTCCTGATCGATTTGTACCTGTCTGAATTTAGATTTAATGGACAGGTAAGATTGGAAAACGATTGGGGAAAATGTGAGCAAAGTTTAAATCTCGTTAGAATGAAACCGAAATAACTTTCAGCGTTCAATCGTTAATAATAAATCAAGCTGTAACTTGTTATTTGCGTTAATGTTTTACGTAATAATTAATTTTCTAGGTACTTAATAAAGTTTAATATTTTATCAAAATCAATCAAATATTTTTTAATGGGGAACTAACAAAAATAACACATCCGTCTAGTCTCTATAGTTACAGAGGTTACGACCTTTCATTTATTGTAAAACTTAAGTTATTGTTTCCATCTCATATAAAATATAAACAAAATTTTGAGAGATGGAATACTTCTTCTTTTGCAAAACTTTACTGTTGTCGCAAATGTTTAAATTGGTTTTAATTTTGAAAATTCGTAGCTTTGTGGATTCAATGCTAAACTTTAGTAAACACAATAAAGTAGTGTGTATGAAAATATACTTGAAATTCTAAAATGGTTATTTTCTCAGATTAAAATAATCCGATTGTGAAATGAATATCAGTTTTAAAAATAGCTTGCAAAATTACAAATTAATTTTTAGAGAAATGTTAAAGGAACTTTTTGACAAGATAATTTACACACCTACTCAAGTCCTGATTTATGACAACGTGATCTTCTACAACATTGCGATATTGCAGCGCTTCGGTATTAGGTATTTACAAGAGGTCAAATCCACATCTTCACAGCACAATCTCCGGAGGTCCCTACTGATAGCTGATCTCAAAGAAATACGCATTGGGTGCAACAACTCCGTATTCCAAAAGTAATCTTAATAATATTATAAACGCGAAAGTTTGTATGGATGTATGTGTTCGTTACTCTTTCACGCAAAAACTACTGAATGGATTTTAATGAAACTTTACAATAATATAGATCATACATCAGAATAACATATAAGCTATATATAATAAGCTCTGGTGTTATGAAATTTGTATAAATGAAAATGTGTGTATTTCATATATTCGCGGAGAGGGAAGAGACGAGGGAGGGGGAAATCGGGGAAGGTGGAAGGGAACGGGGACGCACGGGAAAGGACATGCAGGGAGAATAATTTTATTTCTTTGAATGGCATTGCAACGCATGCTGGGGACCAGCTAGTATTCTATATTAATGTTTTGGGTTGAGCAGTATGTACAGTTATTAGTAAAAGTAAGAAAGGGACCCTCAGATGGTTTGGGCATGTATGTAGAGCGAATTAACGAAGAAAGTATTGTAAGAAGAATATACGACGCAAATGTGAATAGTAGAAGAAGTCGGGGATGGAGACACGGCACGATCAAATGAATCAGATAGTTGAGTCAGGCCATTTCAAAAGTCAGAATAATAGGATAGTATGTATGAGACGATCTATAAATGTGAGTGAGGCAAAAAGTGTGTGCCGAGACCGATTTGTTTGGCGGTCCGTCCTCTCTGCCTACCCCTGCGGAGAAACGGCGTGATGGTTAGTTAGTTAGTTTAGTTAGGATTGTGCAACTGTGCATTACACATACTGCATGAACACTCGGGAAAAAATTAATACAAATTTACACTAATTTTATGTCATTTCTAATTATTTCTCTACAATGATAAAGTACCATTAAAAAACATATAAATCAGTCGCTACACTGAGTGAGACATTATTACAAATAATCCGTCTCTAAACCAACATTAATTATTACGTGTTAAGTGGTTTTTTGCGACGAAAATCCGGCTTAAAATTTAACGGCTAGTCATAGTAACTGAGTGGGCGCCTGCCGCTGTACAACTGTACATAGCAGAGCCGAGGGTTCAAACCCTTGTCAATGTCGTTATAAAAAAATCAGGTATAAAAGAATATAACCCTCCCGCGAGATCTGGGAGTTAACCCTACCCCGTTTTTATGGCGGCCACCGTATAAATAAATTTAGATATAAATTACTTGACAACGGACGGGTTGACCAGAGTTATCAAATTATTTTTTATGCGAATAAAAGGCGTTAGCACGCTTTTATTATCTGATGAAATAATTTATTGTTTCGATTAAGACCTGTTGGTTTGTTTTCGATTATGTTTTGGGAGATACATGCGTTTTTGGCCATTTTATTAGCAGAGGATAAGAAGTAATCAATAATGGTTGTTTAGTTCTAAAACAGTTTAAAAGCTAAACCCATGTTTCCAAGTCCTTCACTGTTAATTTATTCCTTTGTTTTCCTCCTTTCCTTAAAGTCACTGCAAAATGAAAAAAAGAAGATGTTTTCATACCTACGTGGAACCCATCTACAATATTGACACCTGAATTTAAAATTACCTACTTGAATGAGTTGAAAAATTGCAGTGACATCAGTCACATCTCGCCATTGAAATCTCGCTATTAATCGCATACAATACTAATTAATGAACCCCAAAGTGTCGGTAATTGTGACCAAGTTATGCAGTTATTTAAGTTAGGTGCAGCCATCATCAAGATCGGTCCAGAAACAGCGAATGAACCCATTAAAAGGTAGGGACTATCCTTCCATTTGCCGATTTCCTTGATTCAGTTAAAAACGCAGTCAATTGTCTTGTTCTCGCAAGAATTTAGATTTACAGTCCACCATCTCTCTCGTGTTACGACATTGGTCGCAACAATGGCAAAGGAAAATTGTGAAGTCCCTAGCAATTCACCTATTCTGGAATAAAGTTTAATCATAGATATAGCTATTTCAAGCAAAGTTTCGGTTTTTAATTGTGATCTCTCTCAGGAGAGACATTGAGAATATCTTCCACTTAGGACGAAGTGCAAACATAGCAAACTGATACATTTTAATTTTTTTATTACTTAGCTCACGCCAGGGATTGAACTTAAGAATCTAGACAAGTTTGGAGATAAGGAGTTAACTGTCATACCACGTACAGTAGAATTCGGATATAACGACTAGCTTATAACGGCTTACGATTTTTAGCGACGACAATGTAAACTCAAGTTAGGTACTAAGAAAACATATCCGTTTAGTACGACTCCGTTTTAAGCGACCAACTGCTTAAAGCGACCTATTTTAATGATATTCGTCCGGTTAGAACGACGCGCCTCGCCTACTCCCCGCGGTCAGTTACACCCAACACCTATTCTTATTAGGACGCGTAAATCACAGTCAGTGTTTATCATGTGTTGTGACTAGTTAAAAGCTCGACACAATGAGTTCCGTTCAGAATAACAAAAGAGTATGCATGAGACGATGTATGCGTATGATTGAAACAAGGAGTTTGTTCCAAGACAGAGTTATGCGGTATATCCTCCGATCAATTGAAACATTGATTATATGAAAATGTGGTATTCAACAACGCTTTTGAATTGAGCTAAAGTTTCGCATCGATATACTATAGATACTCGTATCTGTATCGAACTAAATAGGATTTCGATAGAATGTAGTATTATTTATGTAGGTGTTTATATCAGCTGACTCACCACTCGGATGCTGTGGTACCTGGTTGTTATTGTTTGTGTGCTCGGAGTCCGTTAACTTTTCAGAATGCCTCCGAACTTTCCGCACGTGCATTAGCAAAATAAAGTGGTGGATAATCCAATTACCTTCAGAATATTTCTATTCTAATTTATAGCTAGGGGAAGCGTGAACTTGCGATTTGCTTTTCACCAATGACCGAAAAACTTACGAGGACTATGAACTTGAAAAAAAAAACAAAACAATATGGGACAAAATCAAACTGCTCATTTATTCGCTTTTCGGAACAACCCATACGGGTCTCATAGAAATGGTTGTCTCCCTTAATGTCATAGAGAGAAATATGATCTAAACTGCATTAGAAAGTAACAATACCACGATTTATATTCAAATCAAAAATTTACGGCAAAAAAGTTTCGGATCGCAATTTAAAAAAAAAATTATGAAACTTTGGGAATTTTTTATTAATTATTTTTACATGGAACAAGAAAAAGTAAGGAGTAACAATAAAATTCATAATAGGTTTGACTTATAAAGTGTGAGAAAGGTACTCAGCATGCAAGAGCGAGACGGAAGATGAACGAGTATAAAAGAAGATGTTCGCCCTTGCTCTGTCTCCTTTATCACCGACAGCGCCGAAAGCTAGGATTAGCTGTAGAACTCATTATTGTGCAATTATAATTAATACTCGACACGCGCATTATTATTTCTAAACTATTCCCTGATCACGTAAAAGATCATCCCATTGGTAATTTACAGTTTAACAGTTATAACAGTGGCGCAGCCAATACGGAATTAAATATAACGATTGCGAGAATCGACGCGCAAAAATTGCACGCTAAGCACGCGAGTTCAATAGTTACGTGTTGTAACATTATTTTCGGGTCGGTAAAAAAGGCCGGACCGAAATTAAAAATCTTCACTGGAAGGAGTGAAGAAGAAGGGGAACACTGGAGCCAGCCTAACTTCTCGGAAGGGGGAAGATTGCACGGGAGGGTCCAGGACTTCAAGAGCGGCAGCTGGGTGTCCAGGTCACTAGACGGGTCTGGAAGGAGCCATCGTCATCAAGGATCAAGAAGCGGTTTCCTGAGAGGGTCAACGGAGCAGTACAGATTGAGGAGGAATATCGTAGGGGAGTGTTTTTCTCTTTTTTTTCTTTTCTCTCTCTTGTTGTATCATCTGGGTAGAGCAAACATGGAGTCAGGAGGATTGGGGTCCTTCAGTTTGCGTGACGGTAACTGGGAGAATTTCAAGGTCCGCCTCGAACAGTATCTCCTTGTGAATGATGACAAATACGCATCAGATGTGAAAAAAAGGGCTATTTTTCTTAATGCCTTGAAGGATGACTGTTTCTCACTTTTGGTAAATTTGTGTATTCCTAAAAAAGTAACCGATGTTAAATTAGAAGATTTAATTTCTAAACTCAATGAGTATTGTAGCATGACGAAATGTTTTTTTGAGGAGAGGTCACAGTTTTACACAGCTAAACAGAGGAGTGATGAGACAATTCGTGATTTCGCAGTTAGGTTAAAGGCTCTTTCGGTTAATTGTAAATTCGGGAATAATTTGTCGGAGAAATTAAGAGATTTCTTTGTGCTAGGATGTAAGCCCGGGAAAGTCAGGGAAAAATTATTTCTTGAAAGTGAATCGTATACTTTCGAAAAGTGTGTCCAAGTAGCAGAGTGCATCGAACTCGTAGCTTCAACGCAAGCCCAAGGTCGGGAGTTTAACTCTGTTTTAGCAAATAACAGTGTCAGCAGTGGTCGTGTTTCACCTAGTTCATATGAAAAGAAAAGAGTAAGCAATAGATTCAACCGGATGAGTAGTCCACATAAGTCGCGATCGCCGTCGCCAAAGCGTAAATGTTTCGTTTGTGGAAACGATAATCATATTTCGGCGGATTGTAGATTCAAAGGCTATACATGTAGAATTTGTGGTAAAAAGGGTCATCTAGCAAAACAGTGTAAAAGTTTTTCAGTTCGTAAAAATGTGAATACCTTGTTTTCAGATACAAGTGTCGATAATATAAATAGTGTTGAACCATATTGTGTAGAGGTTTCTTTGGACGGCATTAGAAGTAAATTCATGTTAGATTCAGGTGCATCTTGTAGCGTGATTGGCAAGGATTGTTATTTCAATCAGTTTAATAGTAATAAGTTAGTGCATGAAAACATTAGTCTACGGGGTTTTGACAATACGCTCATCAAAGTAATAGGTGCATTTACTCCGCTGGTAGAGTATAACGGACAATGCCACCAGTTAAAGATTATTGTTGTAGGTAGCTCTACGTTATCAATATTAGGACGAGACTTCATGGAACTGTTTAACTTAGGAATTACTGGGATAGTGAATTGTGTTAATCGAAATACATTAAAAGAGCGATTAGTAAAAAAAATTCCAGAAGTTTTTACGGATAAACTAGGCAAGTTTAATAAATATGAAGTTAATTTAAGATTGAAAGATACCGCTGTTCCGGTGTTTCGAAATAATAGAATCATTCCATTCGCTTTAAAAGAAAAAGTCGAACGAGAGTTAAATACTTTAATCTCAGATGGAATAATAGAGCCGGTTCATTATAGTGAATTTGCGAGTCCTATCGTACCAGTGATTAAGAAAAATGGTAGTATTAGGTTATGTGGTGATTACAAGTCAACAGTGAATAATCAGCTGTTAATTGACAAGTACCCTTTACCTAGGATTGAAGAACTGTTAACCAAAGTCAATGGTGGGAAAGTTTTTGCAAAGATTGACCTCAAGTCGGCGTATAACCAGTTTGTTTTGAAAAAGGAATGTAGGCGTTTCACAACGATCAACACACATTTAGGGTTATTTCAGTATAAACGGTTAGTGTATGGGTTAGCTTCTGCACCGGCTATGTTTGCAAAAGCAATGGCAAATTGTTTGTCAGGATTACAGAAGATGACATTCTATTTGGATGACATTATTGTGATCGGGGAAGACGAAGAAGATTTAGAGAAAAACGTGTGTGACGTTTTAGAGAGGTTAAAAAGCTGTAATTTAACGGTGAATAGTGAAAAGTGCGAATTTAATTTAGAAGTTATTGAGTTTTTAGGTTATAAGATAAGTGAACAAGGGATTCAACCGTGTCAACGGAATAAGGAAGCTATTTTAAATGCACCGTCACCTAGTGATTTAAATCATTTGAGAAGTTTGTTAGGCATGATTAGCTATTATCGTAATTTTATCCCAAACATGGCAAATGTATTGTCACCGTTGTACGAGTTACTTAAAAAAGATATCAAATTCCAATGGGGTACAGAACAGGAGAATAGTTTTGCGATTATAAAAAAAATTTTAACTTCGGATAGGATTTTAACTCATTTCGACGAAAATATTCCTGTGAAACTTGTCACAGACGGTAGTCTCAATGGTGTTGGGGCGACACTTATACATGTATTTCAGAATGGGTTTGAAAGGCCAATAGGTTTCGCAAGCAGAACTTTAAGTAAAGCGGAAAAAAATTATTCAATTTTAGATATTGAAGCAACTGCTATTATTTTTGGAATTAAAAAGTTTTATCAATATTTGTACGGGAGAGAATTCACCTTAGCTGTGGATAACCAACCCTTAGTGAGAATCTTCGGTCAAAATAGAGAAATTCCTAAAATCGCAGCGTCTAGGTTACAACGTTATGCGGTTATGTTAGGGTCGTTCAATTTTAAGATTGAATATGTAAAGTCGAAAAACAATTGTTCAGACTTTCTGAGCAGGTGTCCGATTGAAAAGGGAAGCTGTGAGGATAAGATAGAGTCTGGTTACATTAATTACTTCGAAAATAACGGGTTTAATTTATCTCTAGACGTGATAAAAAGTGAGACCGAAAAGGACGATATGTTAAGTCAAGTTAAGAAATTTCTTATCGAGGGTTGGCCAGCATCAGTAAAAAAAGTTCAAAATAGTAATTTTAATAGAATTTTCTGGGAAAAAAGGTTAGAATTATCATTGATAAATGGGTGTATTTTATATCAACATAGAGTTGTGGTTCCGGAGTCTTTAAGACAAGAGGTTTTAAAGATGTTACACAGATCTCATTTAGGGGTTTTTAAGACTAAAGGTATTGCGAAAAGTTTCGTGTGGTGGCCAAAAATTAATCAAGATTTAGAGAAAATAACTGAAAATTGTAAGGATTGTTTAGAAATTAAACCAGAATCTCAAAAGAGTTCTCTAGCAGTCTGGCCATATGAACCTGAAGTATGGTTCAGGGTGCATATTGACCATGGTAGCTTACATAACAAAAACTTTTTAGTTGTGGTAGACGCTTCTTCGAAGTGGATCGAATGCCTGGAAGTAAACAGTCTGTCTTCAAAAGAAAATATTGAGGTACTTCATAGGTTATTTTCGCAATTTGGTTTTCCAGCAACTTTAGTTAGCGATAATGGTACGTGTTTTTGTTCTGAGGACTTTGAAATTTTCTGTAAAAAAAATGGTATGGTACATATAACTAGTCCAATTAATCACCCTAGCAGCAACGGACAAGCAGAGAGTGCGGTTAAGATATGTAAAAATTTTCTTAAAAAAATTTGTAAACGTAATAGATTTCCATCAGACTATAAAGAGCAGTTGGGTAACTTTTTAACAGATTATAGGAATACCGTGCATGCAACTACAGGGTGTGAGCCATCATTATTGTTAATGGGAAGGAAAATTAGGACTGTCTTTGACTCTCTAATACCTAGGAAAGTGGAGGAAAGAACCAGTAATTCAGGTTCTTCTCGACAAAACAAAGTAATTCAAAAGGTTATTCAGAGCCAAGGCAATCAGAAAAGGCAATATAGGGGTAGAATTAAGACAGGTTTTGATGTAGGTCAGAAAGTGATGGCCAGAGATTTCAGATCTCAGGGTAATAGATTATGGGTCCCTGGGGTTGTAGTTGAGAAAAAAGGCAGCAAAGTATATTTCATTAAAATTAACAATTCTAATATGGTATGGAAAAGACATTTAGACCAGATAAGGAAATTACATGTTTCATGGCGGGAGGAAGATGGTCCTGAATTCATCGCGTCTGACACACTAGAACTGTCGACGGACGAATTGGATCTCTCCGGTATGTTGCGCAGTAGAAGCGACTCTAATTCTGTTTCTCCATGTTTCAGGTCTAAACCGTGGCATGGACGACTTCGCCCAAGATGAGACGGACGAGCGAGAAAGAGAGAAGAAACGGAAGGGAAGAGGAGAAATTATACTTAATTTTAAGTTACTTGAATAATGTATATTATATTGTAAGAAAATGAAATATGTAAC
Source organism: Limnephilus lunatus (assembly GCA_917563855.2). Taxonomy (NCBI): domain Eukaryota; kingdom Metazoa; phylum Arthropoda; class Insecta; order Trichoptera; family Limnephilidae; genus Limnephilus; species Limnephilus lunatus. Next base: position 64,126,209 of record OU830602.1, read on the forward strand.
CTAATATTATATTGTATATTGTATGTAATGAAATTTGTAGCAACAGGAAAATGAAGTATGTAGTTAGGGAATTTTCAATTTTAAGTAGGGGAGGATGTGAGAAAGGTACTCAGCATGCAAGAGCGAGACGGAAGATGAACGAGTATAAAAGAAGATGTTCGCCCTTGCTCTGTCTCCTTTATCACCGACAGCGCCGAAAGCTAGGATTAGCTGTAGAACTCATTATTGTGCAATTATAATTAATACTCGACACGCGCATTATTATTTCTAAACTATTCCCTGATCACGTAAAAGATCATCCCATTGGTAATTTACAGTTTAACAGTTATAACATAAAGTATGTTTTTTTATATCAGTAATTTTATATGGAAAAACGTAAGGAAACTTTATTAATTTTTATTTTTCAAAAATTATGTGTTTATACAAAATGTAAAAAATTATTAAATTTAAATTAATCACCTTTCAAAAACAGTTTTTTTGTTTTTAAACAATTTAAAATAAGTTTTAAACCCGGTCTCTTATTCTCATGCTCCACTTAAGAAGTTTCTAAATGGAAACATTTTACTATAGGTACTGATAACTGCTCGTATTTGAAGGCCTAGTTTTAAGTCATTTATTTATTTTGTTCTCATCATATTAGGTATGTTTACTTTCATTATCATTTTCCAAGGAGATTAATTGGTCACAATACTAGAGTAAACATGAGGCAAATTCAAGGTAGATACCGTTTTTAGATAACTATTTATTCTCATTATCATTACACGTGACATGATGTTTCGAAACAGTCATCCAAATTCACACTGCCTAGTTAGTTCTCAAACAATAAGTGTAACTTCCATTCTTTGAACTAAGTACCTACTTGCGTAATTATTTTCTGAATTCTATGTATCATAACAATATATTTGAATGTCTCACTTACTGTGATCACAACTGTATATAAAATTTCGCATTCACATTTAGTTAAGTGCTTCAAAAGCCACTCGAAAATCCGAATTTTATTTAACGTATGCAAATTTTGGGACTTATCAGTTACGTGTTAAAATAGTAATACAATCATTGATTACACAAAGTCTTGAGGTTAAGGTGTAGTTTGGATTACATTTCAGTCATGTTGATGCAACCTCTCATTTTCATACTCGTCTGCACAAACAATATACACAGATTCGAGTTGTATTTCACATTTAAATATTATTTCACATCAGCACGCATCGCGAGAAAAATGCAATTTGGGGGGTTTCCGATTTGTTGGATGCACATAAACAGTTGTAATAACTGCACCCAACCCCTCCCTTCCCCGCCCTCAGGGCAATCACTTAGGCGAAACATTAAGATAAAAGCTGTCATCTATCAGGCACGCGACTGCAAGTTGGGGTCCAGATTTGACTGATGGTTTCGGAGGAAAATGTTGCAGAAAGGTTTTGGATAATTAAATTAGATACAGATTTTATTGCAAAACGCAAGACATATTGAGATTTTTTTGAAGGAAGCAAATACTTTGGGTATGACATTATGTGAAATAAAAAAAATACACTTTGCAATACACCACTTTAAAACGCCTTTTACACTAATAATAATTAAGGTAAATATTTTATTAATACTAAAAAAGATAGCGACGTAAACTTAGCTACTCGGGCATATATAAACTTAATTAAAATGAGTGTTTTGTTTTTTTTTATATATATATTGGAAAAACGGCCCGTAACGTAAACATCAGAGTAAAAGAACATCTACTATGTTAAAATGATAATGCTTTTTCAATATTTGCGGATCATTTAATACGAACAAATCACTCATTCGATAAAACCTCCGGAACTAAAAAAATACATACAATTTAATATTAATCCATCATTGTTTGTGAATATGGAATCGAATTGGAACATACCAACTATTGTTTCTAGTATTATAAAAAATAGTAGGTATATTCCAATATTTATCTTTATGCTGTTCTTTGTTAGTATAGGTAGGTACCTACGGATCAAACAGGAGGACAAAGGTGGAACTTACGTAAGAACCAACTCTGTTTGTATTCACAATATCTACAATAGAGATAAGATAGTACACAGAAAATAAGTTCGTTGCGTGTTTTTGGTTAGTCCTCGACAGTTTGACGACCGGCGTAGTGCAGCGGTAAGGCGCTTGACTAGCACACCGAAGGTCGCGGGATCGAATCCCGGCGTGGCAAATAAATTTTATTTGATTAATTTGTGTTATTTCACAATTAATTAATTTAAAATATTATATAGTATATTTGCGGCACGTTCCGGAATGGAAGATACTCTCAGTATCGCCCTGGTGTAAGACGACCATTCAGAATTGAAACGTTGCTTGAAATGGCTTTAGCCGTGTTTGGTGACCAAATCTGAATAGCCAGGTACTTCCCCACCTTCCTCTTCCCTTTCTCCTTCCCTTCCCCACTGCCTTCAGCCTCACAACATACCCCAATTTGGGGATGCCATAGTCTCACTGGCTTCAGACGGGAGCAGCTGGGACTCTTGTGCGGTATACATGTAAAAAAAAAAGAAAATCCCCCCCCCCCTTCCCCCCACGGCATACTTATATACAATATGCAGTAAGTTTAGGGAATATACGGTGTACACCTACTAACACACGTTAGTGTCCCAGAAAGGGTTGATATGATATATGTCGGTGATAATATACAACTTATTTTCATTCAAATGCAACTAAGAAAAAACCACTTGTCTATATATTGTATATACCAGCGAATAAGTACAAAAAAATCAACCCTGTAAATAAATTCGTTTGATATCAATACGAAACTTATTATTAAAAGTATTTTTGAAGTCGATCTTAGGTTTAAAATTGCCAAATAACGCACAAAAAATATTAATTTTATAATAATATTATCGGGTGATCAACTGGTCAGTCACCTTAATTTACTTTTCGTGTTTCCTGAGTTTTCAATATCTGCATAAATAAGTTGTGTTTATTTATTGTGATAAAGATAAATAAATATTAGTATTTTGGGGGGACTGATATTATTCTTACCACGTTTAACCACTTACCCAAATCAGTATGAGATGCACCTGGTGAGAAATTCAACGAATTTTATCGCAAAGTAGACGTTCGTACGTACCTGGAACAAATAAAAATAACCATAAGAATACTGAGAAATATCGAATACTGAAAACCTATAAAATGCAGAGTTGTCTTGCTGATTGACACAAATATGAAAAAAATATTGTAAAATTGTATTATGCATATTAATTATAATAATTGTGTATTTTGTAGTAAAATTCATAAAAAGGGAAGAAGTGTAAATGTTGTTGTTCAAACAGAAAACTTTTTTCCGTTAATTTAGCCTCTAATTATGAAATCTATGCGAAATCCACAAGATTGAGCTAAATAAATTCACAGACAATATAAATTGCAAAAAACTAAATTAAACCAATATTTTACAATACGCGGTTATGAAGTAGCATCCTAACATTTTTATTTATTTATTTTATTACATTAGTTACATTTATACAGCAAAATTACATAATAATAATATTTCAAATAACTGAATATAATAAGTGTTATTATGTCTTGTACGTCAATAGTTCCTAGCTAGGCAGATTGCCTGTTCTAAGGAACCAAATGCTGGTGAAAAATGCCTAAAATGTATTCTGTAAAAAAATATATTTATTTACATATATTGTCAATTTTTTTCTGAGGCTTATTTTTTTTAATTACTATTCACAATGTCTTCGAAACTAACATCAGTGGATATTAAAGCACTAATTGAAGAAAATCATGATTCCGAATAAATGGTTGTTTTTGAAAAATGGTTCCGGTACAACATACAATCCGCCATTTCGATTATGATTTTATTATTTATGCGATTATAAATAAAAGTATTAATTATGTAGACGGTTTGTTTTTGGCTCATCGTGAATAAATGAGTTACAATAATTTATGAAATGTTTTCTATTTATTTATTAGAATATAAACATTTGAAAAAAAAATTATTTTTTACGAATAAAAAAAAATCGGTCAAGTATACCTAGTTGAATAAATTCACCAGGCAAGTGGAGGGTTAAAAATAAAGATTTAATACAAAATAAAAATTTGAATTAAAAAAAAAATAGAGTGCACACGATAGTGATAAGCGAAAACATGATAAAAGCAGAAAATAAGGATACAGCATATTAATATTACTAATCTAAATATGTTTGGATCTCCAATACAAAATAAACAGGGTCAAAATTACGATGTTCCGCCTTAGCGAGACATGAATGAATTACCTAATGGAGATCGGGCTCCATAACATGATGGTGTGTTGGTGTATTATGCCATGATTTATGACTTATGGACGTTGAATGCTGAATCATCGAACTTAAACTGCATGATACATGATACACCATCGGGCTGAACCATTTTCGCTATATAAAATGAAACGTTTTTGTTAACTATTTAGTTCAAAGCTACTGAATCTTTATGTTCTATCACAAATCAACAAAATACATACAAATCCAATGTAAAACATGGATCCCTTAAAAAATCAATACATCAATCAAAAATTCCATATCATCATAAATAATATAATAACGATGTGAGAACAATAAAATTAGGTCATTAATAATTCATATTACTTGTAAGGCATTCCCCGAATAATATCGAATTAAGCTACCATTCCGAGGTGATTAAGCCTACTGGGAATAGCCAAAATAATTAGGAATTTGATAGTCAAAGACGACTTAGTAACAATTTTAAGAAAACCCATGTAAAAAAATCATTGTAGACCCCCTTCACTCCCTCCCCTATATATACAAGTACATATAAACCGTAGGTTAAGAATAATTTGTATCAGTCTTAAGATGGCTTTAACAAGCTGAAACCGGTTACGGTCAAATAAATTAAAGTGGAAAAAAGTTTCATATTTATTTTATTGTATTAAAATAAAAATCGAATGCTTGTCAATGTTTTGTAAGGTTCCATGCCAACTCAGAATCAAGTCAACTCAACACCGCTTTGAAAAGTTATTAAAAGCTAAGAAAAAAAATTGAAAAATACCTCATAACCTAACCGAAGGAAACCCATTAACCAATTATTTTGTATATTTTTTATCACTTTTAATAGTGTTGGTAGATTTCATTCTGAGTTGTCCGGTCACCGTATTGTAATACGACACAAAAATGTCGAGCTTTATGAAAACGAGCAATTAAATTAATTATCTAACAGAGTAAATATAATCGAATTAATGTTTAGCACTCACTACATACTTTGTAGTCTGCTATGCAAGTATTATTTATTTATATTTTTATGATTTATATGTAAATTCTATACGGTTAGTTTAGAATTTCATAATTTAGTATTTCGGAAAATGTATAAAGTTTCCAGTGAAAAACTTCTTAGACTGAAAGCTTTTAAGTTCTATATAAAATATGTGCTGAAATTTGAGGTAAACGTTCGAAAATGCTTTCAATGGTTTTCAAACTGCACCTAGTCTTGCATAGGATTTAAAAGACAACAGTTTGGGTTTTTTTGTCACTATACCTAATGCTTTATTATTTACTTTGGAATCACTTTAATATAATACATTAATTGTCAACTAGTTTCGGTTAGCTCAACCTTCTCCAGAATAGTATAACATGAATTAACAGACATTTAAAATTAACATTAAGCCATAAATTTATTGCTTTCTTCGATAAAAATAAATGCCTCCCAGTTCATGATTTATCATACAATAGTTACATTGTTTAAAAATAAGAAGAAAAACGATACAATAATATAGATAAAAACGATATCGGTAGGCAATGTTATCTATTGTTTATTTTCCAGGAATCATGTTTCGAGCAGCTATTATAACCGAGTTAGATAAATGATGAGCCTGTTCCATTTTCTCCATCGCCATTGGTCAACATTACGGTTAATATACTATCTGAAATCGAATCGGAACAGCTGTTAACCACCTTTTCAAAACAACAGTTATTTACAACAATGGGTTATAAAAATCACGTTTACATTCATTCATTTGATACTTACACCTTCAAATATTGTTATTTATATTATTTCAATGTGGTATAATACCTGACACTTATAGGAAGTAAAAGCCTTTGGGCGTGTAAAAATAGTTATTTTTATTATGTCCGCAACTTCTGAACACAATAAGATATTGTTGTGTATTTCTTGGTAGTGATTTTACACAACGAACTTACGTCTAAACTTGTCTAAACATAATTTTTTGCCTTAAGTTTAATATAAAGTTTATGGCTTCATTTTTTCATGTTCAAGTAAAGGCATGTTCATTTTACTATATATTATATTTTATCTTTTTTATATTATTATATTATTTTTATTTTTTCCTTTATATTATTTTTTCTGTTAACTGTAATTGCATATACCTATTATAATTAGAATATTATTTATATTTATTAAGGGCTCCGGTATAAAGCATTAAAAAAGAAGTGCAAAACTACTGAAGACGGTTTATATTATTATGTAAATAAGAATGATAAAGGAAACGCGCTTAATAAAAAAATATTATAATGAGTAGGCGTCAATGACTGTTGTTAAAATGTTTAATAAAACACAACTATAGCGGGGTAATTAAATGAAATCAATCCACGCTTTTCTTCTGTAAACACAATGAGTATTTATTGGGTGGGTACAATCAATTGCACAAGTAGACAGTTCAATAATCTTAAAAAACAGTAGTAACTTAAACGTACAAACTACGACAACAGTAGCTTTATGGTTATTATTATTATAATAACTCCAAAGGACACTAATTGTCCCTTAATTTCTCGTCACCTTACACACAAAGGATTTACGAGTATATTCTCTCTCTGGAGACCTGAAGTTACGCGAGACACCTCGGCGGGTAAACATAGCATTTTTACGATCACAAACGACCTTTTATGGGATCGACCCACATGTGAAAAAACCCTAGCGGCGGGATGCAACCTCTGGCCAATAGAATCCCTCGTCTCAGACAGCAATGCTAGACAAGGAAAGTATTCGAGCGTTGACGCTTGTCAATATGCGCTCTAAATAAATACATTTGTTACACAACTTATTTTAAACAAAGCAAAAATCTATCGACATCTGAGTTAAGTTTGCATTTAAAACACACTGATTTTTTTCATACTCAAAACATGTTAAATTATAGAAGCAGACTAGTTTTTAATAATAAGTGTTCAAGGGAAGTATGTTATATGTATACAGAAATTCGGAAAGCGCGTTATAATAATATCGATATCATTGAATTTGTGAGATGGCTTACATAATTTATTATTAATGGACTTAATATTAAGGGTTTTGTAAAAATGAAAGTAAATTTATGTTACACAAACTGATATTATGTTTCATTAATATTAAATAAACTAGCTGGTTCCCGGCATGCGTTGCAATACCATATATTCAAAGAAATTCGTTGTTTCTCCCTGAATCACCTTTCCTATGCGTCCCCGTTCCCCTACCGCATCCCCTTCCTAGCTAGCTTTATAAATTATAGTCTATATGTTATTCTGTTGTACGGGGTATGTATTATTGTAAAGTTTCATTAAAACCCGTTCAGTAGATTTTGCGTGAAAGAGTAACAAACACACATACATCCATACATACTTTCGCGTTTTTAATATTTATAAGATTGGATAAAATGAGCGGTTAAGTTTAAATAGTCTTCAAATTAAGCTGTATACACACACAGCCATAATAACGCTTGGCGTATTTCGGCATATCGCTCGCCGTACATTCCTAATTGGAATATATAGCGGGCGATAAGCTGAAATACGTTAAGCCACATATATAATAGCTGTCTGTGTACACAACATTTATCATAAAAGCACACTGCAAGCCAATCTGTCAAAATGGAAAACTTTGTTGAAATTGACAATGCTTTCCAAAAACCTATACAATATACTGATTAGTAACGCCTTAATAACTTACGTATTTTCATTATTAATGCTATTTTCAAAGGGGGCTCTACTTTATACTTTTATTTGGTTATATTTGAGTAGGTTAGGTAGGGTTTTTGGGGCTAACCAAAAGAGGCCGAAAATCAATCATTTAAAGTTGCGCTCTTTCTGCCAAGCGTTATGCGAATGTGCCATGACTCGGCACCATCCGTCCCCCCTCCCCTCTCACCCTTATTCCACCCCCATTCTGCCATCCTGGTAGTGGCCGCTGCCAACCACCCCCGCGGAGATTTCTAGTGCTGAAAAATATAACAATTGGCGGGCAAATCGGCGCGGGAGGGCACTAAATCATCCCTCACAGACCCATATATAATCTGCTGTAGCGGGGTTGGCTTCAGTGCTTCCCAAATGCAGATTATGTGGATGATGCAGAGATGCACTTAGATCATAAAGATTGTCAAACTGTTTTGAGAAAACAGCGCAATAGTTTAGCTAAGGTCCTTGGTCACAAAAGCTCGTTTGTATCGATAAAATCTTTCTTCATCTTCAATACACTTTTAAAGAAATTATTTTCTTATTGAACAACACTTTGAAACATGTTATGAATTAAATGATATAAGAAGTATTTTAAGCAACTAATTTATTGTTTTTTAGAGGAAAGACAAACATTCGACAATTACGAATAACCTGACAATATTTGAAAATGTCCTACTACCACCACAGTAAGCAGAAAATGTTGCTTGTGTCGTGATGGAGGACTTATGCAGCGTTTACATTGTTCGTTTGACCGTATTCGACTGCAGCCCGTTTTAGGTCACCGACTAGTGTAAACTGTTATTTGGTTGACCGTATTCGATTGCAACCATTCATCACCGTCATTGGTCGACGCATTCGGTCACCAACATAATGTAAACAGGCCAATTCGGTTAACGAATTCGGTTAAACCGAATGCGGTCGACGATTCGGTCACAGACTTTTTTTTACATTAGCTCCACGCAGGAGGCCCTGAGGAAAATAAATCTTTGGGGATGCTGTGTGGAGAGTCTTTTAAGGAAAGGAATGAGAGGAAGTTCTGGAAAGGAAAATGGTATTAGGAGTGGGTAGGCATCTGGGAGTCAGTGTGTCCAGAAGTGACGGACGTATGAATCCATCCCTCCCACTGCGGTGCAAGGCGATATTCCGAGAGAGTACGGCAGTACGGCTGATGAAGTCAAAGGGACTCCCTCAACCATTTACTTCCGATCGGGCCCGCCATGCAGCTGGTGGCCAAACGCATCTGCCGCGAAGACCCGTACAAACCTCACCCCATGAACCCGGTCACCTCTGCTAAGTCACCAAACGTAGCGAACCACTTGAGGTGACCCATACCCGCCTCCCAAATTATAACTAGATCTAATGTAAACGCGTCATTAGTCAGCCGAACGAAGAACTGAACTCACGACGCATGGGTGGGACCCAGACGCGATAACTTAGCCACTGACTGACCAAATAAAATAAAAAGGAAGTTAAATATCTTCATTCTAACATGGAATTGACGTCGCCATAGCGGAGTGAGAAAACTTGACAAATTTCATTGCAACAGAACTTACTGTTCGAGATTTTTTACCACTTCGACAAAACAAACAGATGTCAGCTTTACAGTAACTAAATCATCATCTCAGCAAAAATAATTAGTTGTGAATGTAATAGATATATATTTCTGTATTATGTTTGTAAAATGAAAGTGTTTATTTTATTGATATGTTTTTCTTGTATAGGTAGTATTTTTACTGTTTGTTACATGTAGGTACTGTTATGTATTTCTGTAATTTCGACATGTATTATGTTTGTAAAAGCTCTGTGGGCGTTTAATAAACAAATTAATAAATAATGAGCAACTACTCAAATTGAATTTAAATGAAGTCTTGAAGTACGAGTAAGTACATTCGCACGTCTTTACTGAGACGAATAGAGTCTCTTTATCGCCCGAGTGAAATATCTACCGAGTTTTGATTTTGATCCATTCAGAAAGGTTGCTTTGTTTAGACCTCATTAAATATGAATATTAAAGTATACTAGTAAAAAAACATTATAATTACCTACGTGCCCTACTATAAAAAATGTATAAATACTCGTATATTGTGATTTTACTAATGGGTGTTATTTATTACCCTTTTTTTTAAATCACGCAATTATTTTATTAAAAAGGGCTACTTTATCAACTTGTGTTCTGACATGTATCTGCCACGCAGTGTTATTATTTTGATTAATGGATTAATTTAGAGAAAATTATGTTTTTGCATGCTTGCTCTATATATATGAATGAGTGTAGCGAGTTTGTATGAGTACGTCTTTAAGTAATTAAAACACGCACATAATACTATAATTAGATAACGTCCGCAGATTTATTACATTAATTACCTAACTTATTTTCAGTAATTTTTTTTTGGCAATTTTTTGTTATGATTTTTTTAAATTTTGGCTGGTGATTGCTTATAATTTATAAGTGGCAGTCGTTTCGCTCTTTTGTGTGGTTATAAAACACGCGTTGGAAATTTTTCAAAAATAAAGACAAAAAATATGTATATTCGCTTCTACAAGATATATTCTTTAGGACTTTTATCGATTCACATAGGAGTATTTTTTTTATCTATAAAACAAATTAATTTATCTGTGAAACATTTCGAGTTCGTAAAGGAGACAGGATATAATGTGTATTTTTGTACCTGTGTAAAACTAAAATATTCAAACGAAAATATGTACCGAAAAACAATAACTTAATTAATTCTTTAATATTCATAAATTTACTTAGAGGGTGATTTTTAATTATATAAAAATAAATTACTTTTCATACACTACTTAATCAATCCAAATTATCGACATGTTGCAAAACCGATGGTTTCTTCGTCACGATAAAATTAAAAGTTGTATTTTAATTTTATCCTGACGAACTATTGGTTTTGAAACAAATTGACCCAGTAATTGGTTTTCATATAATTCATAGCATTGTTGATACAATTGACTATTTTTCAGTTTAAAAGAAAGTTTTTTAAATTTCACATTAAGAATACCTTTGCTAAAATCAATATGTCACCCAACTTACAAACATTTGCCTCAAATGCCATCTAAACTGTTTCTTTGATATTTTCAATTTGATCGTAATAATATTTTTATTTTTGTGCGGTAATTGAACCAATTCGTATATTCTTTTTACCGTTTCTGGTAGATCAATAACAGCTTTGTACGCTCATAATACATTTAGACTCGCGTATAATTCACGTAAAGCTCCAACCATATTTGTAGGGAGCTTTGGGAATACACCGATGAAAACAATCCGTCAATATTTTACGTGACAGACATAATAATTAAGTTTTCCTCGGAAAGGCACTACTTCTCAGATAAGAAAGGTTTCCTTTTTCGATTTCGATCAAAAGATCGCTATCTTCGGTAATTTTTAAAAACCCTTCATCACGTTTTCAATCACAATAAAATCACGGTGTTGAAAGTCAGAGGATTTTGATTTTAGAGTAGTTCTATGGTATATTGCTATTTCATCGCAAAGTTAATTATGGACAAAACGCAACAATTAATTAATATTTGCACCAAACAATAACCTAAATTGTGGCTAGCCATAATAAGATTTACTTGAATAAATACTTTACTTAAGCAAAAGAGTTGTAAATTTTTGGTACCAACGAGACAATGGCTGTCTGGGTAATGTTTAGAAGCTTTCACAGGAGGGGGAAGAGACAAGAACGGCTATAAAGTACTCAAATATTTGGATCCGGTCACTAAACTCATCTAAAGCCATTTCAAACAACTTTCGGATACTGTACAGTCGTATTTCAACAATAATTGGAATTCTCAAATTAAAAATGTTCTATATTGTTTCACACTCCAACATCTTGAATTTTTTCTCTGTATTTTTACAAACTCGTATTTTACATATGTTTTTTGTCTCCATAAAGGAACAATTCTTCTCATATTTTAATTAGTTAAGCACTTAGTTAAAACCAATCAATATCTATTTCACTTAACAAAAATTATCGTAAGTAAAATTTTATGCATAATACCAAATAATTTTTAAAAAAATCGAGTGCAGTTAACACGCGGTAGAAGCGAAACTTTACCAAAACAATCTAAACCAATGAAGAATTAAGGGTCCTAGAGAAGTGAGGTCATAATCAAAGCGGCCAATGAGCGCAAACCTACCGTCATTTCTGTTTTATATCTCAACCAATAGGAGCCTTGACAGGAGTTGGATGCTTCGCAAGTGCGTCATTTCCGTTTCATCCTATTTCCAAATCACAACGGGGCTAAAGTTTCACTTCAAAAATCTAGCCCAATTAATAGAAATGTGAACCCGACTATTATAATACATGGTATTATGAGTTACGATTACATTATACAGTCGTTCATTCAAAATTTTAGCCATTCGGGTAGGTACCAAATATGTATACGCTGGTGCGGTAATTGGAAATTTTATTTTTCAATTAAACTTTCCTGGATATTTGCCAAGTTTTAAATTGAGTTTTGCATTTATTACAAACTGAATGTACATAACATTAATACTTCAAAATAATCAAAACGAGGATATTAACTCTCTTTTTCAGACTTTTTAGGAAATAAATTGAAGAGAATAATACAAAAAAAAACTTTGTACGAAGTATTTTGATTAGTACCTACCTACGGTGAAAATTTCTAAACACATTATGTAAGTTGAACTTGAAATAAGATTGGCTAAGGGCTGCGTGATGCAAGTGGTCGCATTGGGTTCACATCTACTTGTTGGGTTTTTAATTCTTTGTTAGCTAAGTCCTTCGTCATTGCGCGAGAGACATTTTCTAATTAAGACAATGGTGGTAGTAGGATTCATATACATAATATACATGTATTGTCAGGATGTTCATGACCTAAAAATATTCGCTTTTATTTCATATGCTTATCTAAAAAAATATCTATACTTCAAATAGGTCCCAAATATATACTGAAAAATAGCACCGAGGAATATGCACCAGGCAGATTAGAAAGGTATCCATGTTTTGTTTGTGTACAAATTGAACAATCAATTAATGTTAGCAGAGGCATATAATATTACTATCAGTGCATTAGTTATACCAATACACGATATTATTATTACTTTAATAAACGGATAGCAAGCTTGATCTAGAATAAATATCTAACACACCTATTACTCATCAAATTTCAAATAAAGGTTTAGAGAAAGGCATGTTTACCTACAGGTTTTAGGAACGTGCTTCAAGAACGTGTAACAAGAAAATATATATTGAGAGCACTTCTTTACTGCGTATTCTACAAAATTCGATGAGCTACTTCGATAATGTATAACATTACAATCAAAACAATGTTAGTAATACCACGAAAGTTTTGTTTGAAAGCAACAAGGCGTTACAAAGAGAAAACAACATTACTGGTGTTTTCTGTTCTGCCAAAATCTGTAGGTTAGTTGTTGTAAACGATTATTTTACAGATTTGTTTATTTTCTAATTTTTGGAAGGTCGATTTGACATGGTCTCTTCTTAATCAATAGGAAATGTACTCTGAAAAAGTTGAGGGATTTAAACAAATATACTTTATGAACATCAACTTATTTAAATGAGTTTGTTGACCGGTTTAGAAACTATTGCGCTTTATTTAGGGCAGATATAAACTAAATATGACAAGACGATTGTTAATTAGATTTACGAGAGATAGATGCAAAAGCCATGATGAAGAGGAATGGAAAGTTATATGACTTTTTTATGTTTGACACCGAGAACGTTTGGTACGATTGCATAATACTCGTATAAGTGACGTGCACAGCGTATGAGTTTTTTTTTTAATTTTCACTTACGAGAATGAAATGTGATATTGAACGCAGGATTTTTTAACTCGTTAAGTTAAATGTTTTTTCTATTTGATACCTAACTTAAAATTATTATTGCACGTTCCACTGACAGCATGCATTTTACATATAACTGCAATAAATAGCAAATGAAGGCAAATTTCATAAAATCATTTCGTAAAATAACATTTCAACAAAAAAATAGTGGATGAAAATAACAATGGATTCCCAGTAACAAAAGCAACAGTAACAAAACAATCGCTTATCAAATGCATATGGCTCCCAACACGGAGCATATTAATCAACTTGTTGATGCATAGAATAGGATTAAAAAGCTTTTATAATTTATATTGAAGTTCAATTAAAAGCTTTCCACATACCGAGGGTTTGTTGGTATAAAACAATTCATGGGGAAACCGATCAGAATATGGTGCACACATCCTGTCAGCTCTAATACTATATATATAACCTTTTGCTACAGAGCTGGCAATTATCCTTTTTGATGAATGGTAGATCAAAAGGAGATCAGTCACCACTGAACAAATTTGCGGTGGCAACGACCGCAGTGACTAAATAAATCATTAATCAATACTTTTAGAAGTATTGGACAGTATTTTACTATTAATATGCGTTGGTATGTTGGTAATAGATGGTAGTAGTGAAGATATTACTTTTAACATTTTTTTTTAAAATCATTCTTCCTGAGCAGAAGGCGATAAAAGAAAAAGCTTATTTCATTTCAAAAGCAATTCTCCAAAATTTCGAAATTTTTAAAATTTTACCACAAAATTTACTTCTTGTCTCCTCCACTGAAGATATTTAATGTTCTGTCCTCTTCTTGTTTACTCTTTCAATCTTTATTTGGAAACAATATACGTATATTTTACACAATATTACATTTAAGGACATTCTTGGTACATAATTAAAATTTATTTACAGATGTACTCCCATAAAAAGCTATGCTTTTTGTATAAGAGGAAGTATTGTACGTTAAGTACTTACCTATGATTATGTTATATTTCCATAATAAAGAGTTACACGTTTTGTTTAAAATATTTAGTGTTTGATTATCTTACAGAAACTATCTACATACATAAAGTCATATTGTTTCATAAAATAAATTTATATGTAGGTGTATATATACTTGTGCATATATTTTTTTTTTATGTGAATACCGTACAAGAATTCCAACTGATCCCGTCTGGAACTAGTGAGACTATGGAATCCCCAATTGGGGTACGTTGTCAGGCTGAAGGTAGTACAAAGGGGAAGAAGATAAGGAAGAGGAAGGTGAGGAATCTTTTCAGATCTCGTCACCAAACACTGCTAAAACAATTTCAAGCATCATTTCAACTCTGAATGATGGTCTTACACCATGGCGACACTGAGAGGATCTTCCACTCTAGAATGTACCGTAAATATAGGTACCTCTTACTACTTTTAAATGATTAAATTGTGAAATATAAACAAATAAAATTTACTTGCGCTCGTCTTGATTTAAACCCGCAAACTCTGGATCGCTAGTCAAGAGCCTTCACTACGGAGGCCGTCAAATAAACCGCTTTAAAGTTAAAAAACGATTTCAAAAAGAAAAAAAATTGCTTTTTTTATCAAGGCGTTCTAAAATTGGTGTAAAACTTGAACATAATTATATTTTATTTTTATTACCGTTTTAAGCGGCAGATTTTTCCATGCGTACTTGCGGTTACTAGGAAAATATCTGATGTTTTATTACAACTCGTATTAAACTTTACTTCGTCGAAACAAGCAATAAATATAGTTATTTCGCAGAACGACAGTGTATGTATACAATTAGGCTTAGTTGATGATTTAAATTCGGAGTGTTCTAAATAACTCAAATAGAAAAAGTTTTCAAGTTATCTGTTGGAGTTCGGTAGAAAAATAATTTTCTAATAATAATAATAGCCTTTATTCAGACAGTAAATTACATTACATTATTTATAATATTTATAATATTTATAACACTTATCATGCATTGACTCCCTGTCTGTATGTCACTAGTTGACAAAGGCCTGCTCCAACTGTCGACATTTCTCTCTATCATTAGCTACTCTTGTCCATATACCACCTGCTATGGCTTTGATGTCGTCAACCTATCGTCTAAATGGTCTACCTCGTTTTCTCTTCTTGTCACTTGTGAACCAATTCATGACTAATTTTGACCATTTTTCACTTCCTCTGATTGTGTGGCCTGACCACTTCCACTTTAGCTTTTTTATTGTTTTTATGACATCTTTTGTTCTTGTTTGTCTCTTAATGGATTCAATTTTTATTCTATCGGACAGTCTTTTCCCTATCATACTTCTTTCCATGAAGTTTTGGCAAGTTTCGAGTTTCTTATTATGAATTTTTGTGAGTGCCCAAGTTTGGCAACCATAAGTATCTAAGTACAGGAAGTATACAGGTATCAAAAAGTTTCCATTTGATAGTTATCCTAGTTTCACTGTTTTTCATTATTTCTTTTAAACTCCAATATTATTTCCAAGCATTTCCAATACGTCGGTCTATTTCTTTTGTGGTTATATCTACAGGAGAAATTATTTGACCTAGGTATACATACTCATCCACATAGTCGATCAGATTGTTATTAATCCTGATAGGTTCTTGCTACCCATTTGTCATAGCTTTGGTCTTTTCTGTGTTCATGATTAATCCCACCTTTCGGCTTTCTCTATTTAGTTCATTCAGCATCATCTGCAGGCCTGCACTAATTTTGTTTAATTTTTCACTAATCCAATTTTCTAATATCGAAATAAAATAATTGAAAATCTCTCAGAAAGAAATACCTTCTGAAATCAATATGTTTACCAAAATATTTTTTTGTGTTGTGAGTTGTTGTCTTTGTTGGCAGTCATTAGTCGAATGCAAAAAATGATAAATATTTATCTCGATGCCATTGTTGAATTTGTGCTGAACGTGTCATTTAATGGATATTATTATTCCCCAAAGCTCGGCTAAATAAATTGGTGAAATAAAAAGCGTCCAACCCAAAACACGACACGGAAAACATCAAAAATGATTCATTCAAATGAAAACGCGTACAAATGGGTCATTTATTTGCAAAATATTTTTTTCAGTAATTCTGATTTTAAAAAATGCAAATGTTTGCCAATACGAGTATTTAGCGAGTTAAATTTTTTTTAAATAACAAATTTATTTGAAAGCTTTAACCTAGGGCTAGGATATTTATATTTTGAATTTTTTTTAATTATTTTAAAATGGGACGTCTCACTTTATGACACATACGTGAACATTTCCATGATGCAGTTTATATAATTTCTAATCTATTCTAATCATATATAATTTCTATTCATTGAAGATAATATTGACGACTCTCAAACGATGAATGTATAACAGAAAAGATAGAAAAATTCAATTGCATCCGGAAATTGAACCCAGGACCTCTTCCTTGCCGGGGAAATGCTTTGGCCACTGAGCTAATTCGACCATATTAACTCGTCATTTTCAACTGTTTCATACTTCGACTGAGTTACGATCATTTTATTAACGAATTATTAAATACTAGCTGGGTGACCCGGCTTCGCTCAGGACAACATTCGAGAACTGGAAGAGAAGAATTGAACAAATATCACTTTATAAAGCCGGGCACTAAACGTAGCGAACTTACTTAGGTTGACTTTTTGCGAAGGTGTTATCCAATTAATGATTCCCGGGGCGGTGGTACGTATACCGGCCTCCCAAAGTGAGTATAGTATTAAAAATTAACAGTTTATCAAAGCTGTAGCAATTCTTACAAATGTTACTTAACTTCAAGATTGCTTGGCGATTGTGCGTTTGGTTAGATTTGTACCTAACTAGAACGGAAACGATAAATATTTAAGAATGTGCACCGGAAAACATGTCGTCGCGAGTTATGAAAAAAACGTTACAATTCTTACTCAGAGTCGTTTATATATTACTTAAACGTTGTTTGCGCTAGTAGTACTGTGGCAGGAAATAAGAATAAAACAACCGATTGGTTTTTAGATATTACTGGAGAAAGTGGTTTGTGCAATTACGTAGATACTGTAAAGCAAACAGAATTTTCAAAAGGTTTCTCGGAGACAGCATTTTTGGTGGAGTAAAAATTATTTCGGTTGGATTCAAAGTGTTGCCATGCTTTGAATTTAAAGAATTTCATCAACATACAGGGGTTAAAAAGAAAAAAAACATTAATGCCAAAGTACGGGTTTAGGGAGAATCTAAGTACTGGTGACGCCATAGAAACTATTACAGATATGATCATAAAAAGTTTAGACAGAGGAGAAAAAACACTGGCAATCTTCATAGACTTACAAAAGGCATTTGATACAGTAGATCACAAAATCCTTTTTGCAAAACTTTCAAAAATTGGTATGTCAAATAAAACTCTTAACTTATTAAAAAGTTATATGACGGAGCGTACACAGAGCGTTCAAATTAACAAGAAAAAAGTAAACCTCTCCTAGTCAACCATGGAGTACCACAAGGAAGCGTACTAGGACCGATATTATTTCTAATATACATAAATGATATCGGTAGCCTAGGAACGAGAGGAAAAATCATAAGCTTTGCTGACGATACAGTAATTGTTTTCAACGAAAAAGATTGGAGAAATACCTACAAAGAAGCGGAACATGGACTTGGTCTACTGCAAAACTGGCTTAAGAGAAATTCCCTTACACTTAATGTCAATAAAACAAAATATCTGACATTTTCTATAACAGCCAGAGGACAGCCAGAGGATGACTTTAATCTCAAATTACATACATGCCAAGAAAACTATCAAAATAAAAGCTTATCATGCCACTATCCTACCATAGCACACTCCAAAAGTATCAAATATCTTGGTATTGAAATTGATGATAATCTCCGATGGAACGCACACATTGAAGTAATCACAAAAAAACTCACCAGGTACATTTACTTCTTTAGAGCCATCCGTAACATCCTCAACATAAACGACATTAAGAAAGTGTACTACGCTTTATGTCAATCACAAATAGAGTACGGGATAACTGGATGGGGATCTGCCTTGAGCACTCACATGGACCGACTCAATCTAGCCCATAAAGGAGTACTAAAGACAATTTTGAAATTACCGGTTAGAACTCCGACAGAAGAATTGTTTCAAAGCATTCAAGTCTACAACATACAAAAACTTTATGCAAAAATATTTTATTTAAAATTAAAAAAAAACATAACAGAATAAATACTCCACTGTCCAACATAGATACACAACCAGGGCAATAAACCAAAATATTCTAGCTACAGCCAGTTTGAAAACATCTTTTGGACAAAGAAATATGAAATTCAATGTGACAAAACTATACAACGCTCTACCAACTCAAACAAAAAATATAAAAGAAATAAATAAATTTAAAACCAAAGTAAAAATATGGTTGAGAGAACAAAGTGAAAATGAACTATCAAACATACTGAAGACCATGTAAAGACAACTGGATACTAAATACAAATGTGGAAAAACTACAGGCCGCCTCAGAACAGGAAACCCTAGTGAGGAGGACTGTGAAAAAAAAAATGTACCTTAATATAATATAATTTATAAATACATTATGTACAAATTTTGCTATAGATACTAATAAAAAAAAAATGAGTACAAGTAGAAAACTATAGAATTTCCACCTTCCGCTTCCCCATCTCCCTCACTTTCCCACTCTCTTAAACCTCACAATATAACCCAATCGAGGATGCCATAATCTCAAATGGCTCCGGGGGGTTGGGACTCTTCGATGAATTCAAAAAATCCTATTTAGTTAATAACTAGTAGTTCTATGAACAGTAAACCTCGCGTTTAAGTTTCCCTTTGATAAGTCAAAATCCAAATTTCCTTTAAAATCATAATTATTCATACTCGGAAATTAAAAATATTACCATTTGTTATTTCGGCTACTGGCATACCTACATCTCTCATTCAAAATTTAGGCTTATTAGATTTGTCAAGGAATTTATATATAAAAATGCAAAAATTAGTCATTTTAAATACATGTAGGATTACGAACAATTTTTTAAATATTTATTATTTATTTATAAAAGTGTGTGAAAGGGTTTAGTTTTTTCTGTGGGGAAGATTTAACCCGGACATAAAACACCTAGCTTTGGGTATGCTGTGTGTGGGTCTTTTTACTGAAAGGTAGCATAACAAGTTCTGGGAAGGAAAAATGTATGAGGGATGGATAGAAATTTAGGGGCAGTGTGAAATAGCATGAATCCATCCCTCCCGCTGCGGTGCAAAACGATGGGCCGAGAGAGACCAGCTGCAGACGTTAAAGGGTCTCCCTAAATCGGCCTCCCCCGATTAAGCTCGAATCAAATGAGGAATTGTACAATTTGTCCTCAGAAACGTCACTATTTCAATAAAAATTACTTTTTCACATGTAGATAAATTAAAAAATTGGAATAAGATAGTCCGAATAAACACAACAATGGGGTATTTCCACAAACGAGGGATTCTGTTCAAAATACTAAAAATGTTTGTTTTTTATGTTTTCATTCAATATTATTGAAAAACGATCTAAAACTGACAAAATCAAAACGGCCCGTGGTTGGCAAATCGGATTGTGACGTCACAAGCGTCGTTCAGCTTGCCCCAATGTTTCGATGTTCAGCTTGTCGATAGCCCATAGCCCATAATATCATTTTAGCGGTAATTCAAATATGGGAAACTTTGACTCGCTACAGAAAATTTAATCGCCAACATAAAAATAAAATTAAAATGCTGTAATCATCGTAGTTTCTTAAGCAATAAAAAAACGTGAAAATACCCCATTTCACCTATGAAAAATATTTTTTTCCTGGCATTAAAACAGTTTGAAACGGAAAAGGAACGCACAAGCAGGCGAAATGCAATAAGGTCGGAGTTAAAACAGGACTTCGCTAAGATCACTCAATCATTATTGTTTATATAATAAATGGCTAATACCTTTTACATTTCAACAATAACTACATAATGAAATGAACCTTTTTTACAGAGTAACATTTAGCTCATTAAATTATAAGTCCAACCGTAGGCAATCCGTCCAAAGAAATTACTCGATGAAAAAACTAACAGCGGAACAAATCGTAAGGGTTCACTGGATCAGGACAGTAATGTATTCCTACCATACCTTACTTTTGAAAAGAGAATAAAACCTGCCCCGAGCGGTAAAATACGTTAAGGGCGGGAAAAATCACCAACAACATTTCCAAACGACAAATGGCTGCCTGAGAAATCACGGATTATGCTTTTGAAGAACTGTTGGGATGCAGCTAAACGATGTAATTATCACTGGAATTAGGTACCTACCCAATCATAATATAATAAATCCCCTGTTATTGGATTACAAAACCTTCTCGTTTGAACACGTAGTAGCTAAAAGATCTGATAATAAACAAGTTTTTTTTAAACATTATTTAAGTTTTCTTATGTAGCAAACACATTGTTGGTATGCATAATTGTACAAATTACAATAATAATAATTTTTTACGAATGATTGACCACTGTATAATATATCTTTAATTTAGTAGTGTATAAACATATTAAATAAATTACAGATAAAGAATTACAGACATAGATAAATAAATTAATAGACATAATATCACGTGTTTGATAATTCTTCGGGGAAACTACACAGAAATGGGAGATGTCTACGTCTGAATAATTTAGAAGCTCTTGAAACAATAAAAGAAAACATTAAAAATAAATAAAATCAATTTCCTAAATAAACAAATAAAATTGTCAAATATCCCCATATTAAACATATTTCTCTTCCCCGCACCTACTTACATCCACTCTATCTAAGGTACCTCCTTGAAGCCGCTCACCAAAGTTGATGTTCTCTGTCCCTCTTATTATTATCTAGTTTACCTTCTAACACTCTGTAATTTATTTAATATGTTTTATACACCTCAGATGAAGGTTCAGGTCGAATTGAAACCGGTTGGTATATTAAAGAATAGCAGACCCGGTCACACGTTGCTGTGGCTAACGAAACACAACGCCATTACCCAACCTTTATAAATTCCACACCACCCGCTTGCCAGCTGCCTGCTGCCCGCTGCCCGCTGCCTGAATTGAATATTTGGCTTTTCTCTACTATAATAAGCATGTATTATACATATAAACCTTTCTCTTGAATCACTCTATAATCTATTGGTAAAAACCGCATGAAAATCCGTTGCGTAGTTTAAAAGATCTAAGCGCACAAACATTGTGAGCGACTTCATTTTACTATGTAATGATATAAAATATATTAGTATTCAAACAAAATTATTTTATTGTAATTATTATTATTTATTTATTTACATATTTATTTAGTCTCATGCCCGTGTCATTGTTGGAGTGATGTGCAATTTTCCCAAATTATGCCTATATTCGTTATTATTATTTATTTGTTAGTAGTTACATATAATTACGTATTCTTTTATATACTTATCAACACTCACGTTTCTGTCCAACTAGGAATTTTACCCATTTTAGGACAGTCAGAATGAGCAGATTGAAATGAGAAAAAAAAGTAATGAAATATTGTTTTTTCTATTGTATTGAATTTTACTTGGTGGATAATATATTAAAGTTTTGTTGGTTAAAGTTGAAGAATTTGAAGTTGCTTATGAATCTAAAAATTATTTTTTTTTAAATAATATAAACGTAGAGAAGAGAAATAAATAAAAAATTAAAAAAAAAAAAAAAAAAATTATAAACATGTATGCTTTTCAACCATTCCATGAAATTTTAGTTTTAATATCGATGTATTTATGAACTTTATTTATTAATTTAATTATTCTTAAAATTCATGTTCTGTAAAGGTCCTATTCTTGTACTGTTACTATTTTATCATAACAGAACTTGATAATAACTTTCAGAGAAATTTAGCTTTTTAATATGATGAATTTTTCAAATTTTCTGAAACGAACCGTCCTAATCAATGCCTTCAACTAATGAAAAAAAAATCCTGCACCAAAAATCGATATACTCGATACAAAACTAAGTCTTCTATATTTCTTTAACCAAGTTTCTCAAAAAAGAACAAGAGCACAGAACAACGAAGGGAAATAAAACGAATAAAAATGGTCCAGTGTTATTGCGAACATAAATACTCGTAGCTCGCAGCTCGTTCAATGTTTTTAGTATTCCAGGAACGAAACTTCACGATACAAATTATTACAAGCCATTAAAAATTTCAAAAACACACGACTTATTAGTTTATTGTTTATTTTACGGTCACAGAGTTAACTATGGTTTCTTCGCCATCACCGAATTTAAAATAAATAGATTGGCCTTGGTAGTACAAAAAACACTGGTTCATATTTTGCTAGATCATAGGTTCTCAACGTGGGCGATAACGCCGCCTTGTGGGCGTTTGAGACTTTCAGGGGGCAGTAAAAGAGCCAGAAAAAATAGGGGGTGTTCAGATGGCACAGTGATGGCGTGGGCAGGTAAAAAATATAAGTTCTAAAAAAGACAAAAAAATACGCTAAGCATGTGTTAACAAAGCAAAGTTACATTCAGATCAACATTAAATTGGATGATATGAACATTTTTATTTTATATTTTATTATATAATAAATAAAAGTTCGGGAAGTGGATGAAAATTGAACTGAAAGATTCCATTTCATTCAGATCTACATTAAATTTGATGATATGAAAATTTTTATTTTATTATATATCTAATATTATCTCCTTAACTATTATTATTAAGAATTGGCACTATATCACGAATACAAGAAGAAAGGAGATAGCAACCCGGTCCTTAAAATTTATTCCGTGACAGTTGAGCCCCTCCTACCCTCCCTCCAAATAAGGGGGCAAACATTAATTACGTGAGCTCAAAAAGGGGGGGGGGGGATACAGCAAAATCTCACGTTACTTTAAAAGAATGTACGAAGTGGACCAAATTTATCTCACCAACGGGGGAGGGTCTAGATTGGAAGAAAAACTGCTCACGTAATTAATGTATGCCCCCTAAGTAAAAAAATGGGGAGAACTAGAAAAATAAATATTCTCAAATTGGCGATGGGCAAACTAAGGTTGAGAACCTATGAGCTAGGTACTCTAAGCTCATTCATTAGCAAATGAATATAAATAGCGTCATCGTTAAACGATGCCATTATTATCCACTTTTGACTAATGCATGACCACTTTAAGGTGGTGTTTGCATTATTACGAATAGTGTGAACTTGTAATTGTGATTACAAGTAACACTTTTGAATGTTCAAAAAACTATTTTTATGGTGAAAACTTCTTTGGCACCGGAGTGATTTGAAACTCGGTGAAACGAAAAATAGCGACATATGAAACGGACCGCCCATTTCTGCACAGTGACAAGGGTTTTTTCAAGTATTTTGGGGCTCCAGATCAGAGGTGAGGACCCAATTCAACAGTGAGGCGTACTTACGATTTGTACAGGGTCTGCAGTTATGTAGTATTAAAATATCTGCGGGCTTTATTATAAAAGTACCAGTTTGCGCCAACTCTAATTACACGATACATAATACGCAACATTGAGTTTTAAATTAAAATAGTAGAAACATTAATGTTTACTTTCATAAAATGCGCATTTGCAACCGAGTGAGTGTTTAAAAATCTTTTTTTGATCAAATTTTTTTATTTATTTATTTAATATAAGAATATTGTACATTTATATTATTTTTGTGTTATTTCAACCGCCATGCTAGGGATGTCCCTGTGTTATGGCGGGTGAAGTTTTCAGAAAGTAAATTATACATGTTATGGTTGTAAAGTAAAAATTAGATCAAGTTGCAAATATTTTATATCATGGTTTTTAAATGTAGTAATAAATAATTAATAGTAATAATAATTAGGTCGATAATAAAATTCAATGTGAGTAAAAGTTGTAGAATTATTTGTTAGTTTAAATAATTGATGTTAAATTATACAATTTCATTGCGAAAGAATAGTAAGAAGAGTATATAATAATAATTAGGTCGATAATAAAAAACATGTGTTCATATTTTAAAAAACAATCAAATACAATCAGAAATAGAAAATAATATTTTTTTTATAAGGAGTAGATGGGTAAAATAATAGAATAAAAAAATAATAGAATCGAATAATATAGACCTAAAACTGAGAATAGGTACTCCTCATCAAGACCTATGTATGGAGTATCTTGATGTACGGCTGCGAAACATGGTGCCTATCCGAAAGAGATAAACGGAGACTAGAGGCTTTAGAGATGTGGTCCTATAGAAGACTATTAGGAATCTCCTGGAGAGACCACATTACAAATGAGGAGGTTCTCCAAAGAATCGAAGGAGGAAGGCACCTGCTCAGGACCTTGTCCGAAAGGCGTGCAAGATGGATCGGCCATGTAATACGACAAGAAGGCCTCTTGCATGCCATAATGGAGGATATGACCGAGGGGACAAACTCTAGGGGACGCCCACGCCGAGAGTACCTCGAGGACCTGATGGTGGACGTGCGCTGCTCACCATATGCAGAATTCAAAAGAGCCGCACAAGACAGGGAAGAATGAAAGAGAAGATTAGAGGAAATTACTGCAAAACACACCCAGTATTGAAACCAGGGAGAGAGATGTGTAGATATATAATATTAAACATGGATATCTATATCAAATAAACAAAACTATGGTTTCCATGAGATGGGTTTGCTCCATTTACCTATCTGTTCAATAATTCTAATAAAAAATAAAACCAATTTAATTTCCGGATGTAGAAATACTAAACCGGTATACAAAGAACGAACCTTCCATGAACGGATAATTTTGTTCCGCTGAAAAAGGTTTATTTATTTCGTAAGAAAGTCTTTTTTAGGTATTTAGGATAAAGTATCATATTGAAATGTAACTATATCTACCTCTCAAAAAATATTAAGCATTTTAACAGAATTTATTAGAAAAAAACGACAAAAGGTTCTGACGATTTGGTTCGACGAAATACGTATTTATTATTGTGGTATTGGATTACAACATGAACATACTCGTTCTATCCCACAAACCTTCTACCAGAAGGTTATCCTAGCTATGTTATAGGAAAAGGTAGGAATAATTAGATTCATTTAATGCAAACAGATTAATTATCATTGCGCAACGCATGAATAGGTGCCAAATGGATTGAGAGATAAGATATTGCAATAATTCAGAGTGAAAGCCTTACGACAGGAATGTGCAGTGAAGATAATTACAATTCAATGTACCTGTATTGTCATCAACCTACCACATGCGATTTCACAACTTACTCTGTGAAAAAGCACTGTATTTGTTTTCGGTAAACAGATACCATTTTTACTATAAATTAATTGAAACATTTGTTATGCTTTTATGAACGTCGCATCGTTAACTATAGGTATGTATCAATGTGGATGAAACAAAATTTTTGTTAGTATTGTAACTATTGATATATGTTAAGTGCAAAGTGCACATAACAGAAAATACAGGGTGTCCGGGGGTAAAGTGCATTAACTTCGGGAGGTGATTCTACATGATATTATAAGTTAAAAAAA
This sequence comes from Limnephilus lunatus, assembly GCA_917563855.2. Lineage (NCBI taxonomy): Eukaryota > Metazoa > Arthropoda > Insecta > Trichoptera > Limnephilidae > Limnephilus > Limnephilus lunatus. The sequence goes on from OU830602.1 coordinate 64,152,376, forward strand.
AAAATAACTTTTTTCGAAATTCCAACTTTCAGGGGTTGTTTTGTGGTAAAAATATAAAAATAGACCGGCGTGTGCCACCAGCTTTATTATTTTCCGCTGTTACGATACGGGCCAGTCACAACGGCCGCTGAGAAAGTAAGATCGTACCTCACACTAAGGATTTTTTGTAGGTAGGTAGGTACATCTTTTTGTATGGGAAAAAATGTTGGAATTTCGGAAAAAGCTGTTGATAAGTTTTTACATTTTCACGGCCAAAATCATTTTTGTTGTTAGTTTTTGGGGTGTTATGCCGTGTTGCGCTACCTCCTTCTATAGCCGACATTTCGGACAGCGTTACAGTGCCCATCAGCAGGGCATTATTACGCACTCTACACTAACAATTACACATCGTCGGATCTACAGGATCTGCCCTGATGATGGACACTGTAACGCTGTCCGAAACGTCGGCTATAGAAGGAGGTAGCGCAACACGGCATAACACCCCAAAAACTAACAACAACAAAAAAAGTTTTTGATCTTTTTTACTCCTACCATCATGTAGAATCACCTCCCGAAGTTAATGCACTTTACCCCCGGACACCCCGTGTGAATTTAATTTACCTTAGATTTTTACTATTCGAGTTAAATATATTGGATTAAATGTTGGCGAGTATTTCAGTACATAATTATGAGTTCAAAATACATAATGCCGTCTTCATTCTTCACCGTGACTTCCAAATTTGTATGATACTTATTAATATTACGTGCATCCTTCAAGAGGTGCTTACGCCTTTGGATTATTGCCTCTACATCTAAAGACCATCGAGCTATTTCAAAGCTTCTTTCAAATCTCCGTAACAAATACTTAATAATTAATTGTTGGTGGACTAACTTTAAAAAATACTCAAGTTATAATTAATAAATTCTTTGAAATTATTAGTTAACAAGTTAGTACTATTTATTCTCATTACCTACGCATATGTGTGATAATATTAGGTACCTATATTAAAACAATTCCTTTCTTGACCTTTTAATTTTCTACTAATTAAAATAGAAAACAATTCTTGACGACCCTTTGGCACAATTAACCATGAAATATTGTATATTTTTAATGTGATTAGAAGTAAGTTGAAAAGTTAAGAGGATGGTTTGAAATATCAACCGTTTGATTAGATAGAAATCTGGGGTAATAAAATTAATTAATTATAAAAATGTATTATTCAAGTTTGTAAATAAATGTTTAATTTATTTAAAAAAAATTATATAATGGATGATATATCTTTCTATGAAACATTTCACTTGAGGAGTAAGTTGAAAAGTTAAGAGGATGGTTAGAAATACCAACTGTTTGATTAGATATATTTTTTTTTAATAACTAAAAAAAAAAAAAAAAAAATATTAAAAAAAATATTTAAAATCAGTATGTTTTTATCCATATTTTTATTTTGCATATATAATAGTCGAAAAAACCTTTTTCATTTACTCTAACTATGAAATACTAACTTTATATTTTATATGTTTTTTTTTTTAAAGTCTATTTTATACTTTGTGTACTTGGAAATATAGTATTTTTTTTTTAATATTACCCACACTAGTGGGTTTTCATTTCTTGTTTATACTATATGTTATTATGTTTTATGTTTTAATATACTATTAATTTGCTATTATACATTATATGTACAAAGAAATGAGAATACATAAAGTAAAAAAAAAAAAAAAAAAAAAATCGAAATCCGCGGTAATAAAATTGATTAATTATAAAAATGTATTATGCAAGTTTGTAACTAAATGTTTACTTTATTTTAAAAAATTTATATCATGGATGATATATCTTTCTACGAAACATTTCACTTGAGGCCGACAACGAAGACTTTTGATACTTGTAAGTGTGACGAACCAACTTATCTATGTAGGATCCCCTAGGAAGACTTACTAAGAAGCTTAATGTCTCAGAGCAAAAGTGCATATTTTCCACGAAACATTTCACTTGAGGCCGACAAAGAAGATTTCTGATACTTGTAAGTGTGACGAACCAACTAACCTAGGATCCCCTAGGAAGATTTACTAAGAAGGTTAATGTCTCAGAGCAAAAGTGCATATTTTCTACGAAACATTTCACTTGAGGCCGACAACGAAGATTTTTGATACTTGTAAGTGTGACGAACCAACTTACCTAGGATCCCCTAGGAAGACTTACTAAGAAGGTTAATGTCTCAGAGCAAAAGTGCATATTTTCCACACGACTTTAAAATAATTATTAGTGCAAAATAGAGTACGAAAATTTCATTAATTTTTAGATTAACATATGTGATTACCATATTTCATCACTTTTACAATGTTTTGGTTCAATATTAACTTTGAATAAAATTAAATAAATATATCAACAGTAAACTTTCCAACTCTGGCTGAAGATGAGAATGTTTACAAATGATCCAAATTCAGCTTAGTGCGGCGGTTGCATTATTAATGGAGTCTGGGCTTGAGTGTTCGCCCTTGGGACACCTGTGCCGCTGAGCCCTTTAATATACAGTGCAGGTTACGGCGTAGAAGAGCTCTTGCGGTCTGGCGGTTAGGGGTACATGACGTAAGGCGTGTGAAAAGACGGCACCAATAATAATTATAATTGGACAATTTGTGGAGCGCCGTTTTTGTGAAAAATCACCTGACTACAATATATTTACAGTTCGTAGCCTCTGTCTGATTTTGTAAACTGTCATCAAAATAATAATATGTCATTATAAAGCACTTGTTAGTGATAGAGCTCATGTTTGCAGGTCAACTGGATTTATTACATTTATGATACCAACTTTTATATATATCTAATGCTGATTAAGTCGACGAAAAATTAGTTGTTGTATTTGGTGATGTTAAGAATGCTGGGTGGAGTTTGATTTGGTCACCAACTTCCCGAAAATAGTGGGACTATATCATCACCAATTGCGTATGTCGTGACATGAAAATAGAGTAGGCAGAAAACGAGGTGGGAAAAAGAAGGATGGGAAAACTAAGCTAAAGATCTAGTCACTATTCAAGAATAACCTTGTAATTGAGGAAATATGGGTTCCTACGTTCCTAACACCAAAATGGCAAAAAGGTTGTTAATGTTTAGATATTAAATCAAAATAAAAATAATAATAAAAAAAATAAAAAGGCCACATTTTTAATTTCTTTCCTTTTAAATCCCAAAAAATGATCTAGGTATTATCATGTAATGCATTACGTTCCTTATTCATTAAGAAAAGCCATGAGGCAACTTTGGATCACTATCTTTTTTGTAAGCCCTCCCACAATATCAATGCCTAAAACAAAATGAAAAAAAAATTGTAAAAAAACAAGTTTTCGAATCTGAACCGTGGTCTCTTGGGGCTATCCCTCCTACAACGTTCACTCCTACAGTGTTCACTCCTTCCTTTCCTCAAAAAGACCCTCCACACAACATCCTCAAAGATGACATAGGCCCTGTGGGAAATTATTTTCCTCAGGCCTCCCGTGTGGAGTTAATGTAAAAAAAATAAAAAAAAGAGAATCTACCACAGAGCCAGTGGAACTATTTCATCATCAACTTGAGTATTATTGACTTCGAAGATAATGTTGCCCTGATGGTCGCCAACTTCTGATGGATGAAAGCGGCAGAGGAAGAAGAGTTTCTTCTTCCTCTGGCAATTATTTTTTATCCCGTTTCGGGTTTTGAACCTGAGGCAATGGGTTCAGAGTAAATTAGCTTTCCAATCTGCCACAAACGTTGTCAAAATCTTAATATTATCTTACATGTTGGTACTTTATATTTCTACTTGAAATTCACATGTTATAAAGCCCGTTATGATTGTTTATTCTCGAGGAAAAGGAGTATTTTCCTTGTCTCTCCCATAAAGTTGACCAAGATAGTTCGGGAACGTTTCGTGTGCAAGTTATCGCGGTGGCCAGGGCCGCTAGAGAAACTGGTAAATTTGCAGGAAAGGAGGGCCGTAATGAAAGAACGTGCTTTGGAAACGAGTTGACTTGGATTGTAGAACTGCTTGCTTTTAGACGACGATGAATTCAATTACCATGTGCAAATAAAATATAGTATTAAATTAATTGGAACTAAATTATTGGAACTTAATAACCTCATTGTAATATTTAAACATTGAAGAAGGGAATATCAAATATTATCAATGAAATATTAAATAGACAAATACACAGAAAAAAAGTAACGAACGCCACGGGGACTCGAACCCAGATCCGCGTCTAGTCTTAGTCTTTCCGAGACAATATCATCAAACAATTGTACCAAGTAATAATATAATTGACTGTCATGTTAGTAATTCTCAAGACTGAACGTAATTAGGGGTCTCAGTAGTTTAATTGGTTGAGGCACTTGTCCCAGTAAAACCATAGGGTCGTCACCTTTTTTATGCTCTGTGTTCGTCTATTTCATATTTCATTGTTGTACACTATAATTGTTGTAGATACTATATTCGTCGACCTACTTTCGACCACGATAACACGGAAATCAGCCTAGCATGGTGGTCGAAAAATCCACAAATAATGTAACCATAATACGAATGCAATGAATAAAGTTTAAAAAAATTCTTCAGTGATCAAATATAATAACTCTAAAATATAGATTTTAATGTAAATAAAGAAGACGTCTACCCAAATATGCGACGCGGGACCCGGTGTAGGTATAGGACTGACCTATTGCAGAATTTGCCCTAGCAAGTACTCTAAAAAAATGTGGTTATCTTAACGTAAGTGAAAAAAGCGTGTACACAAATATACGGCGCGTGGCCAGGCAAATTGGACGGACCAACAGTCGAATTCACCCTAGCAGGCGGGAAAATTGATCTTTCCGTGGGTTTTATTTTAATAAATTCTGACAAACGTATTACTGAAATTTCAAATGTTTTCAAAGGATACCCCATGCAAGTTATTAAATCATCGGCTAGAAAAATAAAATCTATATTTATAGTTAAAAAATGTTTTATACATTTTTAAACCGTTTTATGTAAAATATGTTAATTTACCATTCTGTTCTGGTTCTGTTTTTATTAATCTTAAATATAAATAACTTAAGAGGGCTACCTGACTCATACTGATTAGTAATAAGGAAAACGCGTAATTATTCTCATTAGCTTATCTTAAAATAACAAAAATATTTAAACGATAAAATCATGGATATTTTCTAGAATCATTTTCTTATTTCGTATAGTACTTTGATATCCGGCTACGCCGTTGAAAATTTTTGACATCTTAAGCTTGTAATACATGTATAATATTTAAATATTAAGATTTCGATATTTTTATATTTCAATACTTTTTTTGAAAACCGTTATTTCACTAATAATAAAAAAGTAAAGGAAATGTCAAAACGCTTATCTTAAAATAACAAAAATATTTAAACGATAAAATCATGGATATTTTCTAGAATCATTTTCTTATTTCGTATAGTACTTTGATATCCGGCTACGCCGTTGAAAATTTTTGACATCTTAAGCTTTTAATACATGTATAATATTTAAATATTAAGATTTCGATATTTTTATATTTCAATACTTTTTTTGAAAACCGTTATTTCACTAATAATAAAAAAGTAAAGGAAATGTCAAAACGTTTGACGGCTGGTACTCACCTAATATATATTTCAGAACACCAAAGCTCTTGATGAAAATTACGGTTTTAACTTACAATAAAAGCTCCTAGAAGTTCTCAACAGAACAAATCTGTGCAAATTTCACGACTCCATAGCTCACCGTCCACGAGTTGTTGCTATTCGGAAAACAGTTTTACTGTTTTATAATTAAAATTGCGTGGTTATTAAAAATATTACACAACCTTGAATCGTACCCATCTACTCGTATATTATATTTTGTTGATGTGGTATTATAATGACTATGAAAAAGCTGTTAATTGAAAAACGACCTCGTTAGTTCTTTGATCATCGGCTTTCCAGGCAGGCCCTGATAGATGCCGACATAAATACAAACTCTGGAACCGGAAGTAGCATAACGCGAAGCCGGAAATGGCATTTGTAAAATCTCTGCATCAGGAGTGGCATTAATTAAATATGCGGAGAAATGAAGTTATTATTTTGTTATGATAATTAAAATTGCAAGAAAAAAATTAAAACTACTTGCTTTTGATGAATATGTTTATAATGTTTTACCAAGCGGTTGTAAACAAGCGTTTTAAAATCTAGTACCTACGAATTCATTTCATAGTCCCTAACGCTGAGTTGAAAAACGCAGAAAAATAAACACAAACAAATCGCGTCATCGTGGTATACGTATTTCAATTTTACATAAAGACTAGCTGAAGTCTTTGGCGTTGCCCGGGCTATCGCAGAGATTTTCAGAAATCAGATGTAGTACAGATATGATCTTCTTCCTGTTTTGACGGTCGAGTGTGCAATATTTTATCAACCTCATCAAAACCTTAGATTTGTATACAAAATCAATTTGAAGCCGCCCAGAAACTCTTCTGAATTTTATCTAAATATTTTATAATAAGTCTTCAATATTTTGCTCGTAATTTTCACTTGAAAACAATCACTTATTTTAAAGAAAGACAAATATTTCCGGGATGCGAATAACACGATAATATTTTAAAATCTTCTGATACCACCACATCAAGCAGAAAATGTTGAATTTGACGTGATGGAGGCCTTAGCCAGCCGAGCAATGGAACTCGATGACAGGGTGGGGGACTCAAGCACAAGCCAACTCAGCCACTGTTCGAAATTTGTAGAAGTTTGCGAATACTTCATTACTTAAGCAGTACTAGTTAATGTCAAAGCGCACACCAGATACTAAGTTCTGTGAGCGTTCTTTTGGAGTATCAAGACTCAGGACCTAAAGTCTTGATTCGACTGCCATAATAATTTATAAACGATCCAGTGATCGGCAGAATTTAGAGCTAAACTTACAACTCATATGTTCAGAGATTCGTAATCATAAAGCCAAAATCCTTTCACCTTCACCTTCACGACCCGCTACATTGTAAATAACTAATTATGTAAAAATGTAAACAATTAAAAACTTGTGAGTTTAAGTGAAAGTCATTTCATAAAAATTCTCCAGTATTTTAAAATAAATATCGACACTGCTTTTGCAACTAATCTTCTCATAAATCTTATTTGAATAGTAATAGAGGGAAGCAAATATAAAGTCGTGCAATTCCAGTATTTTAAATACAGTGTCAAGTCGTGCAAAGTCGTCTCGTCTCCAAGCATAAACTTTCTAATAAAAGAGTGTTTATCGGAAGTGACCTGCCTGAAGCCTAAGAACTCGAAATAAAATATACAGCGCACTTAGGTGATTTTTCATAAAAACAGCGCACTAAAAAAATACCAAATTATTATTGTGAAATCTATAAATTAGCCTATATTAATAAACTTTATGGACTAACTGTACACTATAGTAATGTATCATGTATTATTGTAATGAATTTAAAAATATGGAAAACATAATATGTTTGATTAGATGAATTGATTTGGTACCACCAATGTTATTTTACATAATGATAAGTGTAATAACTTTTTAGTTTATGTTAGGTTGGTTTAAGATGGGCTTGAATATATTTCGAAATAATATGAGATCCTTTTCAGCAATTACGTTTTGTAAAATAAAACTTTATTACCTGAATGCGTTTATTTGGAGGCTTCCGCCAATTATTTAAATGGAAACATCTTTGGATTGGGTTCTATTAATAAACAGTGAAATATTGATCTTTTTTATATCAAACATCGATTATTTTAAAATTATAAAGGTAAGATTGTGTAAACATTACTTACCAATCAAATATTTATGTTAGCGAAATCTCAGAAGGATTATAATTAATTTAAGTAAATATAATTCTAACAGTGTAAGCGCAATAACCCTGTGTTAAAAGTTTGAGATCTAAATGTTAATCTCTTAACTTAAATGATATTCCTAGTAACTTCTCACGAACATTACTAATTCCAAATGCCTTCCTACAAAACCAAAAGGCGAGTGTCGTAAATTGGTACGTTTTAATTTCCTGGCTGCACTGGAACAACATTAGCAAAGAAAAGTACCTTCGGGCACTAGGATTAATTGGGTCGGCTTGGTAATAATAATGGGAACACGGGGAAACTTCACAGGTAAAATCACTTGTTAAATTAAGTCAATAATTAAACTTTCACTGTTTTATCGGCATCGATCGGTAAAGTGAGTTTTTTTTTTCGAAAAACGGATTGCTGGGATTTTAGTAATGGTTTATTTAAGCTTTAAGGGTAGAAAGCTTTTTTTGGCATTTTAAGCCTTCGGCTGAGGGTGTTTTCCACGAAAAAAACCTCTTTTATGGATTTTACAAGATTCATAATTAGACCCTAGCAACGAAGAAAACCGCATAGGTTTGCCAAAATTCTAATCGAAAATTACTCAGGCCGATATTTTTATATTACTTTTAGGGTCCAGATAAAATAGTGCTTCTTTCATATTCACGCCAGAGAGATTTAGTGAATCACATTATCATGGTATCTCGTCTTTCAGAGAGGTGTAGATGCTCTATGTATCACTCTGGTGAACGACTATCATTTAGCAATGAAATAGCTTTAGCCGTGTTTATTAAGTAGATCTGAATAGCTATAAATATCATAATCTATCACTCTCTCCTCCCTTCAGTCATACAACAAACCACAATTGCAAATGTATTCATCCCATTGGCTTCGGGCAGTTAGGAATTGTACTGTTCCCACTTCTGTGTTTCATTCCTCCTACAAACGAAATTCTTCTAGACAAATGTTCACCCTTTTAATTCCTCAGGCCTGGACAAAATAATATGACTTCATTAAAAATTTCCGCTTGACATTCAATTTCAAATAGTAATAACTACATAAAAATTCGCTGTTTTAGAGCGTATCCTAAAATTTGTTGTTTTTTTAAAGCCGTTGAAAGACCATTTAAAATTTTATTACAAAAATATGCAAATAAAATATTAAAATTTTAAACGCAAAACAGCGCAAAGGTTTTTAAATTTGCCAAGGAATCAGTTTTTTCCAACTGTATTAATAACCACCTTATACCTATCATTCTCTAAAAATTGAAAAACTTGTCATGCGGTTTTCTAAGTGGGTGTCACTAGGAGTGTCTAAAAATCAAAAAGAATGATAGGTGTTCTCTTTTTCTAAATCCGTTTGTGTTATATTTCTAACCATAACAGAAACAATGAGATAGAACTTGTTTTATGAGGACGTGCCATTTGGTGACAGATATAGCACACAACGACAACCGCATGGTAATTTCCAAAGATAGTCTCGCGTATATAAAAATATGGTTGGTTCCATAGAAATTTAGATCAAACGTTAAATATTTATATCTTTGAAATTATTTTTGCCTGTTAAAATCGTTATCCAAATGTTCGGCGATGTGAATTATTGAATCAAACAGCAGAATGGCTATTATTTTGCAACAATAAAGCACGTGCCGCAACAAACAAAATTCTTTAGCGAGTTCAATTCGCTGCACAAATGTGGTCGTATATAAATTAATTGCATTCTGCAATTAAATGCAATCACGTGGTTTGCATGTGTGGGACATTAATTTAAAAAGGGCTTTCAAAAAATTACGTTCAAATGTTTAAATTGACGGGTTTCATTGGTGATGGCGAAAAATACACAAGTTTAAATGAATGAATTAAAAAAACATCAGGATAATTAAAAAAACACACAATAATTTATTTACTGTTTTCGGTGTAATATTATTTGTAATAAAAATAACTTTAAAAATAGTCTTTTTCAGTAATACGCAAGGAGGATGGAACGCCAAAACACTCTAGTCTTTGCACACCCTTTTTATTTCGTCTACAATCACACATTGTATCATTCTCATTTTTTGTTATGCCTCAATTTGTGAGGTGGGTTTGGGTAACGCCGTCCTGGAACCATTTATTGGACAACCAACACCCCTGCCACAGGTTACATCAAGTGGTTCGCTACGTTTTGTAACTTAGCATTAGTGCCCGGGATCATGGGGTGAGATTTGTCTAAGACTTAGCGGCGAATGCGTTTGTCCACCTCCTGCGTGGCGGGTCAGATCGGGAGTGCCTGTTTGATGAAGATCTTTTGAACGTTCCAGCCGGACTCTACCGACCCATCGCTTTGCACCACAGTGTGATGGACGTAGTCGGTTCCATGCCAACTCAGAATCAAATCAACTCAACATCTCTTTGAAAAATCATCAAAAGCTGTGAAAAATACAAATTTAAAAATAGCCCATAACCAAACCTAGCGTAATCTATTTAACCAATTTTTTACATAATTTTTTCATCACTTATAAAGGAGGTTCAAATATTCAAATTAAATTATTATACAAATTCAATACTTTCAAAGGAGGTGTTGACGTTTCATCAAACTCAGTTGTCCGCTCACCATGTATTCATACGTCCGTCACTCTTGGACAAATTAGCACCCAGATGTTTACCCACTCCTCATACATTTTTCATTCCCAGAGCTTCCTCTCCTTCCTTTTCCTAAAAAAACGCTGAAGAATTTTTCTCCCTCAGGGCTCCTGTGTGGAGCTACGAAAAAAAAACAATCTATATTTATATTTTATGACCAATTCCAAATATTTTACTCACTTGATGTACCATGTCTTTCCGGGGCGTCCCCGACTACTTTCATTCGGTTACGCATCGTTAACTTTCCTGACACGTTATCCACTATATAGTGCCATGTCGTCAATAACATCATTCATAATATTATTTTTAAATACATATTTTTTAATATGGTCTTACGTGCATTTCTAGGACGTCTTCAACAACAACTGGAATGGGCTTAAGTTTAAATAAAACATTTTGATTATTACGTAGTTCTTCACGAAATAGTCATCCTGCAGTATCGTCTTCCAAAGACGCAATTGATTAAATATTTTGAGTCATTAATCGAAAGGCGAAACAACTCTCACACTTTAAATGAACAATCGCTTTGATTTGAACATCGTGACCTTCAAATTAATCTGCAAGCCTCAAGCATTCCGCTAACTTGAACCTGCCGCAAATTAAATAAGCAACCGAACCTGCAATTTCCAAAGTTAGGGAGATTGTTGGGAAAGTTTTAGGGAAGCCCGCTAAACTTTATTTCAAGAAATTATAATAAGACTGTTCTAAAACCGAAATCACTTCCGGCAACTTTCTGGGCACCGCCGGCGGATGTAACCAGGCGGTGTAATTCCGCCACTTAACCTTTTAGGACCTAAATTTGAACCGGGCAACACTGATGGCAACAAAGTATTTTATTCTTGGATGGATTTATTGTATTTTGAATTGTCATTGGGTAATTTTCTAAAAATAAATTGTTCATCCAATAAAATCTCGAATATTTAGAAAATTAAACCGCTTGGAGCCAGTGGAACAATGGCATTTCCGGTGAAGGGATTTTAGTGTCTGTAGTGAAGGAAAATTAAATGGGAAGGGAAAAGAGGTGGTTTAGGTTAGGGACAGTGGCGGCTCGCGACTTTACATAGAGTGAATAATAATATTTTAAACTACGACAGAAATATTTATTTATTCACGCCCCATTTGGGCTTTTGAAATTATATCACATTACAAGCATTTAATAAAACATTGAATTTATCAGAAACCTACATTTTATCAGAAATTCATTTTTTTTTTATTTGTTTAATAATACTATAATGGAAATGTGTATTTAATTTGTTAATACTTTCGGCTTTTTTTCTTCAAGTTTACTAACGGAGTTCATCCAATAGGTAAATTTCTGACATCGTTATTACGTTGATAATTATTAACATTTTTTTTATTATTAAAATAGTAAATATTTATTTTTTAATGTCAGTGTGATCCTGAGGCAAATATTTTATAAATACTTTAGGATTCATAAATATATCAAATATAATATCCCTTGATTTTTAACGGGTTTGTTCTAGTTTAGTATAAAATTATTTAGAGTGCTCACAACAGTAACGGAAATAAAGTTTAGTTACAAAATGTTATGTTATAATTTATTAGATATTAGGTATAAGGGTCAGTTGTTTCAATTTTTCAAACCAATTTCTCTTATTATTTAAGTCATGTGAAGCAACTGGCCCACAATGATATAACAACAGAACTGAATAGAATGTTCAGTGAACTTACAAACCAACTTAAAAATTTGATGAATTGTTCAATTTCTGTGAAACAACTGGTCCTTATTATTGTAGTATAATGTAGGTGCCACAAGTAAAGATAAAAGATCATCGCACGCCAAATAACGTCCTCCATACAATCCCATACATACCCGCCATACCTAGATGATGTGCTCGAAGTTCAAAGTTATACGCCGTAATCTGCCGTAACCACGGCTGAGGCGATATGCGAAAAGTTGTGCGACCCCCTTACCGCCGTTAAACAGGAGAGGGCGTCATTTTAATTACAGAACTACGTAAACATGCGGATGACAGCCGTCATCCAGTACAAAGAAATGACATTTCGCGACAGCTCTCTTATTCATCTGACCCCCTCTCCTACCACAGGAAGAAATATTTGATAGCGACGTGTGACGGTACAACACATAAGCGCTCGCGGTTCAACTGATAAGAGCTCGCGCTTTTATCTTTGCGTGTGGCTGAGGCTTAACTATTATTTTTTAGTTAAACGAAAAAGAGCATCCGTGTAAGGTGAAAGCAAACATATTTATAATCAAATATAATTTGAGTACATATTTATTATTTAATAACCTCAACACGGGTGAAGGTTCAAATTTATCGAGGAAATGCTAACCTACAAATTAGGCCAATTCAAAATAACATTTAAATTGTTCATCGCAATTATGATGCTGAATAAATATCATTTGCGGCTTTAGGGGCTTAGCTTTCCCTGTTGCGTAAACAGAAATTACGAAATGAGAAAAACAATATTACGGTGCAAATTTAGGAAAGTACCTCCTAATTGGTATTCTTCGGTAATTCCTAAATGGCTAATGCGCAATATAGGGTGAAATAATTGAACTAAAATAAACAACGGTATTTCTCTGTGGTACAAATAAAATAAAATAAAACGTAACGATAATAATCGCTTTCGGAATATTTCGTGCGCCAATTAATTTTCGCGCTGTGTAAAATTCACACAAAAAGTTTAATTGACTGACATTAAATGAATAATTTTAATTTAGACCCAAACTTCTAATTTTTCACAGCAAAATTATCATATATATATTGTGGATAGGGATAATGGGTATTAACTAGACACTAGATTTATTACTGGGACTCTTAAGAAGAACAAGAAAAAGGATATTAGTACGCTGTGTTTCCAGAAAAACTCGTTTTGTAAAAGTCGGTAGCTGCTGTGAGATTAGAACTTGATTATACTGACTGCCATTCGAACTTCCAGCCACCGGGCTATCGATGACATCCTTTGATAACAACAGAATTTACAAGTTTTATTTTCATTGGGTAAAACCTCAAATTGTATTTAATATTTAATTAATAAAGATAAAATTAGCGACTCTCAATCGAAACTTTGAAATAGACAAATCAGTAAAGGATATGGTCACATTTGGGTATCGAACCCAGGACTTGAGCCTAGTCGGGGCGGTACTCTACCACTGAGCTAATGGAAATCTATCGCCTTCGAAACTTCGAAAATATAAATATTCATCTTAGACTTGCAGAAACGTCAATAGATTTCGAATATTAAATAAAAATGGATACATTTATACAAGACACTATTCACGTATCATTTAGTTCAAGATGAATCTAGCAATCATATATAAAGAAAGCAACCAATTAGAATATGCGTTAAGAAAATGAACAAAATGTTGGTAGTTCTTAGTCAAAGTATAATGCAGTTAAATATGACCGAAGGGGATAGAGGTCCATTAGCTCAGTGGTAGAGCATCGCACCAGCTTAAGTCCTAGTTTCAATTCCTAAAAGTGACCGTTATTTTATTTTATTTTTCTGTTACAAATATTCGATTGAGAGTCGCTAACATTGTCTTCATTAATTACATAAGTTATAATATCAAGAGCAACCCGTTCCAAAATCCTGTTTAAATGCAACAACAACAGGACTGAGTATACGAAACACTCGCTTGTACCTAGATTGAATAAAGTTAGTAATAGATATGCAGATGTGGCGGATCTATTTAACTGCATGGAAGGTAGGTACAAGAAGGCTATACACAATTAACGGCTAAACTATGTTTTTATTATTTCTTATTAACTGTGATTTTGGGACATGCAATCAGTTTTTATTGTATATTTATACCGTTGATATTAAATAAATAAATACCCAATATTTTCTAAATGTATAACTCATTTGGTGAAAAACATTTTCTTAATGATCAAATATATAACACATTCGGATATCTATTAGATTTCACATGACAGTTAAATTAATTAGAAATATATATTGTAATAAGTATACAATTTTTTTCAATCTAATTCCACTCATTACAAGAAGTCACCAGCCATTGTCCTGTTCCGGGCCCTTTCTATGCCATAGCCCCGGGATGGTCACTGAATGGGTCGAAACGTCGCTATGCCACTGTAATAACCCTTTCATCACCAACCGTCGACAATGCTCGCGTTTCCCTTTTTGAGATCTGGCCGCCTGATCGTGTGTGCGCAAACAGCAGTCAGCCCCTATAATGTCCGCTACTTATCCTGACCCGAGCAAATAAACCCTTTGATAACAACAGACGAACTTTTTTGACCAACTTGACCAACGACCAATGGAGTGACCAATCCAATCGTTATTCGAATGGAAAAAAGGGTATGGGTTACAATCTCATGATAAAAACATGTTAGAAAATACAATAGCCTATAATATATTATTATATTCATAATTTTTAATTATCAGAGGGTTTAATTGACCCAGAAGATACACCGTAATGTATGCCAATTTATCGAAAAATTCGAGGATTGCAAGAAAAACATTGTACACTAAGGAGGGGTTGTTTCGAAAAATTTTATCTGAAATCTTAGTATTTATAGCAGCTATTTCATAAATTTGAAGAATATGCAGATTTTTTCGATCAAATCCTAAAATTCTGAAAAATAGAAATGAAACGGTTGAAAATTCTTTATAGCAAATTTTTTGATATTTTATTTAGGCAAGTGAACAGTACGAAAAGGCTCGCCGCTGATCATCACCGCTTTAAGAGATCCTTACTTTTGATAGCAAAACAATTTGTAGTTAAAGCAGAGAGTCCTGTTCAATTTTAATAAAGCCGAAGTCTTTGAGAGTACCTACCTTTAAAATTGGCAGGTAATGAATACCAAAACGATTTATTAGAGTAGACTTTGGCTTAGTTTCGTATCCTGGCTTTGTCGTTATTCTTAGTAAAGATTAAAAAAAATATCTATTTAGTTACTTTGTCATCCTTAACAGCTATTATATCCGAAGTGGACCTGTGACTGTGACAAGTGACAGTAAAGTGTGTCAAGTTACACGTCACGCAAAGCGGTCACGGATAGGCAGCGCTCGCTCAGAACAGCGGTATCGCTTTACGGAGATGATGTATGGAGCTGCGGACATCAACTGCACAGGAGATCGAGCTATTGCAATACCTTTACGGCAGACAAATCATACTTGCATTACGCGTGTGTTTAATAAGCGGAAACCCGGTCATCAAGAAATTTGAATAATATATATTTTGTTGAACAAACTAAAACTAAACTTTATAAATGTAGCTTTTACATCCCCGAATACTGAGCGATTGGAACAAGTGCATCTCAGGCCTAAATAAAATCGTCAAAACCGTGGTTTTCATTCCCCATTTTTCTCTTCCAATACTGGACCGATTTTTAAGATATTTTACAAACTGTATTAGAAGAAAATATTTTATTTCTGTAGTTTTTGCTTTTTTTAAAATACATTGCCGTATACTAAACGTTAACGTATGTTGATGGCGTTCAAACGACGTAATCTTAACGATTTTTGGAGGGTCCTAATGCCTATAAGAAATAACTTATTAAAAAAAACATTTGCACTTGTGTTAAAATCCAGAGAGGAAATTGGGGAATAGGTTTGTATGGCACGTGCCCGATTTCCTCTTAATAACGAATTGCGTATCGAAAAACCACCCTATTTTGCTCCTAGAAAAGCTGAGAAATTATGCAAGTGAGGCTCCAGCCCATAGGTGACTACAAAATTCAACCAGCACATGTACCTACTTGAGATCTAAGTGGAAAAGCTTTTTGCAAGCTGCACTCAAAATTAGAATACAAACAAAGCTTTTAATCCCCAATCTCTGGTAGGTTATATACGCTGGTTGTGCAGCCAAGGACGGGATGTTCAGTGCTTTAGTTTGCCTGCCTTCCACTACAAAAATAAAGAAAATAACGTGGGTCTTTGCTTTTATTTCAGAGCAAACAAGGATACTTTTAAATAAATTGAAGAATATACCGCAGTGCTTTCAAATACAGAAATAAATGGAAGCCACGTAAACAAACACCTTAATTTGTTTACGTAGATGGCAAAAAGATAAAACCTTGATCAAACATAGGAGACGAATCTCATTAGAAAAGGTCACCTCTTTAGGACTTGAGTATGGCAGGCACGATTCTTAGTACAAACTAGATATTTCCCTGGTACCAGATGCTTCTCTGGTAGATATATCAGATAAGTAGTAATTCGTAGCGGTCATCGAAGAACTGCCAATAATTCAGAGTAATTTTTAGTAGTAATTCGTAGGTCATCGAAGATCTACCAATAATTCAGAATAATTATAAAAATACTCATATGTTTATTATTATTTTTAATTGATAAACTAACGTTTAAGACAAGGTTTTTATGCATAGCACAAAGGTAGATAACAATTATTATAAACAATAATTATCAGCCTGAAACACTCATCTACATTGAAAAAATCTTCCGAGAAAAGATACTGGCTGCCAACGGGACTCGATAACAAAAATAAAGTTGGTTGTTTTCAGTTGGAAAAACGTAATAAGAAGTAATTGTCGAATGAAACACTAGTATATATTGAATTATTTGGCAGGTTTTAGATAAGCCGCCATAGCTCAGTGGTTCAGAGCTCCTGACCGGCAATCAGAGGGTCACGGGTTCGAGTCCCGTTGGCGGCCAGTATCTTTTCTCGGAAGATTTTTTCAATGTAGATGAGTGTTTCAGGCTGATAATTATTAATTGCTTATAATAATTGTCATATGTTTAATTATTATTACAGATGTTTATAAATCACATTAGATTATAAAGCTTTCAAACGATATTAAAAAAAATACTTTGTTAAAATCTTATACGATAATCCGTCTTGTGTGGTTAAATAAAAGATAACAAAATTCCAAGTCTACAGCAAATGATAGAAAAGACATTGCTAGCTGATAATATTCGCTAAAATAAAAATTCTAGTTAGAAAGAGCTTGCAATTTACAGACGCCGAATTGAAAGCTTTTCTCCTTGTTCCACACCGTGCATGCTGGGGATGCTTAAAGTAAAATCATTATGTAGGGTTAATCTTTACTGCAAATCGATTTACATTTTGAATATTAAAAAATATGTTTTGGATAAATTAAAGCTTTTCCTGTCGTTTCGCTTGAGTAGAATAAAAAATAAAATGTTAATTACTCCATAAAAAATACATGCGTAAACTACTAAAAACCGTATTTTTTCAATGGAAACGTTTTTTTTTTTACAGGAACTCCACACAGGAGGCCCTGGGGAAAAGAATTCCCCTCAGGGCCTATTTCATCTTTAAGGATGCTGTGTGGAGGGTTTTTTAGGACAGGAAGGAGAAGAAGTTCTGGGAAGGCAAAAAGGTATGAGGGGTGGGTAGGAACCTGGGGTCGGTGTATCCAAGAGTGACGGACGTATGAATCTATCCTTACCACTGTAGTGCAAGGCAATGTTCCGAGAGAGTCCTGATGGAGAGGTCAAAAGATCTCCTTCAACCAGACTCCCGATCCGGCGTGCAACACAGTTGGTGGGCAGACGCATCCGCCGCCAAGATCTGGAACAACCTCACCCCATGAACCCAGGCACCCCTGCTAAGTCATATGTATAAAAGAAAAAAAAACATAATTTTATGGCCTATACTATCTGCGACAGTTTTTCTTGATTAACTTTTCTCTTTTTAAGGAACTCTAAGAATGTGCAAATATTTGGGTTATGTATTCCTCTCAAGTTATTGGGGTAGTATTCCTCTTAAGTATTACTTAGGTACGAACTTTTTAACGATTGGTTCTTCTTTTGAGGAATAGAGCTGAATATATACTGTACAATCCAAGCAAAACCTTAACCTTTGAGCAGTTAAAAAGGTACCAACCTACTTAGCATGGAAACATTACAGGAAATTTGTTACCAAACTGAGACGTAAATCTCTTCGAGTCAAATAAATTAAGACATTAATTTCATCACCGCAATTCAAATTATTTATCTTCTACATTACTTACATCGGTGATTCATGTCTTCTAAAAAAGTAATTTTTCATTGTTTTCATCAAAACCATCGTGTAAGTACTGAGTCAACAGTTGAAGAAAATATTATCAAATCCGAAAATCTGTTTACAAATAAAACAATAAAAAATGTACAGAATTCGAATTTTTTTGTCAATGCAAGTATTTCTATCGAGAGCCATAGAGCTTTGAAAAATAAATCGATCAGTCAATTTTTAAGGCGAAGACCAATGTTTTTCTTTGTAAATTGGGAAGTATGTAAATCTTTTATGTATATTAAAATAGGAAGTTGTAACGAACGTGCGACTATTTCTAGTACGAAAGAGATGGCATGAGAGAGTGAGAAGAAATAACTGTAAAATAGTGTAAATGTTTGTCCAATTATTCATTACCGCTTACTTGAGATAAAACGTCGTGTTAATCATTATACCATAGTGACCTACAGAAAAGTGGATTGCCGGGTAGTTTTATTTTTATTTTTTATCTACAGGTAGTTTAAAAACATGTGGGAAAGGATCGAATGATACGCACAACTTAAGAAAAGGACCGAGCCTTTCGATACGGTAGCTTCAGTTACTGCGTGAGCCGGCCAACCAATTGTAGATCGCCTTTATGCTACGTCCAGACCCTTGCGACAAGCTGCTTGTCGCAAGCTCAGGCAAGCTCTGGCAAGCGAATGGCTGGCGTCCCCACACTTGCAAGTGCGCCAGTACATTTGCAGCGCCCAAAGATGGCGGATGTCGAAGCAGCTGCATCAGCTGTCATTTTTGCGCTAAACTATTTCTATTTTAAAACGAAACAAATCGAAAGAAAGCGAAGAATTCGAAAGAGAAGATAGTGGTGATTAAAATCCATAGAAATCGTACCAGGTAATTCATTTAATATTTTGTTTATTGTCCGTAAGTTGTACCAACGTGTGGATGCCACGCCAGCGTTTACCGCAAGCGCTTGCCGCTTGTGGCCAAAATATCCGACCTCGATCGGATCGGCGCACAGTGGCTGAAATTTGAGTGCTGGCGCGACGTTGACCCCAGATCGGCATGCTCCCGAAATGATTTTTTTTGTTACTAATGTGTTCTCAATTAACGACTGACATTAAAAAAATCATTTAAAATAACATCCGAAGCTTACTTACTCGGTAATTAGTCACAGAACTGAGATGTTCGGGCGCGCAACTACGCTGCCGTATCTAGGCGAGTTTGAGGGCGTGCGAAATCAGGTTGTTTGTGTCCTTATTATACAAAAATTGTATTTTTTAAAATCGCTTAAAATATTCTTTAAGATACGTGCTTTATTTAAATAACTAAAAAAAAAAATTTTTTTCATAAATTATATCTGTTGCCTTGGTTCAAAGTTTACGTTTTTTTTCCAAACTTTTTTCCAATTTTTTGCCTTTAATGGAGTAGGAATAAAAACCTTCACAAGTCTTCACTCCAATTTTAACAAGACATTATTGCTGAATCTTTTTTGTACATGGAAAAAAAAAATCACCACCAACTCTTACCAGCCACTTCAGTAATTGCATTTTTAAGAAATGATTGTACTCAATTTTCGTAATTTTTTTTCAGAATCCAATCTTTGACTCCGATATGTCAAAGAAAGATCAACTTAATGTGATATTTAGTTCTACGTATCATTAGAAAAAAATTAAGTTATTCACAATCACTCACCGGCAATTTAAATTAAAATCTGTAAATTAACTATTCTGTAATTAGTCGCAGAACAGGGGTACACTGGGCTCACATTTACACTGCTGTAGATGATTTTGAAGGAATGCGGAATCAAGTTTTTTGTGTACTTATCATTGGATATACACTTTTCAATACTTAAAATATACTTCAAGATACATCCTTTATCTAGATAACTTAAAAAAATATATTTTTTAAAAATTATATCTGTTGCCTTGGTTCAAAGTTAACGTTTTTTTCCAAACTTTTTTTTCAATTATTTGCCTTTAATGGAGTAGGAATAAAAACCTTCACAAGTCTTTACTCCAATTTTAATAAGATATTATTGCTGGATCTTTTTTTTACATGGAGAAAAAAAATCACCACCAGCTCTTTCCAGCCACTCCAGTAATTGCATTTTTAAGAAATGATTGTACTCAATTTTTTTCAGAACCCAATCTTTGACTCTGATATGTCAAAGAAAGATCAAATTAATGTAATATTAAGTTCTGCGTATCATTATAATTTTTTTTTAATTATTCACATTCACTCACCGTCAATATAAATTAAAATCTGAAAATTAATTATTCTGTTATTAGTCGCAGAACAGGGGTACACTGGGCTCACATTGGAAGGAATGCGGAAACATTTTTTTTGTGTAGGTACTTATCATTGTCTTCATCACTCTCAAAGGAAGTCAGGGACTTATTAAAACCTTCGCAACCTAATATTATAACATCTTTTAACACGAGAGATTTTTCGGACACTGGTAATATTTTATTAGGTCATAATGTTTACAGTATTTCCGGTTCGTGATTAACTTTAACCTATTATTTCATAGTTTATGTTATTATATTATGCAAAAAATATTTAAGGTACATGCATTACTCAACCATTCTATTTAGGTAATTTGTGTTTTCCTGTTATATTATTATTATGCACATTATTTCATTATATCTTTAAGTACGTGCCGACTATAACATTTTCGTAAAAACATTCAATTAACTTTTACACATTATTAGCGGGAGTTAAAATATTCGTGTAGGGTGAATTACGCTAATTGGCCCCATTATTAAACTGTTATTTCCCACTGTCTGGAAAATCCTAAGTATTATTGGTATGTACATCAATTAATAATGTTGTGCCTAATGTTTGGGTTTCTCCTTCAATTTTTATCAGGTTCGGTGTCATTAGAGAATTCAATGATTCTGAGTTAACGTTAATCACCTAAACAGTTTGCCCAAATAATTATAAACATAAGGTTACTACTTGAAATCCCATTTGGTATCTATGGTAAATTATATAATAAATATTTCGTTATCACTGTATTATTATCTGTTTTTTTAAAGAATTATAATCTATAAAATAATAATATATTTAGATTTCACTGCATTCTTATTATCTGTTTTTTTTTTTAAAGAATCATAATCTATAAAATACAATACTTAGCGCCCAAGTTACATGGTACTTTTTATAAAAACATTAAAAATCATAATCAACATTTCAACTAATAAGAATAAACAAAAAATAAGTGGTATTTCTTATTAAAACTTAAAAAAACATCATTGAACTGCCAAATAATCTAGCGCCCAGAGCGATGTCGCGCCAAATCATCATAATCAGCCACTGTGCGGCGGCAAGCTCTCGCAAGCTCTTGCAAGCCTACGCAAGCCAAGCCACACGCGTGCTCCAGACGTTGGGACTTGTGGACGCTTGCAGAGGCTTGCCATGTGTTTGGACCCGGTATTAGGATTATTATTCCGCCATTTCAATGCATAATATAAATAAACATCGAATTAAACGGACATTATAGAAACTAAATTAGAGAACAATAATAAGTTTGTGAGAAATCTTTTCTCAATTTTTTTAATATTTAAAATTTATTTTTCAATATTGGTAACAGTTAATGACGTCATACGTATGCATTGGCGTGCAGAGAGTTTTCCATCAGAGTAGGCAGAAGAGAAAACAAATAATTAATTGAAAAAAAAACTAGAAGGAAAACTTACCGGAGACAACTGCAAATTTTCGCTACGAAAGCTAAGCTGCTAGTAGCTGTAGCCGATTTGGTTAGGATTTCATAGGCGCAATAATTTATTTAGACATATTACAGGCCTGTTATCGGATATATAAAACTTCAATATTTTTTCCGCTACATAAACACAGAAGATATTGTGAAAGAAACCAAAATATAAATTACAATATCATTATTAATTTTCTTAGAAGTTGTACTAATTAAAGAGGTACCGACAGATGGCACTGATTGCTATAGTCTATATGCAAATTTGTTCTAAAAAGCTCTGCCTACATAGACACCAACACGAACAATGCACACATGTAGGGGAGGGTGGGGCGTGTTGAGACGGGGGCGTGTTGATACATCGCGTTTAAAATTCCCGCTAGTTGACTTAGCTGCGCGCGCATCGCGCCGTTTCGTGTGAACCCCGTACCGCCAGTTTCTGTCAAAACGGTGGTGCCGTGCGGTCGGTATAATTAAAGTTATACGACAAAGTGTGATTTTAAGGGCTAAACGAACTTTTCCAGGAAATTTTCGAAGTCGTCTGCCAACCTGCTAACACTCGGTAAGAAGTTATATGTATTTTTCTCCACAAACTGTATCTTTTGACTGTGTTATTAGTTATAAATGAAATGCGTACGTCAAGTATGTTTACTTGCATGGCCATTTTTATGTAAAATCGTCGGGTGGGGCGAGTTGTTACATCAAGGCGGGGGCGAGTTGTGGCAGACATAACTCGCCGCTAGAATTTAGTTTTTTTTTACGTTTATATAAAATATGCATTAATACAATATGTGTTATGTAAACAGGCGTATTTTTTTAACATATTATGAATGTATATATGTATTACCTAGATACATTTCCTTTTTGTGCCTATTTGTAATTTTTTTTTTTTTTCAGTCTTGCAAAATGGTCCGAAAATATAAAAAAAGACGAATAGAGGGGAAAATCCAGAAAAAGTTTATGAACAAGCTGCAGCTGAAATCATTATTACAAACGTGTCACTTCGAAAAGTTGCAGTCTCTTTTGGAATTAATCATATGACACTAAAGCGGTTCATCAAAAGGAAAAAAGCTAGTCCTCTTACAAATTGTAAGGTGGGATATTCCAATCCTGGTCAAGTTTTTACTCATTCACAGGAAAAAGAACTTGCAGATTACATCGCAAAATGCAGCAAAGTTTACTATGGGCTTAATACACCCCTACAAAGAAAAAAATAGAATTAGAAGACAAACTAAGAAAGGAAAAGAAAGAGAAAAAAATAGAAAAAAGCGTACATACAAAACTAACTAAAAAAAATAAGCACCCAATAAAACAAAGGCGGTGTCAAAAACAGAACCACATAAAAAAAAAATTTTAGACGTAAAAAAACGAATTTTGGTGTCCACATCATCCAGTGAAATTGAAGAGGAGCCACCACTTATGGAAACTGATGACAGCGATGCAAACGAAGAAGAGCAATGTATATTTTGTCGTAACCCCTATTCTAATGATATTTCTGGTGAAAGATGGGTGAGGTGCATAAAATGTCATAAATGGTGTCATGAGTTATGTGCCGGAGTGGATGAATACATTCCTGACTTCATCTGTGACTTTTGCTTGACTGGCTGAGATTTATTTTAAATGTTTTTATTTTTTTTATTACATTGGAGGTACACTACAACCTCTTTTATTTAACTGATGATAATATATTATCAGGACTTTCGATTTTACCAATTTTATTTCGTACCTACCTAATGCTTTTACTTAATTATTTGTTCGTCTCAACACGCCCCACCCCCGTCTCAACTAGCCCCACGGGTGGGGCGTGTTGTGCCAATTCCCATATTTTGTAAAATAATATTTTGTCACTTTATTCGTATGTTAACAAGGTTAATAATACCAAAATAATGTAGCCAAAGAGTTATTTGTTTCCATTAAAATGTCAAACCTTTGATTTCATTAAAGATTTTTCTACGACACTCAGTTTTGTAATTTTGTCACAACACGCCCCACCCTCCCCTACATATTTTGAGTAGTATAAATACTCTGACGTGAGCAGCATTTGGCATCCTTAATGTCTGCATTTGACAGGTTATGATTCGGTGTTGAAACCTTGCGTGTTTTTGAAATTATAGATTGATTTCTTGCAACAAGTTTATGAATTTTAATAATAATTAAATTTTATGCGAATAAGATAGGATAAGCATAGGCAGTGATTGTGTGCCTTTATGTGATGCTCTGTTTATGTGTCTATGGTAACAGTCAATAATCGATTATAATAGATATTTTTCAACCACAATAATCTTTTACGTTCTTGCGGTAATGCGGTGGGTCGTCCGGTCAGTTGCCCTTCACACGTCTAAAATTAAAACAGAACACATAATGCTGGTTATTTTTTTTTGCGGTTGAATCATAGTAACCCGATATGTTATTCGTATTCATTGCTGCGAGTATAGTACTCTCCCGTTTATGATGTCCCAGCAAACACTTTTAGGGGGTCCTTGTATGTAAATCTAAACTTGAGTGTTAGTTTACATATATACGTAATTGGTAAGGTGGGTAAATTCGGAAGTAAGGCACAGGGTGTTCAGGGTACAGCCTTTGGGCTGGCATTATTTGTAATAAATTATAAAGATTACTCTTCGGATGATTATCATGATTGTTTGAAGTTTAAATGATTGAATTTTAAATGTTCGTAATTTTTCAAGTATACTAGGAAGGTGATCCTAAGGCAAATCTAAAATAGGAAATAAACCTAATCAACTAGTATCTACGAGTACATTTGCGCAGATATTGAAATGGGTATTGGAAGGTGTTTGGAATTATTAACGAAAAAGGGTGAGTACCTACCTAGTTACGTATCACTCATACGAAGGGTGTTTCAGGTAACATCAAGATTGGGGCTTACCTGAAAATGAAACAACAAAAAATAGTTAGTGTCATGGATAAAATGAAATATTTACATAATGAAATTAGAATTGCGACTTCATGGAAATTGCACAACTTCTACTTCTTCTGTTCTGTTACACATTAAATATAATGAAACACTAATTAATCGTATTTAGTTGCCTACGAAAGGCAAATCATTTCAAAGGGCACAAGATTGATTTTTTTTGTGTATAAGAATGTACTCATGCCCACTGATAGTATCAAAAGTTTCAAAAAAGTTTTTCGAACTGTTTGGTTTGATACACCTGCCCCCAATCCCCTCTTACCTCTCAAATTCCCAAAGATACTGGGTACGTACTGCGTAGCAACGATTGCCAATTTTAAATTTATACTGGCGATTCAATTTGACATTGTTGTTTTTTTTATTCTGCGTCCTAACAAAAACAAAATTATGATTAGGTAAATTAAAATATTTTTGAACCGTCTATTACCCCACTACACAAGCAAAGGTCTCTTTAAAATGATTTGCCTGTAATTTTGAATAGATTTGAAAACTACATCCACGTACCTTCACCCACTTTAACATAAAAACATTATTAAGTTTAACTGCCCGTAGAGAAAACATATCAATATCTTATTTATAGGTTTCAATACCGTAGTACCTGCACTATACATAGAGTTTCAATCATTTTTCGTAAATAACCGAACCGGTAACAATTTAAAAAAACATTAATGGGAAAAGGGTATGTTTTCAATACGGTTAAAGAGATCCGGAAATACCTCACAAACCCAACCCCCCTCCTGCCCTTCCTCCCACATCCGACCGTAGGCATATCCAAGGCCGCGGGAATAATGCAAACAGCGGAAAGGCGAATTAAACGTGCAAACATTTCAATATTAATAAACTTCCAAACCCTCGATTCACTAAGGCTAAAGCTTTTTTTTAATTACGTAAACGACTTTTTTTAATGGCGAACCATTACGAGTTTACGTAACGGTTACACAATACCCTTTTCAGAATAATATATTAGTATTTTTGTCAAATGTACCTACCCTTCAATGTTCATTGATATTTTTAAATTAGTTACCTACCACGAAAATCTCCACGGGTAGATAGGTAGGTAGGTAGGAAGGTAGGTACAATTTAAACAGGCCTCTATGACATGGAAATAATAATGTATATGGACTCAAGGTTCGTAGAAAAGGCTTTTAACAAAGTTAGCTCATCGAGGGGGGTAGTGCGATGATTGGCTAAAAATTCGTGACGTAGCTTGCAGTCCATGATCCACTGGGAGATTTGAATTAACTACAATACAGGTGGCAGTATTTTACTTCAAGCTACATCACGCGTTTGAAATTTCGAAAGCGGCCCGACTAGATTTTTTAGAAAAAGGCCCATAGAAGCTAACCTTGTTAAAAGCATTTTCTACGAGCTTGATATGGACTAACTATCGTGATGTATTTCTCATTGCTCAGAATGCTAATGGAGGAAAATAATTAAGCCGTTTCAATTTTCAATGGACATCTTCAATTTATCAACACGGGCCATAGCCTAGTAAGGGGATTTCAATTTGGGAGGCGGGAATGGGTACCGCCGCCCCGGGAACCTTTATTGGATAACCAACACCTCTGCCGTAGGTCACCCCAAGTGGTTCGCTACGTTTGGTGATTTAGCAGCGGTGCCCAGGTTCATGGGGTGAGGTTTGTCTAGATCTTGTAGGCGAATGACCAGGACACACTGAACCCCAGATTCCTAGCCACTCCTTAAACCCTTTTCCTTCCCAGAACTTTCCTCTCATTCCTTTTCTTAAAAAACCCACCACACAGCGTCCCCAAAGATGTCATAGGCCCTGAGAGAAATTATTTTCCTCACAGACTCCTGTGTGGAGCGCATGTAAAAAAAAATGGTAGTTAAAAAAATGGCTAAACTGTAACATGTAAACATTTATGAAATAATAAAAAATAGATAAGCACCAAAGATTGTTACTGAAGCATTTAACCTATAACTTATGACGTAAGACTTAGGTATAACTAATTACTTGCTGCTAAGATTTACATATTACTGGTGACTTCCAACTAAGATTAAAGAT
The DNA here is from genome assembly GCA_917563855.2 of Limnephilus lunatus. Lineage (NCBI taxonomy): Eukaryota > Metazoa > Arthropoda > Insecta > Trichoptera > Limnephilidae > Limnephilus > Limnephilus lunatus. The sequence goes on from OU830602.1 coordinate 64,179,347, forward strand.
GTTCAACTAGTGACTTACAGCTAAGACGTACCTATATGTAGCTAGCAACTTAGTGACTTACATCTAAAACTTATAGCTAGTGAACTTCTATTTTTCTTCTTTTTTAAATAATTAATGCGGAAAAACCACAATTTCCAGAGCTAGTGTGACTATGGCTTCCCTAAATTTGGCTCAAGACATCTTCAGTATAATTTTATATTTCTGGTGCACATACTTACCGGAGGTTTTTTAATTATATTTATTATTATTCTTTTTTTACGCACAGCTGAGCATTTACATTTAATGGGTTTCGAAGCCAAGCGGTGTTCATCTGCCTTTTTCCAGTGTTTTCTGCCAATTTCAATCTGATTTTAATGTATTTACAGTGGGATAAATTTGTATTTGTCACACCTCCTAATTAGGCAAAGTTATTGGTGTAGATTTTTGTGTTTCCAGATAAAAATAATATTTTTAGCTAGTTAATTTTCAGAAAGACACAAAAGGGAACGTGTTTATTTTGTAGAGTTTTGTTCGTATTGCATTACGAGTGCGAATTATTCGCACTGCCGTCTGACCATTGCTAGTCTAATCTGACGTAATGCCGTAATTGTAATATGTAATATAGACAAAGAGGAAACATTACAATTGGGTTAACTACACGCGAACCAGTTTTATGGACAATTGTGTCATACTATGAGACAATGCGATGCGAAGCTCTTCTCCGTTGGCTGATGCATATCAAAATATAGCGTGGCCAATTACAACCAGCGCTAACATGTCTGCTTTAGGTATTTCAATGACACCATACACAATACTTAATAATAGTTTATGAATTTGCGAAAACGGTGGATGTTGAGAAGCGCGTTATCAAAAATACTAATTTCGATTAAGTGTCTGTTTAATGAACTCTAGAACTCAAATTAGCTTTTAATTTAAGCATCATTTTGAAAATTGGACAATAGGACTATATAAGTGATAAAAATCCAGTTTCCGAATCAGTTTCGGTTTCGGCAGAAAATCGAAACTCTGCGTTCGTGAATTATCGTGCGTCGTTCGGTTGACTTCGGGTGAGTTCGTGGCTCGTGTGTGTTGTTTTATAGCAGTAATATCAACAAAAAAAAAAAAAAATTTTTTCACATACTTCAATTATTGTTTTTTGTTTCATTCCTAATAAGAATGTTGTGATCGTAAGCAAAATTAAAATACTCAATTAATGAGGTCCTTCCTTTAGAATGTAAGTGTTAATTTTTATAATTTTTGTTTGTTTTCTAGCAGTAATACGCAATATATTATTTTTTTAAATTTACATACTTCAAATATTGTTTTTTGTTTTTTTATTTTCATTTAACACTTGTTAACTGTCTGTATAGGTGTAAAAAATAAGCCAAATTTCAGTAAACAATAAATTTCAGTAAACGAAACTGAGGCAGATACCGAGGATTCGGTTTCGGTTTCGGTAGAAAGTCCTTTTTCGGTCGGACTCTAATTCTAATGTAACGGACAACTCAGAATCATGAAACTTCAACACCTCCTTTGAAAAATCGTTAAAAGTGAATAATTTTTTTTAATTGTTTAAATGGGTTACGTTAAGTTAGGTTATGTGCTATTTTTAAAAAATAACCGTGCGAAGGATGGATTCGTATGTCCCTCACACCTGGATTTACCGACCCCCTGATTCCTACGTCCAACCCACCCCTCATACCTTTCTCCTTCACATAACTTCATTTTTTTCCTTTCCTTAAAATACCCCCACCCAATATCCCCAAAGATGACACAGGCCCCGAGAGGAATTATTTTACAGGAGACTTGTGCGGAGCTAATGAAAAAAAATAGTTAATATTAATAAAATATGGCCTTGGAAATAACCACAAAAACCTATCTTCATTCTAATTATCTCGAATACGCTAGTTTGTATCACATCATGTATTGTGGGAAACGCTTCATTAACTTTGAATTCCCTACAGGTGCAGAATAAATCTATCCTTGAGTAGATTGCTCCGAGAATTAAATCAAATATCTTGAAAATGAGCACTGCGCCCCGAGGAGCAAACCGCTATTCCGATTTGTACAATAAATTTTATATCACATGATTAACTGGTAAACTTCTGTGCCTTCTCCTGAGATTCAAGTTCTAGCTCGTGTGTTTCTGATGCCCGTCTGGGATAATGGTAAACATAACATATATTATTTTTAATTAGAAATACAATTTCGTATTAAACTATTAAACATCGTAATATTTAAATATATATTAGATATACAACTTCGTGCTACAAACAATATTAAAATTTCAAATTGCTTTAAAAAACATTGAGAATAATACAAAATTAAACAATATTGGTTGCGTGTTTACGTAACACCCTCAAATTAAAAAAATAAATTAGTCTTATATTTTCAGTAGGTAATTCATGTCACCGTTCTTACAATATTTCAACATAGTTGCCTTCCAAGCAGTTGATCATGGTTCGATTCTCGATTAGATATCTATTATTTCAATTAAACACATTTTTATTTTATATCCTATTTTTTCATGGGTCTGCGGTCCACGCTAGTTAATAATAGTAACTAAGAACTTTTTAAGAGGCCGCTCCCCGAATTTCTACCGATTTCTTGCAAACCTCCCTTAAACAGAAGTTTTTAAACTCTTAAAAAAATATATGTTATTTTTGAAGATAATATCTATACATCCCCCACGCCGAAATGCTTATTATATGAAATTCCCTCGATAGAAAAAATTCGCAAAGTATGCTCCAATTTTTTTTATTTTCAAGCCTGTCTCCGTTATTTTACAAGTTTTATGTATGAAAAAATTCACAGTGTTCCATTAAATACTGTTTTAGACAGCCCTCAAGAGATTTTTGCTCTATTTTAATCAAGTCGTGTTTTATTAAAAATTTTCGCAGTTTTTGCATCGATTTTGGCGCTGTAAATGTTAACGCTCTCCTCTAACATTCGTAATTTCGTATCTCTCCATCTTCTTCTTTTTGGGGCCGGTAAGGAGCCTTAAACGCGGTTTTGTAAAAGTTACCTGCAATGCGCTTCCTAATGGATATCAACATCGTCAGCTATAGGCAGACTGGTAGAACCTAAGTGCAAACCAAATACTATGTACGGAGATCGCGCTTTCGGAGTATCTAGGCCTAAGGCTTGGAATAAACTCTCTCCGGAACTAAGATGCACAAAAGCCCAACATAATTTAGGTTCAAACTAAAAACCTACCTTTTTGGATTCTGAAATTCTTAAATAAAATATATACGTCCGTCGCTCCTGGACACACTGACCCCCAGATTCCTTCCCTTCCTTCCCCTCATTCGTTCTCGTCTTACGGCGAGGATGCGGGAATGGATACCGCCGCCCCGGGAACTATTTATTGGATAATCTACACCTCTGCCATAGGTCACCCCAAGTAGTTCGCTACGTTTGGTGACTTAGCAAGGGTGCCCGGGTTCATAGGGTGCGGTTTGTCTGGATCTGGCGGCGGATGACCTGGACACCACAAACCCCAGATTCCTATCCACCCCTCTTACCTTTTTCCTTCCCAACATTTTTCCTCTCTTAACTTTTTACTTCCTCTCCTTCCTTTCCTAAAATTCCCTCCATACAGCATTCCCAAAGATGATATGCCCTGAAGGAAATTATTTTTCTCAGGGCCTCCTGTGTGTAACTAATGATAAAAAAAACTTTTTCTTCCCAGAACTTCCTTTCCCAAAAGACCCTCCACACAGCATCCCCAAAGATGACATAAGCCCTGAGGGGGAATTATTTTCCTCAGGGCTCTCCTGTGTGGAGCTAATGTAAAAAAACCTATCTGAGAGTATCATACTTGTATTGCCTATGATATGTCCAAATCATGTTTTTTTTTAATGTACCGCTCATCATTAAACGTTGCTATCCTAAACATGTTAAATAACACATCGTAAATTATCAATCACTATTCAAAATAGAAATATTGCTTAAAATGGCAATAACCGTATTCCCAATCTTTATTTTCCACCAATATATCCCCCCCCCCCCCACCACTTGCTTCAGCCTCGTCATTTACCACAATTGGCATCCAATAATTCGTTAAGAAAAGTAAGTATATTCAATCTGAAAAATGTGAAATCTATGTATTTAAAACAAAAATAAATGGATTAATAATGTTTTTTACACACCCCCAGAACCAACACCAAATTAATTTAAACATAATAGCTTCATTAATTCTCGTACATTTAAATCTTCTACCAAAACAAATTGAAGTGAGAAATAAAATGTCAAATAAAGAATTAATATTATGGCTAAATGATTCGGATATTGAAAAACTCTTGCTATAAACTATTTGTAAGCCTTCATGTTCCACTTTTTATTTGCTTCATGTTGAATTTTAGTATTTTATTTGAAAAGTATATTTTAATTCGTATTTTTTTGTCAAATTACCCGCATATAGGCAGTGCTTTTTGGTGGGTTCCCATTACTTACATTTGTCCTATAATAAAGAAATGTAATTTTTTCTTAAATGAATGCATTTATGTTATAGAAAAAATAATAAATAAACATGGATGACTCTATTGATGATCCAAAAAAAATCTATCATTTTGTTTTGAAGAGTTTTAATTTCCAATGTACATTTGTTACTTAACTTAAAATTTAAGTAACAAATGTACATTGGAAATTAAAACTCTTCAAAACAAAACGTCTAGAAATTGTTACATAGTTAATGCCCAAGAAATACAAAAAAAAAAAAATAAATAAATAAAATAAAAAATCTATCAGCTTAATCCCGAGGTGCGCTTGAACGACCATATGTAATACAAAAACACTTAAGGAATTTCAGAAAGCATGCGGGAAAGGCGTAAAAACTGAAAAATTAAGATTGCATGTCAAGCTATAATTATATCCCCAAATAACCAGCACCAACATAAGAGTATACAAAATAAAAATGTGAATGAAAGCAATATTTATACTCTGCGTTCGTTCACCGAGTTGTAAATATACCCGTACGCATCAACTGTGAAAGGGCAGACGGAAATATCCCACATTTACACAATTTCACAGGAGATGAAAACTGTTTTTCATGTTTAAATTCTAGATTAATATATGTCGTGTCGTAACAGAATCACTAACTAATAAACCATAAAATCATTACTACACAAGAATGATAGTAACACTACATTACTTTGTTACATAACCGAACCTAAATCTCACAAAAATTCTCCGCAGGGGCAGGCAGAAGAATGGAAATTGACACAAATCTGTATTAGCGTATTCCTTCGCATATATCCTAAAGGCTCTCTACTACAAATCCTGAGGTCATGGGTTCAAATACCGGTGCGCGCAAGTAATTTTTATTCAATTGATTTAGTTGTTTCACAATTATTTAATTAAAAATAAATATATAATTTATGTTAAAAGATAGTTTCAGTATAGCCCTGTCAAAATCTAAAGTTGCTTAATATAGCCTTCGCCGTGTTTGGTGACCAGATCTGAATAGGCACTTACCAATTTCCACCTCTCCCCACTACCTTCGGTCTCAAAACATAACTTATTTAGGGAAACAATAGTCTCACAGACATTTTGGAACAGTGTTGCGACTCTTGTGCGGCTTTAGCATAAACAATTTATGGTCCCATCCCTACAATTCCGTTTTTTGACTCTTGAAATGATGTGACCCAATTGTTTGACTTGAAAGCGCTATGTCCTTTTTTTATAGCTTATAGGACATGATAACTATAAGAATGGGTCGCTACTACGGCCCGTTCTTGCGTGTTTAACAACTCGGCTTTGGGATAATTTCATTACCAGGTTCAATGCTTCCTCTTGTTTAATTTTATGTTAATATATCTATTAGACCGCAGTAGACAATTTCATAAAACAAGTAGGAAAGGGTTAAACCCATCTGTCGTATCACAGTCGATAAATTTGGGATTTATTTAGAGAGGTGGCGGTACGCATATACGAGTATGTATGTATTTAGATACACGCATCGTAATGCACAACTGCACATGTCCGGGCAACGCATCCAGATGCACTATTGATGTAACTGGGAAGATTCGAGATGTTTCATAATAAACAAATGTGGGAAGAGTGGCTCCCAAAATATACTTTCGTACCGGATGTATTTACGTACTTATGTACATAATGTTGATATTGATACTTCACTCCAATGTTATGTTTTGTACGGTTCAATGCCAACTCAAAATGAAACCAACTCAAAACCACCTCAGAAAGGTCATTAAAAGCTATGAAAAAATTATTTTAAAATAGCCGGTAACCCTAACCTAACTTAACCTAATTAATCAATTTTTTTATTCATCACTCTTAATGACCTTTCTGAGGTGGTTCTGAGTTGGCCGGTCACCGTTTTTTACGTAGGTACTAGTGTAAGTTTCTCTTTCAAATTTTATATTAAAATAAAGTTACAATTCGTTTTACACAAAACTGGGAAATTGTTAATGTAGTTATAATGGAGATTTCACAGTCCTAAAATGTTGTGAGAACTTAAAAATATTATTCGCATTCGTACTTATAAAACATCAAAGTACCTATCATCAGTTTGATAACAAAGTAAATTTAAAAAATTTGTACATTTCATCCCATTCCAGCCTGCAGATTCCAATGCTCAGTGTTGCAATGGTGCAGTAGAAGCTTTAGAAATAAAAATATTTAGAAATATGGTTAGAATCGATATCTGAATGTCAAAGTACCTACTTCCCATTATTTCCTCCACCCTTTCAAACTATTCACTAACTTACTAACCATCACGCCGTTTCCCCGCAGGGGTAGGCAGAGAGGACGGACCGCCAAACAACTCAGTCTCGGCACACACTCTTTGCCTCACTCACATTCATACATCGTCTCATGTCGAATCAACTATTCACAGTGTCCAATAATGGGCTTACATGATTTTCATCGTCTACGGACTGTATTTTATTTTTATTAAATTGAAGAAAGACAAAAAATCCCAGTTTACGAATAATCTGAAATATGCGAAGTTCTCCTATAACCCCACATCTTTAAGTGGAAAATATTGCTTGTGCGATGATAGAGAACTTAGCCAGCAGACGATTGAACCCTCAACGCATGTTGGAAATATAGTCACTAGAGGTTTTGGTGGAAACTAGACGCTTTGCACCAATTGGTCTCTAATAAGCAGACGTGGTGGTCAATATGGGTGTATAAGTGTATACTAATCTAATTAAGTTATTGAAAATATAAATAATTTACGTAAGACCACTTTATTTAAACGTTATTTGTAAAGTAATTAAATTTATTTATTATTAATTCATGGAGATTTCCGTACACCGATACCAGATAATTTAACAAACTTTATTAAATTACCCAGTCCATAAACTGTGGTTATACGTGCGTACAGTGATCATTAATACAAATTGATATAATGAACAAAGGTTATGTGGTTTCGGTGGTAAATGCCAGAAATGCCTAACTGACTCCCAAATCAGAACCATTAGCTTTGTTGGTATAACATTAGTGGACACAATATTATTTTGTAAACACTTAGAACTTCCATACCCAAATACACAAATAACCATCACGATATTAAATTAGTCAAATTGATTTGTTTGTAATTGAAAAAATAATGCTACTGGAGACCAATCCAAAGTTGATAGTTTTTACTACTATTGAGTATTGACCGAGCGAGCGTAGCGAAGTCCTGTTTTAACTAGACCGTTTGCAATTTAATTTATTTGTGAGTTTCCTTTACGTTTTCGAAATTCTGCTGCGTCTACTTTATTATTCGAGCAAGACTAAATTTGACTAGATAACGAACGTAGACTACAGTTCAATAGATTATTTTTTCAAATGTGAAATCATCGTGTTTATAAGGACTATCTTACTGTCATTTTTTATCAATATTATGGTACCTACCATAATTTGAAAAAAGAATTGTCATTGAGATAGTAACGTTTGTTTTGACAAATTGTACAATTCATTATTTGAACTTTTTTAAATAATATAAATATATTGTTATTTAAATAGGTAGTTATTAAACATGCAAATCTTATGATGAAGGAAATTTTGGTTTCGGTTTATCATTAAAAGGGAGAAAAAAAGAAACATACTTTTTTGGACGCGAGGTTTACATTGTTCACGTAACAATGAATATAAAATATTTCCCGTGTAAGAAAAATGAATTTCCATGTAGTTATAAAAATGCAACATCACTTATCTTGACTATAGCTATTATTTGATCGAAATACAAACAGATGCCATTCAGTTAGTACAAATTTATTCCGTCCTCTCGCTGTACTAATTGATAGTTTGTTAGAAGAATGTTCGCCGAGGAATCTTCCTCTACTAAAGAATTACCGAAATATATCATTGCTCATTACTCATTATGTACACATTTCCAAACTGATCGCTTGAATCGAGAACGTCTAAGTATTCGGGAAAGCAGTACAAAAAAAAATCGTCTCGACGTTTGGCTCGTTTTTTGATTGGTTCATTTTTTATAGCACACTTAGATTTTTATTTATTTATTTATCAATATAAAATTTAGCTACAGATGCTTGCTGGTTCTAAGAAAAAGCTATATTAAGCTTGCCAGTCTCCAAAAAAGTTATTGACAAAATAGTTAAGCTTGAACTCTCGGTGTTACAATCGAGTTATTCCATTTTTTCAACAGACTAAGAGAACTAACCAAGAATTTCATCGCTTTATTCTTAGATTCTGAGGTATTTTTGAGCACCGCAGGAACAATTTTGATACTTTTTTTTTACAGAGACAAGCGGATGAAAATTTTCGGTAACTTTCGTTTTATCTTCTAAGCAACGATTCGGTTCTGAAAGTGAGCTGTCACTAAGGCAATACTGACTTATACTGCCTGGTTACCAAATACACATAGACGACTCTTATACAACACAGTAAGAAAGAAATCTCACATGATTTTAACAACTTCTCCATCAAATGTCTAATTATTCTAATAACCTGTGAAAACCAGCCAAATGAAGGGACGGACAGCACTGGAAGTTCTACATAATATCATGAACAGACATGGGTTGCCTGGACCAGAAGCACACCTGTACCTGATACAGTAGAACATTCCATAGTAAAGGGACAACTGTAGGACAGAGTAGAACCCGAAGAGCAAGAGTAGAACAGTATAAGTAGACCACTGTTGGCAGCAGAGCTGGCCTACTTAACCGAGATAAGAACTAAACCTTGCCTTAATACAGAAACCACGAGCTTATCTGTCCCATACATAGCGGATTTACAAGACAATATCCAAAATAAACTTCTATCGAAAACATAGGTTGACAAATCATAGTTCGAAATAATCAGGGTCCAGTAGATTAGGAACCTACGCATAAATCGTTACATTTGTGCTTCAGTCATAATATGTATCTAAAAGCTTTTTTTAGATAAAAGGGATGGTTATAATCCAGTAGGTATCTGATCATTATAATATTAAATTAAATATAAAATGATTACAGTTCTGCTATACTGGATTATAAGCATCCCCTTTAGCGAAAAAAAGATTTTAGGTATATACGACTCAAGCATAAAAGTAAGATACTAATCCACTGAACCCAAAGAACCAAATAACGGTAAATCGGAATTGAACAATAAAATAAATTAATTTAAAAAATATATATAAAAAACACATTTTTTTAACCAAAAACATGTAGTTTATGTGTACAATCTTTGATATAATTTAATTTGTTCTACGAGTATATTATATTTGTTATATTTACCCCTCTTGTAGGTAGTACCTGCGTTCTACATATAAATTTATAAAGTTACTACCGTTTTGTTTTACAGCTTTATAAGCATGTTAAAAATAAATGTAATATAATACACTTGTCCTCTTTAAGCTTAAAGGTCAAAATACTGTTGGTCAGTAAAAGCGAAAGTGTTTCCATATTTTTTATTTCCTGTAACTCATCAAACTTTTTCATAAACTCATGTTTAAGAAGCACTTATTTAATGACGAGGGCCAACTATCAGAGAAACTGCAGCGGGTGTCATTTATACGAAAGCGTGTAGATATAAGTCCCGATTTTTATTTTAAAGAAAAACAATTGCGAATTTAATTACCTTATTTCATTCGCTTTAAATTAAATGTCTAGCGGAAAAACAGCACTCCAAGCACTCAACGTAAATCATATTCTTATCTCCACATTAATTTCTACGTCTTTGCTTAAAACTTCCGAGCTCCTGGTTACCAGTTACCCAAGATGAAAGATAATGAAATACCTATGCCTAATGCATTCCGCATTCACAGCTGTGGGAAACCAGAATAGATCCAGTAATAATAAGATGCACACTACATACAGCACTTCTGTTTCTGACTGGGACAAAAATAGCCAGAGAGAAGCTGGCTTCTAATGTCAAAAGTCATCCCGAGTGTTGCCTCTCTTGTTATTTTGCTGGCAACCCTCAAAAGGTGCTTAAAAAGGATATTTTCCCCGGCTTTACATACTTAATTTCTACGACTTTCATTTTTTAAAGGAGGAAAATAACAAAACAAATGGAAAGCGGATTATAAAGCGAGTTTAAAGCCGCCTTAAGAAAGATACTTCAGATAATACAAAGTGGAATAGGTTAAATACTTAAGTACTGCTTATATTAAACGAATGTTTGAACTTTTTAAAGTCGTTAACCTTGGAATACGCAGGTACGAGTATTTCGTTTTAGACCAAAGTAATCAAAATAATTATGTATTTATTAAAGCTCTTTGTGACTGGTGAATATCAATTTTTGTGAAAATAAACTTAGTTGTGTGATTGGAGAAAGTGGGGAAGAGAAGGAGATAATGGTTGGTAAAATTCCGACTATCAGATCTGGGGTCCTAGCGTGGTCGATCGATATAGGTTTTATCGAAAATGTCGGTAACTTGTCATCACTCCCGAGCACGACTGCAGGCCGCTAACGAACAAACAATAGTTCACAACGACTAAGGGTTCCTAATTTATTTGACGTGAACTTTTATTTTTTCGTTAGCGGCCTGCAGTCGTGCTCGGGAGCGATGGCAAGTTATCGACTTTTTCGATAAAACCTATATCGATCGACCATGTTAGGGGGCCTGGTAACTAAAAGCACAAGGCTAGTGTAAGGCATTTTAAGCAAAGTTTTGATTCCGATTAGTAAGTACAAATTTAATTTGGAATAAAAAAATAAATAATGTCGGAGAAAATCGAATCCAAACTCACGACACAAACATGTCAACTGTGTAATTCACAATGCTACAGGAGGTCCCATTTAATTTTGGATCTCTTCTAACACCCATGAAGCTCTTTTATGGATATCAAAATCACAATCAACCTCTGGAAAATGAAGCCCCAGAAATCACAAGGGCAATTTATTCAACGATAAGTATGTGCATACTATGTAATATATATTTTACGATAGGAACACCTAATTTTTAAATTGGCTCTTAGTACAAATTCAAAATCAAATGGACTGGAGTATAACTACGACGTCAGGCAATTTATGTAAGAGGCTACGAGGCTAGAACCAAAATCAACCTACATCTGTTTCCGTTTAAATCTACAAGGAAGGCACTTCTGGTGTGTCTGTCAATTATCTATTCAGTGATAGAAATTACGTAAACGTAACTTATATTATGACAATTGGATCTAATACGTTGTTGCATGAACTAGAGAAATGAAAGAATGGCAATTGACAAAAATATTATCTTTGAAGGGCAAAATTTATTGATTCGCTGTTTGAAGACTTTCATAACGCCTAGTACCTACACGTCGAAAGTATTTCTACAACTGCACTCGAGTCATGGTCAGAATCGTTAGAAAACGGCGTTCAACGGAGAGATGACATTTATCAATACCGTCGTAGTAATAATAATTATGTTGAATGAGTTGAATCACCATATATGGAAAAAAAATATCCTGAGAAGTATGCAGTAACGCGAGGTTAGATGCTTCAGTAGTTCAATGTAATATTCGGAATATTGATCGCACTTTATATCCAATACAGTTTTATATACTAACTAGCTGAAGACGCCGGCGTTGCCCGGGATTTATACAGAATTTTTCGAAATCTAATGCAGAGAGAAACCTTTCTATTAAACTGTAGATTTATGGTAATGTCTTCCTTGGTTGTCCCCGACTTCTTTCACCACGAGGTTGGTTGACGTTTTATTTGGAGCTGCTTTCAGCTTTAAGCTATGAACTTTGAGCTTTGTGTTTAAGCTTTGTAATTGCGCTTCTCTAGGCTTTGATTTTAGAACTATGCATTTTTTTGATTTTGAGTTTTGGGCTTTGAGATTTCCCCCTTATAACTTTGAGCTTAAAGCTTTGAGCTTTTTTATAAAGTTTTGAAGACGCATATTTGGCACCTGCCGTTTATAAGATTTAAGAAATTCAAAAAAATCTGCGTTACCCGGGTTTTACGCATAGTTTTTTGAATTCAGATGGAGACAGTGATGACTTTTTATTCTGAACATGAAGTGTGGAAAATTCCATTCTGATGTATCAAAATTCTCGTTTGGGATTGGAAAAAATGAGGAAAGAGGTGGTTTTTTTAAAATTCTGCTTAAGCAGTGTTGTCTCGAAGGTAAAGTGTGCAAAATTTCATTAATCTCGTAATAAAACTGTAGATTTGAACAAAAAACTACCCAAATAATCTTTTATTTGAAGGTATATCTTTTATGATGATAGAAATATACATATACAGGGTATTAAGGAAGGTATTTGACTTACTTTAACCAGTGGTTCCTGAAATTATTTGGAGTTAAAAATGTGAATGAAATCTTGGTATTGGTATCCGGTGACAAGAAAAAAGTCCAATACCTATTCTTTTTCTATGTTTTAAGCAGAAATAAAGTCACCGAAAATTAAAATTACATTTACCTTTTTTGTTCCAAATAACGTTAGGAACCCCTGCTTAAAGTAAGTCAGTACATTCTGTAACAATAATAGTTACGTCAATCTATTAATTCCATACAAAATAAATTGTTCACCTGATGCGATGATGACAGAAATCCACGTTTGGTTTAAATGCTGAGAGAATAAGTTTAATCCGCATACTTCGCAACCAAAAAAAAAAATGTAAAACCTGGTGATTGCGATACGTAATGTATGTAAAAATGCTGAAAGGGCTTTGAAAAAGCGGAACACACTCGTATATTCAGTCGATTGTAACCGTTACCATTCGCATATTCGGGGTATTCCTGGGGAAACGTGCCTTTCAGACCACGAATCGTTGATAGCACAGCCCGGCTTGCCACACTGACACGCTCAAGCCGAATTTCCGCCGCGAAAACATTTACACGATTTCCTTACATGCCGAACGCTCTCGGCTCCACGTACAAATACGTAGTTGTCGGGTAGGTAGGTAATGCCGGTATGCCGTAATATGTGGGGCAACAGAGAAAGAACCATAGAGAACCCATTTTATTTTGTAAAGGAGGTCAGAAGAATACATAAAATAGTGATTGCGTTAGGCAAAAAATAGGTAGATTCCGTCAAAAGTTAAAACCTTCTGTTTCCCTCAAGTTTTGGAATGCTATAGGGGAATATGTTGAAAGAATTTCACCTAGAACATGATAGATTTCGTGTGAATATTATTATTATTATAAAAACTTTTTGTTGATAAGTTAAAACATATTCATGTAGGGGTACGGGCCATCATGGAGAAACTGAAAAAAGCCAATCGCAATCAAGCTCCTGATCGATATTTTATACTCGAAAACTTGACAGTTCGTGAGCCGTTACCACGGCAACCTGTCAACAATGCAACTGAAACGCGACTGCCGCGGAGACCAGCATTGATAGTCGCCGCGGCTGTCGCGTTTCAGTTGACAGATTTCCATGGCAGTGGCTCACGAACTGTCATGTTTTGACATGTCCGATCAGAAAAATGTAGATTTTGTTCAGGAGTTTGATTGCGATTGCGTCGACAATTTTTTTTTTTCAGTTTCTCAATGAGCGAAGGCCCTTACTGAGATGATTGAATGTCATACAATTCCGTTTTAGCACACATTTTTTTCCAAATTTTCCTGATTGCTACGAACGCAGTTAGACACGCAGATTGTCACGGATTTTATTTATTGGATCGCCAATAGAGTACATAACATTATAATTATTACATTAATTTACTGTGTGTAGTTTATATTAAAAGAAAAATCATACAAGAATTCATAATTTTGTATATGAGGCGACTCAAACAAATGTATTATTAATATAATCATTTCTTGCACTGCTTCACCTACTATTCTTAGTTACAAGTCTAGTAAACAGTGTATGTGGTGGGTAGATACTGGGTACTTAAGTATAAGAGCATAAAGACGTTTGACTTTCACGAGATCCGAACAGATCGCGACGAGCTGAGCGGGGCGGAAACCGAACAAGCTTTGTGCATCTAGAAAGGTTTTGTACCACTTCCGTCTCTGCGTGGAACCTCACATTATAATGGCTTTAAAATGTTACCTATGGAAGATTGAAGGCTATTTATACATGCATCTAGTATTTATTGTAGTAAGAAAACGTCGCTAGCAATCTACAGTGGAGTTCTGAAACCTAGTATGTGATCATTATTTACTTGCTTAAAACTCTATTAAAAAAATTAATAATTACAAAAAAAACTTTTTACCATAATATTTTCAATGATATCTATATCTTTATACCATTACTTAATAATTTGTGTTTTAAACTTAAGTACTTGTTGATGTACCTAACTAATTCAGCATTTTTGGTTAAATTACCCACACACAGGCAGTGTGCCTTAGTGGGTTCCTATTTGTCTCATAATTATGTATTCAAACTTTTTGCTTACTTTATCATTACTTTTGTCTTGTGTTTGCATTTTACTGCATTTTCAAATTACATGAAAAGCTATTTTTAAACTGAATGTAGTAATAATGGGAAGAAATAAAGGAAAAAAATACGAATATTCTGACAATAGTATATTGATTTGTTCCTATATTTTTATAACTCCACAGAGGAGAAACTCTGAGAAAATTTCCCCCAAAGCCGATGTCGTAATTGGGGATGTTGTGAAGACGGTTTTTTTGAGGAAATGAAGAAGTGAACCTGGGTCTCGAAGAGACACGTGTTGTAGGAGGAAAGAAACTCAGACGTCAGCAAATCATTCCGTAACCGAGCTGTTGAATACAAGAACGTGTTGTAGAAGAATTACTAAACTAGTCACAGCGAGAGCTCGTACGGACTTCATCGATGGTCATTCTCTTCGTTCTCACACGCCTTTTTTTAAATCTAAAAAGATAGAAGATACTTACTACAACTATGAGGTCACTTACGATATCTCGCCGGAATTAGAATATTCGCAAGTTCTATAATAATGATATAAGTTGTATTAAAACTACTAATTCAATATAATCATTAAATGTTACTTCTGCAAAGTACATAAAACAGGCAATTATGCCCAAAAAAATACATACATGGATGATTTAAATTACAGAAATTACAACAAAAATAGTATTAAAAATAATTAGTTACTCGTAAATATGCAAAACTGAATGACAAACAATAATAGTTAAATGTAGAATACAAAAGAATCACCAACAATTTATTATTGGCACCTGGATTTAGTAGGTACAATATTTCACGTCTTTGAATAAAGGGCTTCATCACAATATCAGCTTTATACGATTGATGGTAAAATATGTTTTTTGAAGTGTTTAAATGGGTTATTAAAAATGTCAATTTCATTATTAGAGCAGTGTATAGTGTTATAATGTCTTAATGTTCGTGGTAAAGGGGAGAAATATCCTGTATTTGTGTGGTAGGTAGATATATAGAAAATATCTTGCAACCTCCTTGTTGAATTTCTTGATGGTGTGTTGATGTTAATTTGGGATAAAATGTTTGGTGTATCAACTGATGCATGTATAATTTTGTGCAGAAGCAATAAATCGGAAAGTTTCCGTCTTCCTGTCAGAGAGTGTATTTTGTAGTGTAGAATTCGGTCGTTATACGTTCCAAATTGATCAGATAAACCTTCGCGATATGCAATAACACGGGTTAATTTTCTTTGTATGGATTCGATTCTATAATTGTGAATCTCATAATTGGGAGACCAAATAGTGGATCCGTATTCGAGAATACTTCGCACAATTGATTTGTATAATGTTAATGTTAATTCTGCACTTTTAAAGCAATTTGTGATTCTAAGAGTTAATCCTAATATTTGTGATGCACTTTTTTAAATTGTATCTACATGTTTATTGAAGCTAAGTGAAGAGTCAAATATCACGCCTAAGTCTTTAATTGAAGTTATGTTTGATAAAACGATATTGGTAATGTGTTATGTGTTTGAAAATTTGTTTTGTTCTTTGTGAAGGAAATTACAGCACATTTGTTATTATTAAAATACAAATCATTTAGTGTGCACCATTCGTGTAGTAATGATAGATCTTTTTGCAAATCGATGCAATATTCCAGTGATTTGATTTTTTGTACAGTTTTAGGTCGTCGGCAAACAGGAGATATTATGAAAATTTTATTCTTAAAACTATGTCGTTGATAAAAATTAAAAATAGCAGGGGTCCAAGATGAGAGCCCTGCGGAACTCCCGATGTTACAGTAAAAAGGTCCGCTGAGTATCCTCCTACCACTACTTGTAGTTTTCTTTCAGTAATGTAACTCTCAAACCACTTCAGGGTATTTCCACTAATGCCAAACATTTCTAGCTTCTTGATAAGTAGTGCTCGATTATTTTCTAATCCCCCATCTAGATTATAAACTTATATCACTACGCTTCCCATTTTCCTTTTTCCATTTTCCAAAACATTCACATTTAACCTAAGCATTCTTCATTTTTTCTCTTCACTTAGGTATTCTTTTTCTCATAAGTACAAAATTGTGTATTTATCTAAAGCTTATATGATAATTCTCATAATTACAAAATTGTGTATTTATTTAAAGATTATATGAGGAATTCAATTGTAACACATTTTTTTCCTTCTTTAAATAATATGTTATATACTTAAACAATGTAAAAAAAAAAGTATGATATGAACTAAATTTGTCAATTTGACTGGCCTAAAACAGGATCCATTCCTAGTTGGCTAGTCAAAGTTTCCACATATGTTTAATTGTATAATTTTTATCTGAAATAAATTTATTATTTATTTATTATTTATTTAACTGGTCAAATGCTTTGCAAAAATCCGTGTAGATAGCATCTACTTGTAAATGCTTTTCGATGCTATCGCGGATGAATTGAGAGTATACAAGAAGGTTTGTGGTTGTGGAACGCCGGGGGAAGAATCCATGTTGCTCAATGATAATGTATTTACTTACGTGAGCTAGTAGACAGTCGTATATTATTGACTCGAATAAGTTTCCCACACAGTCAAGTTTAGAAATGGGTCTATAATTTTTTATATCGCTTTTACAACCTTTCTTAAAAATGGGATTTAAAAAAGCCGTTTTCCATTTGACTGGAAAAATACCGTCTTGTATTGATTTGTTGAAAAGTAGGCTGAGTGGTCTGTCAAGGAAATCTCTGCATGTTTTGAAAAAAATGGGAGGAATACCATCAGGACCTGATCCCTTATTAGTTTTCAAATTTTTACATTTAATTAAAACCGTTGTAGGCGAAATATTGATCGTACCGAGGCTTAGTTTGATTGCAACATAATCAAGATCCCTGAGGTGTATGTGTGACAAAAGTAAGCATGCGAACAATTTAAAGAATGAAAGATTAAAAAATAAACCAAGGCCGAGTAGATAGATGGAAAAACCAGAACCAGATAATATAATTAAGTGATGTAAGTGGAGAAAAGAAGTCGGGGACGCCACAAGAATGATTCAGCAATTCATGTCAAGATTTATATAAATATAAATGTGTATTATAAATAGGTACCTACATTTTTGTTAAGATTTGCCAATCTCACCTTTTTTCAAATTTTGTTTAACCCGTCTTTTTCAAACCATACTTGAAAGTAACAGAATTTCGTCACGCAATTTTCTTGTAAGAGAATAAATCGTCAATGAACAACGTGAGATGATTTCAAAATTATGAATTTGCGACATTTTGTCAAAATAACGGCTGAACTTCAATTTTCAGATTCAAGCAAACTATAAATTCAACCATTATTCAAAAAAGCCTATTTCGCACTAAACCAAGAAGAGTCATGTTCATTTTTCATAAAGCCATAATTTTATAGTAACGATTTTCTTCGTGTGAAAATATTCACTTTTTCCACTTCAGTTGAATTTATCACCCCAGTACTAACATCAAACTGAAATAAAACTTGCACCACTCCAAGAATAGCGCCTTTTTGGGATTGTGCCTTTTTGGACGGCACTTTTTTCGTTTGCAAAAAAAAGGTGTGACCCACTGCGCAGTGCGACACCATTCAGATGGGGGCTGTAAAACAACTACCTACCCCTAAAGTCGATCCACAATCCTGATAGTAAAATAAACCCTCGAGATGTTTCACACTTCAACTGCAATGTACAGAATGTTTTACGTTTCCACATTTTATGAGAGATATACCAATACTAACTTGTAAAATCTAAATTTTTAAGAAGCTATCGTTCGGCTACGCCTGTTATTTCACACATCACCAGGCAGGTAATAAGAATCTATTAAAGAATAAATATTAAAACAAAAGGCTTTCGTAATTTACGAGTATAAAAATAATATTTTTTATAGTTTAAAGGGGTAAAGTACGTTTATAACGTAATAAACAGTATAAATTTATTTCTCGTAAATTTATCAGATCGCAGAAAAATCTGTGATCTATTAATATTATATAAAATAATTCACTCGGTCCTGGATACCCCTGATTTAATAGAACTAATACCATTTCATTGCCCTGGTCGCGCTAACAATAGACTCACTCTACCGTTCTACTATAATAACACACATACATTATCACATTATTACTCACCAATCAGTCAATTACACATTTTGGGAAATGAACATGCTAACATCGGCGACATTTATTTCTTAAAATTAGCGCAATATAAACATGCACTCAAAAATTATTTTTCCAAAATGTAACTTTATATACGCAATATGGACATGTTGAAATGAAATGATGATATTTCTCATTGTTCTTTTTTGTTATTTTTTGTTGTGATACACAAAATGATTGTATGTTATTTTAAAATTTAAAACTACTATTATGAAATGATATTATTTTTCTTACTGTTGTACTCTATTATATGTTTATTTATAAAAGGCAGTATAGCCGTTTATGTATTTAAAATAAAAAAATAAAATAAAAGAAATATAATATGTACTTGTACAAGATGGGTGGAAATTTTTGGTTGTGAAATAGCAAAAGGCCGCGAGTGGTTGCGGACTGCAGTCTACAGAGAAACAAAAAAATAATACACCAGAAAAAGGTTCAAAGATTTGTACAAAACAGCAAATTGTTTAAATATACCTGCCTGAAAACCACTTCCTTAAAGATTTATTTACTGTAGTCACACTTAAACTCATCTTTAATGGCCTGCAATAAATAACACACAAACCACAACAAACAAACAATAGCAAAAAGAGCGGTGTTTTTGGCAAAATAAGGTTGATAATATGTTCGCAGAAAGCCGTGCGGAGTCCTATTGTACCTTCGTTTTACCTGTTTATAACAATATCCCCAAGGTAGGTCCGAACTCCCAGGTGAGGCGGCAGAGGACAACCATAAAGGTTTTATGATCTTATCCCGATTACTTTACAAGTTACGAGAAGATCCTGAGAAGAAAGATTGGAAAAAATGCAAGTGACTGAAGGTAAATTCACCTGTCTGCTATTGAGTTGATATGGGTTGACTGCCTCCTTAGCCATAAAATGAAGTGCCTGTTCACTTGAACAAAAATATGCATTGTCCTTTCTTACGCAAAGTTTACGAAGTTCTTGAAGGGGAGGAACTACCCTTTTACGATAGAGAAAGGTTCCGGAATGTCGGTTTTAAGGCGATCCACTAGTACAGGAAAAAATCGAAATCGGAATTCACGCCCTTTTATGGGAGGAGTTTAAAAATACTTGAGAAAAAGCTTTTGGAAAGGTTGGAAAAGATATTTGAGAATTTTTTTTTTACATGTTGATTTCGTAAAGGCCTGTAAAAAACATTAATTCCTTTTTTATGCATTGTTTATTGTAATAAAACGGAATTTTTAAATTGATTTCACGAAAACAAGCAGCGCGAACCCTAACACGTTGTTTCTCCGCTCCGTTCGGAGGAGTAATGACGGAAGAAGGGGGCGGCTGCCAGTCGTTCTTCGGTGGACGGTATAAGGTTCACTTTGATATAACAAATTCGTCGACTGCCGTATTGTCGCCGTGATGTCAAAAATACCAACGCGAAAATGCATATTATATTTTATTTTGTGAGGTTCGGGCGTAAATATCATTTTTTTTCGCGATAATTATATAAGAAACTGAATTTGGCACATTATGCAATAAAACCATATCCGAAAAAGTGTTTATAAGTAGGAGAGTTTTCAGTTAAAAATGTTTTTTATAGACCTAATACTTTATTTTTTTCTAAGCTTATTAAAAGACTTATTAAAAAAAATGACCGATATTTTTAAGGGCCAAGGTATGTTCTACACGCAGTATTTAATTGAAGCATCTATAATACTTCTAAGCGGTCAAAATTTCAAAACTAAAACATACGATTTTGTATGATTTTGCATTATTTAGTATGGCTTCATCTTAAGCTTTGTATACATACTCGTCCATATCTTGAAATTTCGTTCGTTCTTGGTGATATGATAAAAAAAGATGAGGTGAAATAGAAATTATTATTACCAGGTATTAAATCAATTTCTCGATATTATTCTTTGTTCACATTTTATGAATAAATGAGAATAACGAAATGCAAAACAACATTTAGTAAACGAGTAGTTGTAATTCCATAAATAAGGCTTCACGAATAAGAATATTTTCATCATACCTTTTAACATCCATTTGTGTTATGCTCACAAAACGAAATTAAATGAACATTTTGTTTTGAAAAGTTTACTTTTCTACGTACATTTGTTACTTACATATTTTTTAAAATTATTTTGCTACCGGTTACATTAAAAATTTTTGAGTAACAAGTGTACATAGAAAATAAAACTTTTCAAAACAAAATGTCTAGAAATTGTTACATAGTTAATGCCCAAGAAACACAAAAAACACTTAAACAATTATATAAAGCCCAAATTCTTATAATTTAGGACAGTGAGGAAGTTTCAAAAATATATACATTTTAAAAACTTTTGAAACAATTGAATATTATTGATTTTGTATAACTTGAATTTTCCCACAGAGATCTAGAGATACAAGACATTACCAAGTACTTATGTAATAATTAATGAATCTAAGGTTTAATATCACCGGTTTATAAATGGTATACAAACCTAGAACTACCCCTATTTCTTAGAAGGTACTCATTACCACCGTCTTATCTAACTCAATTTAAGGAGAAAAAATAAAATTCGGGAAACACATGTTATGAGATATTTCCGTTATAAATTCTTAGTGAAGTTCTGATAATGCATTTAGGTTAGCTGAAGTTGTTGGAAATTATACTGTGGATTAAAGATGGCTTATTTAGACTCAATAAAATATTATTATTTTTAATTGGTAAACTAATGTTTAAGACAAGATTTTTATGCATAGCACAAAGGGTAACAATTATTATATTTAAAAAAAAAAGTTGGTTGTTTTCAGGTGAAAAAATGTAATAAGCAGTAATTGTTGAATGAAACACTAGTACATATTGAATTATTTGGCGGGTGGGAGATAAGCCGACGTAGCTCAGTTGGTAGAGCAGTTGACCGGATATCAGAAGGACGCGGGTTCAAGTCCCGTCGGCGGCATTTATCTTTTCTCGGGAGATTTTTTCAATGTTGATGAGTGTTTCAGGCTAATAATTATTGCTTATAATAATTGTTTCAATAAAATATACCGACTTATGTATTTTCAACACGTGCTAATTTGGATTTCCTGTGTCATTTTTAAGTTTTTGTGGTAAAGGGAATCTGAAAATTACGACCATTAATGATTATGAAAGAAATTTTAACGATGTGCACTTGTTTTTTACAGTATCTTGATAGCATGACGATAATATTCACAATTTACCTACCGACAAATGCAATACAACAGAGCAAATATTAAAAAATATATATTGTTTTATTAGAATAACTTTTTTAATAGCTGTTGAAAGTTTATAATATATCCATAAATGTAATATTATTATTAATCATGGAAGAGGAATTTTTTATTAATAATTGTTCCATGATATGTTTAAACACTACCTAGGTTAAAATAAATTCGTTAAAACTTTGTATTCATTCGAAAAGACAGCAGTCAAAAATATGGGAAAAATTAGTTTAAGATAATATTTTTAATTCTGAATTTTAAATATGAGATCTGAAAATACATGTAAACTAATTATATCCCAATGGCCGAGTTGGATGAGGTGTTGTCCCGGTAAGACAGAGTTCCTGGGTTCGATTGCGACCGTTACCGTTTAAATTTATTAGTTTTATCTTCCTCTTCAATTATTAACATTAAATTTTCTGTTTAGGTTTTGATTTGTATATGAACTGAATTTCATGCTTGTAACCGTGGGTTTTAAATACATAGATGTCCATTGTATGATTCGGTGTACTTGTTTTTATTAAAACCAACTTAATCCAGCTTATCACGTAATCTAAGACTACTGCCTACACACTATTCTGGTGTAACACAAAACTATTCCTAATTGAAAGCCCTCAAGATTAGATTGTCATCTTGATGGCTCAACGGATCCCGGATCAATGGCTGGACCACATTCCACTACTGATGATAATATTTAGATTATAATCCAACTAAACTATCCACCATATCAGTACGCATACAAGGATGTATGTTATATTCGTATGTTTGTGTCTATATGTTGCTTCTGTGAAATGTTTTGTAATTTTTTTATTCATACATTGTGTCTACATATTGGGTTGAGTTGGGTTTAACTTCTCAAAAGTACCAATTGGCGATCCCTTAATGAGTTTTGATAACTCATGGGAGTGCAACTTCGTTGTATGTTTTTAATAATAAAAAAATAATAAAAAAAGAAACGCAGAACAAGTCTGTCTTATCACAAAATCCTTATTGCATTTACATTCATAATTATAAAGCATATCATACTAGCGTAGACCTGCGAAAAATCGCGGGAAATTATAATTGCCGGAGTTGTGAAGCAAAATTTTTTTTACAGAGCACATCATAAAAAGGACAATTGCTTCAGAATGATCGAGAAAAATATGCAAGAACCAGAATTTTACACATAGGACAGACGCACAACCGAAATTCGTGTTTTTGATTATGTAGGTATCTACATTTGACTGGTCAGTGGTTGAGTGGGCATCGCGTTGGGGTCCCACCCAGTCCTTCCGTGTTCGATTCCTCGGCTGGCTAAGTCCTCCATCACGATTCAAGCAACATTTTCGGCTTACTGTGGTGGTAGTAGGAGATTTTCAAATATTGTCGGTTATTCATAACCCGAGAATAAAAAATAAAAAAAATACATTCTACTTAGATGTTTTTATTTTATTAAGACTTCTGACTTATGGCCCAAATCTAAGGATTTAATTGCTGCGATGTTTGCTCCCACGTATTTAATTCACTGCATCGTACAATGCCTTCTTGCAGTGTCCCTGACTTATCCTTCCATCCACTTAAGATAATCACGATTTTAAACGAGAATTAAGAAGACTGCACATTTAATTGAACAATAATCTGAGCACAGCCCCAAATTAATGTTTCTAACAGTTTGAAAACCAAATATTGTATTGTTATTATTTTTAATCGATAAACTAATGTTTAAAACAAGATTTTAATGCATAGCACAAAGGGTAAAAATTATTATAAGTAATAATTATTATCATGAAACACTCATCTACATTGAAAAAATTTCCCGAGAAAAGATACATACCGCCGACGGGACTCGAACCCGCGTCCTTCTGATTTCCGGTCAACTGCTCTTATCCACTAAGGTACGTAGGCTTATTTCCTGCCCGTCAAATAATTCAATATATACTAGTGTTTCATTCAACAATTACCGCTTATTACATTTTTCCACCTGCAAACAACCAACCTTATTTCATATGAGAAAGGCATTGCTAGATCTAGTGCTAAATCTCCCACAAGGTGGCGTCGAGACAAATTATGTCTACATTTTTTTAATGAAATACTAGTATATATTGAATTATATGGCGAGCAGGAGATAAGCCGACGTAGCTCAGTGGATAAGAGCAGTTGACCGGAAATCAGAAGGACGCGGGTTCGAATCCCGTCGGCGGCATGTATCTTTTCTCGGGAGATTTTTTCAATTTAGATGAGTGTTTCAGGCTAATAATTATTACTTTTAATAATTGTTACCTATTGTATTGTAAAATATCAATAATAATTTGCTGACTGTATCAGTTTTGAAAATGTAAAATGAAAAAAATACACTGCATTGGCAAAAATTGTTAATTTTTTCATTTCATTGATTTGGCTGGAAAATAATTGAACCCCGTTTTCTTTACGCAAATTGCTTTGTAAAAGATTTCTATACACAGAATCATCTTACCTACTCGTTTAAGGCTTATTCCGATTGTCTGATGTAGAATTTGCGATGTTACATTTTGTTAATATTACAGAGTGAAAAAACAAGCACTGAATATTAATGATGTTCAAAAATAAGTAACACGCCATTTGAGAAGAAAATGTTTGATGAACCGAAAAATTAAAGTAATTTATTGTTCTCTTTCATTATTGAACTAACTAACTGTCACATTTTCCGGTAGGGGTAGGCAGGCAAAGGGGACAGGACCGCCATATGACTTTGTCTCGGCACACACACACTCTTTGATTCATTCACATATTCATGTATCGTTTCATGCATAATCTCGGCTATGCCATAGAATATTTTATTTATTTACGTACTTTGCACGACATCTGTATGATTTTCCATCTGAATCCATTACTGGTTGATTAAAAAATTCCAACATTGTATTTTGAATGGTTTTAGCAGATTTACCTTTCAAATTAGTTGACACGTAAAATTCAGAAAATAAATCTAGCGAAAATTTTATAACAAAAGTAAGCTCTGGTTAGTAAAGTGAGCTCACTGTTCTAGAGTTTTATATTTTTTCATGCAATCAACGTGGGAGACCGGTGTGGGTACCGCAACCAACACGCCAACCATAGGTTCGATACGTTTGGTGACTTAGCAGGGGTATCTAGGTTCATGGGATGAGGTTTTTTAGGTCTTGGCGGCGGACACACTGACCCCTAGATTCCTACCCACCCCTCATAACATTTTCCTTCCCAATACTTCCTCTCTTTCCTTTCCATAAAAAGAGCCTCCACACACCATCCCCAAAGATGACATAGGCCCCCAGGGATATGTTTCCTCAGGGCCTCCTGTGTGGAGCCAATATTAAAAAAATCAAGATAGGTACCTAGGTCTACCTTAAAATAATTACCAACTCATTACTGATCTTAAAATTACAAATTACTCGTATATGTGAACGTATCTCTATAATGTATTATTAATGAAAGTGAGAGTTGATATTATATAATTATTTACGCTATTTACAAGCAATTATTAATTAATAAATACGATACCTTCTATCTAAACATGTAATAAAAGCATTTAGGTATCATGTTGTGGTTATCGGGACGACAATAATATCACTATCATAATGAATTCAGTGTACAGTAGAATCGACCACAATATCCTTTGAGAACGTGTATCGTTTTCACAGGAATTTTACACAGCAACCGTGTGAGGAGCTCCTACGCCCACTGATAAGTCAGGAATCTTTCTGATTGTGACTCATAACTCATAACAATAATGTATTAATTTAATCCAAGTCACATAGTAAGCAGTAGCATGTAGCATGGTCACTGTTCACTTCATGCTGGTGAAGGGGAAGGGACGTGCGGTCACGTATGATATTGCTTATTCTATGAAATATAGACCTTATACAATATACACCTAATGTTATTTATCTTTTCTTTAATTAACTCCTTACACAAGGCTCTTGGGTTTCTCAGAAGGTCAGTTTTTTCTTCGGGAAAGCTGTGTGGAAGGCATTTATAAGCCCCCGCATTCCGAATTTCTACGATTTATAACACATTTCTCTTGAACGCTATAAGTTTTTAAGTTCCTAAAAAAATATGTGTTATTTCTGAAGATAATATCCGAAAATTTGTAGAGCCAAAACGGTAATTATATGAAATTTCGTTGATATAAAAAATCGCAAAGTTTACTCCGAAAATTATTGAAAACACATTTATTTCTGTTATTTAACAAGTTATTGATAAGAAAAAAATCACAGTACGATTATATCTTTAAGTGCAACTGAGGCATTTGTCGTGAGCTCTATTTTAAACGATTCGGATTCTATGAAATATTTTCACAATTTTCGCTTAATTAAATCGTTTTTTATATTAGCGCGCTCCCTCTCAAATTAGTATTTATGTATTTCCCTTTCAAACAGACTTCTTCTTTTTGAACGCTTACTACGGAGCCAAGGAAGGATATTCATGACTTAAATCTGATGAAACACACAAAAAATGGCAAATCATTCTGCATAGGATTTTTTAAATATTTTCCGGGAAGATCTGAGGAAAATAATTTCCCTCGGAGTCATCTTTGGCGATGCTGGGTGTTGTGTAGGGTGATATGTTGAACATTTGTATTTTTTTATTATAGTCATCATATTTCTATTTGTGTGCAGGGTGATCTGTTGAACACAAGTACAAGCCGAAAAAACGGTTGGTATATGGTTGCTATGGAGAAATAAGAGGCACGCATTTGGCGTGACTCTCCCTTGTGCAATGTTTAATGTCTTCCATTTCAATACCGATAGAACGAGCTAAAAGTCTAAGCTAAGCAATCCCACTTTATATCTATTTTTTTAAATGGTAATCTATCCGTTAAGATTGTGACAAATAAAAATATGTATTTAATTTTAGAAAATCCTATAAGTACATATTTTGTAATACATAGATGTAATATTGTTGCTTATTTACCTATTACTTTAACGAGCTAAAAGTCAAATCTAAGCAATCCCACTTTATATCTATTTTTTTAAATGGTAATCTGTCCGTTAAGATTGTGACAAATAAAAGTATGTATTTAATTTTTGAAAATCCTATACATCTTTTGTAATACATAGATGTAATATTGTTGCTTATAAAGTTTGTACCTTTACCTATTATTTTTAGTAATTTAAATTGGAATTCATTGAAACTATCAACTTTATGCCACTGTAATAAAGGGAGGTTCTAGTCTTAAAAAGCCTTCAATAAGTGATGAAAGATAAGAAAACTCCTTTAAAATTTAAGGGTATTAAGAATTTATGTTCAAGCTGCGCCATTTAATTAAATATAATAAACAGAGCAACATCGTTAAAATATGCATAATTTAGGCAAATTAATTCCTGAAGCTTTTCATAGCCTTGATATTGTTTAACTTTTGAAAAGCCTTTCTTAATGATGAAGACCAAAATGATAGACGTCAGCTTTTCATAGTAAATAAGTCCTTTGGGTTTGACTTAATTAATATAGAACGGGTAGGTACAACAGGTGGCACCTACTTATAAGTGAAACCTCGTAACTAATTACATTTAAGACATTCAATAAAATCTGCTAAGATCTAAAAAAAGATATGCACGGGATCTGAAAACTCTTAGAACAATCTGCATCAAAACATAGAGAAACAAAACAAAAGTTTTTTTTTCAAAATGAACATTTCAATTTTTTTTTCCGAAACTAAAGAGTTAAAAACTTTTGGAGCCGGGTCTCCGCTTCGATGCATTTCAAAAGACATTCAACAGTTGATTTTAACTCTCGAGTACACTGACCGATTTTTTTGTTCTTTGAACTTTGAACTCGATTTACTCGAAAACAAAAGCTCAAATCAAAAAAGTTATACCAAAAATCGACTCCAAGCGGATGTAGTTTTTTTGGAACGGATGAACGCGTTTTCGGATATGTGTATATTAATTTGCAATATTTATTCATTTAAATTAATGTTACATAACTTCAACGAAATTAAACTGCTAGATAATAGTAGGTCAACGGGTTCTTATTATAAATCTACTTTATATCTTTAAACTAACGATATATACTTATATACATATATTCATATTATGAATCGTAGATATAAGTTAAAAAATCAAATTAAATAGTACATAGTAAATAAAAAATAAAAACAAAAATAGAAAAAAATGAACATAGAATCAGACAAAGTACAGAGAAAATCAAAGAGAACAATAAATCAGTACAAAGGTCTTTTTCACATAAATATATTTAAAACATTGTTTTTTTTCACTTTTATGGAAATATTAAAATTATTTTCTTATAACCACGGGACAAAGACTATCATATTGAAATTGAATAAAAAAAAAAAGATATTTATTGATACAATATTTTACATTTCATAATACAATCCAGTAATTTTGGCCTTACTGGGTAGCTTACCCGTGCTGAATCCCCCATTTTTTAATATAAGAATTTATACATACTTAATACATTTTGAAAAAACATATATAATGTTAAGTTTTCAGATTTTCACGGCTAAAAGCATTTTCGTTGTTAGTTTTTGGGGTGTTATGCCGTGTTGCGCTACCTCCTTCTATAGCCGACGTTTCGGACAGCGTTGCAGTGTCCATCATCAGGGCAGATGTCGTCGGATCTATCGGATCATGGACACTGCAATGCTGTCCGAAACGTTGGCTATAGAAGGAGGTAGCGCAACACGGCATAACACCCCAAAAACTAATAACGAAAATATATAATGTTGGTGACGAAAAAACACTGAATTGAAAGCAAAAATATATATTTTGGTGATAAAATAAACAGTGCCATTGAAGTGATATTTTTTGACAAAACCGACTATAAACAAATTATCCAATTATTATTATTTATCCATTTTGTCCCTTCTGTTGATAATATTTGACATTTATGCGGAAATACCAATTTATGAGTCAAACAGAATAAACTTTCTCCATGAAATTCATTCCCGAGATGAATCACAAATGAACTACTTCTAATAGAAGTTGACTACTAACATATTGTGGTGTGGAAGGTTGCGGACAGTTGTTATATCACAAGCGGCCGCTGGCACCAACTAAAACTGAGCGATTGCTAAATTAAAACAAAAAAATCGTTGGGCTTAGAGAAGCTTGGTTCAAAAACATTTAATCCTTTTTACTGGCGCGTTCGTGTAAAATTCTATTATACATCAATAATTGTAAACAAAACAACGATCATGACCTTCACAAAATTTGTCACTTTGACAGTTCAACGCGTAGCAGAGATCAATACTAACGAACAAATGTTATGTCGTATTGATGAAATCGATGTTTTTGCATTAAAGCTACATTTTAACTTAGCGATCACTCAGTTTCACCCAGATTGATTGGCGAAAGAGGCCTTTGTCTACAATATTACTACTGCGTTACATTCAAATTATAGTCAACAAAGTATAATAGTAGTGTAGTGGAATCTTTTATTGATCGGCGCAAATCATTGACATTGGCAGTGAATCTCCCATGATTAGCTCGAAGGAAATCATTATGCACGAATTAATGATGCAATTTGAAAACATGCTTACGGGATGTAGCATTTTACTAGAACATTGTAATACGAACTCTAAATATTATTATTGTGCACAAATATTATGATTATTGATCATGATTATCTTCTAGCGTTTTACAATAACAGAAATATTAAATACTAATATATTTATACATGGAAATCGGATCGCCCTTTTGTTTTAACTGATAAAATATTTGTATATAAGTTTGTCTTACATTCTGTCTTTATTATATACTCTATATATATTTTTTTGGTACGTTATATCTCTTCTCTAATATGACTAATTAACAATTACGCCGTTTCTCCGCAGGGGTATGCAGAGCGGACAGTCCTCCAAACAACTCAGTCTTGGAAAACACTCATTGCCTCATTCACATTAATACATCGTCTCATACATACTCTTCTATTATTTTGACTCTTGACATGGCTCGACTCAGGTATCTGACTCACTTGATCGTGTCATCGATCTTCCTCGTGTGTCCACAACTTCTTCTAGCATTCACATTTGCGTCATATATTCTCATTACACTCATCTCTTCGTTTATTCGCTCTACTGCATATCTGAGCGTCTCTTTCTTATTCTTACTTATTATTCATTACGCTTACATCACGACTGCATTATCCTCCCAACATACTGGAATAAACATTTATTTATTATTATTTATTACATCAGCCTTGCATTATTTGCACACGATTATACATTAACCACGCATACGCCTAAGGGATCTCATTTCTATAGCATTCAGTCTACTTTCATCCTTCATATGCCAGTTCCTTGCCTCACTGTCTCTATCTGGGTACAAAACGACATTCAAAAAACACAATCTTATATTGGGAGCATTTTTTTTTAACCAAAGGTATTAGTTACAAAATAGTGTGTGTGTGTGTTTTTTTTCAAGCAGACCCTTAAAAGAGGTAATAGTAAACCGTTATAACGTGCCGTATGGTGTTATTAAAGTAATATTAATCAATAATGTAACGAACTGCCAACTGCTTTTAAAAATGGCAAAGCATTTTTAATATCCGGCGGATATGGAACCGATATGAAAGTTTTAACTTGAATAATTTAGAAACGGGTGAAACGTAATGTTACAGCAGAAGCGATATCATCAAAAATGTGAAAAATTAAAAAAAAAACAGTTTTCGAAGGGGAAATTAACTTAACCAAGTAATTTAAAAAAGTTTTTACAACTTAATAAAATATCCAACTTTTCAAGAAAGCTTAACTCAGTCATCATGTTTTTTTATTAAGTCAGACTACTCAAGGGTGGATTATTAAGGCTGTAGGCATTTTAAATGTGAGTTTATTTTTACGGCGGCACTAGACTATAATTCATTTAATGCCGTTTTTATGTGGCAATAAGCTCAAAATAAAACCCTAACACGCAAAAATTTCACCCCTTTTAACGCCGTTAAATGTAAAATTACCTAAATTAATTCAGTGCAGGTATCACAATTACAGTTGTATTTATTACTTATATTAATTACTATGATTCGCAAACCGCTGAAGTGAGAAAAGTCAATAGTGTAATATTTTTTGTGGTGATTTGTTTGTGCATGAATTTATTGCAATCCGATGCAGTTTAATGAAGAACATCCGAGAGATTGGTTTTTTTTCTGAAACAATTAATTATAGAGATAACTCATTAAGGGCGTCAAATATACAACCATAGGTACACTTTTTATGGCCTAATTTTTTTTTGTACAAATGTATATCATGTACATTGTATATGTTAAAGCACATTGTGGAATAAATTGAAGATTTCCGTCAACGCACGTATTTTTTTAATAACACTTGATTTCAACTTAATTGGGCGAGATGTAAATTATTTTCAAAATATGTTGTTTTGTTTTCAGTTAGGGTTATTTAAATAATTTTGATAAATTACCTAACCTTCAATCTTAACTTTGAGATTTTTTATTGTTATAAGTTATAACTACTGTAATGCATCTTATACTATCTCCCCCAACATGAATAGTTAATTTTGTACCTAATCTTAAGTACCTAATGGGGTTAAAATGTTATTTTTTTTTAAATGCATAACACGTGAGGCGGAATTCCGCAAATTTACCGAAATAATTCTTCAGAAATTTTATTATTCGTGAGTTGATTGAGTTTAAAAAGCTGTTAAAAATTTCTAACGTAGGTAGTTTTTTGTACAGGTATAAAATAGTTTTACAATGGGCGAAGCTCAACGTGAAATAAATTTAAAAAAATTAAATAATAATAAATAAATAAATTTATTTATTATTATTTAATTTTTTATCGGATTTAATCAGAGCCGAACCCTCTGATATGAAAATATCTGGAGTCGGTGAAATATTTTCCCATTATGTTTCTGGTGGATTGACGTATTGTTCTTGTATTGTTTTATTCTTATATAGTGCACTTACATTGCGTTCATTTACTAGATATTCATTTGTGGAAAAGTGTGTGGAAGGGTTTAGTCTTTCATTTGGGAAAGATTCAACCCGGACATAAAATCTGGAGCACCGTAAAAAAAAGTATAATAAATAGGTGCTTAGCAACGCTATAGAGACATTTGCATTTCATTAGCTCTCTGATTTTTCATTATATCAGATAGAAAATAATTAGTTTTGATCCCAAAAAATATAAATATTTGAAAATAAGTATATTAGATTACGTAATAAATAAACTGCCAGTAAACCATAGGTTATTTAGATAAATAAATAGGATATAAAAAAATCTCTTTTGTGAAGGCTCCAGTAACCAAGGTAAACAATAATATTTGAGATTAATTTGTAATATATTTTAAAGGTAAATTTAATTACATATATTTTATTTTGATAGCAGTATTCTAAAATATAATATATTATAGATTTGTAACGTTGAAAGGTAAAAGGTTTAAATTAAAATATTTAATTTGGGCATTTTGAAAATTATTTGTTGACAATTGACAATTAACAAATGATATTACTAGGTAACGATAGTTGCTTGGTTACTGGAATGTAGGAACTAATAATAATAATCATTTTCGTGTTGTTTTGTAAATTGATAATATGTCATTTACAACCAACCGAAATGAAGAGAGGTCTGTTATGTCATCTACACAGATGAACAATGATAGTCTGAGACCACCAAAAACAAAAGCAGGTATTCCTAGGCAGCGTATGAAATGGACGAACGATGTCAATATGTTCATCGTTCGTTCATATTTTTATGTAACTAAATTAGAAACAGACATGTTATTGTATAGGAAAAAATTACATTTAATTTTCTCACAAAATTATCCGATTGCCCAAGTAAACGAACAAAGATTAGCAGACCAAAAGAGGGCAATTTTCAAAAATAATTTAATTCCTGTAGTAACATTAGATCAGATAAAAAAGGAAGTAGCACATAGATTGCAATTAGAAAATAATTTAGAACAAGTTAATACGAGTAGTAATGTTATATCAGATACATTGAACGTAGATAGTTCAGATAATATACTAGTCGAAGAATCCAATGATATTACAGTAGACTCAAATAACTTAGACGTTATTTATAATCTTAGGGAAATCAACATTGCAAATTTAAACTTACTAGATGAAAATATTATAGAATTAGCTAACTTACTTCATAATAATATAAATAGATATATAGATATAGAGCCCACAGTTAGACCAAAATTACCAAAATTACATACTTCAAAGAAATTATCTAAATTAATTTCTGAATTAAATAATATAATTTTACCAAAAATTATATTTGATGACATTAGTTTTTTAGATCTTCATACAATAGTGTACGCTAGTGCTATCACTATATGTAATAAGTTAGGAGTTAATTTAACGTCTTCTGATGATAGATCATATAATTATAGAAAACCAGAATGGCAGAGTAGATTAGAAAATGATATAGTATTTTTAAGAAGTAGCATAGCTAGAATAATAGAGTATAAAAACGGAAATAGAAGTAGGAATATTTTGAGACATGTAGATGTAATTGGGAGAAAATTTGGTTATAGCATTGGTAGTAATAATAATGAAAATATAATCAATGATTTATTAGATTTGTTAAAACAAAAATTAGGTGTAAAAGCTAGTAGATTAAAAAGATATAATTATACGTATAATAAAAAAAATAATAATAGATTATTTCAGAAAAATGAGAAAATATTTTATTCCAAACTTGACGATAAACAAAATATTATTTCGAATAATAATAATCCGTTGCCATCTGAATCAGATATGCGCGATTTTTGGACAAATATTTGGAGTAAAGATATAAAACATAACGAGTCAGGTCCGTGGATAGAAAATGAAGAACTCAATTGTTCAGACATTGAACAAATGAGTTTTTCTGATATATCGGTTGAATTGTTAGCCAAAATTATAAAAAGTACTCATAATTGGAAAGCCACGGGTTGCGATTGGATACATAATTTTTGGTATAAACGTCTGACTACTTTACATCCCCTTTTGGCAAAAAATCTTTCAAAATTTATCAGAGAACCTCAAAATTTTCCAAATTTTCTAACTAAGGGCATTACTTATATGTTGCCTAAAAGCGAACATATTAATAATCCCTTTCAGTATAGACCCATTACATGTTTACCGACAATATATAAAATTTTAACCTCTTGCTTGACAGATTTAATATACACTCATTTAGATGAAAAAAATGTTTTATCTGAACAACAAAAAGGTTGTCGCAGAAAACATATGGGATGTAAAGAACAATTAGTTATTGATTCTGTAATTCTAAAACAGATTCAAACCCAAAAACGTAATTTACATATTTGTTATATAGATTACCAAAAGGCTTATGATAGTGTCCCGCACTCGTGGCTGATAAAAGTTTTAAATATATACAAAATTAACCCAATTATTATTAGCTTTTTGGAAAAAATTATGGCATTTTGGAATACCGATTTGCTTTTGAATTTGAAAGATAAGAAAATTATAGTACCGGGCATTTCAATAAAAAGAGGGATTTTTCAAGGAGACTCATTGAGTCCTCTTTGGTTTTGCTTAGCATTAAATCCTCTATCTAAAATGTTAATTAAAAGCAAGTTTGGAATAAAAATTAAAGGTAATACTAGAGAGAGAAATATAATTTCTCATTTATTATTTATGGATGATTTAAAATTATATTCGAATTCTGAACCAAATTTAGAGAAAATGATTAAAGTAGTTAAAATTTTTTCAGATGATATTAAAATGACTTTTGGTTTAGATAAATGTAGAACGATCCATATAGAGAAAGGTAAAATTGTAGATGGAGACGAGGGTATATTAAGAAATTTCAAAATTGAAAGTATGAAAGGGGGTGAGGTTTATAAATATTTAGGATATCCGCAATCAAATAGATTAGATCATACTAGTATTAAAAATGATATTAGGATTAAATTTAAAACTAGGATCAGAAAAATTTTGAAATGCAATCTATCTGCTAAAAATTCAGTAAAGGCGATAAATACTTGGGCAATACCTCTATTAACTTACTCATTTGGCATAATTAAATGGTCTAATACAGATTTAGATAGCTTAGAACGATTGATTAGAACTACATTAACAAAATTTCATTGCCATCATCCAAATTCAGCTGTAGAACGAATTAATTTACCCAGAAATTTAGGAGGTAGAGGTATAGTCAAAATAACATCTTTAAAACATAATCAGGTTGAAATGCTAAGATTCAACCCGGACATAAAATCTGGAGCACCGTAATAATAAATTTTTTACGGTGCTCCAGATTTTATGTCCGGGTTGAATCTTTCCCAAATGAAAGACTAAACCCTTCCACACACTTTTCCACAAATGAATATCTAGTAAATGAACGCAATGTAAGTGCACTATATAAGAATAAAACAATACAAGAACAATACGTCAATCCACCAGAAACATAATGGGAAAATATTTCACCGACTCCAGATATTTTCATATCAGAGGGTTCGGCTCTGATGAAATCCTAACTGGTCCGATAAATCCTACTGATCCCTCAATATAAATATTTAAAAAATCTTTCGTAATCCTACATGTATTTAAAATGACCGACTTTTGCATTTTTATGTACAAATTTTTTGACAAATCTAATACGCCTAAATTTTGAATGAGAGAGCTAGGTATAATGGTATAATAATTTAATTTTATTACATTATTACTATTATCGTATACTATTATCCAGTAAAGACTTTTTCCTCACGATATTAATGTGACTTAAATTCAGTCAAGTAAATACGACCTTCAGAAGGTAATAAATAGTAAAAAGGCCAAATGAGTAGTACTAGTAGCTACAAACATGAAAGGGTATTGCGATTATTGCGAAGCCCTCGCTAGTTAGAGGATTACGAAAGAATCCGTAGAATAAAAAAAAAACATTATTACTCATTCCGAAAAATAAATATATGGATAAATTGAAGCTTTTTATATCATTTCCCTTGCGTAAAATTAAAATAAAAATGCGAATTATTTCACAAACTTACGTGTTAACTACTTAAATGTGTATTTTTTCATTAGCAATGTTCGAACGCATTATAACGATGGTCGAATGTGCGATTTTGTAGTTTTGTGGTAGGGCTGTTTAAAGTTTCGTTTCTACATTTTACCGGTTTTAAGATCAAGAATTATAGCAAGCAAAAAGTATATATTATATATTTCTTTTCATTTCATCGAAAATTCAGACATTTAAATCAACAAAAAGATATTAAAATAAGCCAAAAGCGATATTTTCAATTTTTAACAGATCCGACATTGTTCTTCGGGACCGTCGATAAGCAACAACTTTTTAAAATTACTATTTTATTTTGACATCTGTGAGATTTTATCTTCATTAATTTTTTTCTTTCTTAAAAAAATATTCAAAAATAAATTAAAAAACACTTTTACGCTAAAAGCGACTATTTATAGATGCATTTGCCAAACGATTTTTATGCCTATTAACGTATTAACCCATATTTTTGGCGTTGTAACACCCTAATAATACAAATATTTGGCTCTTGGCTTCCTCTTAAGTTAACATTATGAAACTAACGCTAACAGATAACATGTTACATCGTCATATCGTGAACTATACAGGTTAATAAAATAAGAGTAATGATAAGTCACATATCTGTGCCGTGATAAGATTACTTATATTTATTTATGCATACAAGATAAGCATTCTTATTCACCTGCCCGTGTCTGTGTAGTGTGTACACTAACATTACTGCTACATAGTACATTTAAAGCAGACATGATTTGATTATATAAATATGTCATTTAAATATTATGTTATACTGAAAAAAAACTTTTATAATAGGTACTCATATCATTTTATTTTTAAGAAATTCTGCAATTTTTCATACTTTTT
The DNA here is from genome assembly GCA_917563855.2 of Limnephilus lunatus. Classification (NCBI taxonomy): domain Eukaryota; kingdom Metazoa; phylum Arthropoda; class Insecta; order Trichoptera; family Limnephilidae; genus Limnephilus; species Limnephilus lunatus. The sequence continues at coordinate 64,216,122 of OU830602.1, forward strand.
CAGGATAAAAACATGTTACATTTGAATATCTGATATATTATTAAACCGCATTATTTAAAAAAGACTGTAAAATGGGGGAAAATTAATGATATTTGTAGATAATAAATATTTTTTCTTAAGTAAATACTAATTTAAAATTACCAATTTATAAGGTTTAATTTCAAATCGGATTTTTAAAAATATTAAATAGGAAAGTTCCTGTTTAATAAATAAAATAAATAAATAAAAACGTTTATTCATCAATAGATTTTAACAGTGTTATTATACATTTTGTTCTTTTATCATGGAGTCTATTAATGAAAAGGTCACTGCTCATTTCAGGTTCACTGATTTCTCCTGGAATGTAGCTGGTTTTCAGCAGTGCCTCCATAATATAAACCTATTTCTCAAGCAAAGGTACACCTATACGAATAATTGCAAAATTTTCCTACGACTTATAAATTATAAAAAAAATCTTACTAGGAACTAATTAGGTACCTAGGTGTTTTGCTTTTATAATCTAGAATCTAGCTTCTGGAATATAAAATCTTATTTGAACAGCTAGGTGATCCATTAAAAGCCATTTGTGAGTGAATTAAATCGAGATATTTATTATCAAATAACAAAGCATGATTCAACATTTATTAGGCCTCAAATTAGGTGTTTCATTGATAAATATTAGAAATACTTATATTATCAGAGCGTTAAGTACCTACAAACATTATTATTTGTTATTTTTAGCGCTCTCAGGTAAGAGCGATACACCTGAACACGGTCGCAGGTAGCCGTTATTTCGTCACGAGCTAGCGCGTTTGTTTTTAATAAACAAAAGAACATCAGTTCAAATCTATATGCAATAACCATAACTATCAATTGTTACACTAACTCATAACAATAGAATAATACAAGAGGTGGTAACAAGAGTTAATTTGAATCGGGATTGTTTTAATTTTTAAATAACAAGACTCACCTTTAATTAGCGCCAACATTACGACTGCACACCACACGGCGTTCGCACCTGTCGCACCCAGTGAGGTAGTCATCTTCCGTCCCTGTTTTCCCGTCATTACGATTCTCGGAACAACTTAAAACTGTCAATGAACTGTTTAAAAGTCCTTATTTTTTGTTAAAACACACTTCAATTTGTTAATTATTTGATATCTTGTCTACAAAACATCCGTTGGTAACGTAACAACTCACAATAAAACACGTTCAACCACAACTGTCAGAAAAGTTTGTGCAAAGTTTTCGAAACTATTTTCTATTCGATTTATTTGGCCATATTGCGCCAAAAGGCGTTCGAACGCGCCGTCGAATATGTTCGTTCGTTGTTTACTCGAAGTTTTAAACTTTCTACACTGTGTAATACTACTTTACGATATTATACTTGAGGTCCGTTGAGAGCGAACGCACCTAATGCCACCGACCGACACCGATGATTCGAAACGAATGAGAAACAACGAACACTGGCGACGAGCGAACATTCCAGTTTCCAGTGTTTCGGTGCGGAGCGCGCCGGGGACGGGCAGCGCCGCCTAGCGGTAAAACTCCAAAGCACAGAAACAAAAGGCTTCTTCGGGATGTTTTCAGTTGCCTTTTCCGCAAGTTTTCAAGAAAATTTTGAAAGAAATGTTATTGGATGACGATTAATATTTTATTAGCAATAAATTATATAAAATTCGTACATTTCTCACAATCCTACTGAAAATAATATATATTTTTTTAAATGTAACCTATGTATAAAACAAACAAAAGAGTAATTTAGTTTTAAATATTCGTCTTTATTCAAGAAAAAAATGTTACACCATTTACAAAAAAAATTGTAATAATAATTTAACGTAACAAATTATTTTATAAGATATACCTACCCCTATACATAATTAAATGGAGTATGGTGGTGTGTTATTGTACCTAATATTATCTTTATTTACTTTTTGATCATATGTTATAGTAATCATAGCATATTTTCGGAATGTTTTTGTAGGTGAAATTTTAAAATCTCATAAATTGTTATTTTTATTCCGGTGTATGTTTTCAGTGTTTTTTTTTTAATTAAGTTAGGGGTCGTACATTAATTACGTGAGCTTAAAATTATTGGATAGGAAAGGCACAATCGCAATTTTTCCTTTCGATTATGAAGAGTTCGTCGGAAAAGTACTCACAGAGAAGAAATTTGGTATGAGGGTATGGGTAACGCCGCCCCGGGAACCATTTATAGTTATAGGATACAAACACCTCCGAAATGGTGGTTTGCTGCATTTAGGGAGTTAGTATTTGCGCGTGGCGGACTGGGTTTGGAGGCCGGTTTAGGGAGAACCTTCGACTTCTCCTATTGGTCTCTTTCGATCCATCATCTTGCACCGCAGCGGTAGGGAGGGATTCTTACGTCCTACCCACCCCTCTTATATTTTTCCTTCCCTGAACTACCTCTCCTCCCTTTCCTTAATAAGACCCTACACACAGCATCCCCAAATATGAAATAGGCCCTAAGTGAAATTATTTTCCTCATGGGTATCCTTAGTACCCTATGTGATCTAATCAAAGAAAAGCATCTCTGAAGGGAGTGGCGTAGACCAACTTTATTTATTTATTCTTAGTATATTTACATTACAAAGGTATAGTATATTGTCCTCCACACTAGGAGTTCACCTGTATTGTAGAAGACATTTTTCAGTTATAAATTATAAATTTTAAGTAGTTAAACAAAACAAACAGTGGTCTTAGTTGATATAAAAAAGAGAAACAATAAAAATTAAAATATAAAATCAACTTTAATTCGACAAAATTATAAATTAAAAGTTAAAAGGATTGTAGCCAGTTCCTTATGTTTTTTTTTTGTATTCAATAATATAAGTTGTTTTTTAATGTGTTGGAAGAGAATTTTATAATAACTTTGTAAAGAAGCCTTCAACACTTCTATTAGACATAATTAGACGAAATCTGTGAAAAATAAAACAGAAAAGAAATACATTAGCTTATCAAATAATATTGATTTGAATTGTTATAATTTTAAATTCAAAGCACTTCCTAGATATTGAGTTTATTGAACCAAAGTTACATGTAGACATGCAACCCCCAAGTAGAATTTTTGAACAAAATCAATCAACTGTAGATATGTCACATAGTTTACAGTACTTACATAGGTACCTTTATAATCTCATAATGCAAAGAGAGGCAAACCCATCATATTTTACTTATGTTAGAATAAAAAATATGTTAGTTCCATCCTTTGAAAGCAGAAAAATGTTAAAATACGAGTTTTTATCTGGAACGTTTTGTTATTAAACTTATTTTCGTCTCTTATTTCGTTCGGGAGTTTTGTAAAAGTTTTAAAGCGATTATAAGTACACCCTCGTGAATGCCCGTTGTAGTTTTTTCGGAAGAGGGTTTTTTTGTCCTGCCATTGTTCTTGGCCTGTGGCACTGTTTTCCACTATAATTTACTAGTTTTATTTTAATTTGAAGGCATGCATTTGTAAATACTTATGTATTTTTTTAAATATATGAAAAAGTAGAAATGTCATATATATTTCAATACTTCCTGAATTAAATAAAATAAAAAATTTATATTAGCTCCACACAAGAGGTCCTGGGGAAAATAATTACTCTCAAGACCTATGTCATCTTGGGGATGCTGTGTGGAGGGTCTTTTTAGAAGAAAAAGGTATGAGGTTATGTGGGTTAGAATCTAGGGGTCAGCGTGTCCAGGAGTGACGGACGTGTGAATCAATCCCCCCACTGCGGGTAAGGTGATATTCCGAGAGTCCTGCTGGAGAGGTTCACAGGTCTTCCTCAACCAGTCTCTCCCGATCCGGCCTACAACGCAGTTGGTGGGCAGACGCATTCACCGCCAAACCTCACCCCATGAACCCGGGCACCCCTGCTAAGTCACCAAACGTAGCGAACCACTTGGGGTGACTTATGGCAGAGATGTTGGTAATCCAATAAATGGTTCCCGCCTCCCCAATTTGGATATGATTTAAGATTTTAGGGATTATTTTGTAGGTTATTAGAAGGGGCTGCGCTTCCTCCTTCTTTAGCCAACGTTTGAAACACCGTTACAGTTACCATCATCAAGTGTGGATTATGATGTAGTGTAGGTTTATTTACTTGGTATCCGGCATAAGACGGCTACACAAAAAAATATATGCAGAAAACTACAATGAGATTTATTTATTTCAACAACATACGGCACAACATGTACCATTAACATAATTATTTATAAATATATTATAATACAATAACATAGAGAAAGTAACATATAAATGTAAAGTTAAATCTAAAAACAAAAGGTAAATCAAGGAGTTAAGGTAATAAGTAGTAAAAAAAGTAAGATGTATAAAATGAAAGTGTAACGTAAATCATAAAATATAAAGCATAATGTAAAAGTAAAAAGTTTAAATAAAAAAGTTTAAATGCAGGAAATAACATAGTAAAAAGTAAAATGTATGGACTACAATGACTAAGGCTTGCAACTCACTATCATTTATACCTACATACACATGGGCCCAGATGATTAACATTGTAATGCTATCTGAAACGTTGACTACAGAAGGAGAAAATCGAACACAGGAAAATAACCCAAAAATGAATCATATTGAATTCTATGTAATTATACAGTGTGTAATAGGACGTACCCGAGGGATTCTAACCGGTGATTTCTGAGCATATTTGGAGTAAAAAATGTAGTTGAAATTTTGGTGTCCCACGATATTTTGATTCTATTAAAAACCAAAAATATATTTTTCAATTACACATTTTCTACTGTTCCCATTGCTATGGGATATATCCCGTGTGGGGTTCACAGCGAGTTCATCGAAAACGAGTTCATCGAAAATCAATTCATCGATAGCAAATTCATCGAAAACGAGTTTATCGTAAACGAGTTCATCGAAAACCAATTCATCGAAAACCAATTCATCGAATGATCAATTTATCGAATCGCCAATTCATCGAAACAATTATTTTGTAGATATTTGAGAGAAATGCCGAGCGGACCGGGAAGTAAAAAAAAGGTCAATAAAAGTTGACAATAAATTTATCTACTTCTACTACACTATATAAAGAGGTAATATTTGTTTGTTTGTTTGTTTCTGTGTTTGTTTGTTTGCATCAAATAGGCTCCGAAACTACTGAACCGATTTGAAAAATTCTTTCGCTGTTGGGAAGCTACACTATCCCTGGGTGACATAGGCTATATTATATTAAAAAAAAATAGGCATCCCTACTAAAACTTCAATAATGTAACCCAGGGTGTAAAAAAATTACTTTAAATCGCGTGCGCTGCGAAAACTATTGATGATAGAATAAAATAATAAACAACGACTTTATAGAACACATCATTATTTACAAAAAAGGTCACGACAGCATATGTCTAACTATTATGGTTATGCTACAATAAGTATTCTTTTATTTAAAAAAAAATAATTTTAATGTCGCCGCTTGAAAAGGCTCTTTATTTGGATCTTGGTTTTAATCCTTATCAAAATAAATTACTTCATATTCAAGACAGCTTTAATACCTTTATTAAACTTTTTTAATTTTTCAATTCGGATATTTAATTAGAAAGGTATCACGAGTTTAAAATTGTTAGTATTAGAAAAAAGTTTCGGCTACGGGCCGGGCGGGAGAGGAGTCAAGAAATGCAGTGCCAGGGGGGTTGGCGGGACGGGGGAGCGGGAGAGCGGTGGCGGGGAAGGTGGAAGTGGAACGCTGTTGGGGAACGCACGGAAAAGGACATGTAAGGAGTAACATTTTATTTATTTGAATATGGCATATATTATAAAAGAAAGTCCAAAAAAACGTGCAGCTCGCAAAAACTCAGAAACGAGTCCCGGTTTGATCAAGGGAGTTATATGGTGTGGTAGATATCTATCCCCCCTAGGGAATAAGGGTATCCGTTTTTACCTAAAGGGCGTGCTTTTAAAGATATAAGGGCTGAAAGTTTCGCCCTCTTGAAATTTCTAGAACAGTCTTCCGGAAAGTTCTACAAGGTTCCATAGAGCTGTAGAAAGTTGTGGAAGGAGTGGCGGAGTATGTCGTGGAATGATCAGGAATAGGGAATCGGGAACATCATTGTGCAACATTCCAGAACACTATCTTATTGTCCTGAGCGAAGCCGGGTAACCCAGCTAGTTTATAATAAAAAGAAAATGATAATAAAACTTTAGACCTAATTTAACCTAACCTAACCTAACCTAACCTAACCTTGGAACCTAACCTAACCAAACCTAACCTAACCTTACCTAACCTCACCTAACCTTAACTAACCTAACCTAATTTAACAATTTTGTAGCACAATGTTATCAATAGACTAATTATGATAGTTATTCGTTTTAGAACTCGTTTTCGATGAATTTTCTTTCAATGAATTGATTTTCGATGAACTCGTCGGTTACTCCGTGTGGTAATATGCTGTCAGAACGAGACGCAACGCTTATCAAGTGTCCGCTAGCTTAAAAACGCGCTACTCTTCTAAATAGTCAGTTGCTACGTGTGATGGAAAAATATTTTTAATGTTTTAATAGAAAAAAATGTGATCGGACAGCAAAATGATATAAACATTTTTACTCCAAATATGCTCAGGAATCGCTGGATAAAATAATAATAATAATAATAATAATAATAATGAACAAAAATTTTAAGATTTATAACTACAAACTACAAAAAAGAAGTACATCATATAATAGTTTAAGTGTTGCTTAAGTACAAAAGTAAATAAAAGAAAATAAAAATTTGCATATAAACAGTAGGTACTTAATTAATAAAGATTTATAATTATAAATTTAGGTATCACGTAGCCTGCCTCACTAGGCTTTGCCTGTGTTGAGGCAGTAATTTTACATCAATTTATAATACTGTGAAACATATACCTACACTTATATTAGATTATAATCACACAATAGATATGTTGCATTAATAAATATAACATTGGTACAATAATAGCAGGATTGGTTCATTACTAATTTCGAATTTGGGTAAGTGCACCGGTAAAGGCTCTATCATTATTTTTTATCCAAATTTTTATGTTTTTTTTGAAATTTTTTTGTGTATCACATTTTTTTATACTAATTGGAAGAATGTTGTAAAGTCTTGTTGCAAGGTATATGAAACTTCGTTGACCAAAAGTAGTATAAGTTATGGGAATTTGTAGTAGATCTTTGTAATTGTTACGAGTACAGCGAGTATTTAATCTTTTTTCATAGTATTTATGCATATTTGTGTAAAGATGAGTGAGGATTGTTTTTGCATATATCTGCCGAACGTCAAACACATTCATACTCTTGAAGATTAAGTTCGAGTCTGTAAGTAGAGGTAGTCTGAGAATTATTTTTATAATAGTTTTCTGTGCCTTTATGATTGGGTCTAGTGCTGAAAATCCCTCGGGAACGTGCTGTTACACCCTGTATATATATATATATTTTTATTTTTTTTTATTTATTATTTAGTATTCTTTGCCAGCTATACAGTCATTTTTGTACGTTTTATTAAACTAAACGATCAATAACACAACAGCAATATGCCTTGCTACATTCAAAAATGTAATTTCATTTCATTCAACAAACATCCTCCTGAGTCGAGTAATTGATTGGTTTGATTATAGTTATGTTGTTGACCCAATTTGAAGTGTTAATGGAGAAATACGGGTATTTTTTGTATTATTTGAATTCACTACTTGCTTAAATAAACATATTTACTAAAATTCCTGCTCTATCGACCCTGGTCTCCGTCAGTTAATTTTCTGATATAGTTTGTAGCCTTGACCCACTCTTATCAATCACCAGTAAATTAAAATGTTCATATATACTTTACATCGTCGATAAATTCACACAGGATCAGGCAGATAGACACAGCAATTATTATTATCCAAAAATTATTATTATCAAAAAATTATTATTATCCTAAAAAAGAAATACAAACATTCTCAGTATACGAATAACTGTAAATGTTTGATAATCTCTTCCTACCACCGCAATAAGCGGAAAAATGTTAATTGTCTCGTGATGGAGGACTTAGCCAGCCGAGGAATCGAACACGTTACTCCCGGGTGGGACCCAATCGCGATGCCATCTCAGCCACTCACATAAAAACATTATTTTGTTATTTCGCTGTGGGTAAACTAAAAATATTTCAAGCATTATCTATTGCTTTATGTATTGCTAAAACTAAGTATTTCATATCCATAGCTTGTTTATAATAATATATGAAAAAAATCACATTTTTTGGCGTGAAATATTGAAAAATGTCTGTAGGTATTATTGATAGTACAAAAATGCATTACTATAAAAGGCTCGGAATAAAACGACCTGTGCCTGTGGAATGAAATAATTCATAAAATGCTCGTTCATAGATGGCAGTAATTTAATTATTTCAGGAATAAACCCTTTTTGAAAAGCTGATTAAGATCAATTGTTTGTTTGCACTCGTAAATACGCAATATGTATATGAATAGTTTTTTTTATAAAAACCTAATTCTTTAAAAAGGGAATACAAATGCTATTTTGTACCTGTGATTCTTTTTTTTTACATTAACTCCACACAGGAGGTCCTTAGGAAAATAATTTCCCTCTGGGCCTATGTCATCTGAGATGATGTGTCGAGGGTCTTTTTAAGGAGAGGATTTTTTAAAAGTTTTTTTTTTTTTAATTTTTCATTTATTAACGCGGCAGGAAGCTGAGACTATTTTTTAAATATCTACCATTAACTCAGAAAAAAATCCATAGTTGCATCTAAAATCAGACAAAATTGCATTATTTGATGGACCATAATTTAAAAAATAAATAAATAAAATTCACATATCCGTACTAGATGCTGTACCTTTTGGTTAATTTCTTTTATTTTATTTATTTAATGCGTAAAACCTCAAATTGTAATATTTATTTAATTTAAACAATATTATCGAAACTCGATCAATTGTTTCTATCATTTCTAATTGGTGGAAATTCGATCCCGATTTTCCGATGGTTTCCTTTAATTAAAAACGTAAAATTCAATGCTTCTATAAGTTACTAGTTATGTACTTTGCTTATCGGGCTTCAATTGATGAAATTTTAAATTATGTCGGAATTTTCTTCAAAATATCCGGAAAACCATACCATCCCTTTTGTGCGTAAAATGCCTTATTTCATAGCAGTTGATTTTTTCATTGTAGTAGTACGTTTTCGTGTTTTTGAAATATCAGCGTGGTAGTTTATGATAGTTTTACTTCCGAGACGAGATATCATTTCAAATTATTTATTTTCAACTTGGAAACATGTAAAATCAAACTGGTTGAATCTATCTATCTCTGGATGCAAAAATTCATTCATCTCATTTTTACTGTTTTCGCTGTTCTTATTGTATATTTGTTATATAGCTTAATTTTTTTCTTTTGTTCTATAGTTATTTTTGTTCTTTATTTTTGTTTATGTATATTATATAACATAATTGCCCATATATCGACTAGTGCCTACATATAATTAGTTCCTAATTATAAATAGATAATTACTGAAACTTGGTTGGTTTATCAAATTATATACCGTGTACAATGTAATTATCTTTCAAATATCTATTTGATTCCTAAAAATAATCAGATTCCGCTTATTAGTATCCGGCGAGAATAAGAAAAGTTTTTTTTTTTGGTTTTTTTGAACGGGAGTAATGAATTTCGGTAAATTTAAAACAAATATATTAGGTCTAAAAAGCATTTACTTCTTTCGTTTGTTTTTTCCTCAATAATAATAATAATTCAATAATTTGTACAGCGCCGGTATTGGGAAAAATGACCTCAATGGCGTTATATGAAATTTATTTAACACACACACTATATAAACCTATAAAATGACCTTTTAATAAATAAATAATTAAGCTTCTTCTTCTTCTTTGTGTGCCTTATCAGGTCCCCCCGACGTTGCCGATCACTCTTGAAAAGGTCTCTCTGTCTTGCGCTGCCCGGAATAGCTTCTCCACACTTCTAATGCCGGTTCACTCTCATATATTTCGCAGCCAAGACATTTGCCTCCTACCAGGCCCTCGGCGACCCTCTATCTTGCCTTTCAGTATTAAATGGAGCAAGTTATACTTCTCCCCTCGAAGTATATGACCCAGATATGAAATTTTCTTGATTTCAATTAATGTAAGCAGTTCTTTATCTTCTCTAGCCCGCCTGATAATTTCTGTGTTGGTGATCATATCGGTCCATGGGACCTTGAGCATTCTCCGGCGAAGCCACATTTTGAAAGCCTCTAACCTGTTCATGGTATTTATTTTCAAGGTCCATGTTTCACAACCATACAGCAATACCGACCACACATAACATTTTAGCATTCTTTGCCTTAGTTTTAAGCTGATATTGTCGTTGCAGAAGAGGGATTTCATTTTTATGAACGCAGTTCTTGCTGCTTCAATTCTGCACCTAATCTCCATATCTGGGTCAAGAGTCTCCGTGAGAATACTGCCGAGGTATCTAAATCTCTCCACCTTGTCAAATTTAATTTAATTGGGTGTAATCCATTCCACGTGTAATTCTGGGACAGGTACGTTCATGACTGTGTAATTTCTTCCTGACACTTGTATTTACATATTTATCTAAACTTGTGACGATATTTTAAACATTCTTTACTCTTATTTTTTTTGCATTTGTTACTGATCTTGTAAATTGAATGCAAGTCCGTTAATAAATAAATAAAATATTTCATTTTGCAACATTTAAAACCTTTTGAGGCATAAAAAATGCTCAAGTTAAATCAATGCTTTACTTGCCCTTAACTTCGGTGTGCGTCATTTTATTTTCAAAGCGCATCGTAAATAGTTATTGTTATTACACTGCGAGTAATAAATGTTTATCAATCAGTTTTCGATGAAAATAACTTGAGGCAATATCCTAGTAGGTACTTTATTACTCGGAATTCACGTTTTATTTGGAATAACTTCCCGTGCCAAGACGAGCTAGATTCTTGGGTAATATAAATAGGGGATGAAAGACAACTGCATCTCGTACTCGACTTTATTTATTGCAGTACTCCTTAGTTCGTGATTGTTTATATGTGAGATATTTTATGCCATCTATTGTATTTATACAATAAAAATTCAAACAGCTTTTTTTTAAGAGTTTCCGTTTGACCTGAAGATCTATTTCAGTTATTTATTTTATATTCTTAAGTTAGTTCAAATATGTGAATACTCCAATTTACATTTACAAGCTAATCTTTGAGCACATTGTAAAGCAGAAAGTCTATTTCTTTTGTAAAAGCTCCCAAATGGTTAACAGTTAGCTAAGCGTTATGAAAATGCAAATAAGCCTATAATTTATGTGTCAAAGCAATTTTCTATAACATCTTCGTTGTGGGGCTTTTGTAGGTGTATTACATAATTTAACCGTTTAAAAATACGTCTACAGAAGCCACATTTTTATTTATTTAATAAGATTTTTTAAACTATATATTGTTGAAACTCGGACGATGCTGTAGTACGTCTAAATTTTTTAGTAATTTTTTTTTTTTTTTTTTATATGAATACCGCACAAGAGTCCCAACTGCTCCCGTCTGAAGCCAGTGAGACTATGACATCCCCAATTGGGGTATGTTGTGAGGCTGAGGGTAGTGGGGAGGGGAAGGAGATAGGGAAGAGGAAGGTGGGGAAGTACCTGGCTATTCAGATCTGGTCACCAAACACGGCTAATGCCATTTCAAGCAACGTTTCAATTCTGAATGGTGGTCTTACACCAGGGCGATACAGGGAGTACCTTCCACTCTGGAACGTGCCGCAAACACACTATATATTATTTTAAATGAAGAAATTGTGAAATAACACAAATTAATCAAATAAAATTTATTTGCCACGCCGGGATTCGATCCCGCGACCTTCAGTGTGCGAGTCAAGCGTCTTACCGCTGCGCTACGCCGGCCGTCAAATTGATAGACATCTAATAATAATAATAATAATAATAATTTTAAATAATTAATTTTAAATAATAAATACCGATTTGCTTTTGAATTTGAAAAATAAGAAAATTACAGTACCGGGCATTTCAATAAAAAGAGGGATTTTTCAAGGAGACTCATTGAGTCCTCTTTGGTTTTTCTTAGCATTAAATCTTCTATCTAAAATGTTAATTAAAAGCAGGTTTGGAATAAAAATTAAAGGTAATTCAAGATAGAGAAATATAATTTCTCAATTATTATTTATAGATGATTTAAAATTATATTCGAATTCTGAACCAAATTTGGAGAAAATGATTAAAGTAGTTAAAATTTTTTCAGATGATATTAAAATGACTTTTGGTTTAGATAAATGTAGAACGATCCATATAGAGAAAGGTAAAATTGTAGATGGAGACGAGGGTATATTTAGAAATTTCAAAATTGAAAGTATGAAAGCGGATGAGGTTTAGAATATCCGCAATCAAATAGATTAGATCATACTAGTATTAAAAATGATATTAGGATTAAATTTAAAACTAGGATCAGAAAAATTTTGAAATGCAATCTATCTGCTAAAAATTTAGTAAAGGCGATAAATACTTGGGCAATACCTCTATTAACTTACTCATTTGGCATAATTAAATGGTCTAATACAGATTTAGATAGCTTAGAACGATTAATTAGAACTACATTAACAAAATTTCATTCCCATCATCCAAATTCAGCTATAGAACGAATTAATTTACCTAGAAATTTAGGCGGTAGATGTATAGTCAAAATAACATCTTTAAAACATAATCAGGTAGAAATGCTAAGAATTTTTTTCCATAGGAAAGCTGATAGTTCAGAAATGCACAAAATAATTTGCAAGGCAGATAGAAATATTTCGCCATTAAATTTATACGACGAGAATGCCAGCATTCTTATAAATACCAACCAGGAATTATTAGATTCCTGGTCAAATAAAATTCTTCACGCAAAACACTTCAATTATATCAACCAAATATATGTTGACAATTTTTCGTAAAACAAATGGTTGAGTATTGGAGAGTTGAGCGCAGAAATATAAGGCTTTATGCTTGCCATTCAAGATAGAGTCATTAATACTAAAAATTATAGGAAGCATATCATCAAAGATGCAAATCAAATTGATGATTTATGTAGAAAATGTTTGGCTTTTCCGGAAACTATAGAACATATTATATCGGGATGTTCTGTATTAGCGCCGTCCGAGTATACATTTAGGCACAATCAAGTTTTAAAAATAATTCACCAAAGTTTGGTAATTAAACATAACTTGATTGACTGCCGGAATGTACCATATTATATTAACCAAATGTACCATAATATGAACCAAATTCATTTTTAGAAAATGAATTTTATAAACTATTTTAACAGACAGAACAATTAGTCATAATAGACCCGATATAGTTTTACATGACAAAATTTAAAAAAATAACTTATATCATTGATGTCGCTATTCAAAATTCTTGTAATATTCAGAAAACTGTTTCTGAAAAAATAAGAAAATATACAGATTTAGGAAATGAGATTAAAAGAATTTGGCATTCTCAGACTATAAAAATATTACCATTTGTTATTTCGGCTACTGGCAATATACCTAGCTCTCTCATTCAAAATTTAGGCATATTAGATTTGTCAAAAAATTTGTACATAAAAATGCAAAAGTCTGTCGTTTTAAATACATGTAGGATTACGAAAGATTTTTTAAATATTTATATTGAGGGATCAGTAGGATTTATCGGACCAGTTAGGATTTCATCAGAGCCGAACCCTCTGATATGAAAATATCTGGAGTCGGTGAAATATTTTCCTATTATGTTTCTGGTGGATTGACGTATTGTTCTTGTACTATTTTGTATTTATTATACTTATATAGTGCACTTACATTGCGTGAATTTACTAGATATTCATTTGCGGAAAAGTGTGTGGAACGGTTTAGTCTTTCATTTGGGAAAGATTTAACCCGGACATAAAATCTGGAGCACCGTAAATTTTATTTCACATAAAATTAAACAATAACACATATGTGGAAACTTTGACTAGCAAACTAGGAATGGATCCTGTTTTAGGCCAGTTAAATCGACAAATTTCAAATTCATATCATAATTACATATTATATTAGGTACATTGTGTTAAAAAATGTTAATTATGTATTCCTCATAGAAGCTTGAGTTGAATATGTAATTTTGTACTTATAAGAAAAATAAGAGAAAAAATAATATCTTAAAATACAAATTCAGTATCGAATGCTTATGTTTGACAATCGATAGATGTTTGGTTATTTAAATCGCTTGCAAAAATCGAGAATCAAGACATTCTTCAAGCGTGATTACAAAATATCATAATTAACATGGATGTTTAAATATTTTAATTATTATAATAAATTATAATAAAAGTGTGCTTATGTTTAACAAAATTCGAATGCTTACGTTAAAAAATATTCGAATGCTTATATTTAACAATAAATATATGCTCTGTTATTAAGATCGCTTGTAAAAATTGATGATCAAAACATTCTTCAAGCGTGATAACAAAATAAAATAATTAACGTGAATGATGTATCCCCCAACTATAGGAGCCGGCAAAGAAATATATTTTCCAGCAAGAGCCGGCAATAGAAATCTATTTAAATATTTCATGATTAGCTTTTTTAAAGGGAGTTTCGTAATGTATATGTATGTGTGTCTGTTGGGTTTGAAATATTGTTTGTCTTCTTCGTTCGTATATTATTCATTAACCCATTTTTTACACCGCGGAATGAGCCTTACCACAAGACTCAAATTTTTAAATTCAATCAAAAAGACATTTTTTGGGCCATCGATTTGCACCTTTATGTTTTGACTGTATCCCAACTGTAATAATTAAACCAACGGCCGAGTTACTTGTGAAAAGGTCCGCCTGTAAATATTTAAATTGGACCTCTACAAAAGCTGTGGCTAACTTGAATGGAACCCAGCCTGTTCGGTGGATACAACACAACGTATGTGTAGTAACATCCCGCAAACCAGATAACTTATCCGTGTAGCAGTCAAACAAGAATTAAGATAGAGTTACGGACGGGAGTCGACTGAATTATTCATAAAATTGATTCTGATCTGCTGTTCGACGTCACACGGAAATCGGCCATTTCAGGAAAGCCTGAACGTTACATAGAGGTTGTCGGATATGTGTGAACTGTGTCCATTTAAAATTTCTCATTTATTTGTTTTGTTAAGTATTATGTTCCGCATGCACGAAACATTGACAATAGAGGGTGCCTGGATTGTTTCCAAAAACGCAGAACGACTATACAAATTGTATATGCGATACTTCGCAGCACAGAAATACACTTGCAAGCAAAATGTGAAATTTTATGTTTATTGCTTCCTTTATACGGGTTCTGGGAAAATTTATTTAGCAGGCATCATATATGAGATTACGTGAATTGCACTTAATATAAAAATTCTCTTTGCTGTAATATGCTACGTTCTCTATGTTTCGTAATACGTACACGTATTACGTAACAAAAACCTACATTTTAGCTCAGTGT
Organism: Limnephilus lunatus; assembly: GCA_917563855.2. Taxonomy (NCBI): domain Eukaryota; kingdom Metazoa; phylum Arthropoda; class Insecta; order Trichoptera; family Limnephilidae; genus Limnephilus; species Limnephilus lunatus. Next base: position 64,231,553 of record OU830602.1, read on the forward strand.
AAGAGCATATCACCGAAAATCAGAAGGACGCGGATTCAAGTCCCGTCGGCGGTATGTATCTTTTCTGGGGAAATTTTTTCAATGTAGATGAGTGTTTCAGGCTAATAATTATTACTTATAATAATTGTTACCCTTTATTCTATGCATAAAAATCTTGTCTTAAACATTAGTTTATCAATCAAAAAATATAATAATTAATATTTGACGAGTTAAACCATTTCACCAAAAAATGATGACATAATTTGTCTCGACGCCACCTAGTGGGAGATTTAGCACTTACAGTGCCTTTCTCATATAAAAATAAAGTTGGTTGTTTGCAGGTGGAAAAAAATATAATAAGCAGTAATTGTTGAATGAAACACTAGTACTTATATATTGAATTATTTGGCGGGTAGGAGATAAGCTGACGTAACTCAGTAGATAGAGCATTTGACCGGAAATCAGAAGGAGGGTTCGTGTCCCATCAGCGGCATGTATCAAATCAAATCAATCAAATCAAAAATATTTATATATTATATATTTTAACCAATTTAGAAAAAACCTTGACTATTTATTCATATATCTTTTCTCGGGAGATTTTTTCAATGTGAATAGGTGTTTCAGGCTAATAATTATTACTTAGAATAATTGTATTATATTTTTTTATGAAAATAACGCACGAGAGTTCAAATTGTCCTGAGTCAGTGGGACCGTGCCACCTCTGATTGGGTTATATTTTGTGGTTGAAGGTGCGGGAAGGGGAAAGAGATGAGCAGAGGAATGTTGAACATATTAAGATCTGGTCAGTAAACAAGGTTAGAGCTAATGGTGGTTTTTAAACAGGGCGAAACTAAGAGCATTTACCACTCTGGAACGAGCTGCAAATATACGAATAGATAAGGGGGTAGCTGTAGCATACATTTGGGGAGGTTCAACCGTAAGGGGGGCAGCGAAGAAATGGAGGGTTTAAAAATTTATTAGAATATTTTAGGTACCCCTACTTACCACAACTTATTATTTACATCATATTGATAAAAATAGATGATGCAAAGGATATTTTTGTTTTCTATAGGGGGGGGGGGGGTGTTGAAATCTCTAAATCACCTCTATACACGCCCTTGCGAATAGGTATTATTTTATAATATATGTGACATAACACATGTTTCGAACTTTATTTATATAGATAGATAGATTACAAACAAAACATATTCTAAACATGCATTTTGCATGATTATTTACAGTTGAAATCTTTCAAACTCAATTCTTCATTATTATTCCTAAAATTACTGCTGATTGACGGCACTATATTAACTGTTTCAGTTTCGCGAGTTAAATCAGAAATGTTTTGTACTCTAGATTGCTTTATTACTTTGTGTCTGACGCATACACTGTATATTTTTCGCATACAGCCCTGCGTAATTATTATGGATCAACAATTTTGTGGTCTTCAATGTAATGAGTAATCGTAAGTAATAATGAGTAATATGATGTACGTAGATGTAATTACGTTTCTAATCTATTCTCCAACTGATTTGAAACCTTTTGTTTTCCTTTTCCCGCCAATGTATTTTACCGCCAATTTTCCTTATGTCAATACCAAATCCGTTGGTTTTGTTTAACACTTAAAAATAACACGTAATAACGCGAAATTAGGTAGGTGCCGATATAATATTCCAATTTCATAACAATATGAGGTTTTTCATCTTGTACTTTGCAATGCTCAATTAAAATTACGTAGGTAGAAAATTTAACAACATTAAATAATTCATTTCGCAACACGTAAAATTTTTTAACCTCCTGAAGTATTAAAATAAGCGTTTTGAAGAACATTATTTTGAAACATTACGTAAAATTCGTAAATGGAGGTAAAGTCTGGGCCGGAGCGAAAATCTGTTGGAACTAGTGATGGGCAAATTCGAAACATTTTATTAATCGATTGATATTTCGAATAATCGTTGTCTTCCTACCGGTATGTAAAGTGTAAAGCACACGTGAAAAAGAAACGTCCTCATCGAAGTTATCATTTATGGGAGCAAGAAATTAATAATAATTAATCGAGTAATGTATCGTGTGATTAATCTCAAAAAACGCGTCCACACCTACCTCACCCACACACATACCGGGATCGTAACGGAAAATCGAAACCATTCAAACGCTGAGATTTGAGATGGGTATTGATAATGTCGCTTTTTTCCCATTAATTATGCAGAATATAGACAAATTGGAAACATTTGTTTCGAAAAAGACATTTCGATTATGCCCATCGCTATTTCGAGTCGCACCCACCGCCGTCGTGCATGTGATGAAAAGTGTGAAAAAATTAATAGTAAACACACTCATAAAACATGGATGCGCTGCACCGGATGTGCAACTTTATGAGTTTTTTTCCTGCGGGGTGAGATGGGGGGGCTATAGGGGAGAAAGTGGGGGAGGTTTAGAGGGAATTGAGGGGGGTAGAGCAAGGGTGAGTGAGGACGTTAAACTTTAATGCCGAAGTAGTAGGTTAAAACTGACCGAAATGATGTTTTTTTATTGAATGCGTTCGACAAATGAAATAAATTCTGTTGTCGATTGTCTTAAAAAAACACAATAGATGTTTGTGAGATTATGATATTACGTAATCATAGATTTTATTGTAAACAAGCAGACCCGGCCACACGTTGCTGTCGCTAACGAAACCCAACGTCATTACCCAACCTTTATAAAATCCACATCACCTGCTTGCCAGCTGCCCGCTGCTTGCTGCCTGAATTGAATATTTGAATTTCTCGGCTTTTCTCTACTATTATAAGCATGTATTATACACATAAACCTTCCTCTGAAATCACTCTATCGATTTGTGAAAACCGCATGAACATCCGTTGCGTAGTTTAAAAGATCAAAGCGCACAAACATTTTGAGCAGCCAATTTAAACTATGTAATAATAATGAAAAAAAAACATTAATTCTTCAGATTATAATTATTAAATGTCAATTAAAGTTAGAGAAAACCCCTTCATATTCCCCTTTTTTAATGTTACTGGTTTTAAAGATGGTGTAATGTTTACACGATCAAAAACTCGGTAGATAAAGGAAGTATTAAGAATTATTTACACCCATTAACGGTTTTTAACCCTTGGACAGCGATGGACTACAATAGCTGTTTAGTGAAATATAAAAAACTAGGTGTAATAACACAATTTTTTCTGCAACTTGCAATATGCAATATGTCGTGCTGGGAGGGCCAGACATGTTTCGTTACGTTCGAAAAAAATAACCATGCCAAAAAAATTTCGTTTCAGAAAAGCTTTTAATTCTGTTGCAAATTTTCACTATTACGTTGAGTCAGGTGGGACACCAGAGTATTAAGCCTGCAGTTTTACAATTACTGGAAAGAAAATTCATAGCAGTGTGACTTTAATACCATTTTTGAAGAAAATATTTAACCCCTACTTACGTTTAGATATCAAACCACAAATTTAATCACATACACATTGTATAAATACTTACATGAGAAAATATCGCTTAATGCCAATCAGTTCTTTGACAAATGTAGGATAAATAAAGTCATTCTTTTTCAATGATCATGTTCTTTTCCAAGGCGAATTCAAATAATAAATGAGAAAGTATCAAAATCATATAATTCTTTCTGAGATTGATCGATCTCAACAGATTACCACAATTCTCCCTTTGCGTCAATTTTAAATTCAACACTTAAAAGAATTTACATTTAAAGTCGTCACTGTATTTTATCCGTAAAACGTTCAAATTGTCAAACACTACCTTACAGGATGGAATAAATGCAGGGGATGAGTAGCAATATTCAATTTATCAATTGCTGAACAAGTTTTTTTTACAAGAACTGGAAAATAAAACCAAACGATCTAAAAGACTTCAAACACAGCAAACTTAACTTGTGAAAAATGAATAGATTTCTTAGTTTTAACTACGATTTTTTTTTTTATAAGAAAAACTCTCTTTTTTTATAACTTTGTTGAAGGTTATTCCCATCAGTGAAATATATCATATTAGAATAAGTTAACAATAATAATCTAACAGAAAATATGAAATAGAACAAGACACAGAAAAAAGACAATGGTCGCAACTGGGACTCGAACCCAGACCTCTCCGTCTAACCGGGACGAGCGCTTTAACCAATTTCGCTCAAACCGTCATATTTGTCAATCTCATATTTTCAAATTTTAGAATTAACATTATATGATCTAATTATTTTTCCATACTACGGGCAACTACCCTTTTCATTGGAAACAATCATTCTAAGAGTAGGTTTGTAACCTGGATAGCGTCTCGGATAGATATATCCGAATTTATTTATATGGAACAATTGACTTTTTATGCAAGTCTATATGAATATTCAATTTTATATCAAAAACTTTCTTTTTTTATAACTTTGTTGAAGGTTATTCCCATCAGTGAAATATATCATATTAGAATAAGTTAACAATAATAATCTAAACGAAAATATGAAAGAGAAAAAGACAATGGTCGCAACTGTTCAATTGTTCCATATAAATAAATTCGGATATATCTATCCGAGACGCTATCCAGGTTATAAACCTATTCTTAGAATGATTGTTTCCAATGAAAAGGGTAGTTGCCAGTTATATGGAAAAATAATTGGTTGATAATAAAGTTAATTCTAAAATTTGAAAATATGAGATTGAAAAATATGACGGTTTGACAGAAGGTGGCAATAGCGAAATTGGTTAACGCGCTCGTCCCGGTTAGACGGAGAGGTCTGGGTTCGAGTCCCAGTTGCGACCATTGTCTTTTTTCTGTTTTTCTGTGTCTTGTTCTCTTTCATATTTTCGTTTAGATTATTATTGTTAACTTATTCTAATACGTTTTTTTTATTGTTTATTAAAAACCGACGTGAAAAATGTAATAACTCAATTCCCTATTAAAATCAAAATCGTGTAATTTTAATGAGTTGGACAAACTGAAAGTCTTGGAGAATAGAAAAAGCTTGAATGCGAATTTAAATATTATAAATAATCAAAGATATTTTTTAATGACCCATTATTAAACTTGTTCTCTTTGTAAATTATGCCCTAATAATGCTTTAACCTCCTGGACCAATATGCTTGTTTTCACGATAATATAACATTACCAGACATATGTATGACGTTTGGGGCGTACTTGACTTATAAAAATAGCGTAGTACGATACAATATCTACTTGTAAATCGCGGCTGCAATTCATAGATCAATAAACTTATAATCTCCCTCTTTTTCGAATAAACAATGTAACAAAATAAGGATTACAACAGAGCTCTCAGTGGTAGTACGTTATTGCAGAATATGTGAATACAATTATTTTTTTCATCGATTTCGATTTATTTTATATTCATTTTTATTTTATATTCATCATCGCAAATACTTTAAATTAATGTTAACATTTTCCGACTACCTCGGAAAGCCGGCTTTTTGGGGTATTTTCACAAACTAAAAATACTGTTAAAAATATGTGGAAGACTTACAGCTTTACTAAAAAATGTATTGAAATTTTTATTCAATTGATAAACGACCATGGGTGTGAAAACCTTACTAATTAAAAACTGACTAAAAATTGTTAACGTTGCTTATGCAGCCAAAGAGGGTAGTTGAGCTGTCGTTTATACTTATTTTATTTATAATTTCTCAACGAATTTCAGAATTTTTCCAACGTTTTTTTTAATGTCCTGTATATTACTTATTTTTGAAGATGTCGTAACAACAAATACATTTTTCGAAACTAGATAAAATTATTCGAAATATACTTTTGTGTTTAAAAATTGCAGCATTTAAGCTTCAAACATGAAAAAGGTTTGAAAGGACGCTTACCCCCAAAAGAAATATAATAATAATTCTCCAAGAATATCTGAAAAAATCTGTCATTTGGGATGCATTTTTGCATGATTAAAATTTTGCAAAAAAATATTTTTTTTTTATAAGGCTATTTACTATCTATTTAATAACATTATTTTTAAACTCACGCGGAAAAATCAATTAAATTCAGAAATAATAACCTATCTTTTTCTGTTAACCAACCAAATTAATAAAAATACATTATTTAACGAAAAATAACAATAGTATTAGTTATTATGTTGAGTTATTCTAATACAATAGTGAAATGGTCATTGGAATAGAAATTATATACAAAAACATTATATGAATCACGCGTAAAATATCACATGTCAAAACTGTAATTTAATAATTGAAAAAAAACATGTGCCGATCTACCGAAGTTCAATGTTGTCAACATAATAATGACATTTTTTTTTATTACTAACGTTCTGAAAAATAAAATGTATATACAACATATGTATAAAAAACACTGTTTCACTGGTGGTGAAGTCTTTTTTTATAAGTAAGGCTGTTAAAGTTTATTTTTCTGATTCTGATATTGTACTAAACCTGAATAATTTGTATATATTCATTTACAATGACTAGAGCGTTTTGGGCAACATTTTGGCCAATTGTAAACACCCTCGAGCTTTGGCTGGCCAATATATAGCCAATTTGACGAAATATTTAAAAAAATATTTATTGGAATTATAATTAATTATAAATTTAAATTATTAAATGGAAAAAACCTTTTAAATATTATTTTGGTGAGGATATTGTAAGCTTTTAAATAAAAATAGTAATGTTTAATTATTGAACATAAATGTATCATTTTATAGCTTTGTTGTTTGTTCTATTGAACTGTGTATACATGCTCACAAATATTCCCCAGTAAGAACCTACAAAATTTAACGATTTTTATTGAAAAACTGACAAATTTCACGCGTTAGTGAATATATATATTTTTTTAATAATTTGTATATAGATCCTACAATCTCAAGACAAATTATGAAATAGAGTTAAATTATGGTCTTTACAAGACAGTTAACACTATCGATTTTTGTATAAATATTCGGAGCGCGGGTGAATTCAAAACCACACGTACGAAAATCTCGTACAGAAATCGATTACATACTCGAATGCTTAAGTAGATTATAATGGCTTTGAAAAACCAAACATTCCGAATTGGTTCCAAGTGGCTACAACGTCATTATGACATAGACAACGCCGCTGGCTTGAAAGACGACTGTTATCTACGTTGCCCGGCGCGACGTCAACGCCGCCGAAATTACGAATAAAACCGAACGTGGCATTTAGTGACAAATCTAAAATGGCACATTTCAAATCGTAATAGAAAATTTCTTTGTCAGCGTAAAAATACGTTATTTATCGTAATTTTTTTCATAAGTTTTTTTAGAGAATTAAAAACAAAGTCTATATATTTAACTATTATAATACGGTATGTATTTATTTTACAAGTTTGTAGTATATAGTGGAGAGCCGTTAATTTCATCGTTGTTCTGCATTTTGTACAACTGAAGCACATTTTTTCCATATTTTGATGTGAAAAAGCACGAGAATGGTCGACGACACTTCAACGCCAACTTTATGACAGGCCAGATCATGAAACGTTTCTACAGATCTAACGCACCGTGAATTATGGCGAAAGGCAAAATCACGGCAGTCGATGAGAAATCAGATAAGATTTATTCGTTTTCAATATTGCCCAAATACTATTTATATATTTTTAGAATTTATTCAGGATAAACACCGCGTTCAGGCAGAGAGTTAGTCGATATCGAAGGATTTTATTTTTTTTATTGAAATAAATACGGATAATTCGGTATGATTTATAAACTCGTGCGGAAATGAATCTGTTATCAATGAATTCTCAATAATAGTACATATCTTTATTTGTGACACCATTAGAAGATTTTTTACCAGCAAGAGCAAGAGTTCTATGGCGCTATAAACATTCCGAACACTATGTGCTACTGTTATATAAACTGTATTAAAAAAATATTTATTGTTGACATGTTTGTATATCTCATTATCTTAAAAATTCACAAAAGGTGAGTTCTGGCATCGTAAAATTTCGACAAATTTTGAATTCTGATATTTTTACGTAAATGTGACTATTTCAGCACCTTAAACCTTATCGCTATCAAAAAAATAAGACTTGAACCCATTTTTCAAATTTCCCGCAGTGCGATTTTTTTTGAAGCGTACTGTAAGTGTTGAAGCGTACTGTACAGGGCCCGCAGATAATTTAATAGTACACAACTTACAAAAAAGTGCTTACCATTTTACACTTTGTATTGAATTTTGGTTTTGTTTTGTTAGGTAGCCAATGTGAAAAGTTTTTTTTACAAATTTTCATAAAAAATCCTACAAAAAAAACATGATAAAAATCCAGTGATTTCATCGATCTACAAATCAATGATTCATACAATTTTTATACTCCCCATTATTTATGTGTTTGTTATCCCATTGAAGGGTGAAGGAGAAGAGAGATAATTAAACTAATCCAAGCATACAATGACCGTGAACAAAAACTAATGTTTTCTCGACTATCCTTCTTTAGTGTAATTTCAGTCTTAGTTTTCCACTTTGGGCATGTTTACGGTTATAAATAATATGTTTTATTTGAATTTAATTTGCCAACTTAGCAATTTAATAATTCCACCGTTTTAGAAATAAAAAACCTTTCTATTATAGATCAAAACTTTATCTAGAAAAGATGCAATTTTCCTACATAAATTTTTGAAGATTTAAGCTTGGTAGTCCTGAATTGTCACTTAACAAGTAATCGCGAGAAGCATGATATTATATTCATCCCGAGGCAAACTGATGTGGCCAATTTTCATAAGACCTTACGACTCCTGTCCCAGACAGGAAAATGAAATTGATCATTGATAAATCGATTTTGAAAAAATATGAAAAAAACCAACATGTCAAAAAGTCACTGACGTCATTCTGTACCGTTCAAAGCACCATTGCCGAGCAAAGCGAAGAAAAAAAATGGGTCTATTGTCACGTCATCTGATTCACTTAACAACGAGCCAGTTATGGTGAGGCAAAATAAATGAAAAATGAATCCTACTACAAAAATGAGCTGCCTAATATCTAAATTCTATCTTCCTTAATTCCTCATTCAATTTATAGTGGTACCTACACCATGTTCAATGTACAAGCATATGGTTTTGCAAACATTTTTGATGTAAAACATTATAACACAAAATGAAATCAGTACACACTCTTACCTTGCAAGATTATTTTCAACCTCTCGTAATATGGATACTTTAAGATATTAGTATTTTCAAACATAATTTATTATACAATGTTTAAATAAATAATGTAAAAAGGTTATTGATGAAAAAATGCAACTATATACCTATGTACGTCGTAAATAATTTTCTGCAAACAATTGTTTATTTTCATGATGTAGGCATAACATTTATCAGTTTTGTTGGAAGAATTCTATAAAAGTATAATAATTAAATATCTAGAAATACTTTTTAAGAATAACGAATATGAATCTATCTAAATGATGTCCTTGGAAGAAAATAAAATAAAAATGGTATCTAAAATATAAGATTTTAAAGTAGATACTCTATTTTTATAAAAGCGGTATATTTATAACTGCGCAATTTTTTGCATTAAAGACATTTGACGCCAGAAGAAGTTTGTGGGAAATATTGGGACATATTGATCTGCCATACCCTAGACAAAAAGCAAGACTTATTGGCGCCTTGAAATCCTAACAAACTTTTTGCATCGCTTTAAGGGAACAAAGACAGAATCAAACTAACACCCAAATTCTACGCCCAAGTATTGATTATGTATTCATAGGTCAATAAGAAATGTCTGAGAGAGCAATGATTTGGTGCCAGGTGTGGTTTTGTAGTCTTACGATCAGTCATTGGAAGTCCCGGGAGAAAAAAAGCTTAAAATAAATTTACGGAAGTTCAACTAACCTTTCGAGATATTATTCATAAAATCTTACATATTCAATTGTGGTTGGAGATTTTTGAGTCACGAAACATTTACCTGTCTACTTTATAAAAATAAGATAAAAGCTTCCAAGCAAATAAAAATTTCCAGTATTATCATATTATTTTAAATATATGTTTGTGAAAGGGCTTTTTATGTGTAAACACAATAAAACAACATGGAGAATACATTTCATGAACAAATACAAAAAAATCGTAAAAAGATTGTATCTAACTACGTTAAGAAATAATTTTTCAAAATAAATTTGAAATTTGTTAAATAAATTCGTTTCTAGATGTTTGAATGAGTGCACGGTACACAATATACATAATAAATTTACATCCAAACCTTTATCGTCCCCATCTTGGTCTTTTTCCACTCCGTTGAGACTCATAACATATTCCAATTAGAGTTTTTTTTTACAATAGTTTCATACAGGAGGCCCTGAAGAAAGTAATTCTCCTCAGGGAAGGAGAGAAAGTTCTGGGAAGGAAAATAGTATTAGGGGTGGGTAGGAATCTGGGGGTCAGTGTGTCCAGGAGTGACGGACGTATGAATCCACCCTTCCCACTGCAGTGCAAGACGATGTTTCGAGAGAGTACGGCTGGAGAAGTTGTAGGGACTCCCTCAACCATTCTATCCCGATTCGGTCTGCCATGCATCTGGTGGGCAGACGAATCCGCCGCTAAGTCCCGGACAAACCTCACCCCATGAACCTGGGCACTCCTGCTAAGTCACCAAACGTAGCGAACCACTTGGGGTGACCTATGGCAGAGGGTTTGGTTGTCTAATAAATGGTTCCCGATTCGGCGGTCCCCTTACCCGCCTCCCAAAAAAAATTGCTATAGTTCCCCTGTTTCCGGATACTTCCGAGAGTCCCTTGAGCGGTATTCAGTAGGCATACCTATAGAAAATGTACTGGATCCATTTGGTTCAAATTTAAAACACCAAAAAAGGGCAGCCAACAATTTGGTTAATATTTTATTAAAAAAAACATCAATAACCATTTTGGAATTCGACGTATTTTGATGCTTTACACAAAAATAACCGACCTTAGAATATTTATTATTCGCTTGTATTTCGATAGATTTTTTTCTCCAGCCCCAATAATTGTATTCAACGGAAGTTAATTGGATTTAACTGCGAGGCTGATATTAAAGATAACCAATATTAATCAAAATGGGTTTACCATCGCCGAAGGGTTATCTCGTAGAAGGGGACAGATAGGGGAGGCTGCGGGGGATTTAATGTATAATTTAACACGCGACATCTTCGGAGTAATGTGACGCTTGAGTAAGCCTACAAGTCACCCGGTCACCCTACTCCTCCTCTATTTTCGGGGGGAGGTTGCTGGGACAGAATGTTAATACGGCGTTATCAAAGATAAATAAGAGAGACCTCCTGCCTCTTCTGCCTCCTGACTCCCTGGTGGCAAAATATACATTCGGCTCTTGGCGGGTCGTTTGAAATGCATTTGTTCCGGAGCTTTATGCTAAATATTATCACCCCTTAGGCGTTATAAGAAATATCATAAAAACTTATTCATTTCTAATAATATTTGAAAACTTTAAAAAATAATATAAGAAATAAAAAAAAGTTATCTCAAGAAATAATGTAGAATATTTCAAACAAATTGTTAATTTTGTAAGGGGTGAAGTGTTTTAACTGAATCTGTTGAAATATCACATTTTTTGTAATTTTATTTTTTATAATATGAATATGCATCTGATGGCGTTGGTGGTCGAGGGGCAAGGCTCTCGATTAGCTTTGCGTAGATCAAATCCCGGCGGACGCAAGTAAATTTTGTTTTAATAATTTGTGTTTTCACAATTTATTATAGGTATGTTTGCTCCACTTCTGTTCCAGAGATCCTCTCCACCTACCTTCAGCCTCACATTTAACCCCAATTAGGGATGCCATAGACTCACTGGCTCCAGACGATTGGGAGCAGTTAAGACGCTTGTGCGGTATTTACAAAAAAATAAAACAAATCTAGTGGATGAAGAATTTCATACATGTTAGAGATCTTTTTTTACTCGTATAAAATATACTTGTTTAAGGATAATTTTTAGAATCGTACAAATTTTCTTGCGCAGTTGTTGTTTTGTTAATTACGTTTCATTTTTTTTTTTTTTTTTTTTTTTACATTAACTCCACACAGGAGGCCCTGAGGAAAATAATTTCCCTCAGGGCCTATGTCATCTTTGAGGATGCTGTGTGGAGGGTCTTTTTGAGGAAAGGAAGGAGTTAACATGGGTCTTGAAGAGACTCATGTTGTAGGAGGGAGGAAACACAGAGGCCGGTAAATCGTTCCACAACCGAGCTGTTGAACTCAAGAACGAATCGTAAAAACGACCCGTTCTCGTGTGACCAATATCAACTGTGTACAAATGTTGGGCGCGTGTTTGGCGTGTTTCCCGACTATGCACCGGTGCCGAGGGGATCAATGACGCTAGTTCCTCGGAGCATCTTCCATTGTAATACCGGTAGAAGGACAGCATTCCCACCTGACGCCTATGCTCTAAAGATTGCAATCCGTCTGTTAAGATGGGAGAATCTATCAAACGGACCGCCCGTTTCTGCACAGAGTCAAGGGTTTTTTTTAGGTATTTTGGAGCTCCAGACCAGAGGTGGCTGCCAAATTCAACCGTGGGGCGCACTTGCGATTTGTACAGGGTTAGCAGTTGAGTACTATTAAAGTATCTGCGGGCCCTGTACAGTACGCCCAGTTTCTGAGAGGCTAACTTAACTCTGGTTTCGATGGAGCCCCCATACCTGAGCTGGTCACTAAGAGTTACACCAAGCATATCAATGGAGGTCCTGTTCGGGAGAATGCTTCCGTTGAAGGAGACAAGATTATCATTTCGATCCCTTTTAGACGTTATCAGACATGATTGGGTCTTTGAAACATTAAATTCGACGAGGTTATTCTTACCCCAAGAGAAAACACTCTCGAGGTAACCGTCCATTCTCTGCTTCAAAGCCCTCCGATCTATTGGGGTTTGTATGCTCTTTGGAGGCTTGTCAAACAAAAAGCTATCATGGACTGTACTGTCATCCGCGTAACAATGAATCGGTGCACATGACAAGAGGTCGTTGATGTGCAACAGAAACAAAGTCGGAGACAGAACCGATCCCTGTGGGACGCCAGCATTTATCGAATGCGAGGAAGAGGTGAAACCGTCAGCAACCGCCTGAATCGACCTCCCCCTCAAAAAGTCGGCAATCCACGCACACAAGGATGCGGGAAGTCCGTAAGAACGCAGTTTGTTGACAAGCGCTCGATGCCAAGCCCGGTCAAAGGCCTTGGAAATGTCCAGTGAAACCGTTTGGGTCTCACCAAAACATTCCAGGCACCGTCCCCAAACATGCGTCACATACGCGAGAAGATCACCGCACGAGCGGTTCCGCCGGAATCCGTATTGACGGTCGTTAATAATTTTATTCTTCTCGAGGTATGTGAGCAGTTTGTCATTGATCACACGTTCCATCACTTTTGACAGAACAGATATGATCGCTATGGGGCGGTAGTTGGCTGGGTTGGAGCGGTCACCCTTCTTTGGAATGGGGTGAATGATCGCTTTTTTCCAACCAGAGGGCACAGAGCCAGTCTTCAGGGACATTTTGAAAAGCTTCGTCAAAATTGGAGCTATTTCTACAGCACACCTCTGCAATACCAGGGCAGGAATTCCATCAGGCCCGCTAGCTTTATTAACATCAAGCCCTCGTAAGACTTGGAGTACATCCCGATGCCGGATCCTCAGCTTTTTCATACGAAAACTGCAATGAGGAACCGACGGCGGGGTAGCACCTTGATCATCGAGGGTCGAGTTTTCCGCGAACATTTTGCCTAATAAGTTAGCCTTTTCGGCGGCGGTATTTGCTAGAGAGCCATCAGGTCTGGTAAGAGGTGGCAGACTGGATTTGCAGAAATTGCGACCTATTGAGCCCGCAAGCGACCAGAACGCTCTGCTGCCGTGCGGGCAGGCAGCCAGCTTACTGCTGATCTGCAGGTCGTGCTCGAATTTTGACCTGTTAATGATCCTCCTGCATTCCTTTGCCATTTTTTATATACTGTTCTGTTTTCAGACGTTCGAGATGTGTTGTAGGCTCGGTAAGCCGCGTTTTTTCGTCGCACTGCTTCGGAGCATTGTCGACTAAACCACGGCTTTGAGCCCACACCAGTTTCTTTCACAGTGGATTGGATGAAGCCATCCATCGCGGATGTGATGACTTCACCAATTTCCTGGGCACATCTTGAGGGATCCGAAGTCTGAAAACAGGCAGCTGACCACGGGAATCATAATAAGAAACTCAATGCAAATAATCTGAGAATTAAATTTTTGACTTGTAAATTAAACCTTTGACTTGTAAATAATAATAATAAAAACTATACGTATATCTTAGAAGCTTGTTGAAACTAATAGGAACTTAAAAATTTTGCCTTCCATTATCCTAAGATCATTTATGTTCCTATTTATAAAATATAGCTCCTCATTTCTACTAATGGTAGGATAAAACATATTGAAATCGTTGATTTTTCAAGAATATAGCTCTTCCCTCTCTCCCCCCCCACCGAAGACCAAAAAAATAATTCCTTCCCCACTTTACCCCTCCCAAACATATTAAAATATATGTGTTTCATCCTCCCCCTATGCAACGCTAAGAAAAGGAATAAATGGAGAAACATCGATTTCGATCACAGCAAAACAAAGTCCGTCAAAAAAATTCGACAATAATACTCCAATCCAATAACTCATGAATATTATGGCTTTACGCAGAGTTTAAAATCAGATTTAGGCTATAACTTTCCTCTTATAAGTGTCAACTCTGAAAAAATTAAACCAAGATGTATCAAACATCTGCTTAATTGGGGTGTAAAAGGGGACGGGGATGATTTTTCTAAATTTCATTTATATACAGTAACCTTCCTTCTGTTCTGTGTGCAAAATTCCATTATTTTCCGAATAAAAATGCAGATTTCTATAAAAAAAATATATGTATTTACGATTTACGCGTCGTACCGGTACACTCGATTTTATGTACTACAAATCACCGGCTGTGCCCGGGCTAAGAGTAGAGTTTTTTTTGACAAAAATTTTCCTCATATTTTGAACGTCAAATGTGCAAAGTTTCATCAATGAGTATCAAAATTCTGCTTTTAGAATTGCGAAATGGGAATTACGTACCTTTTCAATCAGTTGAAAGAACTTCTAAATTTAAAAAAAACTACAATATTCGGAATGTTGTATATTTTCCCGTCATGCTAGGGCGCTAGAGTGATAATGTATTACATAAATTAAATAGAAATGTGATTATGTTAGCATTGAAACTGATTTAGACTTCAATGAATCTTCAGAAATGCAATCCCATGTACAATGTACATAGTCCAATACATGCAATACAATTTCACCTCACATCCCCCATATCCAGCGTGTGCAATGTTTGCAGCTCTTTGAAGTTGCGAGATGATAATGTCAAATTCAATTCGCAGACAAGCCAAATATTACAAGAATTTGCTTTCAGCCACGTAGACGTGAATAATAATATGTATTTCAACCTTTGTATCTGATCCCAAAATCTGACAAATACATTTAAAAAAAACAATTTCTAATAAAAAAAACTAGCCTATTAACCCCTCAGGCCTCGACAATATTTTGTTAGAGGGGCAAAATATTTCCGTTTTTGTATAAAATCCAATTAAATAGAATATTTCTAAATGTATCCGAAAACTAAAAACAAAGTTTTAAAAATGGCTCGTTTTCCGTATTTTCTAACTAAAGTTACTGATAACGAAAAAAATAATAACACGTAGATACAAATTTCAATAGGAAAATGTATCCATTATAAACTTTATTGCCAACTCACTCTTTTGTCGTTTCATATAAAAATAATTCATAAATAATTCCCAAAGTTCCATAATTTTATATTAAGTATATTTTAATTATTTTGCGATTAACTTTTAGATTGGAATATAAAGCGTGGTGTTTCTCTTTATAACACCTTTTAGATCATATTGCTAACCATGATAGAATTTTTATGAGACCTACATATATATTATTTGTTCCGAAAACCGAACGAATAGACCTGACATGTAGCTTTAAACGTAGAAATACATGATGTTACGATATTAAATTAATTTGAGTGTAGGTAACCATTTTATAAATCCGATAAGAACCGCTTCCAAAAATAGCCAGTTCCTCGGATCCACTGTGATCCAGTGACAGCTAGTCACCGAGTTAAAGGAACCGTAACAGGCAATGACGCCATATGTAATCTCTCCACATCCGGAAAGATACTTAAATTCTATTAATCCGTAGTACTTATACCTAGGGAAGAAACGTCCAATGCGAGCTGCTGACGTAAGTGGCGACACCTTGTTACAAATTCTTGAATTCAAAACCGAAATACAATGGTAGATTTATTTAATATTCCACGTACACAGATGTTGTTTGTGGCGTAACGCGTACGGCGGGGCGTCAACATGCACTCGAAACTGGGTTCTGAAATGCAACCACGCAGATTCTGGGGTAATAATAACGTTCGAATGTTTTATTATGTCATTCTGAGGAAGGTCCAAGTTAGTGTTGTCTTGGTGAAAGATCGTACATTATATTTCTTACGGCCATGCCAAACTGGCAGAGACTGGATTCGAATTAAAAAAAAGTCAAATCATTACATATTTTTTTAAACATTTGTAATTTATGTGTCTAGAGACGAGGCAGCAAAAATATATCATTACAATATTATCTACTTATTGAGTTAAGACTCATTTGTGTGTGAAAAATTAGTAGTGGCTTTTGCAGATTCACCTTCTCTACCCCATATACTTTCTAGTAAGAAAAAACTATAGAGGTATCCTCTAGTGGTTCTATGAACAGTAGACCTTGCGAGACTGTTGCATAGATTTCATATCTTCAGCAATTTCCCCAGAGAAACATCACTATTCCAATGACAATTCTTTTTTGAAACTTTATTCATCAATATTATGGTACTTCAAAATATTGATTATGATAGCGCGAAATAGTAACCACGATCACGCGAACTTTGGCGGTAGTATTCAACATGGCCACCTTTTTCAATCGGAAACGGAATACACAAATTAATTGACAGATAAAATGCCGAACAGTCGAATTAAAATAGGACATTTTTTTTACATATATCCAGGTTTTAATATCCTTTAACGTTATCTAACTTTTCCAGAAATTCCCGAGTCTCCGGCTTAGAAAAATTAATATAAACATGATCTCATCCCAGGCATCAGTAACAGGCGATCAGATGCTCGCAAAGGGTGAAGTGTAGAGAGTACAGTATTCCGGACTAACTTTATACAAGCGGTTAGACCGGGAGCATAAGGGGTGGCGGGTGTCTTCAACGGGTATTGAGGAACTAAATCGAGGATGTGTGGAATGAGGGCCATTTTAAGTCATATTACTACCCTAGAATGCGCATGGCTTACGGTTAAAACCCCACAATCCAAATTTCCACCGACATATGACATACTTGAACACTTAAGCTTTTTAAGCTCTTAAAAAGATATTTGTTATTTTTTTGATAATCTCTTTTCATATGCCGAGTTGAAATAGTAATTATATTAAATTCCCTGGATAGAAACATGTCGCAAAGTACTTATGCTCCGAAAATTACAAAAGACACATCTGGTTCTGTTATTTAACACGCTGTAGGCCTGAAGAAATTCAGTGTTTCTTTAAATACTACTTAACTCAGATTCGAGATTTTTGCTGTTTTTGTTTGTTTAATATTAGCTCACGTCCTTTATCATTCTTATTTATTATATACTTAACTCTAAAACCAGATTTAGTAAACTTCTTCTTCTTTTCAAATGCTTATAACTGTGTTTTGGGGTGTCCATGATGTAGTGGAACCACTTTTAAAGAGACGAATAAGTAATTTACTTCCTAATAATTTAATTATTCATTATTTAGGACAGATACAGAGATAACTAATTCTTACAGTTAGATCATCTTGGTGGTCGGGATGCTCGGGTGGCCACATGTACCTCTCGCAGCTTGATGGCCGGGGGGAGGAATTGAGGTGGCCAATGGTGGAGGGGGGAACTGAGGTCCGGGAGACGGAAGGGATACTCCGGAGTACCCGCACGGGGAGGGTGAGCCGAACCAACATGTGACATGTGTTGACAAGCATGAAATGAAAAAGTGGATGGCGTCGATACACGGCCGGCGCCGCTCGCGGGGGGACGGGCGCGGGCGTCCCGACGCAGGAATATCCGAGAATGCTGGGGAATATTTGCCATATTCGGGGGAATAACGCAGCCTCCTCCAAATGGCGCACGAACTACGCCGCCGATAGAATAATAAATATTAAAGTAGCTGAGATGTCAACCATGATTACACCAAATGGATTCTATCTTTTTTTTAAATTGCGTTTTTGAAACTACAGTTTTTTTTTTGTAATTTTGTTTCCAAATTTGAATGATGTGAAGTTTCTAAAATGATATTCATATCAGGATGTTCTTTCTACAATTCACCAAACCTACCCAAATTCGTCTACCACAACACAGGTTTGTCACCATATGCTTTGTTTTTAAGTTACTCACCCAATATGATCAAATTTAAAAAGATTGTCAAAATTATTAAAGTTTATCACCATGTACATACCATTACATTCCATGATAACCTTTTTACAATTAACGATAATTATTTTTAGATTTTTGGTTTTATGATAAACTTTTAACAATTTCCAAGATTTTTATTTAGATTTTAAGTTCTTCCAATTGTTGAAAATGTCATGTCCATACTTGTTATTATATGTTTTTATATGTACGTGTTTGATTATGTACGTGCATGCGTATACATACGTGTATGTATGTGTGTATGTATTCGTATATATGTGTGTACATGTGTGTATGTGTATATATGGACATACACGTATGTGTACATGAATGCACCCGTCTCAGAATAAACATCGTCAAGTGAGGCGGGTTACTTGTTTGTATATGATAATGGCATATCAATAAACGCCCAGGTTGTCGGTAATTACAGAACAAAAAATAATCGATGGATAATTTGTAGAGCGCCGTTTTTGTGAAAAATCACCTCAAGTTGAACCTTTATTTATGGTACTCTTTATAATCGGAGCCTTCTAATGATCTGGAGCCTACGCTGGCCCCCCCGATTCCTACGTAGTCCTTGGTTTGAGAAACACTGCTCTCTTCCTATCTTTATTCGTTGGTATCTCGCTTTTCAAAACACAGGTCTTTTTCATCAAAATTAATAAATAATATTGAGAGAGATTGATGGAGGACAAGCGATATGAAAAGGTGAGTAGATTTTTGAAAGTGCTTTTTATAACTCCGTGTATTAGATAAAAATTATGATATCTTCTGCTAATAGAATCGTGATTAAAAATGCAATATATAAAAGGTAAGTATTAAAAATTAAAATACATTAGAAACTGTTTCAGTTTTCAATATCATTATCACGGAGCGCAATGCCTAAAAAGATTATACATGAAACATGAAACCAATACCCAATAATAAAAAAATATTTGGTTTTTACAACACCAAATTGTATTTTCATAAAATAATTAATTTAGGCTGAACGTTATACAGGAGAAAGAAAAACCTTGGAACGTTTCTGAGATATCGAAACTGGGATGTAAATTAACGTAAGTCTTTAAGGATCACGCTTTTAATTTGAAATTTTGGCCATTACCTGGGTAAATTTAATAAGTTTTTCGATGAAAATAAAGTATCGTAACCTATTTACATTTTAAGAGGTTTTAAGAAGAAGGTTCGCCTTCCCGATTCGTGGAATCAAAGAGTGCTCTGATAAAGTTCACTGACTTCTAGGGGATATTAAATATATTCTCCAAGGGTACACCTACTACCACTTTAAATGAACCTACCCACAGACGTGTGCAGATCATTAGACTCAATTTTTTTTTTACCTTTTATATTGCTTTTACAACGTATTATATTGCTTTTATTACGAGTTTATGAATGGTTTATATCTAGTATTTTTTCTTTGTTCAATTTAATCCTTGTCGGCACCAAATTTTTGCAGTAGTTTTTTTTATATCTTGGTTGTGATGCCATACTCGAGTGAGTTCCTCAATGAGATTTTGCTTTGTGGTTATCATTTTTATCTTCAACTCTATTTTCACAATCAATGAGTTCCTTAATGAAATTTTGCTTGGTGGTTATCATTCTTATCTTCAATTCTTTTTACACAATCAATTAGCTCATCAAGGAGATTTTGCTTGGCGGTTGTCATTTTTATCTTCAATTCTTTTTTCAAAATCAATGAGTTCCTCATTAAGGTTTTGCTTGGTGGTTATCAATTTTTCTTAATTTTTTTTTCACAATCAATCACAGAATCACGCTATGGATCATATAGGAGCTATTCCCATGCCATGGGAACGTTGGAATTTACTTGATTTGAAGGTATTTGTAGACAACTTTGGGAGACTACTAGTTCATGAATGTCCCATCACTAGTTGGAAACCACTCATCAGAAGCACTTCGAAAGACTAAACATAGCTCTTATTAAATAAAAAACAATTTAAATTAAATAAAAAACAATTTACTTTTATTTATATATATATATATATATATATATGTATATCTTTGGATACATTTATAGAGCGAAAAATAACACAGTTTCAATATTGCAAACTAAATTTAAAATGTGTATTAGGTTTTGTTATGTCCATATTGGTTCCTAGCTAGGCAGGTTGCCTGTTCCAAGAAACCAAATGCTCACAAAAATGCAAAATGATTTTGCTCGATTTTTTTTTTTTTTAAACTATAATAGATGAGTTTTTTTGAACTATATTAGATGATATTTTTAGTTGATAAACTATAATTAAATAATCAATTAGAAATGTCAAAAATACCTGCTAGGATGAAAAACATACCAATTTGTATTTTTAAAAGGATGATATTTTAACAGTATTTTTAAACAAACATCGTAACTTTAGTACGTGTTTTTTTTAATATAATACGTCGTATCATCAACAATAATATATATAAAATACACCAATAATCCCTCTATGGTGAAAATATGATCAGGTTTTTCCAATGTAAGGAAAAAGTTAGAAAAATGACGGTAATTGCTCAAGATCGCGAAATCGCTGCCAATCTCTGCGATTCTGTCAGTTTTCCTCTGATGTCGTAAGCAACACAACAGCGAAACACCGAATGGGTTCTATACTTCTCTAGGCATTTATTGTTTAGGGACGGTAAAAATATTTTTCAAATAATAATAATCAATGAAATGCACAAAGGGTAATTTTTTTCTTTAGTGAGTTAGGTTTGGCTTAAAACGTAAATAATTCTATTTGTATAGGATGTTGGATACTGCTGACAAACTTTGAACAAAAAAAATATATCCCCTATAAGCAAAATTACAAAATAAGCAGAGGAGACGATAGTTAAAGACTGTTCAAAAAGCTTAAAGTTAAAGGTTCGTTGAAAAGTTTTTTTCTTTGTCTCGTGTAAAGTGGAAAAAAATTAAAAAATGACGCTGAGTTGCGTTATTCTCATACTCTTAAAATAAATTAAAAAAAACATTTCGCCTTAATTCTGGAGTAAGTTTTATTTAAAAACGGTTTTTGTTACTTCTGGAAAGTTCCCAAAAGTACATATATAAATACGAGGAGATTAATATCGTCCACTATGACACAGGGATGTTCTTACTCGATTGACCGCAAATCAGAAGGACGCGGGTTCGAGTCCCGTCGGCGGCATGTATCTTTTCTCGGCAGATTTTTTCAATGTAGACGAGTGTTTCAGGCTAATAATTATAAATTATTAAAATCGGTATTAATTCTTTTATTGAAATGTGTGAATTTTTCCCCAAATAAATAATATTCGCAAAACTTACGTAATTAGAGATGAAATCGCATCGACAGTATCTAAAGTATCTTCCTGGAAAAAATCTTCCAAGAGCATTTCCATCGGGATTTAATTTCTGTCACGCGGCAGAAGGTATAATAAAACGACGTAATTTCATATTCGCACAATACACACGGCGATTCGCCTGAACTACTCCAATCCACTGAACAGGCGATCCCTAGAAGTGGCATATATGTATATAAATTTGAAAAAAAAAATCGCCATTTGTTTACATGGAAGCATTCCGCTCTTTTTTTTACATAAGCTCCACACATTAGGCCCTGAGGAAAAAAAATCCTCCAGGACCTTTGCCATCTTTGGGTATGTATGGAGGGTCTTTTTATGGAAAGGAAGGAGAGGAGAACTTCTGGAAAGGAAAAAGGTATGGGGGTGGGTAAGAATCTGGTGTCCAGGAATGACGGAGGTATGAATCAATATCTCCCACTGCGGTGCAAGGTATTTTGGGTCGAGAGAGTCCGACTGGCAATGTAAAACGGTCCCTGCATCAGTCTCTCCTGATCCGTCAGTCTCAACTCATCCTTCGCCTACAAAAACTCTTCCCATGAAACCGTGCCACCCTGCTAAGTCACTAAACGTACGAACCACTTGTTAGCGAACCAGTATGGCAGAGGTATTGGTTATCCAATAAATCGTTCCTGGGGCGGCGGTCCCATATCCGCCTCTCAAATATAAAAAAAATAAATTATGTGAATACCGAACCAAAATCCCAATTGCTTCTAACCGTATGAAGCCAGTGGGGCTATAGCCACCACAATAATTGGGGTAAGTTGTAAGAATGAAAAGAGTGGGAAGAATAGGAAGAAGGGGAAAATGAAGCTTACGAAATACCTGATCACCAAACACGACTAAAATTATTTCAAGGAACATTTTGATTCTGTGATCTTTCACAAGGAACACTGAAAATATAATCTCTGGAATGTTCTGTTAATACACGTAATGTACATTATATCGTCTTTGTCAAAATGTGAAAATACATGTATTAATTAAAGAAAATGTAATCGTACACGTCGGAATTCGAATCTGTAATCTCCGGATTCGTTGCTGAGGATATAAACGTTATATTAACCATTATTATAAGCAATAATTATTAGCCTGCAACCCTCATCAACATTGAAAAAATCTCCCGAGAAAAGATAAATGCCGCCGACGGGACTTGAACCCGCGTCCTTCTGATATCCGGTCAACTGCTCTTCCACTGAGCTACGTCGGCTTATCTCCCACCCGCCAAATAATTCAATATATACTAGTGTTTCATTCAACAATAATTACTGCTTATTACATTTTTCACCTGAAAACAACCAACTTTATTTATAGTGAGAAAGGAATTATTAGTGGGAACTCTCCCACTAGATGGCGTCGAGACAAATTATGTCTACATTTTTTTTTTTAGTGAAATACTTTAACTTGACAAATATTAATAATTATTTTTAATTCGTAAACTAATGTTTAAGACAAGATTTTTTATGCATAGCACAAAGGGTAACAATTATTATAAGCAAAAATTATAAGCCTAATAATAATTGCTCATAAAAAATTAAAAAAAACTGTTACCCTTTGTGCTATGCATAAAAATCTTGTCTTAAACATTAGTTTACCAATTAAAAATAATCAGTTATATTAACCAGTCAACCGCTGAGATCGTCGATTTAAAAATGTTTGGTCAACTTCACCAGACGTGCGGAAAAATTGTGCTTACTTTAGTCACATGTGCAACTCAGTTCTGTCGGTATAACTCTTCAGTACCTACTCAACCCTCTACCTACCCCGGTACTTGTGTCATACCTTTTCCAGGTTTTATTACCCCCGCCGTAGAGAGGAAGAGTGTTGAGGCAGTGAGCGGGTTAACGGTCTGGAAAAACTCTCAAGCCCGCCCACACGAATCTCTGCTGAATTTCCAACGATTTGAATAATATTTTCTTCCCTCACGTATATTAGGCGTTTTCCAATTACCCATGCGTTCTGCAGAGGTGATCAAATTTCTAGCGCGACACGCATTTATTTTATTATTATTTAAGTCAATGAAAGATATTTATTTATTTATTTATTTATTTAATTATTTTCATATTACATTAGGTTATAATAATGACGTATTGCCCATCTCACTAGGTGTGAAACACCTGTGTTGAGATGGCAATTTACAGAGTGGTTATAATCTATGATTTTGTTTTATTAATATTATGAACATGACAGCTTGATATAAAATCTTTTTTTTCTAAGTAATATACAATTCAAGTATGTTATATGAACATTGCAGTAGGTACATGGTTACATATTTACACACAGTAGGCATAAAGGTAAGAATGTTATTAAATACTCCTGATAAATATGTTTATTTGAGGTGATCAATGATTCTACTTTTAAATGCACTTTTGGTTTGAGTGTTTCTTATTTCAGTAGGTAGAGAATTGAATAGCTTTGTTGCATTATATTTAAAAGTTCTTTGTCCATAAGAGATTTGACAAACTGGGATGTTAAAAGATTTTACATTTGACTCTCTTAGGGCTCTAGTGTTTTTTCGTTCCTCAAACATATGTGTATTTTTAAATTGGTGAAGCAGAATATTTTTTGAATACAGTTTTTGCAGGTTAGGAACATTTAGTGTATTAAAAATAAAATCAGTGCTCGTTCTCAACGGGACTTTAAGAATAACCTTCAAAATTAGTTTTTGAATCTTTACTAAAGGCTCCAGGCAAGTATTTGAGGCACTTCCCCAGCTAATAATACCATATTCAAGTGATGATTGTATGAGAGCACAGTAAACTTGTTTCAGTTGTTTTATATTTAATATATCTCTAACATTTTTAAAGAAATAGACGAATTTCCTCAGTTTTGTCGTTAAGTTTGTAACATGTGCGTTCCATTTAAGAAGATCATCTATTTGAATACCAAGATATTTAATACTGTCAACTCTACTTATAGAAGGACAGGTACATGGAGTTAATGAGGGGTTACAGCTGTGAACTTTAAGGCTTTTTTGTGAAGGCATGAGCTTATTTGATATTCGAAATGTTAGAAATTTGGTTTTGTCTGTATTCAGGGTTAATATGTGAGCATTTAGCCAATTTTTAACAATACGAAAGCCATTTTCTGCCATTTTAAAGACTTCATCCAAAGATTTGGCGTAAAATAGCAAAACCGTATCATCGGCAAAAGTTGTGATTTGTCCACAAATTTGTAAGTTACATAGATCATTTATATATACTAAGAATAATAAGGGTCCTAGGATGCTACCTTGTGGAACTCCACAAACTGTTTTTTGGGAACTACTACAGGTACTGCTTATTTTAACACATTGCGTTCGATCAGTTAGATAACTATGAAGTAATTGAAGAACTGTATCTGATATTCCTACCCTCTTAAGTTTATCTAAAAGTATTTTGTGGTTCACAGTATCAAACGCCTTTGCAAGATCAAGGAAAATTGCTATACATTTATTTCCTTTGTCAACATTACTTGTTATGAAGTTTGTAACGTTAGCGATGGCATCTGAGGTTGATAAGTTTTGGCGAAAACCAAACTGATTTGCTGATAATATTTTACTAGAGTCAAGGTAAGTAGTTAATTGATTTCTCAGTATTCCTTCAACAATTTTGGAGAGTGCACTTAGAACACAAATTGGTCTGTAATTGGTAATTTCAGATTTGTTCCCACCTTTAAAAATTGGAGAGATAATACCTTGTTTTAATACATTTGGGAAGCAACCTAGAGTGAAGCTCTTATTAATTAGGAATTGGAGGGGAACGGCTATATGAGATTTCAGTGATTTTAGTAGTTTACTTGGTATTTTGTCATGTCCAGGTGAAGTCCTCTCTTTCAGTGAGTCGATTTCTTTGATGATATCCTCCATCGATACATCTTTTAGAGTAAATTTTGCGTAAGTTTCTTCTCGGAGATTATCATCTGGTGGTGGAGTTTTAGTATTGCAGTTGATGTTTTCTTTTATTTTACTGGCCAAATTTGATCCAACGTTTGTAAAAAAAGTATTTGCATGATCGGCAATAGTCTTCGGGTCCAAGTTAAAATTCACATTCTTACCATCAATTGTAAGTTCCTCAATTTGATCTCTGAATTGCCTTGCATGTGTTATCTCTTTAAGAATTTGCCAAATCTTTCTGGAGTCATTATTACATTCAATAATTTTTCTTGAATAGTATTTATTCTTTGCGTGTTTAATTAGTTTTGTACACATATTTCTGTATTTTTTGTAAAATGTAGTAAGTAGGTAATTATTTGGATCTTTCCTTATTTGTTTGTGAATATTATCTCTTTTCCTGATGCATTTTAATAATCCAGGTGTAATCCAAGGTTTAGTGATTGAATTTTTTTTACTTGGTACCTCTTTCTGTTTGGTGTGTAGTTTTATTTGTTTTTGAATAAAATTGGTAAAATAATTCCATGCCATATCATTATCAGTAATTGAGTACAAATTTTCCCATTTTTCGTTTTTTATGTTGAAAATAATTGTATCCCAGTCGATTTTATTTTTCATAATAGATATATTTACGGAATCATCTTTACTTTTATTTTCATTTCCAACTTCCAATATTGTAGAGTAGTGGTCTGTTACTGTGGATTCATATATTATTGTGTTGATAGGTTTTTTCGTTTTGCCTATTATATGGTCAATACAAGAAAGAGTTTCTTCAGTGACTCTAGTAGGTTTGTTGATGTAGCTAACAAGACCGTAGTAGCTTATGGCGTTGAGGTAATCGTCTTTTTGAGGATGTCCATTTTCTAAAATATTAATGTTTGTGTCTCCAATTAAAAACAGATTTCTACAGTGTTTTAGTTTATGTAACACAGTTTCAAGTGAAGCAAGGAAGTTTGTAATATTGTTTGCGGATGGGGATCTATAAATAGCCAGTATATCAATTACTGATTTAACTTGTATGTGTAGACAATTGGAGTCATTGATTTTGATTTCTTTGGTAGTAGTTTTCAGATTGTTTTTAATGTAGACTACAATTCCGTCATTTTGTTTAGTATTATATGAAGTGTTGATGCAATAGTAGCCTTCAATATTTTTTTGTGTATAAGAACTTTTAATCCAACATTCTGTTAGGATCATAATATCAAATTTAATGTTTATTAGTTTTAGGTTTATGAGGAATTCTTCGAAGTTTTTATTGATGCTTCTTATGTTTTGGTGTATTATTTTCAAATTATTTTTTAGACATAGTTTTATGTTTTCTGTATTGGTAGTAACAGTTTCATTTTCAAATAGGTGGCATGTGAGTTCTTCCAGATTAGTAGCCATTTTATGTATTTTAATTAATTTTGTTAACGATAAAATTAAATTTTACAGTGTTAGAAGATCTCTTTCATGTTTTATATTTATAATTTTAGATTCCGTTGATTTCCGCGTGAAAACTTTACCATTTTTAAACCATGTGTATTGGTGGTTTAGTTCCTGTGCTCGCTTCTTAGTTTTCCATAATAAGTCCTTATTATATGAAGACAACACTTCGCCGATGTACAAGGATGGACTTATTTTCTTGGTTAGGTTTTTTGCTGCAAGAAGGTTGTGTCGAGTAGTAACGCTAGAATTGTGGAATTTGATGATAATTTTTCTTGGAAAACCTTGCCGACGGTCAGGAACACGATAGATTTCTAAAAAGTCTTCATCCAGGATTTGAGTGCCAAGCTTATTAGCAATATCTTTTGCAGTTTCTATCGGGTTTTCATTTATATTTTCACATTATTTCCGGAGATTTCAACTTGGTTTGATAAGTTATTTTGTTCAAGTTCGGCAAGCCGAATATCAATATCATTCATTCTAGACAGGTCTTTTTTGATTTTTTCAACTTCTATTTTAATTCCTGCTAATTCGTTTAACTTAGTTAATATTTCATCATATTTTTCGGAAATGAAGTCGGTTGCTTTTTTTGTTTCAGCTGTCTCTAATTCAATTTTTTTAAACATTTCTTTTTTTAAATCAGAAAATTTATTATCGATATAGTCAAAAATGATCTGATTATTGTCGACTGACTGGGGGCTATGTGATGTTAAGGCGTTATGTTTTGATTTGGAGCGGGTGTTTTCTTGAGGCATTTTTATTTTTGTTCAATAATGCCCCACAACAAATCTTGATTATCGCAATGTAAATATTTTTGTTTGTGGTGCTCAAAAAGAAAACGAATTGCCAACTGTTAGAATGATCAATATCGTGGTAAATATTAATTACCCACTAGCAAAACACTTTATTCGTCTTCGCGACTCAATTCTCATGAATAAACAAGAAACTGTTGAGGTTTTTTCCCGTTAAAAACTATACTTTTTAATGTTTAAAGTGGGAGCTGTCAAAACAAGTTAACAACCATAGATAACCATAGATGCTTATGATATTGCCTACGGAATCTTTTTTTTTCAACTAATTCGATGTATTTTCGAATCGTTTTCGTGTTCAGCAGCTCGGCTGTAGAATGATTTTCTGACTTCTCAAGACCTTTTTTCTTCAAGACCCCGGTTCACTCCTTCCCTACCTCATAAAAGTCCTCCATACTAGTGATGGGTAAGTTCTGCGTTGTGCCGGAGGCCTTCGAGGAGTGCTTCCTTTTAAAAGTACTCGAGCTCTAGGAGCAGGC
This sequence comes from Limnephilus lunatus, assembly GCA_917563855.2. NCBI lineage: Eukaryota > Metazoa > Arthropoda > Insecta > Trichoptera > Limnephilidae > Limnephilus > Limnephilus lunatus. Next base: position 64,259,833 of record OU830602.1, read on the forward strand.
CCCGGGTCTGAGTTCTTTGGTACGGACTGTGTACTGGGTGCTATTGCGACTACCGGGATGTACAGGTTCGGCTGGAGCGGACCTCGGAGCCGGAACCCGCACAAAACTCATACCCGTGCAAGAACCCGAGTGTTGCGAGTGGCTCGGACCGCGAACACGGGGACGCCGGTATAGGCATTCGGGTTCCGGCTCCCAGTTCGGGTACGAGTTACAGGTTTGGGTGCGAGCTTGGACCGGGTTCTCCAGGAGTAGTCCATTTGAAAAAGGCGTAGGAGTAGGATCCACTTCCAAAGAACCCAAGTTCAAAAGCCCAATACAGCTGAACCGATAAATCGCTACACCACACAGCATCCCCAGCTTGTGCAGTTAATGTAAAAAAAACTTCCCATCTACCTACCTATCTTATATGATCTTTCAACAATTATTATTAGCGACATCCATGAATGAGCGGTTAAGACCCCTGTCTTAATGTTTCACCTGTTGTGTTCAGAAGAATTTTTTTTAATATTTAGTAAATACACTGCTTTACGTTCCAGAGTTCACAATATTATTCCATTAAAATCGAAATGTTGCAAAAAAATGATTTTAGCCGTGTGTACCTACCAACTTTCTTTCCCCATCTTCTTCTCACAATATTTCACATTGTGGATGCTTTAGTCCCACTGGCTTCAGGCAGTTGGGACCTTTGTGTGATGTTCATATAAAAAGGAAAAAAAATTAATTAAAACACTGAACGAATTTTTTTGTTAATATAAAGGGAGGATTTATTATGACGACCTCTGTACTATTTCATTTTGAAGGTGGGTAACTCAAAACGCGTTCATGCAAATCACGGAGGAAACCTATTTTTATTCCGGGAGCGATTGCAAATTGGAGGCATAAACATAATGGTATGTTGAGATGACTTCATCCGTAAAAAGATGCTGGGTTCACATAGATAAATGAGACTACTTCGATAAGGTCGGGATTATTTAAATGAAGTAGTTACTCTTTTTTTAAACCAAATTAACGTGTAACCTTTGATAATACTTACGATACCTGCTGCTTAGATCATTTATAAATTATGAACATTAGCTAAATAGATAAATTAAATTCTAAGAACATAGGGGTCGTCCATTAATCACGTGATGTTTTTAGCAACTTTTTAACCCTCCCCCCCCGTGGTGATATGTTGTGAGGTTTTAGACTAAACCCTCCCCCCAAATCGAGTGTATTTTTTTTAGTACAAAGTACGTTGAAATTTTCATAATATTATCTTTAAATACAGTTATAAATAATCTGAATAAATTTTAGAAAATTGTACAGATGGACGTTCACCTTTAGAAATCGTGCGTTTAATGAAGAATTAATACGCGTGATATCTCATTTTACCCCCCCCCCCCCCCTTCCCTCGTGATGCTTTGTGATTTTTTCCGACCCCCCCCCCCCCCTTCGAGCCTCACATACATGGGTTCCCTAAAGCGATAAACTGAGAGTGTTTTTATTGATATAATAATATTATGTATTCTCAAATATTACATGATAATGTGGGCCTTACTTGTCTCTTTGCCCGCGCTGAGGTCCGCATTTTACAGATTAATAAAATGATTATGTAAAATAATAAATTGAAATAAAATAAAATGAGTGTGCATCGCAATGGTATTGTGTATTACATAATATTGAATAATACATGATAACAGTATTTTATTTAGTAATTGTTTACGTAATATTGTTTAATTCTTTTACGTTATAATTTTTAGTAATATTGCCTTTTTTTTCTTTAATTCATCTTTTAATTTTCTATCTTAAGTGTTTTTTGTTTCCCTAATTTTTTTGTATTCTAAGTGTTTTTTATTTCCCTTGTTTTTTGTATCGTGTGAAAGTTTGTTGAATGTTTTTATTGCCTGGTATTTGTTGCCATGTGTTTACCTTGTTTTTATGTATTTTTTGTACGCTTTTCTAACGGGTCTATTAATGATAGTTTGTTGAAATTTGTTTTTTTAGCAAAAAATGTAGTTCAGTAGTGTTTTTATGTGTATTTGGCATATATCTAGTAAGTCAAACATGTAATATACTTATATACTTGGTGTGTGTTAATCAAACTATGTTTATATGTACTACTTTAAGGTGGATTTCAGTGGGACTTTCAGATGACATATTATTCTCAACTACCCTCAATACTTCTTCGTCTCTGTCAATAGTCATAGCTTTATTCACATTCTCACATCTTTTCATTCATACACCTTTGTTACGAAATATATTTATTTCTAGGATGTCTCTGACTACTTCATCTGCATTCACGTAAAATTCTATTCAGATAACTTTCTTTGTTCAATTCCTAAAGGTGACGAAACCAACGTTGGTATACTTCTTCATTTTATTTACTTCCTACTCGTATGCTTTCATAGAATGTAATAATATGCACAATGCACGAAGTGATGCGAAAATAATAATATTATTATTGCTTTCGCATCTCTTCCTGCATGATTTACCCACATATATTGCTCGAAGATCTCATTCTGCGTATGCACACTTGGTTTATTTTCATTTATCGCGAAGAAATGAATAATACATTCCCATCTTAACCCATCATAATCGACCACCATAAAACGGGCATGTGCCTAGCATGGTTGTCGAAAAATCCACTAATTATGTAACTATCAAAACAATAAATAAAGAAAAATTAAAAAAAAAATACTTACTAATAAACGTGTTTCAAATTTTATGACTGATAAACAACCATAAGGTAATGTAGAGTAAATGTTTGTTTATCAAATAAGTAAAACTTAAAACGTGATTTAAGGCCAGATGTGTTGGATTACTTTTAAACTGTGGAAAGTATCTTTTCAAAATCATTTACTCAATAATCAAAATCAAGATTATTTTTTCAGATATGAAATCGTCATTCTTATAGGGCTTTCTTCTTCGCACTTTTTCACTATTATGATATCTACCTTCATAAAAAAAGTCTGAGAAAAGAATTGTCATTGAGATATGGACGTTTTTTTTGTATGTTTTCTTACTAGAAATAAAATTATTTTACATAAATTGTTAGTAGGTAGTTCTAGTTACAAATCTTATTATTTCAGATGAAATTTTGATTTTGATTTATTGAAAGAAAATTAGAAAAATGCTTTTTGGAGGCGTGGAGACGGAATTAGAATTGTTCAAAAAAAATTAACAATTCATAAAAATTTTTTGGTTAATTTTTCCGCTCTGTGTAGTTCTATTCAAGTTCAGTTATTATTTCATTATAGAACTTCATAGTTGCTTCATATAACCGAAATAATCACATAATTTGAATATCACTTTCACAGAACTTGAAAATTAACTTAAATTTTATAAATTAAATTTTTTTTTAAAACAACACATCACTATTTTAGGTTATTTTGAAATAGAAAAAAATTTCAAACGTTTAGTGAGGGTGCTTCAATAAAATTATTTTCATTTCTATGGCGAAAATTTCATACGAGGAATGTATAAATTTCCCGATTTTCCGGCAATGTATCCGAAACAACGGTAAAGTTCCGTTCAAACTGTTGCTATCGTTGCCAGGAGCACATGGCCGCATAAGGGTAAATGGTCCTAGCTACCCGCAGAACTTCGTTTGACCGAGCACATACGGGCGCGGTGTGATAATACACCGATATCCTAATTAGCTTTCTGCTACCCGGATAGAGGATTTTCCCTTGTTTGAATAATGTTATTACTAAGATAATGCGGTTGAATTGGGCAACTGAAACGAAATATTATTAATTTAGTTATTGTGTAATGAGGATTATAAAGTGGTACGTTAGGTTAATTATTTAGTTAAATTATTGTTACTACGCTCGACGAAAGTTGAAAGCTGTAACCATCATCTATCGAATCGTACGTGTGATTGTGAGTATGTCCTTGCAAAAAGTAACTGAGCTACACCATTTTGTCTTTATTCCTACTAATTATGAAGGATAGCAAGGTTACTTTGACCAAGTTTGAATATTCGAAAAGTTTTTGCAAAGTATTGTATCGTTGTTTATTTAGTAGAACTCCATATATATTTGTTTTTAAAATTGAAATTATTTTTAAAATTATATTATTATCTAAGTTCTGTCAATATTTTTTAACCCTTGACGCAAGGAGCGGTTTTATAAGTTTGACTTTCTGTGTGTCTGTCTGTCGGCCTGTGTGTCTGTCTGTGGCATCGTAGCTCCTAAATGGATGGACCAATTGTGATGCGGTTTTTTCTGTTTGAAATCTGACGTGATCGAAATGGTTCTTAGCTACAATTCATGAAAATCTGTTCAGGCGTTTCAAGGTTATCAGCTCATTTTTGTGTCGAGGGTTGCTTAAAATTAAATAAAAAATACCTACTGTTTTTATTATTGTGAGAGATGTTTCGGCATAAAAGAACCTTTTTAAAGTGATTTATTTATTGATTTATAAAATGTAATCTAATCTACTGAAAAAATTTAACAGTGAGTTCATCAAGCAATTGATTTTCTAAATAAATCGTTGAGTAAAGTGTTGAGGGTCAGTGGTTGAGTTGGCATCGCATTTGGGTCCCACCCAAGCGTTCCGTGTTCGATTCCTCGGCTGGCTAAGTCCTCCATCACGACTCAAGCAACATTTTCGGCTTACTGTGGTGGAAGTAGGAGATTTTCAAATATTGTCGCGTTATTCGTAACCCGGGAATGTTTGTCTTTCTTTTAAAAAAAAAAGAAATATTTGTGGAGTGTGTTCTTTGTATTATGTTCAAAATGAACATGTTCGTTTTAATTGTAATTTTCTTTTCTGAAGTCGCATGAGAAATTTAAATATGCTTTATGTAAAAATTACACCTGTGTAAGTACTGTGTTTTACTCAACTCTGGTAGCGAGATCTTTACTTACCCCGTCTTCTGATGTTCTGTCTCCTTCTTATGTAATTTCAAACTTTGTAATCGTTTTGTATCTATACGGGTTCACATATAAATTTATAATATGTTCGACATGCTGTGTCAGCAATTAATGTTGATTAAAATGGGCTGGTTGGAGATTTAAAGATAATAATTTAAAGAGATCTAGAATTGTCGGCTTTAGATAAATGAGAGCGGCCAAGAATCGGCAAAACTGGAGATGATAATATTTCCCAACACCAGAAAACTCAAGATTAAGAAGGTTTTTTTAATGGCCCTAGTTTAGTAAATTATTAAATGCAAATTAGACCATTTTCACAATACATTGAAATATTTCAGCAAATGAATTCATTAGTGACACATTGTACGTCGTTATAGTAGTGTTTTTAAAAATAAAAAGTGAAATTCTAGTATTGAGAAGTAAATAAAAGAAAGGAAGGTAGTGAAGATACAAAAAAAATACTGTTGTAAAAACCTAGTCATGATAATTAAAATGAATAATATATGTATACATAAATACTCCAATTAAAAACAAATTAAAATAACTCCGAAATAACTCTTTACATTTAAGTAGAAAATACAGATGCAGACAGTAATTAACTGCAGAATTTAACATGTGCAACAGATAAATAACGCCACTCACAAAATAATTTCAGATAAATTTAAAGTTGTTTTACACCGAAACATGAAAAAAAGTGCCTTTAAAATATTTTTTGGTAAAATTTAAGGGGGAAAAATAGTGTTACACCAATTGTTACACAAAGATACGAGAAAAATTAAACAATAAATAAAGTAAACCGAAGTTGTTTATAGAACGATCCATTAAAAATAGCAGTTATAATGATAAACATTGAATTTCTTCACGCTAAATTTCAAGCGTCTGGATGTTAAATAACCAAGTGTTTGAGTTGCATTAATAATACATGAAATGTTTGCATCCTAAGAAAAAAAATAATTGGTAATTATTTACGTATCTACTAATTCAAATATATAAGAGTATACATTTGAATTAGTAGATATATATTTCTATAAGAACGGTCCCAAATCAGTATATATTTCTAGAAGAACCGTCCCAAATCAGTTTTTCCTCACTGAAATATCTGCCAAAACACTGCGTATTTTCACAGAAATAAAGCTCAAAGTGAGCCAAATTTCTACAACTTGCTATTCATATCAGTCGCTTTGGCAAAATATTTTCACCCCATTCCCATTGCAATCAAATCCCTCCACAATATTTGGTTTGCTGCAGCCTACAAAACCGAGGCACGTGAACATATGTATGGAGATTTGGCTATAACCTGAGCACGAACACAGTTCCGGAATGGCCGGGAATTATTTATTGCGGATATGGTGTGGTTATTAACTTTGTGGTTTATAGAGGATAAAATCAACGCTCTGTGGGATATGCTTTATGGGTGCGCTTTCTTCAGTTACCTACCTGAATCTTTTCGTGAATTATTCATCTGTGAATTGGGCAAATTAAATGGTTAGTTTATATCGATGTAGCCGATCATCAAATACATTATGTTTTAACCAGCTGAAGTTTTTTTTCTTCATTCTATTATTCAAGATCAAAATAGTTATTAAAATATGTAATTTTATTTAATACTTGAATAAATTTTTTTATTTTCTGACTCCTTTTCTGGCTTGACAAAATTATCTTACTCATAGGAAATAACGTTTTTTAAAATTTTATTTGATTACCGAATAAAAGTCCCAACTCTCCAGAGCCAATAGAGTTATGGCAACCGCAATTGGGGTTATGTGTTAAGGTGAAGAGAGTTGGGATGGCACGGGGGTGTGTGAAAGAAATGTGGGTAAACACCAGGCTGTTCAGATTTGTTTACAAAACACGGTTAAAACCATTGTATGCATGCAACGTTTCGACTATGTGTCTTTCACCGGGGCTACGCTGAATGATAGTATCTAAAACGCAAAATGATTGTTTTTTTTTAATGTTCATCAAAACCGTATTAAATGCATTTCAAATATATGATGTAAAATTATACTTTACAAACATTTATGATATAATGATATAAAATATATTTTGTTTTGAAATGTAATCTGAGAATCCAACTTTAAACATATTTTCAACGATAAATTCTCTGTTACATCATGATACTATAATTACATACACGTATTTTTAGAGCCATAGTAGTATAAACTAAGAACCAAATTACCTGTGTATTTGCGCATTGGTTTAAAATATCGTGAATCGTATATTTCATAGATAAATACATCCAAGGAAAACTAATTTAAATTCTAATAATTCTAATGAATCAAGCAAATGTGTCCATTCTGGAAGAGCTAGGCATCCACAATAAGCTCTCACCTATTTCTCTTCTATGTTAAGATATTTTGGAAACGTTGCTCGCCAAACTGAGGATTACAATTCGGAGAAATCCATAGTCACTGGCAAGTGGAAGAAGAAGCAGAGGAAGGTCACCAACGCGCTGGAGTGACCAAGTGTCACTGGCACGGACGCTATGTAGACAGCGGACTGGAACGTTGGAGTCCGCAGCTCTCCAACCGTGAGGAGCGAAGGAACCTAGTCCACTATGGAAATTTAAGTAGGGGTCACGACCCTCAGCAATGACGAACCGACTTAAGAAAAATAATCTAATGAAGAGCTATAGAGCTAATGAAGTATTGATACTCGAATGTCAAACGAAGTCATGTAGCAAATCAATTTAATATCTTAAGAATAGTGAATTGGTTATTTTCCAGAAGCATCTAGATCAGGCATGCCTAATGTGACCAGACGTCCCGTTGTTACCGGGACAGTCCCGTTTTCAGGCAGCGTGTCCCGGTGTCCCCGAATGCAGCTTAGGGAGGCCAAAATGTACCGTTTTCGAAAAGTCAAAAACATTTTTACTGTAACCATCGTTCAATAAAGGCTGTAATATATTGCTTTATTTTGGTTACTGGTAAAAAAATCTCTTTAGATTTTGAACAAGGGTCTAGAATTCCAATCGTGTCGCGTCGATACAATTGGTGGACTTGGCTGCAAGATGAATTGTAATCTAGTCTCTTTGGTTCAGCGCTCTTGAGGTGATTTTTGGCGAAAACAGCGCTATATAAGTTGTCAAAATTTATTACGATTATTGAGAACCTACCTTTTTTCCAGTGTCCCGGTTTAGGAGAAAAAATAAATGGTCACGTTGCGGCCCAATCGGAAGATTTTTTGCTGTCCAAAAGGAAGTTTTCAGCTTTCAATGATTTGGATTTGGGTATACATTATACATACAAAAAAAGCATTCTCGAAAATTTATCACATTTATTTTACATATTGTGAAATTATAATTTTCTAGTTGTTAGACCTAGGAATCTCGATTGGGGTTTTGATTTATTGCTTGAAAAGTGCCAGGTGCGTGGCCGAACCAGGAATTTATTTTCGCAATCAATTCCAACCAGTATATTTTTTCCGCACATTTGTCAGAAAATCGAATGCAACTGTCCTGATTTTAATAAGTTGAAGGTGAGTGCAAATGACACACATAGGGTTGGGCACAATAGGCACCCCTGATCAAAATGTTAATCGCCAAACATCATTTCTAACGTTTCCAAATTTGATCTCGGTGTACATTTTGGATTCACAACATTTCATCCGTAAAATTTCTCCGACAAACTATCCTGCGGAAAAAATATCCTCCGACAAAATATCCTAAGAACAAAACATACCCCAACAAAATATATTCTACGGATAAAACATCCCCCAACACAATATCTACTACAACCTAACCTAATCTAACAAAAAATGGGACAAAAATAATACAGAAAACCTGTAAAGACAATATATCATTGTTCAAAAATAGTAAAATGAGACAAAAATAATATAGAATTCCTGTAAAGACAATAAATTATTTTTCAAAAATAGTAAAATATAAACTAAGGTTAGGTTAGGTTAAGTTAAGTTAGGTTAGGTTAGGTATAATTAAATATTTTGTTGGAGGTTGTTTTGTCCGTAGGATACTTTGTCCTTGGATATTATGTCGAGGGATATTTGGTCGGAGTATATTGTGTCGGGGATTTTTGGTCGCAGGATGAAAATGCGCGGTACAGCACATTTTAGATAATAATAATAATAATGATTTATTGTTTTCCTTTCTTTACAAACATCTAAAGATAATGATATCCTCACTGGGATTTCCCGTGCTGAGGATTTCATTTACATATTATAATTTAATTATAAGAAATTAATATGAATTAGTTATAAACATATAGGTATCATGTAGTATTTTGTTAAATAATTAAAAATTAAATAAAATTGTGTTCAGTAATTCAGTTCAGTAGATTCGGTTTTAGTCTGTATTTGATATCAGTATATTTTCTATTTCTGTTCTCCCTATATTTAGTATCCAGCTTTTTATTTGAGATTTAAATGTTATACTGTTGAGGTTTTTAAGTGAGAGTGGTATTTTATTGTAAAGTTTAATACCATAATTCAAGAAGCTTTTTTGCCCAAATGTTGTGTTAGTAGTTACTTGTTGGATATGTTTTCTACTTATGAATGTAAATGAGTATAGTTTTAGAATACAGTTGTTTAATTGACATGATGTTAAGATTGTTGAAGATTTCATCAGTGCTAGCTCTTACAGGAACTTTCAGTATAATTTTCATTATGGATTTTTGAGTTTTAATTAGTGGATTTAGTATGTTTTTATTTACACTGCCCCATCCGATAATACCGTATTCTAACAGTGATTGGCAGAGAGCCATGTATATCTTGATTAAGTCTTTTTTAATTAGGATGCTTTATTGATAACCATAAAATAGAAGATCTCAATACCAGCAATATCTCACATACGAAGATGATTTGTCTAATATTATATTGACATTATCCCTTAGTAAGAGTATATTGATTCCCGCAATCAGTCTTTTCTCCTAGCGTAATAATCTTGTCGCTCCAAGTAAGAGTAAGGTGGAGCAAATACTAATTTATTTCGGCTTATGTCACTTCGATCCTCGATCAGTCGGTGGACCCGCTAAATGGGGAGTTTCCTTGTCCGTCACGCTGAAGAAACTATACGAAACTATAGGACAAAGCAGCGCCGATACACGCGACTAGCGAGACCCTTTTCATGATCCATATCTCAATCCCATCTGTCACTCCTGACAGATTAAGTAACTGGTCACTTTGGGAGGCTGGTCTTTGTGCTGGTTCAGCGATATATTATTAGAAAATGTGGCTGTACTCAGTGGCGTGGAGTTGGCGAAGATGACTTTGGCAGCTGCTTGGGCGTGTCCACAGAACACAAAAATTTAAAATTTTCATTTACTCGTAAATTCTTTATTAAAAAACTTAACCATTCGTAAATTGGGAAATTAAACACCGTAATATTATTCATTAATAAGATAAAGACAATAATTTTAACGGTGGTGCAGCGCCCAGAAGACTTAGGAAGAGGGTATAACAAGACACAACCGGAAGTATATCACATTTAATTTAAATTCTAGACGTATTGACATTTTTCCACAAAAAAATATAAATTGATTTCGAAAGATTGATATTTTTTTCTAGTAAAGTAGTTTTAAATTAAAAAAAAGTTTTTTTATTATAATATATAGTTAGTCATTGGAAGATTTGTTAAATTTTCCAATGAAATGTTGTATTATTCAACACACATTTTAAATCATATAGTCATACAGTAAAATCAAACAATAAATTATTTATTAAAGCTATTTTTCTGAATTGTTCATTTATCATTGATTCTATTGACAAAAAGGTAACTGCTCAATTGAGGATTTTTCTTTGAAGGTAACTGGTTTTCAGCAGTGCCTCTGATATGATACAGTAAATAAATAATCAAATTAAAATAAAATAAAAACTATTAAATTAAATTACATAAAAATAAATGGACCAAGTCTCTAATTTAATACACATGATATAACATGAATAATAAAAAAATTAAAGAATTTAAATTAATATTCAAATTAAATAAAATAATCCTAACATTAGAATTCAAATATAAAATAAAATCGATTCAAATATAAAACATAACCAACTAAAATATAAAATGAAATTAAATCAAAAACAAAAACACAAGTATTCCTTTAATTGTAAATTTTATTAATGATGATAATAAATATTGCTCTACGATTCTACTTCATTTATTGATTTTGAATTACTTATTCGCACATATTCGTTCATACAGATATTTACCCTGCATCGGGAAACTAGTTGCAACGCCACTGACTGTACCAACCTACTATGTATTCCCCTTTGTATTTTACTTGACGCCCAGATATTTTTTGTAGCTATTTTTCAGATATACAATCTAGCACGAACACTGGTAGCGTGATAGATACTTTAGATCAATTTATTATCTGATGTTAATTAGATGGGCCGTCACCATTAATCAACGAATGCATTTGAAGAGAACCGTTCTAAAGATGGCTTATTACATCAGCACCCACTTTGCTCAGAGATAATGAAGACCTAGACTCTCGATTGCCTTTCTTACGTCATTGGTATTCATTATCAAAATGAAAAATCAACCAGTAATAACCAATAGTACCAGTTTTTTTTCTGTGATAAACATCTATTTTCAATTTGCGGGCTATGTAGTAGTAAATTTCAGAGAAATGCGCGTGTGTGTGCATATGTGTGCGTCAGTGCCACCATGATAAAATGCATAGACGACGAGTCTATATACCGAGTTTCAGCTCGACCGAATGTCGGGAAGTGGGTTAATCTCCACTTCCAAGATTTACGATTATTCGTTCAATCAAGAAAATAAACGCGATATTCAAATAGATATATTATAAAGGCATATTTCAATAACCATATTTAATGGGTTCAGTGGATTAAATTGATTAGATGTATTATATTTAGATAGATATTAAGCATACAAATAGGTTCATGGGTCCGGAAGTGACGAACGTATTAATCCATCAATTCCAGTGCGGTGAAAGGTGATGATAGTCAAGAGAGTTCGGCTAGATAGGTCAAAGGCTCCTAATCAAGCGGCCACTGGCCCACCGGGCAGCGCATCCGCCGCCAAGACCTGGAAAAATCTCACCCGATGTATCCGGGCACCCTTGCTAAGTTACCAAATGTAGCAAACCACTTACCCCATACTGCGGAGGTGTTGGTTCCCAGGGCTGCGGTACCCATACCCGCCTCCCAACCTAAAGTTTTTACATTACAATATTACACATAATATTTCACGAAACATTATTTCATCAAGATAGTTAAAAGAGATTTTTCAATACACCAAGCTTGAAAATCAGTAACCAAAAACACAAATACCATTGACATCTAAATTTTGTTTGGGTATGGGTACCGCTGCCCCGGGAACCATTTTCTGGATAACCAACGCCTATGCCATAGGCCATCCCAAGTGGATTGCCACATTTGGTGACTTAGAAGATGTACTCTTGTTCATGAGGTGAGGTTTGTCCGGGTTTTGACCACGGATGTGTCTGCCCACCTGCTGCGTGGTGATGCAGGTCGAGAGAGACTGGTTGAGGGAGGCCTTTTGACCTCTCCAGCCGGACACTCTCGACCGTAGAGCGAACCTAAAAAAAGTATATATATTCTCAATTAGAATATTATAACACATCATTACATAATAGTACCATATTTTTACAGGTTTATTTTATTTACATGTTTATTTTCCGCACTTCTTTTTCTCTTTTCTATCTTTTATTATAATTTTACCAATTTTACCATGTGTTTACACTAGACTACACTCAAAGTAACTATCCTTAATTAATTACCATGAAACAGGCAGCCGCCTAGTATAGTGATTTAATAAATCTTATCTATGTAAATGTCTAATATATGTAACATGTTTTTTATAAATAAATAATAAATAAATATTTTATGATGGTAAAAAGTAATCCTGAAAACTAAACGATATCTGTTGTATTGAACGAAAAAAACGAACGCTTAAAAATATAATAACTTTATAAAAAAAAAATCTAATCTAATTTTATTCTTATCATTTCTCTATCTGTTTAAAAATCATCTGTCATAAACAAATGGTACTACTGTAAAAGCCCTCTGTGCGTTGAATAAATAAATAAATAAAAATAAATAAAAAAATGAAATATTTTGATTCCTTAAAACAATATTGGCGACCCTTCATTCTAAAGCAGTGAAAGCTTTTCTTCATAAAAATCTGGTCACAACACACAATAAACAACAAAGGTCACAACAGATCGATTCCCTGAGATATTACTTGGCAGGGACTTCCCTTTGATATCAGATTCTCTCCCAGACCTTTCATTGTTTCCCTTATAAAGATAGCAAAAGGGAATGTCCTATGAGTAATAAATCGATGGTATCTCTCCCCAAGAAAAACAAAGTTAGGCTAGTCTTGTGACCTTTCCACTGGCCAAGCATGAATAACATGCGACATTACTTATCGTACTATATCTGCGCAAATCGAAATAGGCTTTAATGGCATATTTTCACGTCGCAAATAATCAAAAAAGAAGGTCAATAATTACTAAAAAGAAAATAAATTGCACTAAAGAAAATAGTCGAAAATGGCGGATGGAGACGTATGCTACTTCTTATTCCGGTGCATTCTCCTATCAGTGGTTGGCTATTAATTTTATTGGTACACCACACTCCTGGCACCATTCACATTCATGCATCACCTAGTTCACCAATTCAGAATTCTCTCGGGTTAGATACGAATATCCCGATAATATTCGAATCGGTTCGTTTCCTACGATGACGTTTCTCGTTTTTTTTACAAATGCACCGTAAGAATCAGAGGGTTATATAACGACGCAGAATCAACTAAACTCAACACCCCTTTGAAAAGTCATTAAAAGATATGAAATAAAAAAAATTGAAAAGAATAACCTAACCTAACGTATCTTTAATCAATTTTTGTCTACTATTTTTATTGACTTTTCAAAGGAGGCGTTGAGTTGAATTCATTCTGAGTAGACCGGTCACCAAATTAGGGCATGCTTAGGACTTCTTTAATTTTTGGATAAAATTAATAATCCCGAAGATATAGGTACATAAGTCATTAAAGGGTCGAAAAGTGTGTGACAGCTGCCGTTCAAATTATAAATTGTATTGAATTGTGTCTCGTCTGATCTCACAAGACACCACTGCATACGTTTTACCCTTAGCTTTGAGAGCTCATAACCTCGTTATTTTTGGAGACATAAATCTAATTCAACTGTAATGTATCTCTTTAAATATAAAAGTTTTTTTTTATAAACATGAAACAAATTACAGACAACATAATTCCCTTGAAGTGGAAAAAAGTTTTAAAAATATATTATTACATTTAATAGAATTCTCGGTTCTTCCACCATGTTTGACCGTATAAAACTTTAAAATTAATGGACAATAAAACTTATGGGTAAACTGAGGCTACTTTTTTCCCATTATTACATTCATACCTGGTTTTATACACGAACGCCGCAGGGATGAAAAAATCATCCATAAATTTGACGAAAGACCTTCAATGTTTGATGCTGGTTGGTTCATCTCTTCAACTTGTGTGCGGAGTAGATTGAAAATTAAGGAATTTAGTTTAGAGTGATATTAAAGCCAAAAATATGTCTATTCCGTCTAAACTTTCATCGAAAATATAGGTACTGAGCATAATCGCTCGGCAAACGGAGTTTAGAAATGGTCGGTTCAAGAAGAAAAGTGCTTCTATTTATTTAGTGAATAATTTTAAATGAAAGAAAAAAGTTTATAAAAGGCAACTGCTACGATTAAAATTAACCGTAAAATAGGTTTAATGAAAGTGGTTCTAAATATGGTTTCATAATTTTCTATTTATAATGTACATCATTTAGTGGTTTACGCTAATGTTATTAATAAAGTAATTAACCATTCTGTTTTAATTCTAATCACGGGAAATGATAGAAGAGGCTCAAATTTATCCAAAGCATGTTTTTGGTATTCATATTTAAACTAATTCATAGTAAAGATTAATCAAAAATAGTGATGTCACTAGTAAAGTTAACATTTACATGTAGAATAAAATCACAAACGCAGGTTAATATTTAGAAAATAGGCTCTGTTTACTTGAAATAGTGTACTACTTTTGAAGGTCTCGAGTTCGTATGCAATAAAACAGTTTTTAGGCGTGTGTCAACGAAAATGGTATCACATATCAACTGTGGGAAATATACTCGCACCAGACAAGCAAGTTTCCCAACACGATACGCCATCCAGAGCGTGACGTATTCCGGTTGTATCGTGATCCGCCGTTTAGTAACGACAAAACAATTGTCTGGAACCGAAACCGAGTTAGGAGCGGGACCGGAGACACGTTGGTGGCTGAGTGGAATGAAGTCACAGGGCTCAATGACGAAATAATTAAATTTAATATATATTTAAGAAATACGTCATAAAAATACAAAATTAGAGGTGGTAAAATAGGTACCCAACATGTCAGAGTTGACATCTCTCTAAAAAGGAAGAATTTGTTAACCTTCCCTTTATCAATCTCCAAAAACTCCCTTCTGGTCTTAATATGAAACGCCAGCGTTAATGTAGTATTTCAGATATTTATACATATCTGTAGAAAAGATTTTAAAATAAGTAATGGTAGGTAGAAAGCAACCACGAAAGACGTAATGTGGTACTGTGCCTTTATTATGCAGGCGCTTTTGTGCTTTTATCATGATGGGATACATGACGCATAGTTCACATCACGGCGGGATGTGGAATGTGGATCCTGTGCTCGATGCGCGGCGGGCGGAGACTTAATGATGATGTTGTAGTCAACTGGCTATTTTTAAATATCTTTAAAATGGACATTTTTATGTATCTCGTTCAATTATTATTGATTCTCTTATTATTCATTTTGGGGGATTTTTTATGGTTATAATGGTACGTGTAACCAGCCATTTATTTTGTACTAAAAGGTTAATGTTTAATTTCAAATTTATTGCAAATGTTAACCTCAACTCAGGCAATTAGTTCAAGTGAGATTGATTTTTTTAATGTAAGGTAACATGATTTATGTAAGGTACGTAATAGCAGTAAACAAATTGTTTATTAAAATGGCGAAAAACCTAAGATATTTAAGTTTTAAGGTATTACATATATATGAACAGATTTTTTAGTCACATAAAGAAAAATGATTCACGCGTAGCGTTGCTGTGACACCACGCACTTCAATGTTCCAAGACGATTCCAAAACAATTTCTGCAAATTACAAGCCAATATAGTTACTCACTACATTCTTTAAAACTGAGTACTCAACGGTTAAATAATCTAATGTCGAAAAGCGTTTCAAATTGGCCATTCGTAAGAGCTGCATTGTTATCATTGGTCGGTGAGTTATTGCAACCCCAGACCCCAGACCCCAGAGCATCAGAAACCAGCGGGGGCAATAAAAACAGATCGTCACCAGTCATTCTGGAGTGAATGGCTTCCCGAAGGGGTGAAAAATGGAAAGCGGTAGTTATGTTTGTATTTTGGGGGAGGAGGGTTCGCGATTTTCCGCGCTTCAACGTCCTCCGATATACGAAATGCATTTATTCGATCTGAAATGTTCTTTTTTATTGATGGGGGATGTATTTCGGTACGGGCTTGTACGTTATGATGATCGTGATAATATTAATTGCTTCTTGGTAGGTCTTGAACATATATTATATTGATATACTGATTGTAAAGTTTATTGGCTATTGCATGGTTAAAAATATATTTAACGATGTCAATCACGTGAAATTTTAAGCGTAATTGTATACCTACACTTGGTTCGTCATCTGCTTATATGTGTCTGTATTCTCAAAATTGGTTTATGTGAACGTAACTTTTTGTCATCCACGTCCGATTTTAATTAAAATAAAATAATCTACAAGAATTATAAAAAAAATTACAGATTCATTTTTCACTAAAGTATTAACTTTAAATATCCAATAACTGGTTTGAACGTTCTTGAAATAACGATAATGAAAGATTTCTTCTTTCGACACCTTGAATTCTCAACTTTTTTTTTCTTTTAAATTACACGTTTTTCGAATATATATTAGGGTTATCCTACCAAAATATTAAAGATTCTAAATTTGAAAAAAGTTTTTTTTTTTAAATAGGCAATTAATCCTAAAAAGAGTGCTTTATAAAATAGAAAAAACCCTTCAAAACAATATTTTGTAAAAAAATTATGTGACTTGTCTTGTTGTTAAAAGTAGTGTTTCTACATATTGTTGTTTTTTATGTAAATACCGCACAAGAGTCCCAACTGCTACCCTCTGGAGCTAAAGAGACTACGACTTCTCCAATTGGGGTAAGTTGTGAGGCTGAAGGTAGTGGGGAGAGGAAGCAGACGAGGTGTGGAAGTACCCAGCTATTCAGATCTGGTTACCATACTCGGCTAAAGCCATTTCAAGCTACGTTTCAAATCTCAATGGTAATCTTACACCAAGGCGATATGTACTAAGAATATATCCCACTCTGGAACGTGCCTTCATATTATTCTTATTAATTAATTATAAAATAATCAAGTTAATCAAATAAAATTAATTTCTTTAACCCTTTATAGGACAACTTTTTTTTTAAACGATACACCCTTAAATGTTTTATTTATGTATTCTGTATTCATTTTGATGAACAGAAAAAACTTTTTTTTTTTTTTTTTTTTCCTTAGTCTTTTTGAAATTTTAGATTTTCCAGCGGTCTTTTTTCTGACCGGTGTCCATTTAGGTAAAAAAAAAAATTTGGTCTAAAAATGTTGTTTTTCATTACAAAAAGACAAATCAGTAAGGAAAAATGTACTTTTATTTATTTACTTTGATAATTTTATGGAATTCTTTCAATTTAATATACCGTTCTAAGGCCTCGAAGACTTCTCCTTTTGACTAGATTAATGGTACAACATAAAATCATAAACACAAAATATTAAACAATTCTCCTTGTTGGTTTCATCTTTTGATCAGACAAATGGCAAATAAAAAATGGCCAGCGTAGTCCAGCGGTAAGGCTTTTGACTCGCATTCCGAAGGTCGCGGGATCGTATTCTGGCGTGGAAAATTAATTTAATTCGATTAATTTGTGTTATTTCACAATTTATTAGTTAAAAATTATATAAAGTATATTTGCGGCACGTTCCAGAGTGAAAGATACTCTCAGTTTCGCCCTGGTGTAGGCCATCATTCGGAATTGAAACGCTGCTTGAAATGGCTTTAGCCGTATTTGGTGACCAGATCTGAATAGCCAAGTACTTCCCCACCTTCCTCTTCCCTATCTCCTTCCCCTCCCTACCACCTTCAGCCTCACAACATATCCCAATCGGGGATGTCATAGTATCACTGGCTCCAGACGGGAGCAGTTGGGACTCTTGTGCGGTATTCATGAAAAAAATGGTACGGCATAAAACACGGCATGCAAATAGCTACTTTGCAAATGTTGCCTGCTACTGAGCTTTGTACCACTTTCAGCGACGTGCTGCAATAACCACATCTACGAAGTGTACATTTTTTAGGATAATGATTAGAATTGATATCGTCAGCTAATGTAGTTTGAGGACGACCAATACTTTTTTCTTGTAGTAAAAGATCCTATCAACTGATCAGCCAATCGGTTTCAGAAGATGTGTAATAGTTTTACTTTCTTTATCCATTTTCTGCAATGTTTCACTATGATGATGCCTTCGTTTCTGCCATTTATAGTAGGTCGCACTAGGAGAACGAGTAACTTCTGGTGATTGATCGAGAATGTTTGGGTCTCCATCTGAAGAAAAATCAGCTTTCAAAATCCTTTCAATATAAGTAGGGTCCGAAACCGCATTGAAAGAATCATAATCGCAATTATTCTTAGCAGCGCTCCTGGGAACTGAATCCCGAGGACTTGATAGAACCTGGGAAATCTCATCTTCGGGATCGGAGTCTCCTCCATCCTACGAATCCTCAGCTTGGTCCTCCGTAAATCCCTCAAATAGTGATAGGATTGCATCCAAACCCATGTCTTCAAGGTCTTTCACACTAAAACCTCCGCCACTATTATTTTCCATGCTAAAATAAACTAAAAACTTACTTTTATGCTGGAATATCTTTTTTTACTTATACATATAACATTTCACAACTAATCTACATCAATTTGAGATATGTATTTCAAATAATTATTACAGTTTGGTTGAAAACAAAAACCATAATTTTGATCGGAATTTTTTACAAAAATCGTTTTATCTAGGATGACACATATCATCAAAAAACTCGATGGCGGGAAAATATAGACAAAAAATAATTATTAGTTGTAAAAGAATATAATATTATCATACGAAATTAAATGTTTTATGGTTAAGAAATTATTTGCAGTGACTATAATATTATAATCAAAAAGGGCCTGTATTTTAGCTTTTGAGGTTAGATTTTAGACATGACGCTAAATAATTTGACTTTACTTGATTATTCCATATACAATTTTTAATTAAAATACAAAAAACTATATAGTATTGTGTATATTATAAATGTGCTTTCTTTGTTTACGGAAATATCTCTCATTGTTCGAGAAAAAATAACATAAAAAGAGGTGTTCTTGAAAAACTGATAGCAGTCGTGTTGCTAAATGGACGCAGGTCTTAAAACTGACCAGGACGCAATTTTCGTAAATTTACTCAATATGTGCGAACTTCGGGGCGGTTGGTTCGATTCAAGACCTCTGTGCGTTACCTGAGAATGATTAAAACTCATAAGGGTGATAATAACTTGTAAACATTAAGAAATATAGACCTTAATGTTGCAGGTCTCAAAACTATCCGTTTTTAGCTTATGACCTATAAAGGGTTAAGCTGGGATTGGAATCCACAACCTTCGGATTACTAGTCGAGAACCTTACCCCTTGACAATGGAGGCCGTGAAATTGTAATGAATAATTTGATTAAGGTTATTTTTCAAAAAAAATAATTATTTTCTCATAGTCAGAGCATCTTAAAAAATTAAATAGTTAAAATCTGTTCGAAATAAAATAGTGGCGAAACTTATCGTCAGTAGTACCTAGTACCTACATTAATATCCAATCGTATTTGAAGTAAGACATTTGTGCAGTTAGATAGTCGCCATTAATGTACCGCTTCTTTTGTGAGTCTCGGTTTTATTAGTCTTCAGAGGAAAATTAATATCGTTCCTATTGAAATATCTCCTTTGATTATTCGAGCGATTTGAAATCAATGCAACTACATAATTAAGAATTCAGACTGCACCGTGGCCCTTTGCCTACAGTCTCTAAATTGATAATCACTTGAATCGCGATCTTTACTGATGTGAAAGAAAGCTGTTGTTAATTTAAATAAGATCTTTTAATTTAAAAGTATCGCAATATATATTTCGTTTTTCTGGAAAATATTAATTTGGTAATGAAACTTTAATCTTGGTAAAAAACTGGCTTATTATAATTATTTTATGCATTTATTTATTTCTACACTAGTACACACAGTTTTCAGGTAAATACAAATAATACAAAAAATGTTCTTTGATCCATGATAATAAAATGTAAAGACTTTATAGAATGTAAAGACTTTATAGAATGTAAAGACTGTATAGAATGTAACGACTGTATAGAATGTAAAGACTGTATAGAATGTAAAAACTGTATAGAATGTAAAGACTGTATAGAATGTAAAGACTGTATAGAATGTAAAGACTGTATAGAATGTAAAGACTGTATAGAATGTAAAGACTGTATAGAATGTAAAGACTGTATAGAATGTAAAGACTGTATAGAATGTAAAGACTGTATAGAATGTAAAGACCATATAGAATGTAAAAACTGTATAGAATGTAAAGACTGTATAGAATGTAAAGACTGTATAGAATGTAAAGACTGTATAGAATTTTTTATTTATTTATTTCATCCAAAAAATATATGAATACATTATATAATATCATATTACAGTCGGTATTGGTTACATTTTAAGTACATTTTCCCTTTTTATTTTCTTCCTTTTCTTTTACACAGTAGTAATAATAACATAACATTAATGACAATAACATGTTACTTACAAAGTTAAAAACATAAGGTAATGAATGATGCATTAGTAAGTAAATATCTATAAGTTAATAACATTGTTATAAGAATAATGTTATAATAATAATTGATGCCAATAAAGCTGTATCAAAATAGGAAAAGAGATATGGAGGTAAGAACTGTTATATAGAAGTAACATAATATATATTTTAAGTTGCGCATAGTCTGCCTCACTAGGCGAACCTGTATTGAGGCAGAATTTTTAGTAAAATTGTTTCTCGTAATTTTGTCT
The DNA here is from genome assembly GCA_917563855.2 of Limnephilus lunatus. Lineage (NCBI taxonomy): Eukaryota > Metazoa > Arthropoda > Insecta > Trichoptera > Limnephilidae > Limnephilus > Limnephilus lunatus. The sequence goes on from OU830602.1 coordinate 64,280,878, forward strand.
ATGGTTTACTTATGAATAAATGTAAAGACTATAATAAATGTAAAGACTACATAGAATGTAAAGACTGTATGGAATGTAAAGACTGTATAGAATGTAAAGACTGTATAGAATGTAAAGACTGTATAGGAATGACGTAATCAGTAACTGTATGTAAATGGTTAAGTAAAAATGGGTTGTGAATATCTCATCAGGAAAACCTATGCTGAGGTGTTCACATATTTACATAAAGTGTTATTATAAGTACAAGAGGTTTGTAGCAGTTAAAGCACATCATAATGATATTTAGATATAGTAACAATGTATTGCAATAAAAGAAAGGGATACTACATGAAGAAAAGATGTGAATAAACCTAATGAAGCAATTAAAAGTGATCATTATCAGGCAGATCATGAAGCACCTCAGGCACATCACGATCTACCTCATTTTGATCTCTTTTCTTTTTAATTGCTTCATTAGGTTCATTAATATCTTTTGCGATGCGGCAGATCATGATATGGCTAGGCGCATAATGATCATGACATATACACCACTTATTAATTTAATGAGTGGTTTTTTTTTTATTTTATTTTATTTTTTTTTTATTACATTTATACAGCAAAATTACATAATAATAATAATATTTCAAATAACTGTAGATATTAAAATGTGTACAAGTGTTATTATGTCTTGTACGTTATTAGTTCCTAGCTAGGCAGATTGCCTGTTCTAAGGAACCAAATGCTGGTGAAAAATGCCAAAAATGTCTTCTGTAAAAAAAAAGAAAAAAACAAAATATTGTTTTTTTTTTTTTTTGTAGATTAAATATACATATACTAAGTTTAAATATACTATACTAAGTTTTTACTGATTGTGCCATTAATAGTTAGCCATGTGTAATTTTAAGTTTTAAATGACATTATTTAATAATTTTTCAGACTCAATCCTACTTAAGTCTATCAACCATTTAGTTATTATTGTACCGATGCATGCCATTTTACATGTTTTAATATTTAATTCTGGTGGGATTTTATTATACAATTTCGGTCCCAGATATGTATATGTCTTTTGAAACTTTGCCGAATTGCTCCCTGGGACCACGAGATCCTTTCTGGTGTGACTTCTTGTTATATATTTATTGTCAATTTGCTTAAGATTTTCTACATTTTTGTGTACGTGGATAATAACCTTTTTTATATAGTTTTGACGAACATCAAGTACATAAAATTTTTTGTAGAGCTGATCGCTAGAAAACCTATAGGGTTTACGCATAATGACTCTCATTATGGATTTCTGGGCCTTTACTAATGGATCTAAAATTGTTCTACCTGACGCTCCCCAACCAATACAACCATACGTTAAGATGGGGTTGCATAATCCGAAATATATTTTTCTTAAGTCTTGTTGTTTGATTATGTTTCGTAATACAAAGAATACATGAATCAATTTTCTTACCCTTATTGAAAGTTTGTCGATGTGAAATTTCCACTTAAGATGATTGTCTATAATAACGTTCAGTGGTGTTCAATAAAGTAATTTATTTTCCAGCGAGAGTGGTTTAAGGTGTTGTCATGGTAAGACAGGGATCCTGGGTCCGATTCGCAGTTGTGGCCGTTATCCTTTTAATTTTCCTTATATATTATTATTATCATCATCTTCAATGATTCATTATAAATTTTTTTTTACTTTACTAGCTTCGCTTTTCAAGGAAAGAAGTGAATTTAAAAGCTCAGTTTGGATTTCATGTTTTATTGAATACTAGCTTTTACCCGCGGCTTCCTCGCATAGTATTAGTGGGAAATTACTGGCATAATTATTGGCATAATTGTTATTTTTCTTGCTATTAGACATAATAGAAAATAATAACTGTTTAACAATGACGTAAACGTCATTGTTGTTTAATAGAAAATTTCAAAATTTGAGAATGACATTTCGCAAATAAAAATTCTATTTTAGAAAATATTTAAATTATAGAAATTTATTTTAAGTACCTACTCCCCTAATTTATTCTGATGGTTTCTCCTCAAATAGGAATTAGTATTTGAATCCTGAGTAACCTAAAAAAATATCAAAGAAATCTCCATAGTAACCTAAACAAATAACAATATGACAGCCCACATCAAACATTACTTAGCAACACGCTTTGCCAATAAACGTAAAATAAATAATTTCATAACGCCACAGCTTATTCATGACGCCAGAGCTTACCAATAGATATAGCCTATGTTACTAGCAAATAATGTAGCTTTCGATTAGTGAAAGAATTTTTAATTTCTATTCGATATTTATTGCGTGAAAGAGTAAGTCACATCCATACAAACATTCGCATTGATGATATTAGTAAGATAATATTCTTCTCGAGTCCGGATCAATTATTCTCACTCACATGTGAATCTGTAGAAGAAGTAAAAAATACCTATAATATATGTCGTGTTGAGGCTGGCTGTATAACTTCAAAGCGTTTGTGGAAGAGATTTTTTCAGTAAGATTCATTCCTATTCAGACAAAAGATCGAGGTCATTTGTCGCCATTATCATTCCGGAGACTTTATTGTCTCAAAGAGAAATGGTATCTTGGAAATGGTCCCTAACGGTCGCACCAAGCAATAGATGCGGATTCACAATTGAACTAATATCGATAGAGAATTATCTATTAAGTGTTTGAACTGCGATACTTTGGGGGGTTATGTTATGAAAATATTCAGTACATCGTGCAAAAGTTCGGTTAGGGATGACGTGTGTTTAAATATTTATTTTTATTTTTTGAAGTTCTATCAATGTGTTCATACTTTGTTACTATTTTTTTGTTATTTAGTTGATTGGCAGTACGATCAATGATCAACAGCCTCCTAGAGGCGTAAAAGATATACCGTCTAAAAAAAATAAACCAGCAGAATTACAATACTATTTATTTATATTCTCACAATACATTTTATTGTTGTTTTTTTTACATAAATTAACCTCACTAGTACTAATGCCTGTATTGAGGTTAATAATTATAATTTGAGGATGCATTTTACATACAAAACACAATATAAAAACACTACTTTCAAAAACACTAATATAACATACTAATTATGATGGGTAATTTGAGAATGATTTGTAACAATATTTATTCCTGCCAAAAGCAAAGTAAGTTCAAAACAACTAGGGTGACACTTCGATTTGTGCAAATGGAACTCAAATATCTTATTTTAGAGTTCCATTCTGTCAACATAAATTTCTAACATTATTTTTAAAGTTAGTTAATGAATTGGAAGACTTAATGTAATCTGGCAGAATATTAAACATAAGTGGAGCCTGATATAAATAGTTTCTTTGGCCAAAAGATGTTGAGTTGAGCCAATTCTAGTGGTATGAATTTGACTATGACTAGATGAAGATACCTCACAAGAGTCCTAACTGCTCCCAAACCTCTGGAGCCTGAAATACTATGGCATATCCAATTGGGAAAGGTTGTAAGACTGAGGGTAGTGGGGAGAGGAAGGAGTTGGGGAAGAAGAAGGTGGGGATGGTGAAATACTATTTAATAATAATTGGACATTTTGTAGAGCGCCGTTTTTGTGAAAAATCACCTCAAGGGCGCTTTGATTTATATCTGACCACCAAACATGTCTAAAGCCATTTCAAGCAACGTTTCATTTCGAATAGTGGTTTTTCACCAGGGCGATATTGAACTTATATCTATCTATCACTCTATCACTCTATAACGTGCCGCTAATACTTTTCCAGAAAATTTTATTTTAAGCAAATAAATTGTGACAAAACACACTAATACTTCCATACGCAAGGATTTGAATCCGCGACCTCCGAATTCGTAGCCAAGGATCGTGACCTCACATCCATGGAGGCCAGTAAAAATCATTAAAACAAAATTAAGCTGACTGGGGTACTCATCGTCAATATCGATTTAATTTAAACTATGATAGTAATTCCGACAAGTGCTTTCCGAAACGTGCTAAATTTGTGTTGAATAAGTCCAACTCCTCCTAAACATTTTGTTACCAAGTCGATCCCTTGCAGTCGCTCGATAGCGAAGTGCAGGGGATAATTAGATTGACTTTGGCTAGAGTGAGCTTTTGTCGAGGCTGTCGGGAAGGCGGGAAGACGGGAAGACGGGAAGACAGGAAGGAATGAGAAACTTTGCGGGTGGCGGAAATTCGGAATAATCGAATTTAGAATTCGTAGTCTTATAGGGAAATGTTCGTATATCTTTCAAGTGCATAGAATAAAGAATAAAACACTAAAAGTGCCTTCCTTACGAATTTGAATGGAAAACAATGTACCACTGATTTGGTCCTAAACCATTACACGCGCTCTGTCTCTCTTACACTTGCCAGAAATTGTATGTAACCATCCCATTTGAATTTCGTAATTATGGTGAAACACAGTTTTGTATGGAAATATAGGCCTATAATTGGATCACGAAACAAGCCCGCGAGGCACCTTATGTTATTTTTTATTCTATGTTCGAGTGCATTTCGAGTGTTAGGATGGGGTGATTAAAAACATTTGATGACCACCAAATCGACGACGAGCACTATTTTTTATTTTTGACATTTAAAAGGTCCGCGTTGTTTTTAGCCTATTTAGCCTATTAGCCCTTTGACAAAATAATTCAACCGTAAATCAAACTAGTATGAATGCTACGCTCGACAAAAAAATGAAAAATGGCGCTGTTCGTTTTCATCAAATATGATTTAAAGTTATAGTTTATTTTAAAACACCGCAACCTAAGTGGGCATTTTCGGTAGACCCAGTATTTGTAGTGCGGTTGTTACAGCATTGACGAGATACATTTGCAGTCGGTGGCGTCGGCGCCGCGCCGCCACAATTCGTTTTAAGGCCAGCGCAAAATAACTTCCTGTGCGTACCTAGTCTTTATCTCGAAATCTCAGCGTTACAGTCTCCATTTTCAAGGCAGATGTCGGACAGATATATAACAATCATATATTTAAAAATATTCATTGAACACGGCCAGCACAAAATAAAATATGTAAGGATTAAAAAAATATATATGCTGTTAAGTTATTTGTAAAATAATTTACAGCTCAAAATATATATATATATATATATATAATTCCTAACACTTATGAAATGAAATGCCGTAGTTTTTTTTACATTTGCTCCACACAGGAGGCCCTGTGGAAAATAATTTCCCTCAGGTCCTATGTCATCTTAGGGGATACTGTGTGGAGGGTCTTTTTTAAGGAAGGGATGGATAGGAAGTTCTGGGAAGGAAAAAGGCATGAGGGGTGGGTAGGAATCTAGAGGTCAGTGTGTCCGGGAGCGACGGACGTATGAATCTGTCCCTCCAACTGCGGTGCAAGGCGATGGGTCAATTGAGTCCGGCTTGAAAGGTCAAAAAGCCTCCCTCAACCAGTCTCTCTCGATCCGGCCCACCACACAGGTGGGCTGACGCATCCGCCACCACGACCAAACTACCAAGGACAAACATCACCCATGAACTGATGCTAAGTCACCAAAGGTAACAAACCACTTGGGGTAACCTATGGCAGAGGTGTTTGTTATCCAATAAATGGTTCCCGGGGCGAAGGTACCCATACGCGCCTCCCAAAATGAAATATCGGAACATTTTATAGATTCTCACGAATGCCAATCAATTAGCATAATGTTTCGTGTGTCATTTCCAAAGGTAGACAGGTGCCTACTTACATCAATAAAAAAAAATCAATATCAGATTATTGTGAAGTGGTAAAACTATAATTTGAATAAATACAAGATTATAACTTAAGGCCGAGTTTACCCTTTTTGAACCAAGAGCTTTCAATAAGTAAACTCATAAATGAATAATTATTAGGGCCTGTGTCAATCTCGTTAAAATAACTTCTGAACAATATTCAAATTTACCTCAGAATAACCTGAAACCGAGTGTGTATTGACCCAATGCATATTTAAAATGGATTTCAAAACGAAAGCGGATGACCTTTGACATAAGAAATACCTAAAAATCTTTTTATTTCATTGTTTGAGTACCGCACAAGAGTTCCAACTATTCCCAACCGTCTGGAGCCAGTGAAACAATCGCATCCCCATTGTAGGTTGTGAGGTAGAAGGTAGAGCGGGTGAGAAGGAGATCAGAAATGCAAAGGAATGTTGGGAAGCACGTGGCGATTTGATCAGGTCACCAAGCACGGCTAATGCCATTTCAAGCAACGGTGATAGTGAGAGTATCTATCACTCTTTCTTATAAGCCTGTTCCGAAGATGGTAAAGTGTTGTTAATCAAAACTTTTTCATATCAGCCCTAAGAAAGGCACGACTATAAAAAAAGACGGTTAATGCATTCAGGAATAAAAATGTACTTGAACAACACATTTAATATATTTTATATCTATCAAGAATTATTAATAGAAACTAATTGACTGAGCGTAAGTCCTGTTTTAACTCGACCATGTTTTTTGTTGTTTGTTTCCATTCCATTTTAAAAAAACTGATGCAAACGCTTTATTATTACCTAAAGCAAGTCCTACTTTCACTAGATGACTAAATTTGACTAGCTGGCTAACTTTGACTACATGGTTAACTTTGACTATGGTTCAGTATGCGTAGCTTCCCTGGTCGTGATCTCCAAAAGTCTGCAGTCAGGGTGTAAGTCTGTGCTGCTTTGGTGGCTTCCTTCAGTTTAGCGTACAGTTTGTGAGAGATTAAAGTTATCCTTGTTAGTAAAACACTTGTGTTGTACTGGATATCATTGTTACTTAGTTTATTTATAGAATAAATTCAGAGACAGAGATAGTGATTCTAAACCTTGACTGACGAGAAGAAGAATGACTTTGCAAAAGATAACAAGTTTATTTATAAACAAAAATGCAAAGTTTGACGTGATCCACAGACAAAAGAGATTATAGGTACAAAATTCATAGCAATATTTTAGTAAAAGGTGGCATAATCATGAAAAGTTAAGGTAAGAGGTTCTACACATCGAGATTAAGTAGATGATAAAATTAAAAGTGTTTAGCGCTAAATGACGTTAAATATTAAATATGACAATCACAACATACAACACGGTAAATATTCCTTTTAAAATGTGAAAACATCGTGTTTATTTGGACTTTCTTATTCGTATTTTTATGGTACCTATCTGAATGAAGAAAGTTTAAAAAATGAATTGTTATCGAGATAGTCACGTTTATTTTAATAAATTGTGTAATTCCTTATTTGAAATATTAAAAAAACAATGTTACATAAAATTTAAATACTCTTAACATATTTTGGGTTTCAGAGGAAATTTAAGTTTTGATTTATTAAAAGAGAAAATTAGAAACATACTGTTTTGGATAAGATTAGTCCAACTTCACAAATACTCAAAGTCCCCACATTTAAAAAACACATCATAAGTCTCGCGGAAACATTGCATCTGGGAATCCCCACCGACGAAAATGGGTCAATCAACTGCCCCACCCGGTATGACGTAAATAAACGTACCACCCGTAAACCTAGACAAATCCTTTGAAAAGATATCCCCTCCCTCCCTTGCAAATATTTTTAACACTTAATTAATTCATTTATTCTCCTGATAAAATAGAAAGGGGCATTTTTTGGCCCCTTTCCATTTTCCCTTTCAAAAGTCAAAAGTATTGTTTTGGACGCGCGGTCTACAATTTTACAAAATACGTTTTATCCTGATAAAGTAAACATTGTTTACGAAACATGTTGATTGTGTACCATTAAAAGTGATGTAAACAAAGTTATTTGTCTTTTTATTAAAATTACAATAAAGTATGGACTCAGAAGGGTCTTAAGTTTCATTAGTTTTCACTAAATTACTCCACCATTTTCATTTGATATAATTACGCTTTAATTAGGTTAAGAGAGCTAGAGAATGCCGCGTAATCGTTGTTCGGTCTATGGACTAATGCCACGACAGCCACGAGTAGTTGTCTGCTAGCGGCCGCGAGGCTGATTGCCAAAGAAATGCGCATTTTCATCCCGCTACAAAATATCCCCGACAAAATATCCTACGAAAAAATATACTACTGACAAAACATTCCCCAACAAAATATCTACTAAATACTAACCTAACCTAACCTTATTTTACATTTTACTATTTTTGAACAATAATGGAATGGAAGCGTGGACGTTTACTAAAGAACTGATAAGGCGACTTAAGGCATTCGAGATGTGGATCTACAGAAGAATACTCAAAATAAGGGATGGAAGGAGTTACCAATTAAGATTTTATGATTCGGATTAATAAACAAAAAGGAGTTATACAAAAAATAGTTTCAAAAAAATATAGTTACAAAAAAAATATAGTTACAAAAAAAATATATAGTTACAAAAAAAAATCCAAAAACTTCAATATCTAGGACATGTAATGAGCCTTCCAGAGAAGTTCGAAATCTTACATCTCACAATGCAGGGAAAGATTGCCGCAAAACGGGGCCCTGAAAGAAGGAGAACATCATGGCTGAAAAAGAGACAGTGGTTTGGCCAGTTTACTGTAGAGCAGTAGAAGGCCGCGGCAAATAATCCAAGAACAATAATATATTGTTTTATAGGATGTATTCATTATTTTGTCCCATTTTACTATTATTGAACAATAATTTATTGTAATAATTATTATAAGCAATAATTATTAGCCTGAGTTGAACCCGCGTCCTTCCGATGCTTCTGATCATAAAGACGCGGGTTCAAGTCCCGTCAGCAGCATGTATCTTTTCTCGGGAGATTTTTTCAATGTAGATGAGTGTTTACCAATTAAAAAATAATAATTTATTGTCTTTACAGGATGTCTATTATTTTTGTCCCATTTTTTGTTAGGTTAGGTTAGGTTAGGTTAGATTTGGTTAGGTTTGGTTAGATTAGGTTAGGTATGTTAAGTTTGGTTAGATTTTAGTAGATATTTGGTTGGGGGATGTTTTGTCCGTAGGATATTTTGCCGGAGGATATTTTGTCGGGGTTATTTTGTCGCGGGATGAAAAGTCGCGGAACCGATTGCCAGGGTTTGCTGATGAGTTTTGCCAGAGTTGAAAAAAATATGTTGCTAGGGAATTATACCATTATTTGTAACCACTACAGTAAACAGTATAAGTGTTTTTATTTATTTCAAGGTCGCGATCTCCACAATATCAAATTTCGGATATAAAGCAGAATGTTTGAGTTGGAAACTTGCAGTGCAATTTGGTAATGTTGGCTGTGTCAACTGTGTTTTGTGCACGCCATTCTGGTCCCTAAGTCCGCCCGCTTAACCATTCAAATCGGCAGCAAATCGCCGGACAGGAACCCTAATGCTTTTCTCCGTTCCACGTTGTTAGAGTTTCTTCGGAAGTGAGTACCTATTGCAGTGGCGTAGATAATATTATGTCGGCGACTCGGTGCGACCAGGAGGTCTTGTGACTTTATTTGATGAACTAATTTAGTTATAACTCTTATTTTATAACAATACGTTTTATTGTTATTATATTTATGCAAAATACTGCTAATTTATGCTTACTTTAATCGACCTTCAAATATTGTCAGGTTATTCGTAATTCGGCAATGGGGAATCAGCCAAAAGGCCACTAGCATGGATTTCATAACGACTTGGAAAAAATCGTGTGGATAGATTTTTTTACTAAGATTACGAAAATGTTAGTAAATTTTTTTAGAAATGTATAGTTTATTTTATTTTTAAATGAATAAATCCATTATTTGAGCTCGTGACGTCACTACATGAAAATGTTCCGTCTCCGATTATGTTCCCTTAATTTTGGTAAATTCCAGACTGATTAATTTTTTTTATATGGCAACACTTTGATTTCCGGCGAATTTTAGAAATTGCGTTTAACGTTTACTAGATTTATTGTTTGTTCTCTGCGAACTTATCCTTTGGTTTGATTTTTTGATAAAGATGGCGGTGTTTTTACAGATGTTACGAAGAGAACCCCGTACAATTTATTGCTTTTCGTGTGGAAAACGTTCTTCTTTTAAATCGATTTTCGGCTATGTAATTATCGTTTTTTCGCACCAATAAAATTACTCGTATGTTCCGTCTTTCCGGTTTATAAAAAATGTTCGGATTTTTCGGATTGAAATTTTCAAAACATCGCCAGGGTTTCAAAAATACGATTTAAAAAAAACAGAATATCTTAGAATATTTGCCTAAACCGGATTTTTTTTTTTTTAAATGTGATGCAAGTGGCCTAGTGGGAAAAAAGAAGAGGAACCTGTCGGATTATGTTAGATTTGCTGAAGTACTTAAGTATTGTTTTTGATTATATTTGCCGTCCGGTAAACGAAGGGACAACATTTATAGACAATGAGCTTCAAGGAATTTTTGGGTTAACATTGCTATTTTCAGCTTTAACCGTTATTTTCATGAGTGATAAATTTTTAAATGTTTATTATTATTCACAATATAAATACCATTTTGGTTTTCCATATCAATGTTAACATTTAACTAACATCTACTCACATTGTTGGCACAACCATACACATCTCCCTCTAACACAATCTGTTATCCAAATACCCCGTCCCTATTAGACAGTGTGTGGCAACAATAATTTATTGATTATCTATGTATGTAGTCACATATATTCTGCAGTTAAAACAACAACGGGAGTTGGTAAAGATTGGAATAGTAAAGAACTGACTTACCCGAGGGTTACTGGTGGTATTCACTGTACAATTACACATAAAATATTCGAAATTATACTCATCGAGGGAATACCAGGTGGTGACTGCCCAGATTTCTTAATTGACTAAATATAAATTAAGAAATTAGTCAATTAAGAAATCTGGGCAGACACTACCTGGTACTCCCTCGGTGAGTATAATTTCGAATCTTTTATGTGTGATTGTGCATTGAATACCACCAGTAACCCTCAGGGGTAAGTCAGTTCTTTACTATTCCAATCTTTACCAACTCCCATAATTATTTTAACTGCAGAATATATGTGACTATGTACATACATAGATATCTAATTCTGTAGATGGGTAGCAAAGCTAAGATCAATGTAAAAA